>OX638142.1:29998995-31198995 GCA_951805005.1 Othius punctulatus
TGAACCGTATAAATGTATAACATAATGTTCACCTGAGCTAAACATGACGAATATAATAGCCGTAATTATTTACTCTGCTCACTTATTTAATCAAACACTACTGGTCATA
Source organism: Othius punctulatus (assembly GCA_951805005.1). Classification (NCBI taxonomy): domain Eukaryota; kingdom Metazoa; phylum Arthropoda; class Insecta; order Coleoptera; family Staphylinidae; genus Othius; species Othius punctulatus. The sequence goes on from OX638142.1 coordinate 29,999,105, forward strand.
TAGTAGCAAACTGCGGATGCCGGTAAATTATGAACTATATAATTACTAACCGTGTACTAACCTCGAGACCTGTTGACTGAACATGTACGATACTTAAAAATTATTACAACTCTACGACGCAACAATATAGCTGGTTCTGCACGGGAACGCAATTCATTACATGTCACGGCTGTTATGTTGATAATATACTACATATACGTCAATTTTACGATATGAATCTAAAACCTCAGTACACGTATAAAGGCATTGCAGCTGCAGTATGATACACAAATAATCGATTTGATTATTCCATGAAATTCCATGCAATTGTGTTTTGGTATAATTTGAAGGTGAAATAAATATTTCCCCCAACCATTGTACATACCTAAAATGTGAGTTGTTTTCAAAGGGGTTTGAAAATAAGTAGCGAATCTTTGTAAGGAATGATATGTTTTGAGAAATAAAGAATTAAAAAGTGCTTCCTTTTGGCAAATCATTCTGTAGACGTATTGCGGATACAGAGTTTACATGACACTTCTTACTATTTTTTTTTTAATGCGGTATACTAACCAAACTTTTTCAAGCAAAACATTCTTCGTTGTCGAAAAGCCACCAAAGAAACTTTTAGAACTCTTTGCGTATAAAGAAAAAATCAAATGGTTATATTTTTTAATATGGATAAATATCAATAGCCGACACAAATCATTAGTGCAAAAGGACTACTTTCTGCCATTAAATGACGTCTTCAAAATGTCATTTGTGAGGTGTTAGTTTTGTTTACAAATGGTGTTTATTGAATTAAAAAATCCAGCAAAATTATATTTGCAAGAAAAAAATTTAAATAGTTCTAATTATTGGTGATAATTACAAGACTCGTAAAGAAGCTGCAACGACATTTAATTCAAGACATCATAAAAATATTACTTAGCATGCTAAAAAATGCAAATGGTACCCCTCTACTTGTGATACATCGCCTTAAAGCTCTTGAAAAATGATATCCAGTTATTATTAATACAATATGATTGGTGGACTAGTTTCGGAATTAAATGCAAATAAAATGCAAAAGTTTTCAATTAATTAAATTTAAATAACATGATAAGTAAATGTTGGAAATGGTTTTCATTGTTTTCTACACAAATCTATAGCCTGCTTTCAAACTCTTCGCAAACTTTGTGAAAGGTTTGTCTAGTAATAGCTCGATATTCTTGTGTTATTCTTTCTCGTAATTATTGAATAGTGTCCAATAGTGCTCGGACCAATAGTCACAATTTTGTTTATTCACCGTTCCATTTAAATAATTAAATCACCCCCCCCCCCCCCCCCTAAAAATGTATCCCTAGACATGTTTTGCAAGAAGCAGCTAATCCCAAGAACCCGTTCCCAATACATACTTATCCTTGGGAATTTCTTCAGACATCCAATATGCAAGGCAAACAAAATTTTTACTTCAAATGCAGATGTATTTCTGAATGTTTTTCCTTGTTGAACAGTATATAGATTGGTAAAATATGCTATTTTATCGAAATCATTTTTGGGTATGTATTTCAGAAAGTACTCTAGAGGACATACAGGTTTTGTAATATCGTGTTTACTTGGAACTGGTGGTTCGAATTCTATTATGTTAGGTGGTGTAAATGAACTTTTCTTCCAATTTACTTGGCTTATTTTTCGAAGTTCTGAGAGGCGTTGGTCTAAGTTTTCTTCATCCGAACTACCTTCTTCATTATTACTATCATGTTGTACCTCGATACTTTTATTAATTCCTTCCATTTCTGCTCTGTTAATCACATCAGGACCTGGTCTTATATTATTTAGCTCTAAATCAAATTCTTCATCTACTTGATCTTCATCTCCAATGCATACATCTTCAATTTCCGATAGGTCGGAATTAGTTACCAGATCTATTAGTTCCTGGATATCTGTAGGATTTTCTAGATTCTATGTTTTTTTTAACTTATCCATATTCACGTTAGCTGTAAACATAATACTAAAATTACACCAAAAACAAAGAAAAATACATTCAACTACTTATAAATGGAATAATACTTCAGACCACATGTACATGATGATGTACAAAGCTACGCAGCAAGTGGGACAATTTGTACATGCTCATGTACATAGCTTTAGCAAGTCATATACGAAACACTAACAATATTTAGGTATGTATGATTTATTTATTACATTTTTCTGTTTTGCAATTGCTTCAATTTTTTATTTTTTTAAAACTGTTCAATTAATTTACATATTGAAATAAACATGAGACTTACCAGACCGGACTATGTGAGGTTAGACACATCGTACAATATGAACAATAATTTCACATATTTTCACTAAATGGCCACACTAGGTAATATTATAAATATAATGTGTACATAAGCAAGTACTAATGGTACTAAGTATCAATAATAATACTAAATTCAAAATAAAAATATATTTCGCAAATGTACATGTACATGTACGCTAGGTTTGAAGGGGTTAAATAGGGGTTGAAGCCTCGTTCAAGCCAATAAAATAATGCAAAAATCTCTTGTAAGAGTTGTCCAAGTTTAGTTTCTGTGGCGCATATTACACTTCTGTGCAATAAAATTAAACGCAATTAACATTGTTACATAACCATTTTTGGGCATGTTTTTGGATCGTGGGTATGTCTATGGTGGCTGAGCTCTGAGTAGAGTGCTAAGCGCGTTTTTGAGATGCTTGGCGTGGAATGCGCATGGAACTTTGTATCTGCGCATATTATTTCGTCAAGCATGGATGTTTTTCACTTTCTCCATACAATTATATTTGAAGGATAGTATATTTTAACAAACAACACATATGTAAGTACGTAGAAACGGATAAGAATAACAATACAGAACAATAAGAAATTGCAAAACATAAATAATAAACTACACTAACTTTTAGTTTACTGTACAAAACACATTTTTTATATATCAGTTACCGTTCTACAACTGAACTTCTGTAGTGTGCTGAAGACTATTCTACCTTGTGCAGTATCTACTGTTGGAAATAAGCCCCCTAACTCATACCACTACGTCACATCACACGGTAATAGCTAAGAAACACGTGGTTGTAAGGTAGTGGCCGGACCTCGGGGGCAACCACCACCATGGAACTCTCCCACACCTCTACCAAAAACTATACACACACACCTATAATTAATAAATACAATAAGACTAACTAACCCCGTCGCCCACGTGATCAAGAATTTAAGTAACTTACGATTGCTATTGATGGCATTGATACTAATGGTCCAATTTTTATTAACAAAATCATGAAAAATTGCGAGCGAGACTTCTTATCACGTTGTCGCAAGGATTATTCAATCACAAGTTACAAAAATGCATAACATTAAAAATATTTAACAGACATGCAACAATACAACTACAAAATACAAAAAAAAAAACAAACACAAAACCATTTCTGACAAATAATTACATATAATTTAAACATTTCGAATACCATGTAAGAAACGTTAATAATTAGTATAAACGTACGATTTGATCGTTAAGCAAATCAACACGTCATATCTTATTAATTGCATTTTTAATATAAGAATAATTATATCTGAAATTGCTGTTGCCACCGCAGAATTTGCATATATTATTGCGCTCTTGAGGCACATAACGCGCTAATAACATAGTACGTTTATATGTCATACAATGGGAGTCGAAATATCAACATGCAACACATTCCATTACGACTCACTAAATTAACAAGAGGGTATACAACATTGATCCACAAAATAACACTGAATAACTTCTTATAATGTACAGTGAATCCCAATTTATTATTTAAGTTGGATTTCACAGTTACAGACATTGATTAACTACTACAAAAATTATTTTAAGTTAAACAGAATCTGATAAACAATGATATAGGAGCATGTAATCGAGCTTAAAGCTATTAATTTATGTTCATTTAAAACGAATTAGATATCAACTAACGAGTAATCAGCGATTATATCAAATTATATCAAAAAATAATTTCATGGATTATTTAATAATAACTATTTTGCACCAATTATTGAAAGCAGGGTTTACCAAACTACGCCCGGTCTGGCACACAAAATGATTTCAACAGATCCCCAACGATTTTATTGTTTAGATCAGTTTGGAAAATAGTTCCATAAGTAAGCAATATATTTTTTAATAAGCATTGATACTAATATACCAATTTTAATATTGGCAGCATTGATATTAATGGCACAAATATGTTACTGTGGACGGAGTGTATTATATTATTATGGAATTATTTTATATACAGTGTGGAAATTAAGTAGCGGATAAATTCGGTAACTCCGTTAATATGTATGAGAGAGAAAAAAATTAAAATGCAGATAGCGATATAAATTACTACGCATATGAAAATATTTTTTTCAGATTTAAAAAACAAAATTTTAAAAGTTATGACATCATTAATGTTTTTTTTTTAATTGACAACCTACATTTTTTATTTTTCATTTCGGTAGAGCTTTTTAATCTGTTTTCAACCATATAACATTTTGAATACTGGATGCCGCGTGTCCAAAGAAAGTCGTGAGTCACCAATTTGTGGATGGAGTATTATATTATATTACTAGTATGTAGTATTTTATATGTCATTAATTTACATTACTCCAAAAACTATCATGTCATAACCATGGTCACTCTTAACATTCACGGCTTGCCGCGATTCCAAACCGCATAATTACCAAAGGCCCAATTTTGATATTGAGAGCATACATACTATGCCAATTTTTGTATTGACAGTAATTGTAATTGTAGAATTCTATTAACATTTTAAAAGGATGGTAACTAATAGTTGTGATAAAATCAACTGGAAACCAACCAGGCATAGAAAACTGAAGTGTAATTGCTCGTACATATATATTTTTTATAAGAGCTAAAAAAATGTGTAAAAATGTAAGGCAAGTTTTAATGCTGCCCAGCAAAACCTTTATTGACCAACTTTTACCGATAATAAACATCAGGCAGTACTAATTGTGATTCAAATAAATATTAAATGTATTCTTAGTATTTTTGGAAATCCGAAAACCAAAAACCAGAAGCTTCATACTCCGTATTATTGGTTATTTGGAAACTAGCAGTCTCAACCTTTAGAATTTCGTTCATGACGTTGACGTCTATAGCAGATGACATTAATCATCAAATCATCATCATCAAATACTTCATCCCCATGTTAAAAATGGCATCCATGCGTACCTATGTAAAATGAATCTAAATGTTTCTAATTTTCTCTTTACTTGTACATTGTGCAGGGTACTGCACTACCCTGTAGTGCAGCGTATGTTAAAAAACAACGTATGATACATATGGATAGTGGCGGACCTTGGGGGTGAGGGGGTATAGGCCCAAATAAGGCCGAAATATGTTTAGTAAGTAAGAGTCAGTATGGAGTTGGAGGCCCCCTTACGTATGCAAAATATAAACGAAGGTATAAAATAAAGATGAAGAAGGAAATAATAGATAAACGGTGGAATCTGGCTCCGGTGTACAGACAATAGATGTTTAAAACATAAACACGGGTGAAAAGCCTACTCCATGTGATTTTAACAAAGGTTCTGATGTAAATGACATTGAAAAAAAAAATTATAATACCGAGGAGAAAATTACTGAGAATGATGTTTCTGATGCTTCAAACTTCGACCCCTTCTCATCCAATGATACTACACATTGGACAATACCTGTTTCATAGCATATCAGACTTCAGATCTTCGAAAAGGATACTGAAGTACATAAAATCAAAGAGGGACCTTTTGAATCTATAGAAAGACCAGGTGAGAAAACTAAGGAAACACATGGTTGTTTAACGTGGTTCTACGCAAATTTGAATGACTCTAAATATCTGAGGAAATGGATGCTATACTAACTATAAAAAAAAAGCATTTAAAAAGCGATACAAACAAAAATTTATTTATTTCTGGTTTTTATCAGTGGTGCAAATTGAATGATATCACAGCATGAATAATCCATACTAATAAACTTTACTACTCCCCCACCTCTGGCGAAATTGGTTACTGTCATTATTTGACAAATAATTCTGACCCTATTACATTTTTGTTTTTACCATAGGCCCCTGAACTATTACTAGTTATGCGGGTGATAAGAGGAGAGGGGCATTATTATTATTGTCCATTTACGCCTGTATGTGACTTATACATCGTAGAGGCACATTTTTAACATATGTTGCAACAAAAATGAGAAAACTGCAAAAATCCACCCCAGAAATGCAGACCCAGGAATCGAGCCCGGGACCTTGCGGTCTAGAAGCTGTCACGGTTCAAAATGGACCATATCACTAATTGGCGGTTTCCCTCGTGAATAATTTAATTCAGAGCAGCACCATCTAGAATGGGTGATCGGAATAAGTCGCGGTGCGCCGACGAAAATAGGATATTTTTCGCCCAGCAAACCCTTGCCTTCCGCGGTCATCGTGAAGACGTTTCATCGGAACAAAGAGGAAATTTCTTACAATTGAAGCAACTTACAGCGAAATATGCCAGTATTGAAAAGGCATTGTTTAAATCTTGAAGAGTCTACTGGTGAGTGAAGGAGAGTACATACTTTCTTAACTGTCAAAAGGGATACAAAATTATTTCATTTCTAGTATGGGTGAAGATGGCAAAGAAAAAATATTGCATATATAAAGAATAGTTACTATATGTCCATTGCATCATCACTAGATCTTTCATCCGATCACACTCCTGTCCTAGCTACCTTGAATACAAATATATGCAAACTGCAGAAACCGCCAACACTATCAAAGCACAATACGGACTGGGGTGCCTTCAGAACTGATGTCTCCATACTACTCCAATCAAAAATGCCACTAAAAACTGATGATGATATTGATGAGGCCGTCGAACACCTAACGAAATCTATCCAGCATGCAGCATGGAGGGCCACTCCCGAAACTCAAACAGCAGACAGACCAGGGTACTGTCCTGATTACATAAAATCCAAAATAGAGGAGAAACGTAAACTACCGAAAAGATGGCAATGTACTCATGCTCCCAGTGACAAAGCTAAATTTAACCGTGCATGTAAAGAACTAAAAGAGATACTCCATGAACATAAAAACTGGGGAAATAGAAACTTCTTGGAAAACTTATCAGCTTCCAAAGACAAAAACTACTCTCTGTGGAAAACAACAACAAAAATAAAAAATGGACACCAAATTAATCCTCCCATCAGGGAACCAAATGGTGATTGGGCCAAGCACGACGAACAGAAAGTAAAATTATTTGGTGAACATCTACGAAAAGTCTTCCAGCCGCAGCCTAGACAAGTCTCAGTAGAGGAGGAGAAACCTATCCTGGCAATCCTCGAAGCACCTTACCAAATGGATATTCCACTAAAAAAGTTTAAAATATCAGAAATCAAAGATGCATTACTAAACGACAGAAAGCCAAAAAAAGTTACAGGCTATGACCTGATTACAGGGAGAGTCCTGAAAGAATTACCAGATGAAGGATTCCAGGTTATCACTCGTATCTTCAACGCTATCACTAGACTAGGATACGTCCCGCCTTAATGGAAAGTCGCGCAGATCATAGTCATACAGAAACCTGATAAAGACCCCTCAGATGTAACGTCATATCGCCCTATCAGCCTTCAGCCTGTACTCTCCAAGGTATACGAGAAGCTCTTACTGAAAAAAATTAAACCAATCATCGAGGAAAAAAACCCAATTCCAGACTACCAATTTGGTTTCCGGAATAAACACAGCACAATAGAACAAGTACATCGAGTATAAAAAAATAAATTAATAAGACTTGGAAACAAGGAGGTATTTCTCAGCTGCCTTCCTGGATGTATCCCAAGTCTTCGACAAGGTATGGCACGACGGCTTAATTAGCAAAATCAAAACCTACCAACCTCATCCGATTTCCAAGATCCTAGTACCCTATCTGAGGGATAAATATTTCTTTGTTAAATATGGAGAAGCACAAACCAACTTGCATCCCATAGAATCGGGAGTGCCACAAGGTAGGACGCTACCTCGGGCCACCCTATACCTACTATATACAGCAGACTTACCAACAAACAACTTGACTGAAATATCTACCTTCGCGGACGATACTGTCATAATGGCCTCACGACAACCCACTCATAGCATCTTGCCACCTACAGAGGCACCTCGACATAATCGGATAATGGTTCGTAAAATGGCGAATCAAAATAAACAGCTGCAAATCGACCCATATTACATTCACGCTCAATAAACGAGCATGTCCAATCGTTTCTATAAATAGCATTCCACTGCCTCAGAAAGACGAAGTCAAATATCTCGGCATACATTTAGACCGACGCCAAGTCGTCCAGCGCCTTTATATTTCAATAGATTTTCATAATTATTTTTTTATAATGTGCTAAAAAGTTGAAATAACGGATGAGTAAACTTATATTTCCACTAAATTAATTACAATAGTGGCAAAAAACGGGTTTTGGTAAATTTCTGTTTTCCGTAAATCGCCCGCTCGTGGTGGGCCCTTATGTCTCAATAGATTTTCATAATTATTTTTTTTCAACGTGCTAAAAAGTTCAAATAACACTTGTGCAAGCTTATATAGTCATATATATAATCGTAACTAACCATAAAATGTAAACAAAAATGACCGAAATTTACATTATCACCCATATTTGAAGTTGTTTTGCCGCTATTGTAATTAATTTAGTGGCAGTGTAAGTTTACTCGTCCGTTATTTCAACTTTTTAGCACATTATAAAAAAATAATTACGAATATCTATTGAAAAATAAGGGCGCTGGACGACTTGGCGACTCTCGTGTTTTGCACAATTTTCATTACTACGGGCGCGGTAGGAATCACCTTAACTGGGGAAAACATATCTGGCACAAACGCCTCCAATTAGGCCTCACTCTCAGGAAAATGTATTGGCTTATGGGTCGCAACTCCAACTTGTCCATGGAAAATAAACTGTACTCTCTATTCACGATGTTTTTGCGTCAGGGGAGTCTTGTAATATCTAGTAATTTTGTTGGTAGTGTTTCGGAAATAACTGAATTCCCCAATGACAAGTTCTGTCAATTTGTTTAGGTTAAGTTGTTTTCAATTTGAGGTAAAATTTTTAAAATAACATTGTTGCCAGATGTAAAGTTTAAATTATTAGAGATGAAAATCGAACGGCAGGAAATTATAAATCTGACAATGTGGTAGGATGCAAATGTCATATAAACATCGATACAAAAACAAATAATGTACATCCGTTGTATCACTGAATTAGTTGGTCCAACATGGCAAAAAGAAAACCCAGCCAGTCGTGTATGTAATATACGTAGAGGAGTACAGCGAAAAATCTGAAAAGTCAATCCAAAAGCTATTTGGAGTCTGTGTGCAAATCATATGATAAATATTTCTGAAGTCCAAACATTCTCATGCGTTCCCTCTAGCGTCACCTGTTTTGGAACTGTAGAGAAGTTATATTCATTATTCTCGTCCAGTACAGTGTACACTACACACAGATGGGAATTACTTGTAGAAAAAACAGGAAAGAGTTTGAAACAGCGTTACTCGCTGGAGTGCTCATCACGATTCAGTTAAAGTCATGAAAGAAAACGTGGAAAATTGTGAGCACTTTGGAAAATATGCAAGATCCAAAGCCAGAATCCATCCAAAGCAAACGTTGACACTAGATCAGCAGCAAGTTTACTCCTTCCAGCTGTATGTGGTTTTACCTTCTTGATCGTACATTCAATTTTCGCACATGATACTGGAGAAAGTAAATGTAGTCCAACAATATCTATAGTCACCAAAAATGACTATGGGTAAAGCACTCACCAAACTAAAAGCCCTCAATGAGTTTTTAGTGACAGACTAAGTACGATATTAAATAATGGTGTTACTTCAGGCTCCAAAAAATGCTATGATATTGACATTAACATGGGGTGCACTTGCTCGTGATGCTAGATTATCAATCCAAGAATAAGTTAGTCTATCAATATTTGAATGGAGGTGATTTATACCGAACTGTCGAAACGTTACACGGCCATGGAGCAAATCACCAAAATTTTCCATATTGTTGAGACAAAGTTTATTCTTGGAGCAGTCTATGGCGCTCTGGCTGTAGCACTGAAAAATCTAATAGAAATATACCATGCGTTTGGTAACTAGCAGGTGTTGCAAGAAATTCATCAAAGGTTTCATAGGCGTCTACGTGCAACCTATACGAGTGTAGACATTGCGGCTAAATGGACAGCTCAACAAATCTTTCAACTTATTATTAAATAGGACTTCAGTGAATCATTGCCTTGCATCACACTTATATTTAATTTCTCAGTTTTATTTCCAAACCAAAACTATACATCAATTCGATATTCAATGAATCAAGAACTACTAGTTAATATGCCATTGTATCAATTGAATGAGAAGATTCAAAGAAAATAGATTTCAACGAGGTTATTAAGAAGTTCAGTAAAATAATAAGTGTACGATACAACTACTAACAATTAGGATCATAGGATCATTCCATGTCAAGGTATCCAATTTCTTCAAATTTAGTTTAGTTGATCTAATGTACCATCAGAAATAGTTAACATTATTTTATTTAGAATTTTATCTCTACCAGATTTTAAGTTAGCCCTTTCGGCCCTAGCGGTCATATATGTGTACGTCGGTTTTATTGATGAATTATGTACAATCCGCTAACGCCTGATGTTCACATATGTGCTCAGCTGTAAAACGTAATATTACATTACCGCCATCTTCAGTCCAAACGTGAAAAACAAGCCGGTAAAACAGATATTCGTCAGTGTGTTAGAAGCTGTCAAGAAAATGCCGGCCATGCGTAGGTATAAAGTTGCTTTTTGTATATTTAGGGATTTAAATATTTGCCAAATAATTAAAAATTGTGTATAAATATTGTTAATAAGTCTATAAAGAACATATCCCAATATACTTCATATCCCTATAATGTAAAATCAGCACCTAAATTCCATATGAAAGTAATGTACACAAATGTGACCAAGTGGTTACAAGGTATAATTTTGTATGTACACAAATGTAATCTAGGGGCCCAAGGGATGTGCAAGTATTTTGAATTACTAGACAGCTACATTATTTTTTATTTCTAAAAAGGATCCTCTAAATGCGACTTATGGGAGACGAAGCGTCCTCTTACTGAAAAAAGCTTCAGGATGCAGTCCATCAATGTTTGCAAGATTTGGAAAACGGAGATATCTCGAATCAAGCGGAAAGTGACGATGAGCTTGATGAAGAAAACCTTCAAACTTTGATTGTTAAATCAAGAGCAGGAGAACTTGATGATCTAGAATCTAGATGAAACCAGAAATGACATTGAAAATCAAGAAATAAGCGATGATGACTATATAGTAGAACCTACAAATAGGGAACGATGCAGGACGTCAGGAAAAAAAATAAAGGTAAAAGAACAATGGATTAATAAAAGATTTACCCCTATAAGAGAACCAAGACGATACAATAATCAATGACAATGAGATTATTGAAACTCCATACGAGTACTTTATTCGGTATGTACCTGAAGATTTATTTGAAATATTTGCCCAAGAAACCAATTCATATTCTGTTCGACAAAACACAAGAAACATAAATACCAATAAAAATTAAATAAAGGACTTGTTTGCAATTCACATAATCATGGGCATATTGAAATTTCCTAGAATGAGGCAGTATTGGAGTTCAGTTACCGAAATCCCAACAATAACTGAATCAATGACCTGAAATCGGTTTATGAATCTCAGAAATAATCTTCATATTGTCAATGAAAAACCAGATAATGCTGACAGGTTGTGGAAAGTAACACCAATTATCAATTCTGTCAAATCCCGATGTAAATTATTACAAATTGAAGAAAACAATTGCATTGATGAACAAATGATACCTTTCAAAGGAACCATAGACACAAAACAATACATAAAAAACAAACCTTGCCCATGGGGTATAAAATGTTATCTTTTATGTGGAGTGGTCTAGTGTTCGATTTGGTTGTGTATCAAGGCAAGACTACCCCTTTGGACCCCGACATTCTCATGGAGTTCGGGACGACTGGATCAACCTGTTAGCGTTTTCATCCGAAGTTGCTCAATCTCTATTGAGCAGTAGATTAGAGCAGTATTATTAGCAGTAGCAGTAGAGCAGTATTGAGTTAAGTTTGGACGAGAAGTTGCCAAGCGAAATATTAGGCGCCCAAGTGTAGGTAGTAACTCTGTTTTGAGTAAAAAATGGAAACCTTCAATTCGTCCACAAGAGGACGTACGATTTGATAACACTGGGCATTAGCCTATGATGCACCAATACCCCCAACGGTGCAAGATGGAAAACTGCACATGACATGACACATGACAGAAAACCCGGTCAATAGTGAATTACTCAAAATACAAAGCACATTTATGTGTGAACACAGCTCCGAATTGCTTTTTCAAATTTCACCATAAGTGAATATTTTTGTATAAATATATATTTTTCTATATAAATGAAAACAGATGTTTGAAATTATTTTCATTCTACGGTCCCAGTGGTCACATATGTGCACATGGTTATTTTTGCAAAATTAAAAAATTAAAAAGTTTTTTCGTTACTCAATATCCTTACTAAAGTTCCTTTAACTCAAAAAACACAAAACATCATTTTTCTGTGCGGGTCGGGTCTGAAAGGGTTAGAGTGGGCACGGTGGGCGCTGAAGGGATTTAAGGGGGCGTTTCTGGCCCAAGGTATATTTAGGGGGCGTTGAGGACCAGCCGCCGCCCCCGGGCAAAAACGGAGTTCCGTCAGAGCAAGAGTGTAAACCTAAAATCTACAGATCACATTCAAAAGAACAATTGAATGTTGGCTCCACCAAATCAACATGGGATTCCCCGTACTGACCGATATCTGTACATCGGCCCACTTCGAGAGCCTGGGGATTACCCCGCTTCTCCGGTTTGGTGTGCAAGGTGCCGGAGCGGGGACGCTCCGGCCTGCATTCTGACTTCCTGACTGACACGCAACGAGTCAAGTATATTTGACCTATTGTTTTTGATTGTAATTAATTGTCATATTGTGATAATTATTGTAAATAAAGTTATATTCATATTAAGTGGACCCGGTAATTAAAAATATATCGTTGGTGAAATAACTGTTGGAATAGAGGTAAGTACTTACATATTATCTATTGTTATATTTTATGGGCTGCAATTTATGTACAGGATGGCCCAATTTGGATGTTTCTATAGGGGATCTCGGTAACTAGAAGAGATAGAGAAAAGCGGATGGCGTATCCTCGATCTCTTTTTTTAAGACCACCTCAATGGTGAAAACAAAAATTGGCTATAGTCTTTCGTTTTAAAGTTATGGCCAAAATCTCATTATTTTCCATTTTCGATTTTTATCAATATTTCATTTAATTATCATTTTATTAAAATAAGAGTTACACGTTCTTCAGGCATTATTTTACGGTGAATTGAATAAGTTTTACAGAATTTTAATATATTCATTAATAAACAAGATACAATACAAAGTTGTATTGCAGCCTTAATAAATAGGTTATTTTTTTCTCTTTTCAATGTTATATCACATGTGAATGTTATAATTGCATTTTGGTTGAAATCTATTAAAATTGTGTCAACACGTCATATATTCTCTTATTTAGAGTCTGGTAGTAGGCTTGTATTATTTGGAGTAAAATTATTTATTGAAAATGCACAAATTTTCCATCTGTAAATTACAAAATACCATGTGAATACAATATTATATATGTTAGAAAGGTTTATTAAATATATAACAATTATCTTATTCCCTAGTGAATATTACAGTCTCTATCATCTAAAAGGCTATCATCTGGGTTGTCTAATAAATTAATTTTTCCAAGATTGAAAAAAAAACCTTCAATGAAGCATTGAAAAGGATAGACACAATATTTAAATTACAATAAATGTTCCAATTGATATTCATTATTCAAAATGCATATGTTGCATCTTTTAATAACACTTCTGTAAGCAATATGAATGTGATCATTTGAAATTGAATTTATACAATCTATAAAATGTTATCGTAAATTATTAATGTTATCATTTCTCATTTTATATAATTTATCGTTCTATATCTTAGTCGTTCAAATTGTGTCTTTTTCGAATAATGTATGGTCTAAATTTTATGTTTTTTTCAAAATTCTGAGTGCTCGATTCTTCGAAATTCCGGATTAATCCTCAATATGCCGGCTGGAAATTGCTGGATTCACTATTACATCTAAAATTACATTAGCAGCAGTTTCTTCGGCGTCTACTATATTGTAAGACCTTGATTTTGGCTACTTGAAAGGTCCGTGGTTTGTAACGGTCCAAAAATAGCGTTGGCAGAAACGGCTTTTTAATAAATTAACTGGCGTGTAGACCTGCACGGTAGGCAACCATGCTTGCATTTTTTTGTTGTGGTGACGCGTCTCCCCGGTGGGCGATTTTTAAATTCACCGGCGTAAGCGCCACCACGACGCAGAACTACATTGACTCGTGCCCAAGATAGATCGTGCCAGAAGAACCGTTGCAGATAAGGTATTTCACCATCCGTTTTACGGGAATAATCAACGGTTCTCAACTAACCACCCTTGAGGGGGATTGAGGCATCGACTGGAGGGCAGAGAACACGCTCATAACACCGGAGTAAGTAGTTATCTCCTCTCCTCTTCGTGAAGCCACGTGTCCGGCCATTTTGATTAAGGCCATGCGTTTCTAGGCGTTTAGCTGCGGGCTAGGCAGCTCGGCCGGAACATTCCTGGCTGGAGGCCGCGAGCGAGCTCCAGGTCTACGACGCGAGCCGTCGCCCTTCCGGAGCTGTAGCAGTCACCAGCGACGACCACCCGGAACTCAGGCCAGATACAAATTCCAATAATATAATTCTTTTTGTGTGCTCGATTGAGCCATTTTTGCTGATTATTGTTTTGTGTGTAAATTGCGTAAACGTGTTTCGTATCGTACGTGTTTTGCGCTAGTGTACGAGAAAGGTCGCTCCCTCTGCCCTTTCAATCGCGCGATTAGGAGCTTGTTTTATTCGGCCGAATAGAATAAACCCTGCGCGAAAGGGTGGCGCTCGGAGGTATTTGTTTTCAGGAGCGCAGGACACGGTGTCCGTCTTGATTTGTGTGAATAAACGCCGACATCTTACCATACCAAACTCACACCTGTTATTTTTTGCTCCCCCCACGTTTTCTCTTTACAGTTTTCTATTTCATTCATTTCAGTTACAGTTTTACAGTTTTCTATTCTCACTACGAGATTTAAACCTGGTGGTGTTGACGCCAAACGGTCAGCGTTGTGACAGTTCGTGATTTCTGAACTTCGCTGACTGTCTGCCGTCCACCCACACAGGTAGGGTGGAGCCTCCCTTGCGACGAAGTAGCAACGAGGTAAAATTACGTGGAGCCTTTTTTAACCCCCCCACTCTCTGACACCGAGAGCCTGGCCCTCGTCACTACTTCAAAGGGACCCTCCACTCGCTCCACGGCCTAACGCGCCGACTGCCCTTCAGGTACGTCACACGTTTTTGGAACCCAACGTATGGGGCAATAGCAACAATAGCTATCGTTGGTATCTTTATTTATTTAGCTCATTAACATCTTTTGAGGCTTAAGGGTTTCGTCAGCCCTTTGTAAATTTTTCTAGCCCTTCAGGATTTTGTTTTTCATTTTAAATAGACCTCATTTAATTAATTTTGCAGCCCTTTTTCAATTTTTGTTTTGGCCCTTTTTGCCCTTTAGAAAATTTTTGTGCCCTTTTTCAATTTTATGCGTTTTAGTAGTTTTGGCACTAATTTTCATTTTGACCCTTCAGCCCTTCGCGAAAACTTTTTGGCCCTTTGGTTTATTTTTGTGCCCTTTTGATTGGGAATATATTTTTGTGGTAGGCCTTAAGTTTGCGCCAAGGAAACTGAACTGGGAGTTGGAAAATTTGACAGTATTTCAAATTTTTAATCAGCCTTCAGCACTTAGTATATTGAGAAAATTTGGGGTGGTTGTTTTGTCAGTTGTTGAGAATTTCTGTGAGTTTTGTGGGTAATATAGAATACACACAAGAAAATATTTTGACTTTAACGTTAACTTTAAATTTAAATATTTTTAATTTAGGGAATTTTCTGGCCTGTTTTCAGTGTTTGTTGGTATAATTTCTACTATAGTGTAGAAATTAGTTTATTATTCGCTGGTTACGAAAAACCATAAATTTATTATTGGTTATTGTTGGTTTTTGTAGAAACTTGGTGAGATAGTGAACGGGCGACCACGAATCATACATATTTGGTTGATTGGTTGATTTATATTTTGATTTTTGGCGTATGATTTTGTGGGTTCGAGCTCACTACGACTAGGTAATTTTTTTTTGGATTTTTATAGTAATCGTAATAATTACGATAAGTTAGTTTAAATTTTTGTTCTTTTTCGGTACACGTATACCGTATATTTTTCTTTCAATTTGAATTGAAATTTGAATCTTTTCTTTTGTTCACTAGTCCATTAGTTGTGATGGATTTCAAAGTAGAAGTTAATAGGCTATCAGCCGATGAGCGGGTGTATGAGCTTGAACGTCGAGGAGTTACAGGGGTAACTACTGCTGATGCGCAGCGTAGCACCTTACGAACTCTAATTAGATTGGAGTCTTCTGCCTCCTATGCGCCGGTGCCTAATCCCTTTGGGATAACTGACGACCTTGCGGCACTAGAATTGAAGTTGACGGAGATCGAGGGGTTAGTAAAGGACTTCGAGGAGCCTACTACCTCTTCGACCTATTTGAAGCTCGCCACTAAGTGTGGACACGCACACGGGCGAATTAATCGTTGTGTCGTTACGACTGACGAAGAACGAGGTAAGGTCTCCAGACTTTTAGTACGATTAGCAGCGTGCGCCGGTACTATGCGTTCCGGGGCTAAATTAGCTAAGCGCAAAACCACTGCAACTCAGAGTTCGTTGCTTAATTTGTCCGTGATTCAAGCTGTCGCTCATTCATCGCGAGTAGTTGCTGAATCGAATAGTTCAAGTTCAGATTCTGATTCAGACAATGAACGAGATCATCTGGCTTCTACAGATGTAAAACCTGTCGCGGTTAGGTTTTGGAATCTCACTTTTGGAGGAGAGCAGGGCAAAGTTTCGTTGTCCTCATTTTTGGAGCGAGTAGAAGAACTACGCGTTGCGCGTAACGTATCTTCGGCATTATTGTTTGCGTCAGCATTAGATTTGTTCACGGGGAACGCCCTTATTTGGTATCGAGCGAACCGTAGATCTTTTGGGAACTGGGATGAGTTAGTCCTAGGGTTGAGAGAGGCCTTCCAATCTCCTGATTACGAAGAACGTCTCTTCGAAGAAATCAAATCTCGCACACAGGGACCTAATGAGACCATCAGTCTCTATGTTTCTGTGATGAAAAATCTGTTCATGCGATTGCCTAATCCTCTCCCTGAAGATATTCAGCTCAGAACCGTAACCAAAAATCTACATCCTAGATACAGAATGGCTTTGTGGTCACTAGACATTGTTACTTTTGCTGATCTACTTAGACTAGGACGTAGGCTGGAGGCTAGTACGGTCGCTAACGATTCGTACACACCCCCACCAGGGAAAGGTCGTGTGTTAGAGCCAGACTTGGCGTATGTGGAGGCTGTTCCGAGTGTGTCTTGTCACGAAGTCACTCCTACAAATATTCGTCCGCCCTCTCAGTCGCGTTGTTATAATTGTCAACGACCGGGACATTCAAGTCAGGATTGTCGCGCGCCGAGACGCTTATATTGTTTTGGTTGTGGGAAAGTGGGAGTAACAAAACCGAGGTGCCCAACTTGCACTCCATCAAATTCGTTAAACCGGTCGAGGAGAACTTGAGTCGAACGAGTTGCTCCGAGGTTTTGGGAATTTCGGCAGATAATTTTAAGGGACTTAGTGAACGTACACGTATTTGTTTAGATTTTGTGTTGTCTAGTTCGCGGGGCGATGAGCGTCCATATTTAAATGTAGTAGTTTATGGGGTATCGTTGTTGGGGTTATTAGATTCAGGAGCAAACCAGACCATACTTGGCGGTCCAGGGTGGCAGATGTTCAAAAATTTAGCGGTACGGTTGAAACCTTCGTCGGTGAAATATTGTACGGTGGCGAATGGACGTAGTTGCGAGGTAATTGGAATGGCTACACTTCCGATGATGGTTGAAGGCGTGACGAGAACGTTGGATGTATTAGTAATTCCGGAAATTACGAGGCCGTTGATTTTGGGAACCGATTTTTGGAAACGGTTAGGAATTATTCCAGACCTACGTAGTGGTCATTGGGAGTTTTCGGGTTTGGAAGATATGGCTGTAGATGCGTTGAACACCAGTGATGGGTTAACCTCACACCAACACGTCCAACTTCAGTCATCATTAACCAGTGCTTTCGAGAAGATAAGTGATACTCTCGGGTGTACCAATTTGGTAGAGCATGTCATCAGCACTAAAGCTACACCAATTAAGCAGCGCTACTATCCGATGTCTCCCACACTACAACGTCACGTAAACGCGGAATTAGATTCAATGTTAAGTTTAGGGGTAGTTGAACCTTCTAAATCGCCGTGGTCTTCACCAATTGTGATGGTGAAAAAGAAGGATGACACATACCGTTTTTGTGTAGATTTTAGGCGAGTCAATAGTGTAACCGAAAGAGACGCGTATCCTCTGCCGTATATTTCTCATATATTAGATCGGTTAAGGGACGCGAAATATTTGTCGAGTTTGGACATTCGATCGGCTTACTGGCAGATCCCTGTTCAAGAAGAATCGAGGCAGCTAACAGCATTTACCGTTCCGAACCGTGGTCTATATCAATTTCGACGCATGCCATTTGGCCTTCATAATGCGCCAGCCACTTTTCAGCGACTCATTGATAGAGTGATAGGTGCTGATCTCGAGCCGTCATGTTTTGCATATTTAGACGACATCGTGGTCGTAACTTCGACGTTCGAGGAGCACATTAGAGTTTTGGAAACGGTTTTGAGTCGTCTGACAGAAGCAGGTTTAACGCTGCGTCGCGATAAATGTCATTTCTGTAGGCCACAGTTACGCTACTTGGGTTATGTTGTTGATCAGGGAGGGTTACATGTCGATCCAGAAAAGGTTTCAGCGATCGTTAACATGCCAGCACCCATTAATGTCACAGGTGTACGTAGAGTAATCGGTATGGCTAGTTGGTACCGTAGGTTTATTCCGAATTTTTCCACAGTCACTGCACCAATGTCGGCATTGGTCAGAAAAGATACTAAATTTATGTGGTCGGAAGACTGTGAATCGGCATTCAACACTATTAAAGATTGTCTTGTTAGCGCTCCTATTTTGTCTTGTCCTGATTTTACTTTACCTTTCGTCATTCAGACCGACGCTAGCGATTTTGGGCTAGGCGCCGTACTGACGCAAGTTACTGATGAGGGAGAGAAGGTAATAAGTTACAATAGTTGTTCATTGAAAGGACCGGAGAGACGTTATAGTGCTACGGAGAAGGAATGTTTGGCCGTAGTATGGGCTGTAGAGAAATTTCGACCTTACATTGAGGGTGCTAAGTTCACCGTGATCACCGATCACTATTCCTTGCTGTGGCTTAACCGTTTACAGAGTCCTTCTGGTCGTTTAGCGCGTTGGAGTGTACGGCTCCAACAATTTAACTTCGATATCATTCATCGTAAGGGGAAGGACCACGTGGTTCCTGATGCGTTATCGCGTTCAGTACCGGTTTTAGACGCTGTAAACGTCGTTAATCATTCCGAAGGCGACGCGTGGTTAGTTAAGATGCGTGACGCGATCGCGAAGAGACCGCGGAAGTATCCTCTTTGGAAAGTCGACGCTGGGGTCGTATATAAGTTTTTGCCTCCCAGGTTTGGGGACCTTGAGGAACCCCAAGACTCGTGGAAGATAGTAGTAGCGAAACCGCGTCGGCGTGCCCTTATTTCGGAAAACCATGATTTGCCAACTGCTGGTCATGGGGGCGTGTATAAGACCTGTCAAAGGCTTAAGACACGATATTACTGGCCGAAGATGAAAGCAGATATAGCTCGGGATGTTCGTGAGTGTGAGGTGTGTTCGGCACACAAGGTTGAACAAAAGGCTCCACCTGGCTTTTTGGCGCCTAGGGCTCGAGCGACGAGACCCTGGCAAGTTTTGTGTACTGATTTGGTGGGACCTTTGCCGCGTTCAACCAAGGGTAATTGTTATATTTTGGTTGTGGCCGACACCTTCACAAAGTTTAGTATGTTTTTCCCGTTGAGACGAGCTACTGCTTCAGCTGTCACGAAAGCCATAGAAGAACAAGTTTTCCTTGTATTTGGAACCCCTCAATACATCATCTCAGACAACGGTGTTCAATTTCGTAGTAAAGAGTTCACTAAGATGTGCGACTCCTATCGCACTCGGGTATTGTATACTGCTCGGTATCATCCGCAGGCTAATCCGGCGGAACGCATTAACCGGGTCCTTAAGACTATGATCGCATCGTATGTGAGCAATAACCACCGCGTGTGGGACGCGAGTCTTCCAAAGATTGGTTGTGCCATTCGGACGGCAAAACACGAGGTGATTGGCCATACGCCTTACTTCGCCAATTTTGGGCGAGAGCACGTATTGTATGGCAATACCTTTGGTGGACCTCCGGATGTTGACGAATTGTTGGAGGACCCCATCAGGGACAAACCACGCGATCCTGATAAGTTCGACGCATTACGAGAAGAGATAGCGGGACGTTTGGTGAAAGCGTATCAGAAAAATGCGAAATCGTATAATCTCCGTAGAAGGCATGTACAGTACAAGGTTGGTGATCGAGTGTGGCGTAGAAATCATGTTTTGTCGAATGCTCTAAACTATTTTAACGCGAAGTTAGCTCCTAAGTTTGTTGGTCCTTTTGTAGTGGCCCATAAGAGGTCGTTGTGGACGTATGATCTAACCAATGATTTTGGTGATCCAGGAGGGACATGGCATGTGAAAGATTTGAAACCTGCTCTGGACGATGATCATTCGCTTTCGAACTAGGTGTTTGTTAGATTTTTCTGGTTAAGTGTAGTTTAGTACTTTTTCTTTTTGAGTTATCTACGAAACAAGAGTAACTCTTATCTTCTTGTTTTCCGTATGTGTTGTGGTGGTAGAGGTTGTGTCTTGACGGGCGATGCGGGTCGCTGACCTGACCCCTGAGTGGATAATTGCGGGCGTGATCCTCAGCTCCCAACGACTCCGGAGTAGTTATTTCGGTAACTACTGGTGGAGAGGGACTGAGGTGGGGCAACTCCACCCTGGGAGACGGGAGGTTGTTCGTATCGGGTTGTCGGGACACAATGCTCTACGAAGGGAATTCATCACCTTGTTCCACGGGCGTGTACGCGTCCGGCGATCGGAACAGAGTAAGGTGGTTCCGGGATCTCGGGTACTGGGGGGATGAGACGGGTTTGGAATAGTTGGGGTTCGCGCCGCTATTCCCTACAACTTCGGGTTGGGTCCGTCCGTCTACTGGGCTTTGGGTGCCCCGGAATCGCAAGCCTTGCTCTGGGAAGTTCGTTGGAGCCCCGCGTACACTACCCTTCATTTTTTTTTTGATGAATTCCTGGGTTTAAGTCGGTCGAGGAGCGGACCGATGATGCCTTGTTAACTTCTGAGCTCATTAGGTTAGTTGTATTAGTTTTGTTAGTTTGATTGATTGTAATTAGTGGCTGTCACTTGTCTAAAACCATACGGTGTAAGTAAACTTTTATATTCTATGGGATCGTTCGTGTTTTGTCCTTGAGTGACATGCCGCCTTGCGGAAATTGTCGACGACTCCCTAGTTTACCTATTTAGCTTAGCCCTTTGGGGGATTTAATGAATATGATTATGGTTACGCGTCGAGTGTGTCGGGACATTGTTACTCCCACTAGTACTATCTTTCTTTCGTCATTTGTATGAGTTTATTTTTCTTTTTGGGGGTTTGAAAAAAAACATCCGCTTCCCGGAGTTTTTAATTTTGTTGGGGGGGAAATTGGAACGGTCCAAAAATAGTGTTGGCAGAAACGGCTTTTTAATAAATTAACTGGCGTGTAGACCTGCACGGTAGGCAACCATGCTTGCATTTTTTTGTTGTGGTGACGCGTCTCCCCGGTGAGCGATTTTTAAATTCACCGGCGTAAGCGCCACCACGACGCAGAACTACATTGACTCGTGCCCAAGATAGATCGTGCCAGAAGAACCGTTGCAGATAAGGTATTTCACCATCCGTTTTACGGGAATAATCAACGGTTCTCAACTAACCACCCTTGAGGGGGATTGAGGCATCGACTGGAGGGCAGAGAACACGCTCATAACACCGGAGTAAGTAGTTATCTCCTCTCCTCTTCGTGAAGCCACGTGTCCGGCCATTTTGATTAAGGCCATGCGTTTCTAGGCGTTTAGCTGCGGGCTAGGCAGCTCGGCCGGAACATTCCTGGCTGGAGGCCGCGAGCGAGCTCCAGGTCTACGACGCGAGCCGTCGCCCTTCCGGAGCTGTAGCAGTCACCAGCGACGACCACCCGGAACTCAGGCCAGATACAAATTCCAATAATATAATTCTTTTTGTGTGCTCGATTGAGCCATTTTTGCTGATTATTGTTTTGTGTGTAAATTGCGTAAACGTGTTTCGTATCGTACGTGTTTTGCGCTAGTGTACGAGAAAGGTCGCTCCCTCTGCCCTTTCAATCGCGCGATTAGGAGCTTGTTTTATTCGGCCGAATAGAATAAACCCTGCGCGAAAGGGTGGCGCTCGGAGGTATTTGTTTTCAGGAGCGCAGGACACGGTGTCCGTCTTGATTTGTGTGAATAAACGCCGACATCTTACCATACCAAACTCACACCTGTTATTTTTTGCTCCCCCCACGTTTTCTCTTTACAGTTTTCTATTTCATTCATTTCAGTTACAGTTTTACAGTTTTCTATTCTCACTACGAGATTTAAACCTGGTGGTGTTGACGCCAAACGGTCAGCGTTGTGACAGTTCGTGATTTCTGAACTTCGCTGACTGTCTGCCGTCCACCCACACAGGTAGGGTGGAGCCTCCCTTGCGACGAAGTAGCAACGAGGTAAAATTACGTGGAGCCTTTTTTAACCCCCCCACTCTCTGACACCGAGAGCCTGGCCCTCGTCACTACTTCAAAGGGACCCTCCACTCGCTTCAAGGCCTAACGCGCCGACTGCCCTTCAGGTACGTCACAGGTTGATAAGATTTTGTTTTAGTCTTTGAAATATTGATTTATTCGGTTGTTTTATTTCCGGATAGCGATTAAAATATGTTTCTATGTCAATTAGTGATTTGTTATTGCTTTGAGATAAAGCATCTAACATATCAAATATTTCATAATTTTCGTACGACATTGTTAAACACTTCGAAATATAAAGATCACGTCGAATGTGTTAGCTTAACAATCAAACAATTTAAACAAAACAAGCCTGCTGCGTCCAATAAGAGAACATAATTCATTATTTTCCAAAGTATAAAATAAATTACTGAATGAAAAAACCGAGAGTATTATGACTACACATGTAATTACATAGTTACACGTGTAAAATAAATACATGTTTAATTATATTTACACGTGTAGAATAAATATACGTGTGATTACACGTGTAAAATAAATACACGTGTAATTTCTTCTATCCTAGGACACTCTGCATATTGGGGTATGAAGACCCAAATAGTGTTTGATGCTGCGCGCAAGAAACTAACTTTAAATTTTTAATTTTGTTTTTAAATTGGTTGGTTCTGTGCTAACAACAACTTCATGCTATTATTTTTCTTGTTTTATTTTTAAGATATGTCGGAATAAAAAAAATGTAGACAATACAATGTCGAATATTTAACATATGGTATTATTCAGTCACCCACAAACAAGACATTGCCAATGTGCCTGATTTGCCAGAAACCTTTACGATTACAAGAACATTTGAGCAAAATACATCCTGCCATAAAATATAAAAATGTATCTTACTTTCAAATGCTCAAAAATCAACATTCGAGACGTCCAACTTTAGCCGGTATGTTTTCACCAGCATCAAAACAAGACAATGATGGATTACGTGCATCTTACAATATTTCGTTGCTTATTGCTAAATCGGGAAAACCGCACACTATTGGAGAAGGATTAATACTGCCAGCTGTGAGTGAAGTTCTCCGTACTGTACTTCACAAGTCACCTTCAGATATTATTAAAAAAATCCCCTTGAGCAATAATACTGTACAGAGACGAATCGACGAAATGTCCGAGGATGTGGAGAGTTCTCTAACCGAATTTTTGAAGACGGCCGAATTTTCTATACAGCTCGATGAGTCTACATTGCCTAACAATGAGGCATTACTTCTATCGTACGTTCGCTTCATAAGAGATGAGAACATTTGTCAAGAACTATTATTCGCAAAAAAAAATAGTAACTGATACTAAAGAAAAATCTGTATTTGACGTTTTGGAACAATATTTTAAAGAAAAAGAAATCCCTCTAAATAATATAGTGTCCGTTGCTACCGATGGTGCTCCGGCAATGGTTGGACGATACCGCGGGTTCATTGCATATTTAAAAAAAGCTGTACCAAATGTAGTCGCCATGCGTTGTGTGATTCACAGACAACATTTAGTTGCAAAAAACCTTAGTGATCGCCTTCATTGCTCGCTACAGTACGTAATTACAGCGGTTAATAGAATCAGAAGCAAATCTCTTAACGATAGATTGTTTAGAAAGCTTTGTGATGAAAACGACCAGGACTTTAATCGTTTACTGTTAAACACAGAAGTTCGATGGTTGTCAAAGTGTACTTGTCTGCAAAGATTTTATGAACTACTTGACTCAGTTATAACGTTTCTTGAAAATAAAGATGTTTCCTAAAAGAAAATTTATTGAAATTTAAATAAAAATGATACAGCGTATTTAACAGATTTATTTAATAAATTTAACGAATCTGCAGCTACATGGAGATGATTTGAATTTAATTAAAGCTAAGGCAATAATTTCGGCATTCGTGTCAAAACTTGCATTATACAAATTAAATTTGGGTCGGAGACAATTCCGTGTGTGTGAAGCTGGCGTCGCACTTCGCGGAAACTCAAGATCTATTAAGAGTTCTCGCTTCCTTTTGAAGAGTTCTAGAGTTCCTTATAGTTTAAATTAAGAGTTCCGGCCGTTTAGGCCGGAATTTTTAATTTTAAAAAAGTGAGACGCTAACTTCACGCAGCGTCTCACTTTCAAAGAAACGAGTTCTTAGACACATATCTTATAGGATTTTGCAATAGGAAGAGTTCTATAACAGCTTTGTAACGAGTTCTGCAATAAAAATTCAAAACAAAGCAATTTTAATAACAAAAAGTGATGACGCGCCATAGTAAGACGACTGGGAATGAGGAGTTCTGGCGAACCTAAATGCGTTTTCTTATAGTATTTAATGTAAACAATTATATTCTGAAAAGTTCCGGGTGGTGGCATTACCGTGGAATGTTTAAATAAATAAATTCAGTCGAAAAACAATTTTGCAAGATGGAAACGTATGAGACGCTGTCTGATAACGAGGAGTTCTGGCAAACTTAAATGCGTTTTCTTGTAGTATTTAACATAAACAATTATAATCTAAAGAGTTCCGGGCGGTGACATTACTGTGGAATGTTTAAATAAATAAATTCCGTCGAAAAACAATTTTGCAAGATGGAAACGTATGAGACGCTGTCTGATAACGAGGAGTTCTGACAAACATATTTTCGTTTTCTTGTAGTATTTAACATAAACAATGATAATCCGAAGAGTTCCGGGCGGTGACATTACCGTGGAATTATTAAATAAATAAATACAGCTGAAAAACAATTTGGCAAGATGGAAAGGTGTGAGACGCTGTCTGATAACGAGGAGTTCTGACAAACCTAGTTGCGTTTTCTTGTAGTATTTAACATAAACAATGATAATCCTAAGTGTTCCGGGCGGTGACATTACCGCGGAATGTTTAAATAAATAAATTCCGTCGAAAAACAATTTTGCAAGATGGAAACGTATGAGACGCTGTCTGATAACGAGGAGTTCTGACAAACATATTTTCGTTTTCTTGTAGTATTTAACATAAACAATGATAATCCGAAGAGTTCCGGGCGGTGACATTACCGTGGAATTATTAAATAAATAAATACAGCTGAAAAACAATTTGGCAAGATGGAAAGGTGTGAGACGCTGTCTGATAACGAGGAGTTCTGACAAACCTAGTTGCGTTTTCTTGTAGTATTTAACATAAACAATGATAATCCTAAGTGTTCCGGGCGGTGACATTACCGCGGAATGTTTAAATAAATAAATTCCGTCGAAAAACAATTTTGCAAGATGGAAACGTATGAGACGCTGTCTGATAACGAGGAGTTCTGACAAACCTATTTGCGTTTTCTTGTAGTATTTAACATAAACAATGATAATCCTAAGAGTTCCGGGCGGCGACATTACCGTGGAATGTTTAAATAAATAAATTCCGTCGAAAAACAATTTTGCAAGATGGAAACGTATGAGACGCTGTCTGATAACGAGGAGTTCTGACAAACCTAGTTGCGTTTTCTTGTAGTATTTAACATAAACAATGATAATCCGAAGAGTTCCGGGCGGTGACATTACCGTGGAATTTTTAAATAAATAAATACAGCTGAAAAACAATTTGGCAAGATGGAAAGGTGTGAGACGCTGTCTGATAACGAGGAGTTCTGACAAACCTATTTGCGTTTTCTTGTAGTATTTAACATAAACAATGATAATCCTAAGAGTTCCGGGCGGCGACATTACCGTGGAATGTTTAAATAAATAAATTCCGTCGAAAAACAATTTTGCAAGATGGAAACGTATGAGACGCTGTCTGATAACGAGGAGTTCTGACAAACCTAGTTGCGTTTTCTTGTAGTATTTAACATAAACAATGATAATCCTAAGAGTTCCGGGCGGTGACATTACCGTGGAATGTTTAAATAAATAAATTCCGTCGAAAAACAATTTTGCAAGATGGAAACGTATGAGACGCTGTCTGATAACGAGGAGTTCTGACAAACCTATTTGCGTTTTCTTGTAGTATTTAACATAAACAATGATAATCCGAAGAGTTCCGGGCGGTGACATTACCGTGGAATTTTTAAATAAATAAATACTGCTGAAAAAAAATTTGGCAAGATGGAAAGGTGTGAGACGCTGTCTGATAACGAGGAGTTCTGACAAACCTATTTGCGTTTTCTTGTAGTATTTAACAAAAACAATGATAATCCTAAGAGTTCCGGGCGGTGACATTACCGTGGAATGTTTAAATAAATAAATTCCGTCGAAAAACAATTTTGCAAGATGGAAACGTATGAGACGCTGTCTGATAACGAGGAGTTCTGACAAACCTAGTTGCGTTTTCTTGTAGTATTTAACATAAACAATGATAATCCTAAGAGTTCCGGGCGGTGACATTACCGTGGAATGTTTAAATAAATAAATTCCGTCGAAAAACAATTTTGCAAGATGGAAACGTATGAGACGCTGTCTGATAACGAGGAGTTCTGACAAACCTATTAGAGTTTTCTTGTAGTATTTAACATAAACAATGATAATCCGAAGAGTTCCGGGCGGTGACATTACCGTGGAATTTTTAAATAAATAAATACAGCTGAAAAACAATTTGGCAAGATGGAAAGGTGTGAGACGCTGTCTGATAACGAGGAGTTCTGACAAACCTATTTGCGTTTTCTTGTAGTATTTAACATAAACAATGATAATCCTAAGAGTTCCGGGCGGCGACATTACCGTGGAATGTTTAAATAAATAAATTCCGTCGAAAAACAATTTTGCAAGATGGAAACGTATGAGACGCTGTCTGATAACGAGGAGTTCTGACAAACCTATTAGCGTTTTCTTGTAGTATTTAACATAAACAATGATAATCCGAAGAGTTCCGGGCGGTGACATTACCGTGGAATTTTTAAATAAATAAATACTGCTGAAAAAAAATTTGGCAAGATGGAAAGGTGTGAGACGCTGTCTGATAACGAGGAGTTCTGACAAACCTATTTGCGTTTTCTTGTAGTATTTAACATAAACAATGATAATCCTAAGAGTTCCGGGCGGTGACATTACCGTGGAATGTTTAAATAAATAAATTCTGTTTTTCGACGGAATTTATTTATTTAAACATTCCACAGTAATGTCACCGCCCGGAACTCTTCGGATTAGAATTGTTTATGTTAAATACTACAAGAAAACGCAAATAGGTTTGTCAGAACTCCTCGTTATCAGACAGCGTCTCATACGTTTCCATCTTGCAAAATTGTTTTTCGACGGAATTTATTTATTTAAACATTCCACGGTATGTCACCGCCCGGAACTCTTAGGATTATCATTGTTTATGTTAAATACTACAAGAAAACGCAAATAGGTTTGTCAGAACTCCTCGTTATCAGACAGCGTCTCACACCTTTTCATCTTGCCAAATTGTTTTTCAGCAGTATTTATTTATTTAAAAATTCCACGGTAATGTCACCGCCCGGAACTCTTCGGATTATCATTGTTTATGTTAAATACTACAAGAAAACGCAAATAGGTTTGTCAGAACTCCTCGTTATCAGACAGCGTCTCATACGTTTCCATCTTGCAAAATTGTTTTTCGACTGAATTTATTTATTTAAACATTCCACGGTAATGCCACCACCCGGAACTTTTCAGAATATAATTGTTTACATTAAATACTATAAGAAAACGCATTTAGGTTCGCCAGAACTCCTCATTCCCAGTCGTCTTACTATGGCGCGTCATCACTTTTTGTTATTAAAATTGCTTTGTTTTGAATTTTTATTGCAGAACTCGTTACAAAGCTGTTATAGAACTCTTCCTATTGCAAAATCCTATAAGATATGTGTCTAAGAACTCGTTTCTTTGAAAGTGAGACGCTGCGTGAAGTTAGCGTCTCACTTTTTTTAAATTAAAAATTCCGGCCTAAACGGCCGGAACTCTTAATTTAAACAATAAGGAACTCTAGAACTCTTCAAAAGGAAGCGAGAACTCTTAATAGATCTTGAGTTTCCGCGAAGTGCGACGCCAGCTTCGCACACACGACAATTCCATCAGTTTCAAAATCTTTCCTCGGTGAAAACAAGTGATGATGACATTTTGGTTTATTGCCAGAATTTAGAAACCCTTAAAGAAGATTTTTTTAATAGATTTCAAGATATCCTCAATATGATCATTCCGGACTGGGTCTTGGAACCTTGCACAAACATTGAAACAGCAGAAGTATTTTTACTGGAGCAGCTCATAGAATTGTCAACAAACGAAGAATTAAAACTAAAATTGAAACATGGCTACCAAGCATTTTGGCTTCAAAGACAAATTCCAATTTTATATCCGACCTTATGGGGTGCAGTAAAGAAGTTTTTTCTAGCATTTCCATCATCGTATTTAGCCGAAAGAGGATTTAGTGTAGTATCCAATCTACTAACAAAAAAAAACGGAGCCGATTGTCAATAGTAGATCGCGGTGACTTAAGGTTGCTCATGACAAAACTAGCACCCAATATAGACAAATTAGTGTCATTACATCAAGCTCAACCCTCTCACTAGTGCTATTTTTTATGTATATAGGTATGTGTATTTTTTTGTTAAGACCTAATAAAATATTTTTAAAAATGCGTCCTTGTTTTTAAATATATACGTAGTATAATATAATTCACCAAGAAGGGCGCTCTTGAAATGCGCTTTGAAAAGGCGGGAAACCTATATTGATTTTAAGTGAGATTTTATTTCTGAATGGGGGGCGGTGAGTAATTTGTTTTTTCGAAAGGGGGCGGTAGGCTAAAAAGGGTGGGGAACCTCTGGGATAGAGCCTCCCGAAATCCGCGAACACGCAATTACATTAAAAAAAATTACAAATAAAAATATTATTGCTTAGTTTATAAGCTTTCGTATCACATAATAAGACTAGTTGAGGACCGGTATCACCATCAAGGTGATAAAATAAATAAAATAAAATTAATCTAATTTGTCAAAATGCAGCTTTTTTTTAAGTATCAAAAAAGTTAATAAACTAAATTTTAACGTCGATCTCAACACTGGAAATTATTTAGTTCGACTCGCTCACGGGCACGTTATTCTAATTGTAGAATAAATTGCTTTCATCGCCCTTACCACCAATGTTCGAGAGTTGAATTGTGGAATCCCACTTCTGTATTTTGATAAACTATTTTCAGCCACGCTTTTATGAAATTATTTGAGCCGACGCATAAATAAATATGGCTCTTGAAAACTTTAAATTAAATCTAAATCGAGGAAACGCCAACATCGATAGACTGCTAAAATTCATTATGACCGAAATAAACTAGGGAAGTCTCAAAGTGAATTAAAATTTCCTCGTAACTTTCGGAAAATGCGAGGACCCACTTTATTACATATTCGCCCCTTATTACTTACAGTTCGTATTCCCTTCATCGGGGAGGTGGGTTGTATAATCGGCTGGAACGTTTCCAAATGGACCGCTTGCGGCGGTTGTAATTCCACGGGAAAAATGGCCCGTTCCAGGATTGGACGATTTGCATTTAGCGTTGTCGGAAATTGACGTTTTATTAGGACGAAAAGTGGGTCGGCGGAGGCGGCCACCGACGAGGGCTAATGGACTGTTTGATTGAAATCCGGCGACGTGCCGCAATTAGAGGCGGAGTCAGTTAATAAATTAATATTAAGTTTTAATAGATAGATACCATCGACGAGAGGATGGTGGCGTGAAGATTCTAGTCAAGTGTAATTAAATCTAAAGGTTTCGTTAATGTTGGGGAACAAACATTTATTTATTTTGAATATTACTTAACAGTCGAAATTACTTTGAAGACAAATAAGAATCATCAGGGCGGATGAGCAACATACAGGTGAATTAAAACAAACCGGGAAATGTCAATAAAAATGTCACGTTCTTTTCCATTTTTGTTATACGAGTAGTTTGAAAATGTTTGTTTAGAAATAGGTTAGAATTATTTTACTGTATGTCAGTTTACAAATAAATAGGTTAAATTTGAACAAATCATATTTTTTAATACATTAACATAACGATGCAGAAACATTAGGACCTACATAATACAATAATGGGTGATTCTAATAATTATTACGTTTATTATTAACTATCCAAGTCGGTTATCTTTCAGTCATCTTTAGAGGTGTTAATTTTTTTGAGTTCAATATACAGTATGTCCCCGGATTGAGTTCACAAGAAGAAATGTTTCTTAATTTTTACTTTTAAATAAAAATGTTATCGGAATTATAACTCATGCTTGGTCTAAAACTACCAGTTCAGTTATTGAAAATTTGATTTATTTATACAGGGTGTTGCCAAAATCAAAATTTTTAAATCTTATTAGACACTTATTTATTTACCATTTGCAAAATAAATTTAAAATTACATCTAACAACATTCTAGAAAAATATAATCATTCAAACATATTCGACAAATGCAGAAAATAATACTGAAAATTTAAAAAATCGCCTACGAGAGGCATTTGCATCGATAACAATTGAAGAAATACAAAACACTTTTCAGGAGTTAGACACTAAAACTTGAACTGTGTGAAAAAAATGGTGGGGGATTGTTAAATGATGTTATTTTTTTAAAGGGTCAAAATTAGATTCAATTTGTTTTTATTTAGCCAACACCCTGTATAACTAAATCAATGTTTTAATTACTGAAATGGTAATTTCAGATCAAGCAGGAATTTTAATTCCTATGACATTTTTACCTAAAAGTAAAAAAAATCCCACTTGTAAACTCAACCCGGGGACACACTGTATATAGTATTAGATAAAATATTTGATAAAACAAAAAATACCACCTCTAAAGATGTCTGAAAGATAGCCGAAACTAGTCTAGTAAGGCAAAGAAGATATAATAAAAAATAATATAATAACTGGTATCAAAAATGGATGAAACTAACAAAAAACTATAAAAAATGTTATCATCTAAATATCAAAATGTTTCAATCCAAGTAGTAGGTTTGTATTTACTGATATTATTATGATTATTTATTGGTTGAATAACTATACAGAGTGTAGTTATTAGGCAGTATACTATAGAAAGTGCTACTGAATTAAGAGGAGTTAATACTAAGGGTAATATAATAAAAGCTGTGATTAACAATTGGAATAAAAAATGTTTTTCCGTTAAAAAAAGAGTTATTATCTAAACGAAATGTTACATAAAGTTCGTTGAGAAGATGAAATAATTGAAGTTACATCAGAAATATTTCGTTTGGAAGTAACTATTTACTCTTTAACTAAGGTCTTTAAGGTTTAACTTTAAGGTATTTAACTAAACTCCTTAACTTTAACTAGCTTTAGTTTCACTTTGAAGGTTCTGAATGAAATCTCTAGTTCGAGGTAAAATTAATTATGGGGACACTATTGTAACATTATTGGAATACTAAAAACTTTATAGTTTCTCTAGAAACCAGTGACAGTTTTCTCTAGAATATTTGTAGTTTTGTTCTAGAAACTATTAGAACCAAGAAAAATGTTTATAAACTTTTATGAAATTTAAATGATACACGAATTATGTTTGTAACTGCAATGCAATATTATTTTTTTTAGTAAGACAATTGAAGTTTTAGTAAAATAATTGAAGTATTTGTAAAACAATTGAAATTTTAGTAAAACATTTGAGTTTTAGTAAAACAAATTGCAGTTTTAGTAAAATAATTGAAGTTTTAGTAAAACAATTGTTAAAAATTGAAAAAGTTAACTTTTATGAAATTTAAATGATACACGAAGTATGGTTGTACCTGCAATGCAATGCTAATGTTTTTTGTAAGAAAATTAAAGTTTTAATAAAATAATTGAAGTTTTTGTAAAACAAGTCATAATTTAAGTAAAACAATTTAAGTTCTAGCTTATAACTAAGTTAATAATTTAAAGTTAAATAATTATAAAATATTTTATGTTGAAGTAGAACAATTGCGTTTATGTTCAATTGCAGTCATAGTTGACCCTAGAAGCTACTAAAGCTTACTAGCTACTAATGTTAATCAGAATGTGATTTATTTTGGACAAATGGCATACAGTGATGTACTTCCGAACCGTATCTAGTATCTACTAAGGTTTAGAAGCTACTAAGTAATTGGCACTTTTCTCTAAGATCTTTAAAGTTTCTTCAGAAACCATTGACAGTTTTTTCTAGAATATTGGTAGTTATTCTTGGTATGATAGCGTTGTAGACAGACCTTTTATGAAATTTCAATGAAACACGAAGTATTTTTGTAACTACAATGAAAATACTATCGAAATTTAGGAAAAGATGAAAATTTCTTTCTGCATTCCAGAAAGTAAAAATTGGACATATGAAAAGTTTATGGAAAACAAGAAATATCTATGCAATTTTCACAGCTCAATAGTTTTTTCTAGAATATTGGTAGTTATTCTTGGTATGCTGTAGTTGTAGACAGTATCAGAACCGAGGATATTTTTAACTTTTATTAAATTCCAATGGTACATGAAGTATTTTTGTACCTACAATGAAAATACTATCGAAATTTAGCAAAAGATGAATATTTCTCTCTGTGTTCCAGAAAGTAAAAATTGGACATATAAAAATTTTATGGAAAACAAGAAATATCTTTGCAATTTCAATCTGAGGTTTTTTAACACAATGAAAATTGTGTAAGATATTATCTTACACATTTTTGTGTTTGTCATTTCATAAAAAAGTCATCATAATATTGATTTTCGGTTATCATTTAAAAAAAAA
The DNA here is from genome assembly GCA_951805005.1 of Othius punctulatus. Taxonomy (NCBI): domain Eukaryota; kingdom Metazoa; phylum Arthropoda; class Insecta; order Coleoptera; family Staphylinidae; genus Othius; species Othius punctulatus. The sequence continues at coordinate 30,032,793 of OX638142.1, forward strand.
TCATTAGAATATTGATGCTCATTTATCACTTTTTATAGAATCATGACAATTTATTAATAGTATTAAAAGTAATTTAAATTTCATGATGTAATTTTGATTTTTTGTCAATTCTCAAGTCCTGAAATGTACAGTAATTGTCATTAAAATAAGAATCTAAATATAAATTAAATTCATGTGATATGTTTGATTTTTTGCAGTTTTTGCACTTTTGATGAAATTTAAATACATATCACATGTTTTTCTTTAACTTTTAGAATATTATTATAAAAACTACCATTAGTTATTAGAGATAATTATAAAATTTCTAGAGATAACTGTGAATAGTTTCTAGCAAAGGTTGTGTGATTTATGTCAATTCTCAAGTTTTTATGTCAATTCTCAAGTCCTGAAACTTAACAACAATTGTCAATAAAATAAGAATCTAAATCGAAATTAAAGTGATATGTTTGATTTCTTTCAGTTTTTGAACTTTGCAATGAAATTACTGATTATAGCAAACATAGTTAGTAATTATATTATTGAGTTTTCTACCAACAAAATTCACGTTTTTGCAATAAAGGCAAACTCAAGAATTTTTGAGTATGAGTATTTTTTTAAATTGTGTTTCAACTTTCAATTTCAGTAAATTTCAGAAGAGGAGCATTTTAAGTTTTATATTGTTCAAAATTTCAAACCTCGTTAATAATCAATACTGATTATAGCAAACATAGTTAGTAATTATATTATTGAGTTGTCTTGCAACAAAATTCAGTTTTTGAAATAAAGGCAAATTCAAGAATTTTTGAGTATGAGTATTTTTTTAAATTATGTTTCAATTTTCAATTTCAGTAAATTTCAGAAGAGGAGTGTTTTAAGTTTTATATTGTTGAAAATGTAAAACCTCGTTAATAATCATTACTGATTATAGCAAATATAATTAGTAACTATGTTATTGAGTTTTCTTGCAACACAATTCACGTATTTGCAATAAAGGCAAATTCAAGAATTTTTGTGTATGAGTATTTTTTTTAATTGTGTTTCATTTTTCAATTACAGTAAATTTCAGAAGAGGAGTGTTTTAAGTTTTATATTGTTGAAAATTTCAAACCTTGTTAATAATCAATACTGATTATAGCAAACATAGTTAGTAATTATAATATTGAGTTTTCTAGCAATAAAATTCACGTTTTTGCAATAAGTGCAAACTCAAGAATTTTTGAGTATGCATATTTTTTTAAATTGTATTTCAATTTTCAATTTTAGTAAATTTCAGAAGAGGAGTGTTTTAAGTTTTATATTGTTGAAAATTTCAAACCTTGTTAATAACCTTTACTGATTATAGCAAATATAATTAGTAATTATGTTATTGAGTTCTATTGCTATAAAATTCACGTTTTTACAATAAAAGCAAATTCAAGAATTTTTGAGTAGGAGTATTTTACAAGCGGTCCAGGAAATAACATGTGTCTGCCCATTTTCATCTTCTTTGGTCCTATTACTCCACCAGGGAGTGTAGAGCATCTTTCGATGTTTCTGTGACTGATGTACCAATAAAATGTCGTTACCATTTTACTGTCTTCCTAATGCAACTACTCCTCTTCTTCTTCGCAGAGTTGATCCACCATTTCTTTCCACATGCCTTTATTATGTGCAATGTGCTTTGCCTGGTTCCATGTTATATTTCAGCGTTCAAGCTCTTTCGTTACGGTTCTTCTCCATGTCGTCTGTGGTCGACCTCGTTTCCTTTTCCTCTCATCTTAAAATCTAGTGACTGTCTGGTTAGATCTCCCACTGGTTGCCTTAGTGTATGGCCAATCCATCTCCACTTTTTCTTTTTAATAGTGATCTTTACTGGAATTTGGTTTTTCTGTTTCCACAAGTCTATGTTTGATATTTTGTTTGGCCAGTATATTCTTGGGATTCTTCTCAGGGCTCTGTTTACAAATGTTTGTAATTCTCGTTCTTGTGATTTATTTATGGCCCAAGTCTCCGATCCGTATAATAGCACGCTCACCACATTCGTGTTGAAAATTCTAATTTTAGTAGTTTTTGAAATTTCATTTGATCGCCATATTTTCCGTAGCATGTTGAATGCGTTTTGAGCTTTTCCTATTCTGGTATTTACATCTTCCTGGCAATTTCCCTTTGCCTCTATTACGCTGCCCAGGTATGTGAAGTTGCTAACGTTTTCTATGCAGCCTCTTTCTATATTAATGTTGATTCATCTGTGGGGTTTGCGCTCATTGTTTTTGTCTTTGCAGTGTTTATTTCCAAACCGATTTTTTCGGCTGTGATTCAATAGATTCAGTTTTTCTTGTAGATTAGTTCTATTTTCTGTGATTAGGGCTATGTCGTCAGCATCCTCAAGATCTTCGAGTTATTGGCCGAATCTCCCCTGCAACCCTTTTTTATTGTCAGTAATTTGCTTTAAAGTCCAATCGATCAATATGAGGAACAACAAGGGTGACAGGATGCAGCCCTGTCTGACACCTGTCTCAACTTTAAATTTTTCTGAGAGAGTCCCGGAGTGTTCTATTCTAGCGTAATAGTATAATAGCTTGATTAGCCGAATATATTTTGCGGGCAATCCATATTTTCCTAGGATGACCCACATATTTTCTCTATCTACCGTATCAAATGCCATTTTAAAATCTGTGAAGCTTATATGTATTTCTTTATTCCATTCATATACTTCATCTAGTATTATTCTTAAGGTAGCTATGTGGTCTGTGCAAGATTTTCTGGCTCTGAACCCTGCTTGGTTAGTTCTGAGCAGTCTGTCTACCTCATCTTTTCTTCTAACCAGTATTATTTTGGTAAAAAATTTACTCGTGGTGTTCAGTATCGTAATGGCTCTCCAATTATCACATATTTTCCTGTCGCTTTTTTGGTATTTTTATTATAAGGCCTTCTACCCAATCTACTGGACTTTTTTCTTCCGTCCATATTTTGTTTAAGAATAGGTACAGTACTTCGGCGGTAGCTTCTGCTCCTGTCTTTATCAATTCTCCTGAGATGTTGTCTAATCCTGCCGCCTTATCATTTTTTAGCTGTCTAATGACCACTTCAATTTCTTCTCTCGAGATTTCATACGTTTTTATCTTAAGTTCCGGTACCAAGTAGCTAGCTCTTCTTCATCTAATACCTCCTTCTCTTTCTTTGAATAGATTTCCGTGAAATACTCTAGCCATCCATTTATAATCTGTTTCTCAGTTTTCAGTATGTACCTTGCTTATCTTTTATTTGTGTGGTTGAGATATCTTTGCTCCCTGCCATCTTTCGCGTTATATTGTATAGTGTCTTCGTGTCATTCACTCCTGATGCCTTTTCAGCTTCTAGTAACAGTTTTTCTCGTACTTTTCTTTTATCACATCTTGCACTCTTCTTTATTTGTTTATCCTTGTTAACATACTGACTCTGCAGATTAACTCTTCTCTCTGGGCATTGTTCGCTGAGTATTTTGTGTTTGATTAAATTTCTTTCTTCGATGAGATTCCGTGTATGTTTAGTCATCCATGTTTTCCTGTTGTTTTTTCTGATGCCTGTTGTTTCTTCCGCAGCTGCTTTTATTGCTTCCTTGTAGGATTTCCAAAGTTCTTCCATGTTCATATTTCCCATATCACTGCTGTTTCCTGGTTTTGCTGTCACTGTTGATTCGAACTTCTTTCGCGTTTCTTCATCCTTGAGGTCTTGTATGTTGTACTTTCGCCTTTTAGGTTTGTTGGGTTCATTTCTTGCCTTTATTTTAACTTTTAGTTTTGCCCTCACTAAAGCGTGATCTGATCCAACATCTGCCCCATGCATTGCACGTACATCTTGTAAGAAGCTTATATATCTTTTGTCGATGGAAATGTGATCAATCTGATTCTTTACACGCCCACCAGGGCTTGTCCATGTTATTTTGTGACTTTCGTTGTGTGGGAAAATACTGCCTCCAATAACTAGGTTGTTTGTTGCACAGAAATCCACGAATAGTTTGCCATTTTCGTTTATTTGGCCCACCCCTTCCCTGCCCATAACATCCTCTCTTCCAGTGTTATTATTACCAATTTTATCGTTCATGTCGCCCATTAGAATTATAGTATTCTCTGTGTGCTTATTTCTAATCTGATCGTATGTTTTTTGTAGTTGCTCGTAAAATGTATTCTTCACTTCCTGCTCTTCCGTATTGGTTGGTGCATATATGTTTATAATTGTGATGTTAAATAATCTTGCTCTGAATTTGGCCGTAATGATTCAGATACACCTTCCCATTCCATTAATGATCTTTTTGCTTCTTTGCACATAAACAATGCGACGCCATATTCATGTTTCGCTCCCTCTTCCATTTTACCCGAGTATATGATCCATTTGTCTCTTTCTAGTCCGATTTCACCATTTCCCAGCCATCTTGTTTCGCTTAGTCCCAAAATATCAAGCTTATACTTCTCCATTTCCCTTATTATTTGATTTGTTTTGCTTGGTTCATACATGGGACTCACATTCTAGCAACCGAAATATTTAATAGTTCTTGTATTTATGCCTGTTCCTTTCTTTAGATTTTGGTTTCCAGAATCGTTGTTCCTTAGTTGATTGCTGTTGGTATCTTGGTTTTGTGTTTCTATACTGCCCAAGCTGAATTTTTTTAATCCATATGCGAGGATTTTTTTAGCCCTTCGTCGTTGAGATTACTCGGCGATCTCTGACTAATTGTCCTTCCTTTTTCCTTAAATTCGTTTTCACCTCCTTTGTTTATTATTTGTTCATATGTGAAGGTTTCTGCATTTACCATAAGCTTTTTGTATGTTATCATTGCTTTATCTCCATTCATTCTCGCTTTTTTCAGATGATCGGCAAGGATTTTCTTTTGGTCTCGTACTTTTTTGGAGTAATCTTCGGTAATCCATACATGTACATCTCTAAAATTCTTAAGTTTCCTTGCACTTCTCATGATTTCATTTTTTTTTTGCTTAATGTGTTTAACTCTATTAGTACTAGCCTCGTTTTGTTCTGTTGGTACTTGCCCAGCCGTAATACCTCGCGAGTGTCTTGTTCTATATTTAGTTGCTCTTCAATCTTCATCAGTAGCGTTTCGATTTGACTCTTTAATTGAGTTTACGACTCTTCGTGTTACGTTCACATAAAATTGCAATAATACTTATTTATTCAAGATTTGCGTTTAGTGCACTCTCGGGTTAAATAAAATTTATTTATTTTAAATTCTGTTTACTTGTACCGGTTTCGGCTCTGGTAAAAAAATAAACAATATACAACCTTGTGGTGCAAATTTTCATTTTAATGGACACTTTATTTCGTTGGGTCAGACCGATAAGTTGAGTGGTGAAAGGAATGTGATTAATAACAAAGCTTAATACCAAAATACAAGGCCTTAATACCAGACTATCGCTTAAGAAAATCTTTATTCATAGTTACACTCGCTTAAGAAAATCTTTATTCAAAAGTTACACTCGCTTAAGAAAATCTTTATTCAAAAGTTACAATATATAGTTAACTAATTACACTGGCCGGGGCACCTAGGTGCGCGTTTTGCGGTCAAGGCCCGGCAAGCCTTGGCGACTCGATTCTGTAACGAAGAGAAAATGGTCATGAGCCTAAGCCCAGTAAGCCCTTCAACAGGTGTGAATAAACTATAGAGACTGCTATGTAATGAATGCTCAAGAGTACTCAAAATCCCTCTGAAGGACGAACATATGCCCGGTTGGGGGTTAGGGGATATAGTAGTATATTACAAATAGTAGGCAAAAATACCATTAACCCCAATCCGCCCCTGATCACATCCCGCATGTAATACGATTCCTGCTAAGTATCGAATGTTCCCTTGGAGTACTCGAAATGCCCCTCAAAGACGAGCATAGCCCAGTCGAGAGTTTGGAGATCATGGTCTATTACAAATACTAGGTAAAAATACCGTTAACCCCAATCTGCCCTCGATCACATCCCGCATGTAATGCGTTTCATTTAAATGTTATATGGGTTCCCTTATACGACGGTGACTAATAAAGTCTCTCTACTGCCTATATTTCTATCGTGTACTACGGTGCAATCTACGAAGGTACGTACATTATTATATTCTACGGAACACTACAAGCACTACACAATGAACTACTTAACTTTCGTGCTGGCAAACTCATACCAATGACATCAGCGGCCGAAGGCCTGACGCTCAAGGGGTATAGTGCGAGTAGAACGTGCAGAACGTGCCGCCGCATCAGGAGCCAGCGAGATACGGGAACATGCGTAATACTGGAGAAGTGGTATTACTAATTGGTACAGCTAAAATATACAGAGCAAACAAAATTTTGATGCGTAACAGTTGAATTCACAGAATGTAACTTAAATAGTTCTCTAATGGGTTTCAAAGAAAACTGAAAAAGAAAAACTGACAATGGGCTAATTTCCAATTTTATCATATTTTCTATAAACGCATCTTCATTGCAGATAACAATATTTAAATGGAAACTTTTGACACCTTCCAAATACAAAGTGTTATTGAAAAATGCATAAAGTTCTCAATACTAATTATTGAAATTACAATGACTATTTCCCTCCAAAAATTTCAACGAGATTGCAACCAATCACATTAATGCGTATTCCAGAAATCACCTAGTAACGAACGAATACCACCGACTATTTGATGCACCATGAAAATACCCGGGTATTTTCATGGTGGGTTAAGTGAATATTTTTGACATTTTAAAAACATTCGGGCTATTAATTATCAAATTACATTTATTAATTCGTATTGAACAATAATAATTATAGTTGTAATTGAAAGTGCAATTGCTATAAGTACTGGCTCCACTGACACCAATGTTGGTTTTAACATAGTCATTTTTGGATTCTGCTGGCACCTTTGCAATTAACTTCGCGTGATGACTTCCATCGACTTTCATTATTTATATCGTGAAATTCCTACTCCGCATGAAATTTTTGTCGGGTAATAGTCCTTGATATATCCCTCTTGCATGCCATCCTTAATATTCGTGTACTTGGTGCACTCGTAAAAATATTCGCGTATTTGGCATGCACTCGGGATATAACTACTGAATATTGCAAATTTTTATTGGTGATTACATTTTTTTTTTATCTTCCAAAATTTGAAAGATTTAATTAAAATAGCAAAGCGATCGTAATAAATCAGTAAATGTTATTGTAGATTACAAAATATCGTCAGAAGTATACCCAAAGATACGCAACAGAGCAGGAACAGTGTCTGGAAACAGTGTATGCTATTTTGCGCCGAAATAAAGTATACATGTAATCGAGAGAATCCGAACTTGCATTTATTTTGACAAATTAGGCCTTTAATGCAAGGAAACAAAATGGTAAGACATATAAAGAACATAGAGTAAAGGTCCTTTGGAATGCTACGGAAAAATTACTAATGGAAATGTATTTAGAAATGAATATGGAATTGAATGTGAATAGTAAATATGGAATCAAAATAAAGTCTTTCGAACAAATTGAATTTGAAGATGACCAAGATGAAAGAAATGGAAAAAGAAATACTTTACAAAGCATGAAAGACAATTGTAAAGAATCTGCAACTTTTTTGACCTACAATGAATTAAAAGAACTTGTCAAAGGTTGTGATAAGCAAACGCCAGAAGGTCTACAGAAAAAAAAATCTTTTATACTATCTTATGAACTTGATTGCAGAGGCGGTGAAGGCGTAAGAGCATAAATTACATTCTTCAGAGAAGAAACGAACAACATCAGCGAAAACACAGTTAAAATTCAATATTTAGGTTATATCCAATACGAGGATATAACCCTCGTTTTTGTTTTCAAACCAATGCAATGGGGTAGTCGATAACTAGCTGATTCAAAATGGCTTGTAACGAATAATTCAGATACCAACTTTTGCCCAATCAGACTGTTTCTTAGACGCCAAGATAAAATAGGAAAAGCCACCTGCAGCCGACTGTATTTGACTCCAAATCCACATTGGAAAATCACTGGAAATTGGTTCGAAAACAGTCCGGTAAGAGTAAATGAGATACCAAGTAGGACAAAATAAAAAGCAGAAAAATTAGGCTTCAACACCACTAAGAAAATTTCAAATCACTCACTTAGGGCTACCGCCGCTGCCGTATCAAAACTGGCCACGAGCGGAGTTTCAGAACAAAATCTAATAAAAATTACAGGCTATTCTAATGCGAAGTCAAAGTCCAGCTACTTGTAAATGGACGAAGACCACCATACAGAAATTATTGAAAACATGAGGGAACACGGAACGGAACTTGAGCTTCAACATCATATGCGCAAAATCAAAATGTTGTTTACAATTATCATAACTGCAATTTTTACTATTCAATAAATACATTATATAAATACATATTGTTAAGTTTGTTATAAGTGTGAATTCGGGGTAAGTGTGTACGGTGCTGATATTACACCGATATTTAATTTAAAAACTGCGCCATATATGGAGGAAAGTTAAGAATAAAAAATACAGATTATTTACTAAAGCTTAAGTATGTTATCGGCATTATGCGTAGTTTGATGCGTATTTAGTAAACACATGGTAGTACGCTAGTGTCATCGAGTGCAGCAGCAGTTTGAAATTCATTTAAATCTACGAAATCTGTTCTGTTTATGTTATATAAAAACCGACAATAAGGTAAGAAATAGTGGAATTTTATGTTTTCGGGTTTATTTTTAATTATTGCCAAACATTAATAATAATGGATACTAATCACTTGCAAAAAAGCACCAAGTCATTAATAATGGTCCAAAGTTACGTAAGAAAAACTGATAAGGTTAAAGCTTATACCGAGAAAACGTTAAATAGGGCAATTGATGAGATTAACAATGGTGTAATTAGTGCTTCCGCGGTAAGCCATAAATATAACATACCCCAAATTACTTTTAGTTCCCGGCGAAGAGGTATTCGTGGCTTCAACAGTAAAATTATGGGAAGGCCCACTGCTTTTCTATATGACGATGAAATTAAATTAAGAAGGAATTAAGACCATGGAGAAGTGGAGTTGTGGTTTGAGTTGGGATTAAGTTTTGAGAATAGTTCAAGATCGTGTGAAGATGAATAAAATTAATACTCCGTTTAAAGAAGGCAGGCCAGGGGAAGACTGGTACTTGGGTTTTTAAAACGACACAATCTATCAATTAAAAAGCCTCAACCAGTGGAATACACAAGAAAAAAGTGCATGGATCCGTTTCTAATTAACGAATATTTTACACTGCTAGAAAAAACCTCGGCGAATCGGGTTTCTGCTTAGATCCATCAAAAACAAAAGTTTGTTCAATTGTATCTATGAATGACATATTGACGACACTTCCAAACCCAACTATTTGTAGGCGTGGCATACTTCGATTTGACATCTCTTTTGATCGCTATAATATGCAATAAGTAAATACTTGGATAATACTAACTTTTATATTAGTTACTTTGATATTTTGGTAATAATCACATTTAATTTTGTTTTAAAAAGTTTATAGAACGATTACATAAAACATTTAGTGCTTTATGTATTAAATGCTTACATTTCATAAAATTAAAATAAATATATCTATAGATAGATAAAATAATCTAGTTTTACACACTTACCCCCATTTTATTTAATGCCATAATATGTGTGAACTTTGCCATCGTTACACACTCGCCCCATTTTCAGGAGCAAGTGTAGTATGCAAATAGCATACTGTCTATAATCTGTAAATGTGATGCTAAGATATATGTCTTGATGATGCTGGAATGTGAGCCCTTGAAAGTAAATAGTTTTACGACAAAAATTAGTTTGCACTATCAAAATATTACTAAGCACTTACCCAACTTTACCTTAGTTGGTTTTATATTGAGAATTTTAAGTTTGTCACATACGTCACACATCTATCTGAATATAGGGGAAATATTAGTTTCAACTATTTTGTATTTTTATGCGAGAAATATTCTCCCTAAATACCACTTGTGCTTAATAATTAACAGGATTATTTCCACTTAAGCTAGTTGTATAACTGCACTCCTTCTTTGAACTCGTGGAATCGTTCACAACAAGCTCTTGTGAAAATTATCGGTTATTTTTAAACACTCGTAGTATTATACCCAAATTTAAAATTGAAAATTGAAAATTACCAGGTAATACATATTATTGTTCAAATTATGTAAATTTTCATTGTGACTTGCATAAATTTCAATGAATATTGCAAAATTTTCATCAGCGCCCTAAAAACAAGTAGATTTAGGGAGAGTTGTCTCACCGCACACAGTTGAAAAATGTAAAATGTTTATATATAACTTATGTTTTAAATTTCGATCCGTACGGTCTTTGGGGAGTTACGCATCAAACTCGGTACCATTCGCGTGAGGGGAAAGTGTCGCAACTTTCCCCTTACGCGACGCGAGTGGCCACCCGCGACAGTACTTATCCACAAAACGCCGGGAGTCGCGAGAAAACGGGCAGTCTCCGGGAGTAAGTAAGTAAATATCATTAGTATTTCTAAAATGTATATTAAGTTATTAACATGTTCATAGTTATTTGTAGAAAATGTAATAAAAATATATTTAGTTGGAAATTATGAACTTTTCATTAAAGATTACATAATTTTCATTTCAAATTATGAAATTATGGATTTATCCATAAAGCATATCACTCAAAACTTTAACTAAAAATACAAAATGTTGATAATAAATTAAAAAGATCAATAGAAACAATGACAAATTCGTTGCAAGCGACAAATTTTATATGCAAATGTTCTACCTTTTTCCTATTTTAATTACCTATTTTATTAAAAATTACAAAAAGCTCATTAAACCCGAAAATTCTTCTTGAAATTATATAATGTCGATTGTATATTATAATGTTGCATTTCTATTGAAAACTACAAAATGTTCATTAGATTTTTTATTATAAATACAAAATTTTTCATAAATTACGAAGATTAATGGAATCTGTGAAATTTTAGTAGAAAATTATAACAACTTTCGCCACAAATCATATTTCTCACAAAGTTAGTGAATATTTCATAAAAAATTGCAACAAATATAATGGAAAGGAAAGGGTGCCATGGGAAAACTAGATCAAAAGGTCGCCGAGAGTCAAAAACGTTTGCGAACCACTGTGTTGATACATTAAATAAAAATTTACATTAGAATATTATTTACAATCTTGCTTTGATGCAACTCAATTTTCCCGTATGGCCCATCCGCCCCTGAGAGTCATTAAGCTGGTTGAAACCGTTACTATGTGCAATCTTACAGTAGAATCGAAAGTAATCTATTTTAAAATACATAATAAAATACGTACCTACTATTTTCTATCCATACAAATTATTACTATGTATTTAGATTGTGTAGTAGTCGTTGAAAGTGACAATGACTCATCGGTCCATATTGCCGAAATTCGAATACGTACCATATTTCATTTGACATTTGACAGTTAGGTATCGAAATGAGCTTAGAAAACAAGAATCTTTGTTCGAAAAAGTAAGAGTCATTGTCATCTCTTGTCGAGTTGACTATATATATATATATATATACTATTAAAAATCTATAATAATTATCGACATGAGTTGCGACTTCTTGAAATTATTATCAAATGAGAGCAAAGAAGTTACATTTATACCGTTTTTTTTAAATGAAGTTCGAATAGTAAATAAGTATTGCAAAGCGCAGGTAGTACTAACTGTTATGACAATATTGACTGTTGGTAAACGACAGTATTTACTAATGGTAAATGGTGCAAAAAAGCTCTGTACCAATTTCTATTTGCTCTTTCAACAGATTAACGAGACGATTAATTTTCTATCTATTAATTTTGGTTGTATTTAAATGTTTAAGCCTTTCATATCTACATTCGGCAATTTTTTTTTAATTTTTTTATATTATTTATCTTCATATAATTTTAAATTTCAACTGTCAATTTCAATAGTCGTATACTCTGATTTTCCAAAACTGGCGTTCACGTCGTCAAAATAATAATCATAATAACGATGGCACAATTTTACAAGGTTGCCAGCTGTCCTGGGTATTTAAAAATGGCTGCAATCAGCTGTTGCGCCCGTACAATCTGGTGCGACAGTGCGCAGTTCGTATCAAATTCGTCGACTTCTCTGCTGTTTATCGTACAGATATCAATCTTGTGGTTATGGTTTAACATTTACAATGGCAAAATATGCATTGTTATAATCGATCAAATGTAACAAGTTAAACGTCAAAGAAGTTTTGTTATACACACATGTATGAGCAAGTGTTAGTGAAAAAGATGTGGCATCGTCGCCGAAAAAATATCACGGCTGCCAACATAACATGATTTATTACATAATTGGCAGGCGAAAATTGTGTCCGACGTTCATACACCGATTACCTATTTATAACCACCGGTGATCAGTGTTATGTAACAAATGATCCTCAGATTAATTTCTATTCTTAAACTATTTTTATGCATATTCTCGAAAACAATCACGTTGGTACGGAAAAACCTCATCGCACAGCTGTTTGATGACGTGAACGCCAGTTTAGAAAAATCAGAGTATACATGTGCAAATTTTCGCACAGTGTACAGCTTGTCACTGTTGCGTCTTTCTTTTTCAATCAAGCTTTATATAGTTTTTTTCAATGAAATAAGAGAATATGGTAACAAACTTTAAAAATCAATAATTATCTTTCGATTTGATTCATTTAAGGTAATGAAATATTAAAATTAATTATTTACACAAATTCTGATCCGAATAAAGGTGAACTCTGCAGGAGTTACGTTAAGCAAAAAATAATATAAACAAGCTCACGGTGTAAAATATTGGTTATTTATGCAACAAACCACTAAAGTTGAAGTCACTTTTTATCATGAGAGTTTGGGAAGGAAGTTTTAGAGTTCACATACGTTACCGAAGCCTGCTACCTGAAGCTTTAGTGGAACTTACGGGACACCCTGTATACTTAGTTTGAGTTTGTCTAATATGATATCGTGCATCTTGCACATAAAATTAAAATACATAATTTTCTCAAACTAAAGCTAGTTGAGGATTAGTTAACAAAGTTATGTGGGGCAAACTTGATACCTTTCCTGGACACCGATATAACTTCCTTGTTCGCGTTTTTCTTAGCTAATCTTATTGTTGGTGCTATTACTTTAATTACATAATTATAGAGATTTATACAGGCGATCGTTATCAGTCTTCACATGAAAATAAACGCACGCAAACATTTAAAACGAAAGTGCAGGTCTCCACGTGAAACTTGCTGTTTGGCCCACGCGACACCATAAGCAGGAACGGCCCATTTGACCAACTTCATTCGTACTGTGTATCCTGCTTGCGTGCATTATTATGCAACTACTCTGGCGGACGGACGGACGGACGAACTTAAAGGGCAAAAAAGTAATATAATGACGGAGGTAATGATGGACGGCGGCGCTTGATGCTTTCCGAGCGGGCAGTAATTAATACCAGTAGGAAATGCGCTGAGTAATGGAAGAGAAAGGAAGGAGAAGTAAAAAAAAAAGATGTGTTAATGGATGGGAAAAATGTGTATCGAGTCTTGAGTAATGCAAGTAATAACGAACGCCCTAATTTCGTATTGTGGTTTTAGGTTAATTTAATGCGTAAATATATTTTTTTTAAACTCTAGAATGTACAGATTATCCATTATAGATATGAATTGTCAAATTGTTACATTGTATAATAATTTTGACAGTGTACTTGTAAAAAAACTAGTAACAAATATGTCATTGATGTCAACATGTATTTTGAGGTTATGTGACCTATCAGTTTTTTAATAATATGAGTTGGTTCGATAACAAGAAGTAGGTACCGTTGAAATTTTTAGTTAATAATTTGTGAAAATGAAAAACAAACAAGAACGTTTTAAATTCATTCAAAATTGGACAATTGGACTTGTTAAAATTTGAAATAATCATTTTAATATTGCCGCCAAAAGTTAAAATACCCATTGGCGCTCCAAGTAACTTTATCAATAACGCCAACCCAATGGTACTTTGGCAATTCATATGTATAATGGATTTAGTTTATACATTTTGGATGGACCCCAGCGATAGTCAATCTGATAATGATATTGAATTTTTACGTGAAAATTTAAATGATTGTGGAATGTAAGATTTTTTTTAATGAAATTGTCATTAAAAAAGAACAGGAGATTAAAGCAAATTGATACTAAAGTGAGCTGAAATTGGCACTAAAATAATCCCTTATAGGATAGAATTATGTGCATAGTTGGTTGCAATCATGACAAACTTAAACGCTAAACGTAAATTCTCTACGATACAGTTAAACGCTAAACGAAAACGCTCTGCAATGGAATAAACCATCTTATTAAGTACTGTCAAATTGACAGTTTTGTACCTTGTAGTTTTGTTACTGGATACAATTTTGTTGCTTGAATATCATGGTTATTTTGTACTTTGCTCACCTTAAATAGTTATTTAAGCTTTAAGAGAGGTAAGTATCGTTTACCAGTCGAGGTCGCGTTTGAGCCCGAGCGATAGCGAGGGCTAGCAATAAAGACCGAGACTGATCAAAACTTACCTCTCGAATTGCTTATAACTGTTTTTCCACTCCTGAAGTTGGTTTAATTGTTTGTGTTTGATTAATTTATATATATATAAACAATCTTTATTAGGCTATCGACCCCATAGGGTCTTTCCGCCTTGCCTAACATAATACATTACATTATACGTACGTTACATTATACATTACACTACATATGTGATTCATGAGTGATTATTTTGATAGTGTGAAAAGAGTGTTATGAAGTGTAATATGATTCATGAAGCGTTTTTGTCGGATGTAATTTTGTAGTGCGTTTGTTTTGTCTTTTAATACACAATTCGTCGAGTATTGTCCTATTGTCCTGTTTTTGTTGAAATTTATTTCGTAGTTTGTCTAGTCTTTGTTGGATGGGTATGATTTTGGTGATCTTGTATAAATTTATGTTTGATATGTTATGAAGATGATTGTCCTTATGTCTTAATTTAGTGATAAGTCTTAATGTCTTCCGTTCAGTTACGTCCGTAATTCGTTTGCAGGTGTTTCTTACATTTTTTAGTATGATCTGGCCGTAGTCAATCATGGGCCTGCAGATGGATTTGTAAATTTTTGTTGCTGTACTAATAGATATCCCTCTTCCTCCGTATGTTAGGCATCTAAAATGTTTTGCTCGTTTTTGTATTTCCGTCTTTGTGTTCCGTAAGTGTTTGTCGAATTTGTGCTTATTGTCAATCGTCATTCCTAAGTATTTTATCGTCGTTGTGGGGTATACGTTTGTTCCGTTAACATGTATTGTCGGTGAGTTGTTATTGATTCTGTGGTTGGGAATAAGGAGTTGGCATTTTGCGGGGTTGGGTTCGAGTCTCCATTTGTTGAACCAGTCCATTGTTTTGTCAGTCAGTATTTGAAGTGTGTCTATTGTGTCATCCAGTCGTTTTTTATGTGTTATTAATGCTGTGTCGTCGGCGTATTGTATGATATACTGTTCTAAGTCTGTCTGCCTGTTGTCTGTTCCTAATATGTCATGGCAATATATGTTGTACAGGAGGGGCGAGAGAGGAGAACCCTGTGGCAAACCTTGTTCTGGCGAAAATGATCTTGAGTATGAATTGTTTGTTCTTATCCGTAGTTGTCTGTCTGTCAGGAAGCTGTGGATGAATAGGATGAGGGATCTAGGTATTTGTAGGGTATGCATTTTGTATAGTAGTCCTGTGTGCCATACAAATTAATTTATTATTAGATTAATTTATTTTCACAACTTGAACAAAATGTCAGTACAGCTTTGGTTGCTAAGACTATTTTTCAAACAAAGTGTGAATGTCAGAAATTACATTCGTCAGTTGTAAAATGAATTCCAATGAAAATAAACAAGAAATGGCAATTGAAGAAGCTGTAGATGCTGCCTGTTCCTTCCTACTGCCGGAGAAGTCGAAGGGGTGTTATCAAAATGCGTATAAGTGTTTTAAAGATTGGTGCCAGAGAAATAACGCTATTGAAATTATTTTACTTACTTTCCTGAGGGAGGTAAGTGATTACTTACTTCCCGTTGCTCATAGTAACCAAAGCTTTATCGGTAAGTGGGGTTTACTTCCACCAAATCAATGTAATCGACAGATTTTAAAATGTAATATTACGTAAGCTTTCAAATGAACTATCACTCACCCGCACTCCAATTTAAAAAATCGGGCTTACTTCTCCTGCGGCAAGGTGGTTACAACTTTATTTAAAAATTGACATATTGCAGCGATTTTGTGAAAAAAAATATTCGTATATATTTAAGGTGTTTCTTTTTTCCTCGGACACCCTGCATAAGCAACTCCATAACGCCCTAGGGCGTTATATGCTGGCGTAATGACCCAAGCTGCATCTAAAGAGAGTAAAATAGTAAACATGATATTCATGGCATGAATTACAGATGCCTGGCTCCACTAAATTTCTTAGGATATACTTAGGTTCGAGGCTAACCTGGGATATAAATAGAGATAAATTTGCCAAAGACTTTAATTCGAAGAATTAAAGCTCTCCTGTAGAGGAGAGCTCTTGTAACGCACATATAGGACAGACCTGCACTTGTTTCAGGATCTTAACATTGTCTGTTATTGTCATTGTTGTTCATTGTATATCTATGAATATCTAAAATTTGTCTGCAAAAACTTTAAAAACTGCTTTACAAACGATTCCAAAAATTATTTTGAACTCTTCAGATTTCAGACAATAATATTCACTACACATAATTGAGTAGGTCTCAAAGTGACATGAGGACGCCAATATTCTACAGTACTGTCACAGATCTTCCAAATAATCAATTGAAAACTAAAATTAATCAATTAATAAATGTATATTTTTCTTGGGAGGAATTTGTTTCAAAAATGCTTCTAATTAAATAGATAATTTTCAGTTGTATTCACATCGCATAGACATTTAAATAATCTTAGGTACACTCTAATAATCTAATAGATATTGTCAAGTAACCATTATTATATTTGTTGACGAATATATTGTGCGGTTTATATGATTGAAGTTGCTGATAGATGTTTCCCTTCAATGTTTTATATGTAGTTCACAAATGGCGAGCCAATTTGTTTCATTACGCCATTGTAAAATTTAGTTGACTTTCTGAGCAAGAATGTTCATTTAGATGTTTGAGACTGAAATAACTTCAAAATGGCATTTTTTCAAATAATTAATTTGTATAAGACTATTTAATATTAGCATGTTGTAAGATTATGTTCGGCGTACAGTCGGGGAATTAAAATTTCGGGCTAGTGTTATACAGGGTATCCAAGATAAGGATCAAAAGCATGGGGATCTCTGAAACCGTAAAAGTTACGAAGGCGATAAAATCACAAAAAATTTGGGCAATTTAGTGGTCAGTATTATTCTTTTGAGAAAACTAGAAATTTTCACTTAATTCCGGAGATATTCGACAAAATCCGAAATTTGGCCATATGGTTTTTATGTTTTGCTGAAATTATATGAAAAGGTATAAAAAAACAAAAGGCACTTTTTAGTTGCCACTTTTTTTGCTCTATAAGACAGTGTTTACAAATTTTCAGTACAACGTTTCGTTTCGAAGAATCAACTTAAATATTTTATATGACCTGTAAAAAATGTACACCCTGTATTAGATAGCATTTCCTATTACGAATTCAACTATTTATATCACGGTATGGTTTCTAATGTTTTTATTCAGAAAAAGGCTGGTTAATACATTTCGAACATTTTCTTGTAGTGGGCGTAGTTGTAGTGAAATGATGACAACGAAGAAAAAAATATTATCTAACTTTAACCCAAAATAAGTTCCAAAATAGTAACTAAAAATAATTTACCTATAATAGTTGTTAAACATTGAAACATTATAGCACTTATTATTTGTTTATTGTGATATGAGAATAGTTCTGTTCATTTAATGGCGACGAAGACAAAAAAGATTACGTAGTTTTAGCACAGAATATGTACCGAAATAGTAACAAAAAATTATTTAGCAAAAATAGTTGTTAAACATTGATACATTATAGTTATTTAGAACTACACTAATTATGTTTTACTGTGATATGAGAATTGTTCTGTTCATTTAATAACGACGAAGACAACAATTATTACTTAATTTTACCCCAGAATAGGTACCAAAATTGTAACTAAAAACAATTTAGCACGAATAGTGTTAAACATAGACATTTTATAGTTATTCAGAACCACACTTATTATTTGTTTACTATGGCATTATGACAATTGTTCTGTTCATTTAATTATCTTAAAATCATAAAATTAGGAGATAAATGTTGTCTTAGTCGCTCATTTCATCGCCTACTACACCAACATGTTCGATATACATGTGATATAAATTGTTGAATTTTAAATAGGAAACGCTCTTTAATATAGAGTGTACTTTATTTACGGGCCATATAAAATTATAAAGTTGATGATGATTTCTTCGAAACGAAATGTTGTACTAAATATTTATAAACACTGTCTTGTAGAGCTAAAAAGAGTGGCAACGAGAAAGTACCTTTTGTTTTTTTATACCTTTTCAACTAACTTCAGCAAAGCATAAAAACGATATGGCAAAATTTCGGATTTTGTCGAATATCTCCGGAATTAAGCGGAAATTTCAGGTTTTCTCAAAAGAATATTACTGTCCACTAAATTGCGCAACTTTTTTGTAATTTAACCGCCTTTGTAACTTTTACGGTTTCCTAGATCCCCATGCTGTTGATCCTTATCTTGGACACCCAGTAGAGGTTTTTGCAATTTTTGAGTAGTGTAAATAGGGCGTTTCTAGGTTAGACAGTTAACAATGGCATGCTGTCATTGCTGTCATTGCTGTCATATACGAGTATATATTTTGACTCTGACTAATTTCACCAGGTAACGTGATAATAAAAAGTAAAGTAAGATATGCACAGTCATTTTAAGCGCCCGGAATATTAATACCGCAACTGTACAGGGTGGCCCAATTTGGATGTTTCTATAGGGGATCTCGGAAACTAGAAGAGAGAGAGAAAATCGGATGGCGTATCCTCGATCTCTTTTTACAAGACCAACTCAATGGTGAACACAAAAATTGGCTATCGTCTTTTGTTTTCAAGTTATGGCCAAAAACTCATTATTTTCCATTTTCGATTTTTATCAATATTTCATTCATTTGTCATTTTATTATGATGCGAGTTCCATGTTCTTCAGGACTTTTCTACGGTGAATTGAATGAGTTTTGCAGAATTTTGATATCTTCGTTAATAACCAAGATACAATACAAAGTTGTGTTTTTTTAAATAGAAGTCGTAGTTGGCTTTGGTCTCAATAAATAGGTTATTTTTCTCTCTTTTCAATGATGTATCACATGTGGATGTTATAACTGCATTTTTGTTGAAATCTATTAAAATTCTTTCAAAACGTCATATGTTCTCTTATTGGACGTATTAGGCTTGTTTTGTTTAAATTGTTTGATTGTCAAGCTAACACATTCGACGTGAACTTTATATTTCGAAGTGTTTAACAATATCGTACGAAAATTATGAAGTATTTGATATGTTAGATGCTTTATTCAAAGCCATAACAAATCACTAATTGGCATAGAAACATATTTTAATCGCTATCCGGAAATAAAACAACCGGATAAATCTAAATTTCAAAGACTAAAAGAAAATATTATCAACCACGGATCTTTCAAGTAGCCAAAATCAAGGTCTTACAATATAGTAGACGCCGAAGAAACTGTTACTAACGTAATTTTAGATGTAATAGTGAATCCAGCAATTTCCAGCCGGAATATTGAGGATTAATCCGGAATTTCGAAGAATCGAGCACTTAGAATTTTGAAAAAACATCAAATTTAGACCATACATTATTCGAAAAAGACACCATTTGAACGACCAAGATATAGAACGATAAATGATATAAAATGAGAAATGATAATATTAATAATTTACGACAACATTTTATAGATTGTATAAATTCAATTTCAAATGTTCACATTCATATTGCTTACAGAAGTGTTATTAAAAGATGCAACATATGCATTTTGAATAATGGATATCAATTGGAACATTTATTGTAATATAAATATTGTGTCTATGCATTTCAATGCTTCATTAAAGGTTTTTTTTAATCTTGGAAAAATCAATTTATTGGGTTGTCTGCCTTTTAGATGATAGAGCCTGTAATATTCCCTAGGCAATAAGATAATTGTTAATTATTTAATAAACCTTTCTAACATATATAATATTGTATTCACATGGTATTTTGTAATTTACAGATGGCAAATTTGTGCATTTTCAATAAATAAGTTTACTCCAAATAATACAAGCCTACTACCAGACGCCCAATAAGAGAATATATGACGTGTTAACACAATTTTAATAAATTTCAACCAAAATGCAATTATAACATTCACATGTGATATATCATTGAAAAGAGAAAAGAATGAAAAGAAACGAAAGACGATAGCCAATTTTTGTTTCCACCATTGAGGTGGTCTTAAAAAAAGAGATCGAGGATACGCCATCCGATTTTCTCTACCTCTTCTAGTTACCGAGATCCCCTATAGAAACATCCAAATTGGGCCACCCAATACATAAACTTGTTGATATTGAAAATTAAATTTAGTCTATCTAATTTCATATTTAACATATTTTTCTTAAAAGCTTAAATAGGTCGCCTTTGCTGTAGAGAGCACACAAATACCGAGACAAACAAGTAGGAACCTATTTTTGTCTTAATCAAAAACTCGATAGCTGACAATTCCCTAAAACTGTCGATTTCGAAAGTTTTCATGATTGAATGATTAGAATGATTGAATGAAGTATCCTATTTCACTTTAACTTTCACAAGCTATTACCACTATATGGATTAAGATATTTTAAATAAACAACCGTTTTTATAAGAAATATAATTCTTTGCAGCCTTATATTTGTAAACAATTTTAGCACCACGCATGGTTTTCATTCAGTTTCAGTTTAAAGCTGCATTTTTTACAATTTTCATTTACTTTGCACAGTTGTTTTTTATCATTGATCCGAGTCATAATAAGTAACTAAATTTTATGAATAACAAAATTAAATATTTTGCTTTGTCTTCAGATTACTTCATTTTCAGGGGGAATACATATCTAATTAACGTATGGTCCTAAAGTTTTTGGAAAATTTTTAAATGCTAATAAATTTTTCCAAACTCATTTATTTTGAAAAACAAATGTTACAACAATTAACGACACTAATAACAAAAAATAATTACTAATTACATTATGGATAGTGGCCCATTATCCTCAATAAGTCGTAATTTTCTTCGGACTTGTCCAATCTTCCTTTGGACAAGTTCAGGTTCTATTTCTCTAATCTTTTGGAAAATGCGACGCCGCAATATATCTTCATTTGTAGCTTCCCATCCTTTATCGTACACGTTTCTCGATAGTATTGACAATAATTCTTCCATTGGTCTAGTCTGAGGTGCATTAGGAGGATTGTCCAACTTAGGTACACAGTCTATGTTATTTTCATTTAACCACTGTCTGGTAACTCCAGCATAATGGCATGAAGCTAAATCAGGCCAAAACATTATATTATCGTTGGCATGATGTGTTTTAAAAAAAAAAAAAAATTCAGTGAGACATCTTTGAATATAACGGTCTGCGTTTAAGGATTCTCCCCGAACACGACCAACATAACGCTCTGAGATAAATCCTGTTTCAGAAATGGCACACCACACTAAGATTTTATCCTCAAGTTTCGATTTACCTTTAAATTTAACATTGTCTGGTGTATTTTCTAAGTAGTCGGTGTAAAACCCATCGTTTCCTTTAATATCTGAATGGGATAAGGTAAAATATTTTTCATCATCCATTACAATTAATTTATTATCAAAGTGTATAAGATTTAATGCGCGACAACACGCGGAATTATTTCTAACTCGGCTGCGGTGTATTTTGGTGCCTTTCTTCTCTTTTTAAATACTAAGTTTATGCAATCAATTATTCATAATACAGTGGTCTTCGAAATACCAAATTTCCGGGCTAATTTTCTCTAAGAAACTCCAACTTTGTCTTTCGCTACTTCTATCAGTCTTATTTCTCTTATTCCACTCAAAATTCTTACTCTATCGCTTTTGGGTAAATTAATGCATGGTATACCCTCTTCACAATTCAGTATAGTGTTATAAATGGTTGACTTCCCTACATTTTGCTCTCGGTGGATTGCAATAATATCACGCTTAGGTATTCGTCCAACTAGATTGTAAATACCTTTACAGATATCTACTTTGTAAGATATTTTGCTACGATCGATTCGCAAAACTAAACTGTCATAATCAAACTTGATTACTTGTGACGTATTAGTTTCCATGGCAACTTGAATAAACAGCATTTGATACAAAAACGAATCATTTAACTTTTTTCCAAAAACTTTTGGACCATACGTTAGCAGTACATGTAGCATAGAGAAGTCCTGTCATGCTATACTTATGTTGCACAATAAGGCGAGAACAAATACTGGAATTTCATATTTTTACATAGACATGGATACACAGAAATAATAGTAGTACCATGTAAAGAGTAGCAGTGTAATTTTAATAAACATAATGTTGCAGATATTGTACAAAAATGTTTGCTCACCTTATTCCAGTTATCCTTAAGTAAATTGAAACACTGATATAGTTATAATGAAGCACAAATCTGAAACAAAAATTGCCGTTAGAAAAGTAAACAAACTTATTATCAAGAAATATGAAAACGCCACTTCCTGCCTGGATCCACTAAGCTAATAGTAAACCTCTCCGAGTTGTAATTCATCTTCCAGAGCGAGAAACGCTGAGTGCATTCGCAAGAGAATTCAACTTGTCGCTATAAATTACAACACTTACATAAGCCAACAAGAATTCCCTGTTACAATAGAGGATACAAATTACATTACTCACAAAGAAATCAAACATAACGTAAAATTCTCTGCAATTTCGTTTACACCAAATTATTTACTAATTAATAATTGTTAAAATATTTAAAATGTATTAGGTTAATTGTGATTCATGTAGTACATCTCAATCATTAAAAAAATATATAATGCGAAACCAAGTCCCAAAAGAATGGAAACCTTTCTAACATAAATTATATTTTAATGACCAGATTCCGGAAGCTTACCATTAAAGTTGTTCTAAACTTTAATTTAAAACGTTTCTCAAAATTGCAGGAGAGCTTATTAAAAAAAAACCTTTTGCCTAAGCCCGTGGGTCGTGGGTTCGAGTTCGCCCGGGGCATATTTAATGTCTTCAGTTTCACTCGCTATCTTGTTGAATGCATAGTAAATCATCCAAAATAAAGTAATACAAAATCGCTAATATTATACATGCAACAATAAACAAATGGAAGATACATAATTGCGGAGCATTCAATAATTCCATGAGCAATACTGTTGAATTCTGTAATGATAGTAATCTACACCTTCAATCACCCAAAAACACCTGATATTATATTTTAAATGCAGCAATAAAAAACTGACAAATTGAGAGGGTATCCTAATTCTACTGAAAGTGTGCAACCTCATTTAGCCGTCGAAATTGTAAACGGTAACAATAGTCAATTAGGATCTGGCTGTGCGCCCCACAATGCAAGGCCTCCGTTGTTGGAATAATCATGAATCGTGTTCGGCAATGATCTGAATTCAGATTTTAAAACGTAAACAGCCAATTTCTGTGTGGCATTTCCTCAATTTGCCAAACTCGAGTAATGTAATTGCAGGCCCCCGATTGTACGATTACGATCATTTCCATCGTGTTACGGTCGAACCGTCAGATTTCGAACGAGGTCTCTTGTCAAAGTTAATTATTCGGCAAGGATACAAAAGGTTTTATAAAAGGCGCCCAAGACTATAGCGTTTTTAATTGTTATTTAACCATCTATAAACATATACATTATTAAATGGGTCAGCCTTAGCTAAAAGTCGATGAAAACAAATATTTTTTTAACACCTTCATTTATTTGCGGTAACGTCACTGGTAATTTTAAAATGGCTCAATATAATTTTGTTTGTGTTTTCTAATAGGAATTTTGTGAAATTTTAATCGGTCTAGATTTTTAATAGGGAACAATTCTACTAATACTAGGAAATATTTGCAAAAAATGTAAAAAACTGATTTGAGCTAGTGAGATGTTAAATCCGAACAAACAATTGGTGATAATATTTAAGCAAGCTTAAAATAAGTTTATTATTTTTGCAGCATTATTCAGTTGTAAATAATGAACTAGATGGACCCAATGAATTATTAAAAGTATATTAACATCGTAAGCAATAAAGATGTAATGAACCTTACACGCACGTAATTTATGCTTTCAAAAATAATGTGGTGAACCGTGCTAACAGATGCGTTAGTGTAACATCCAATTTCACGTACCTATGTTTGTGGTCCGCTTGTAACGTAATTATTATTATCACCAATTGATTGTTCCTGAAAATTTCGGATTTAACAGCTTTTGAGCTAGTAGACCCTTTTAAACTTACCAGCTCAAATCAGTTTTTACATATTTGCAAAAATTTCACAGAATAACCCTACTAAAAATCTAAACCAGTGAAAAGTACTTAAAATGCTCTACAACGTCACAACAAATAAATTAAAGTGTTTAAAATAGATTTTTTTTTCACTATGTTGTAGCTAAAACTGCCCCATTTAATAATATACAGTATAACTCAGAGACTGCCGGACTTAGCAAAATTAACGTTGGTGAATTAATTATGTATGGATCAATTATTGCTGTCTCTACCTAAATATGTGATTGGCACAAATGAAACAGCAGGTAGTTAAATTTATCAAATTTACATAATGTACTGTCATTTTGCTGTAGAATTTGCTGACTCAATACAACTAGCACCAATTAAATGGTCAATTCATTAATATTCCTTTAAATAATCATGTATTATGAAAATTATTTGACAGTAGTAAATTTCTGTATATTTTAAATATTTTATTTTGGCCACTCAGAAAGAATATATAGCTTATGGCAATAGTTGATCTGTAAATAATTTCCCAATATTAATTTTGTTATGTGTGAAAGTCACTGAAACACACTGTATATGTTTGTTGATAGTTAGATAAGAATTGAAGTCGTTAAAGTCTAGGGCAATTTTTACAGAACAGACTGTATACTTGCAAGTGTATTATTAATAACGATAGCAATTACTGCACCCAAAACTAACAGAACGATATATGAGTATTTAAATTATAAATCACATAATTTCTTTGGAGAGTTGGCGAGCATTGTTATATTCAATATTTTTGTCTGATATTTAACAGCCAGAATTGTTTTATTGTTCAATTTAAGACACCGATTTATGTGATCACAGGCATTGTGATATATAATTTAATTCTTTATTTCAAATACTCGCTAAATGTACTTTTTCAAATTTTCAGGAAACAAAGAAAAACATTATATAGGGGGTCTCTAAATTATGTGGACATGGCTTAACCACAGATTACTGGGATAAAAAAAAGACGATTTAACAAAACTTATCTATATACAAATGCGTTTGGTTTAGCCAGTATTCAGCTTCAATGTTAATTTAAAAAAAAAGAGAACGTTTACATTGATTTGGATGTTGTTTGGTATGACAGTTTATACGGGTATAACTCATATTTTGACATAATATTATTACTATCAGTAGACCGGTTGTGTATAAAACAAGGGTGGCCCAACATTAATACATTCATATTTTTTAATGACAAAGCAAATTAATTCAAAAAAAAATCAAAATCGGATACAGGTATTCATTATTAAATAGTTTTTTTGTATCTTTATAGTTTTTGATATCTGTTGCAGTTTCGACACAAAAAAATAAAATATGCGTGACTGCGCTATACTCGCGAAATAAGTTGTGTTAAATCATCTTTTTTTTTATTCCAGTAATCTGTGGTTAAGCCTTGTCCACGTAATTTAGACACCTTGTATATTTGATATTAAATCAATACACTGCCATAAAACGGAATGGCAGTTAAAGGAATTGCAGAAAAATATACGTATTATAATACGTAATACGGATTCCGTAAAAAAAGAGAAATCCACAAAAAATACTGTTTGCGGGTTTCTGAAATGAACGATTCAATTTCTTTAAAGATTCGTATTCGATGTGACATTACATGGTTTGGGATTATGCTACTCGAATCTAAGACTATTGATTAGTCGGCGCCGTAAAATTGAACATATTTTATCTTAATAATAACACATAATAATTGTTTTTTTTTTATTTGATTGATTTATTATTGAAATAAATTTAAATAAATAAATTTGATCACTTTTGAAAATACGAAATATGAAAAGTTAATTTGTAATTCATATGCCAGTCTCCCAGTCAGTCCATATGAAGGAAACTTGCGAAAATCTAGACATGATTTTACAGAAAATTAACTATCCTGCTGACGATTGGATGATATGTAGAGATTTGAAAATTGTTTGCATGCTGATTGGCGAACAAAGGGGATTTTTTAAGTTTATCTAAGTACGCATTTATATACGAGTGGGACAGCAGAACAAAGGATCAAAACTGGTCGACAAAATATTGACCTGCAAGAAAAATCTTAGCACCTGGAGAGAAAAATATTGTGCATGCAACGTTAATAGAAAGGATTGATCGATGTGGCTTTTATTTGTTGAACATTCATAATTAGAAATGTATGAAATAAAGTTACGCACTTTTTAATTTTCAAAACTATTTTTATTGTTCGCAACAACTGATTCGCCAACAAACAAAAGAAATTAAGCGGCCTCCTGCTTAACGATCAAACGGATGTCAATTATTCGCCGCTCCTCAACATTTTTAAATATGTCAATAGTCACCCCCACCCCCATAAATACACTATTTAAGCGCCACTAGTTTAATGTATCATTTCTTCGCCTGAAGAAGCCACAGTGTGGCGAAATAGTTGTTGCGAACAATCAAAACAGTTTTAAAAATTAAAAAGTGCGTAACTTTATTTCATACATTTTTAATAGAAAAAAATATATTGTTCTACCACTTCACATTAAACTAGGATTAATGAAACAGTTCGTAAAAGCCTTGCCTAAGATGGTGAATGTTTTAGGTATTTATGTGAGAAGTTTCCTCATTTATTGGAAGCCAAACTGAAAGAAGGGCATTTCATTGGGCCTGTTGTAAAATGATGTACGAATACAACTTTGAAACAAAAATGACTACAAATGAGAGGAAGCTTGTATATCATTTAAGCAAGTTGTAACTAAGTTTTTGGGCAATATTAAAGACCCAACTATGAGCATATCGCAGCTAATACGACTAATATAAAAATCTGGGAGGCCTGATAAGCTTTAAAGTCCACATCTTACACAACCATATTGACTTTATACCTGATAATTTGGGGGTTGTACGTGAAGAGGAGGAGAAGCGGTTTCAACAGGATATTAAGGTGCTCGAGAAACGTTACCAGGAACGATGGAATGTCAACACGATGGGTGATTACTGCTGGTCACTTCACCGGGTTAAACAAAATGCACCATATCGGGAAAAATTACATTAGAAGTTTTAAAGAGAAAAGAGAAAAGAAATACAAAGGAATAAGCACTTAAAATATATGTACCTATTGAAGTGTTATATTGTCAATAAAGTTAAATAAAATTTGTAATTAAACAAAAGAACACTATCGGGTACGTTTTTGTAAATGTTCTATAGAGGCAATTTACCCCATTTTTAAAAACAATCAAGGTAATATTATGAAATAACTGTTGGTGATTCAAAAAAACTGATGCCAGATACGGTTTCAGCACCCAAAAATACATAAGATTCAGCTGCATGTGTTTAAAAAGTTTTCACAAAACATGTTTTTGTTGGCCGGTGTATCAGCGAATTTCGTTCCAGAACTAAAGTTTACAAAACCGCTACAGGTGGAGGAGCAATAAAAAATGTTTTTATTATTATTTTTAATTCTTGTGAGAAAGACATAACGATTTACATTCTATGAAACGAAATCTGAAGTTTTTGTTTTGTAAATTCATTGTTGAAGAGATTGGAGATACGGAACTTACAGAAAGGTAAAAAAAGGTACTTAGGTAAAAAAGGTAAAAAAGGTACTTACAGACTGAGAAAGAGAGAAACAGAGAAAGAGAGAAAACAGAGAAACTTACAGAAAGGTAAAAAATGTACTTAGGTAAAAAAGGTAAAAAGGTACTTACATACTGAGAAACAGAGAACCACTGGGAAAGGGCGAGACAGGGAGAGTTCTGCTCTCTTTTATCAATGTGCAATTATTTCTCTCTGTACACTGTCTATTATTTTACTATTACTCTTTATTTTCCACGTATTTTATTCTTCATCTGGTCCTTTCTCTTCTCTGTGTGTTTAGATTCTCTCCTACAATTGCCTGTATTTTATTTATGTTGTCTTGTCTTGTCTATCTTTAACATGTTTGCCTGTGATGTAAGTAATCTATTGTTCGGATTCTAGAAAGATGACAGCAGCAGAACGAGAAAGTTAAGAGCGAAACAGAGGAAGACACAAAAAGTCACGGAAAGTAAGAGAAATTAATAAGATTCTTCTTCTCGGAGTGCCGTACTCGATCCCTCGAGCGTAGGCGATTTCCCCGCATACGTCAGTGTATGAGTGTCTGAATCGTAGTTACAATGACGTATGTATTAATAAGATAAAAAAGACAAAAGGGATGGATTTCTGATGTCGTCTATCTATCTGTATCTTACCAATTATTTTTATCGGACTATCTATATCTCTAATATGTTATCCTCTCTCTCTTCCCTAGATACACAGAATAAATATGCGTGTGCGAGGGGCAAATAAAGTTCTGCTCTCTTTTATCTCTACCTAATTAACTATCTCTACACCTTTCCTATTATTTTTCCTTACTCACTATTACTCTGGCATCTTATTATCCCTGTCCACCTTTATTCTCAGTATCTTCATTTGCTCTCTTAAAGTTGCCTTCTTGTCTAAATACCTTAAAGTGCCTAGCGAAAGTGAAAGTTAAGATAATAACAGAGACGCGTCGAAACGCACTGAAAGGTAGAGAAAAAATAAGATACAAAAAAGCTAGAGACACTAAGCGAGAGAGAGGGGGGTTCTGGTTTTCATTCTCTGCATCATTATTGCGTTTTTCTGACTCCCTATATCTCTCGTAACCTATTGTTCGGATTCTAGAAATATGATAGCACTAGAGGAAGAGAAAGATATGAGGTAACAGAGATTCACGTAAAGGCGCAGAGTTACAGAGAAAATCAGGCCAGAGAGAGAGAAAGAGAGAGAGAGAGAGAGAGAGAGCAAATAATTTTTTTCTGACTATTTATTTTCTATCTATTTCCATGTATTATTCTCCCTCTTCCCATCCATAAACAAGAATTTAATCACCGATCGGTACTGCACTTTCTCCATATTTACGAAAACTCAAACTTGCTCATTTTCAATAGTTACATAAACAAAACTACATAATGAAATTATCTGGAATTGTTTACAGTGGTTGTTTGAAATATGACACTTATCAATGACATACAGATTTGACGTCAGTGGCACCATCTGACTTCAAACACGGGTACTTATCACCCCCATCCCCTTATTATTCTTTACTACATATTCCTTATTCCTTATTACATATTCCTTATTCCTTATTACATATTTACTTCTATGTCTGATGTCTATATATGTAATCTGATGGAGTATGATGGGGTGAATGTGGTGGTGTGATGAGTTAAAAGAATGATTCGTGAAGTGTCTCCGTTGTGTATTTCTTTGTCGTCGTTCTTTGTCTTGTCTGGTTACGAAAAGTTCGTCCAGTATTGTGATGTTGTTATGTCTTTGTTATGTCTTTGTTGACATTTGGTACGTAGTTTTCCGAATGTGTTGCTAATGGGTATGACTTGGGTGATAAATAACTAAATTATATCTTTATCTTTATATGCAAATATATCTACTCCTCATATACCTCATGATGATATAAATAACCGAATGGATAAAATAGAGTGGGAATTATTGTACTAAATCTATTTATATCTGAAATGCAAATCAATCCCACTTCTATTATTAGTACCTAATGTAATAAGTGAAATTCTAAAATTGGATTATAATTATTCAATTTCAGTGAAACTGATACCGCTCTGAACCTTTGCGTACGTTATCGACTTTCATTACTTTATTTGTAATTTGATACCATCACATCTGATTAAAAAAAAATGTGTCTAGCGGGGCGTCCCATTGGTAATTTCTATTCATGTTCTGTTATTTATTTTTTTTAATTTCTTTTCTCAATTGATTATATTTGTCTACAATACCCATACGATAAATTCTTCACAACTATTACACACATCGTTCTATGTCACTATTAGTTGCCCAACATAATTCCTCTACATTTGAAAGATCACCTCATTATATATGGGTTAAATTATATAATAAACTACCACTTCGGGCACAACAAATTAACTATAAAGAATTTAAGATATATATTCACACACTTTCTACTTAATAAATGCTTCCATTCTACTCGGTATTTTTTTAATGACAAGAGTTTAATGCCTTAATCTGTTTTTCTCAAAAAATGTAAAAACCAACTACTATTTAAGAACTATTACTTATGTTAAAAATGTTTTTAATTCAATATATTCAATATCTATCTATTTATATAAAGAAATATTACTAAATATACTTAAAAGAAATACTGATTCTCTGTTTTACAATATACGGTTAACTTTAAACGACGGTTACTTTCCAGGACTATCATTGTATCAATCATTCTACAATCCCAGAAAACGAACTGCAAATTAAAGTTAGTCAGAGCTGTGATTACGGCCCGAGATTTGTCACTTTCCAGCTTATTACATGCGTTGGACTTCATCATAAAATTATAATTTGCAACAAATTTCTTACGTATTTTTCTTATATTTTAAGTTTCATCTGCAATATTTCATCTTTTACAGTGTTATACAGTGTTTACAGTGCGGTGGTTTAGCGGTGTTTTAGAAAGGGTTACCAAGGTTACTAAGATTAAACCACCGTTAAACCGCAGCTTAAATTTTTATAAATAACATTGTTAAACTTTTCGCAGAATCTCTGTTTCTCTTAGAATAGTAATGATAGACTATGTGGAGACTAGTTTAGTTTATTGCCTAAGTCTATATCGTTGAGTAGATGAGCAATAATAATAATGCCCCTCTCCTCTTTACACTTACATAACTAGTAATTGTTCAGGGGCCTATGGTACAATAAAATTTAATTTTGTCAGAATTCTCTATCAAATAATGACTGTAACCAATTACGCCATAGGTGGAGGAATAGTAGAGATATTATAAATATAAACATTATGCATTAGTGTCACTCATTCCTGTAGAATCAATTATTTCTTCAAGAATATGTCACCTGTTCATCAGTTAAACTCCTGCCCAAAAGTTCAAATATTACTGATACATATTTATTTTGTTTTGAAATAATTTCATTATTGTCATTATAATTACACTGTTCATTAGTACGATAAAATCAAATTAGTACCTACTGCAATTTGTTACAGTTATTTTGTTGTGTCGAAGAAGAAAATTTGAAATTGTAATTATAAACCCCGTAGAGGTTGTAACATGCATTATAAAGTTTCCCCTCTATGAGCTTCAGAATATCTGCTGATGACACGAACGACAGAAAACATCTCAAGGGCGGTGTGCATGCAAGTGTAAACCGCATGGGTAGGGGATAATGTAGATATTTCCAACAGCAGAGTTTTCTTTACATTAGTTTTCTAAACTTCATAGTCTTAAATAAATCTGATACAAAAAATAAGCTATGTTTATAAATTATATATATTTTTTGTGTTGTGCAGACCGATCCGCAATGCTAAAATTAGCAATAATTTATAAAATCTATCAATAATAAATATATATGTTTCAATAATCAGTCAGAATATTTACAAAATTACAACAATGTTAATTTTTTGTTCAATTGAAATAATAACATATGAAATTGTAGAATTGTTTTCAAGAAACTCTTTGTATTCCAGATGTTAGAAGAAAATATTAATTTTCGGATACACTAGTTCACTAATGCGCGTATTCATTAAAGTCCGATAAAAGTATTGCACCAATAACCTTTACATGTCATGAAGTTTTAGACAAATAAATTGAAATGCTTCAATAAAATTGTACTTGACCTTATTCTTTATTTCGTTCATATTACAGCTGATAGGCAGAGATGACACAATTCAGCTGGGGTATTAAAAATACCATATGAAATGTTATTGGTGCAGTAGTTATATATTGCTATATCGGACGTTGGTGAATACAACCATAAGACTATTTTTTTAATTATCTGACTGAGCACATAACTCAAAAACGACAACATAATTAAATAGAATTGCAAAATTAAGATTATTAGAACAAAATATAGGTTTGATAACGTTTTGGAAAATAATCTAAAACCAAAATAGAATATTTTCTCTAAAAATATGTTTGTATTTAACAATTTTAAAAATATTATCGTTATTTAAAAAATATTCGTTGGTAAAGTTGTTAAAGTTCATTAAATTAAAAAAAATCTTAAATTACATTTTTGGTGGGAAACTAAATTTCATTCCACTTTTGTAATTATTTTTTTCTACTCCCACATTAGTAAGTTGTCAATTACACATGGAGTTCATGGCTAGTAAATCAGTTATAACGGAACAGTGTTACGTAATGAAAGTCACTAGTGTTACGCAATAAATATACAGTATGTCCCGGGATTGAGTTTACAAAAGGTTTTTTTTAAATTTACTTTAAAGTAAAAATGTTATAATAGGAATTATAATTCCTGCTTGGTTTGAAACTACCAGTCCAGTTATTAAAACATTGATTCATTTTTACAAGGTGTTGGCAAAATCAAAATTTTGGACGTTATTTTGATACTTATTTATTTACTATTTGCAAAAATAATTTAAAACTACATATTTAAAATCAAACAATCCCCCAAATGTAGAATTTAATACTGAAAATTTAACAAAATCGCCTACTTTAACTATCAAAACTCGTATGTGATAACTATGCCCAACTATTGAAGAAATACACAACAGTGTTCAGGAGTTCCATACCAGGCTTGAACTATGTGAAGAAAATGGTGGGGGATTGTTTAAATGATGTTATTTTTCTTAAGTGTAAAAATTGGATTTGAAATTTGAAATTGGAGCACCCTATATAAATAAATCAATGTTTTAATAACTTAAATGGTAATTTCAGACCATGCAAAAATTTTAATCCCTATAACATTTTTACCTAAAAGTAAAAACTAAGAAAAAATCTCTCTTGTAAACTCAATCCTGGGACATACTGTATATAACTGTTGCGGGAAATTATTTGTATGAGCATTGGCAACATTGTGATATTTAGTTTTAAATGTCAAAATAGTCATATGATGGTCAATATCAAATATTGCCATGAGCATCTAACAAAATAAAAATGTATCAATTTGTGCAACATTTTTCATAACTACAGCTGAAAGTAGAAAAAATAGAGTACATTACTAGAGTTGTAAGGCAATTACGCAGTCGAGATATTACACACCTCGCCGCTGCGCGGGATATTACAACTCTCGTTATGTAATATACTATTATTAACCATTGTTTTGTACTGTATAACTTATAGGTCTTGTCTTTCCAAACTTTTCTTTGTTACTGTTTAACTTTTCTGGTGGTTTAAAATTGAGTACATATATGTTATCACTAAAGCACGGACAAATATGCACGAAAAAAGGCGAAAATATGCGCATATATATGCACGGAAAATTTAAGAAATATGCACCAACATTTCAAATATATGCCAATATATGCAAATATATTTAATACAAATCACGTTTAAAAATTAAAAATACTTTATTTATATTACATATATATATGAAAATAATGTGTTTATCATTCAACTATTAAATTAAAAATATTAATTGTTAAATATTTTTCCAAATTTTACATACTGAAAGAGCGCCTCCTATCGCTTAAGATGATTTTGTACGAAGTAACACTTCTTTCCACATCATGTTTGGTTTTTGACATTATTTTCGTGTAAACTTGTTTTAATGTGTTGTATTATTTGAATTTTTTTCACATGGAATCTGATGTACCATGGAAATAACAAAAAGCAAATGTCTACAAACTATACAACGGTACAGTAGAAAAATAAAACTTACGGTTTTACTGCAGGGCTAATCCATTGAGATACGATTCCCTTGTCCTTTACTTTCGGCATTATACACACACAATTTTAATATTACCACACACAATCGCAGTCGGTTTATACTACGTAGGCACTGAACTACGGAGCGATCTACTATTTGCTGACAACACAAAATGAATTGTGAACAAGATAAATAGGGTAATCCCCGAAATAATAATATTGTATTCGATTATTAATAATTAACTTTTGTTAATATTACTGCATACTGTTTGAATGAATATGAAATATGTTTTCATTGCATACTAAATTTTAGGTACTTTATTAAAAACTTATAATATTTTTAGTAAAAAAAAAAAATTCGGTCACAAATATCCAATTATATGACCAAATGTGCAATTATTGATCAAATATGCATTGAATACATAAAATATGCATTATAAGCAAAAAAAAATTTGGTTAATTCGCTCTGTTTCTTTATGATTCGTGTAGATCAATTGAAATTTCCGTAGTCATATCATTAATTCAGGACATGCATTTTGCATATAGTCCGTGCTTTAGTTATCACCTTTACAAACCCACATGGAATTTATCAACTACGTGATATATGTCTATCTAATCTCTTTGTAGGTATCTTAAGATGTGAGATAAGTATTTGCAACTTTATCAGTGGACTCGAAGAGCATTTTATATTTACAATTAAAAGAAAATTTTATTTCTTCAATAATATAAATTTAATACAATTTAACAAATGATCCCAAATATCATAACGATGTCTTTACATACACTCAGATGCAAAAAAACCGGGTCACTGGGTTATTGTTTTCAAAAGATCCATTTTTTTTTTATTTGGATGTTGGTATAGTCCTTAGAATTAAATTTTTAGTGTTTTACAATGAAAGAGACCGTCAGGAAGTAGAAAGAAGCAACATATGGTACTTATTATTTATTTAATGAACATTAATAAGCGAAAACGATCATGTACGTATACACGAAAGAAAATGCATTTCTACAAAATAAACTTAACAGAGATTAATAATGAAAATGACAATCGAAAACAAACAAATCAAAACCCAGTAGCCACCTTGATCCTCTATGCATAATGCCGAATGAGCAATAGGTACTGAAGAACGCATCGCTTTAAATGTTAATTTCGCTTATTAAATAAACTGATAAGTATCATATGTTGTTTTTTTTTTCTGATGGTCTCTTTGATTGTAAAACACTACAACTTTCATTCTAAGGACTATACCAACATACAAAATTTTTTAAATGGGTTTTTTTGCAAACAACGACCGAATGAAACGTTTTTTTTTTAATCTGAGTGTAGAATGAAAGATAAATTATTATCAATTGTTTTAGAATTTCAATGTACGGTCGAGGTTATTTATTATGGCCAGTAACTATTCCAGCATTTTTTTAATCTGTGCTTAATTGAAGGGTCGGCCGGAAGAACGTTGTAAGTAACATTTTTCTGGATTTTGCAACTTTGCAATGAAACCACTTTGTATTAATATATAGAAATATATCAGCAATATACAGATCTTATTGTAGTGATATTGCCCTTTGAATATGTTGTATAGCGAAGGTCTAATTCTTGCCCTAGTAATTTTTAGTCGATTTACTCGGTTCAATGTTTTTGTTACATATAACTTTATTCCCGTCGTCCCTTCAATTGTTAAAAACAGTTTTTTTATGAAATGTTGAAAAGTATTCTTGTCAATAATCAATATTAAATTTCAATGGGGTCTTCATTGCAACATACGGCGCCACCTCTACAGAAGTGCACGAACTTCTTATATGGTTTGACTGATACGATAAATTAATTGAAACTTCCACATGTAATGTTTACGTTTGCTACCCTGCATTGCCAATCGAGAGATCTTGAGTTCGAGCCCCGTTTTAGAGCATGGTAATTATAAATTTCTCTATAGTAAATTATAATATGAATGTGGATCATAATATTTTTACAGAAAAGTCAAAATGACATAATATTTCTTGCATTGGATCTGATGAGATTCATAAAATCGAAGAATCCGTCACATCCACAAAATCCATTTATACAGCGCGAACAGAATGTTATGTTATAAGACAATTTGATCACTTCTGTTCAGAAAGAAATTATGATATAAAAGAAGAAAAGTCGGATGAAGAATTATGTAAAATTTTGGATGACTGGGCTTACAACATGCGAAAAGTTAATGGTGAAGATTATAAAGGAGTATTGAAAACACTCTGGAATCTCACAGCTAAGCATATTCAACTTACTTATTATAATAAATTCAAAGGAGTTATAGATCCTTTTAAAAGCGTTATATTTCAAAAAAGCAAGAGATGCAATTCAAAGAGGAAAATTTGACAACGCAATTTGGAAAAAAGAAAACGCATTTCGCCGGCTTTAAGCCATGAAGAACAAATAAGAATTATAAATTATTTTAATGGAAATACACCCGATGGTCTACAGCGAAAGTTTTACTATTTTGCGTCTGTTGAACATGCGTGGAGAGGAGAAGTAAGTGCTTGGTTGACAGAATATTTCAAAGAAGAAATAAACAATTACGGTTTGCCAACAGGTCGGATGGAATACAACACAATTTTCTCCAAAACAGCACAAGGAGGTGATACGAAAATTGCAGATAGTAAATGGATTACCCCAAATTCAAACAATATAGACATGTGCCCGGTTCGACTTCTAAAGAAAATGTTTTCTAGACGGACACCTAACATTACACCTAATCGCCTGTTTCTTACAGTAAATAAAGATTGAGGAAAACATGAAAATAGCTATTGGTATAAAAACATGCCCTTATGATTCAATCAGATTAGTAAATAGACAAAAAGTGCTGCTAAAAGCATCGAAATAAATACCAAACTTTAAAAATAACAAATCATTCTAACAGATCGTCTACAGTTAGTCAGTTATCAAGTACGGGTATTAACGCTGAAGAAATTAGAAAAATAACTGGACACAACAATACTGATTCAATTCAACCTTATTTGAATCTAAGTGAAAATCATGATAAAAATCGTATTTCAAATTTAAGATGGATATGAAATCGGAAATTGAAAATTCTTCTATCAATAATTCTTCGCCAGTTTCTCTTGATTCATCTAATAATA
The DNA here is from genome assembly GCA_951805005.1 of Othius punctulatus. Classification (NCBI taxonomy): domain Eukaryota; kingdom Metazoa; phylum Arthropoda; class Insecta; order Coleoptera; family Staphylinidae; genus Othius; species Othius punctulatus. Next base: position 30,069,955 of record OX638142.1, read on the forward strand.
ATAATAATTCCAGTGACTCAGTAATTTATAATAATTGTACTTTTAATATTACATACCATAAATAAATCAAGTTCTTATAAGTCATAATTATGAATTTACTTTAATTTAGGTGTTAATAAAAATCAAGTTGTCGTGAATCATAATATGTATACGCGAAAGTCAAATTGACTAAATATTTCTTTCATTTACATCTATTATTCAGTGTACAGTCCTCCGAATATAACTCGAGCATCAAAAATAATCTCAATATAGCGACTACTGCTCAAAGTGTTCCTTAAACTACGCCTATGCTCAAAATAATTCATTTTTTGTTGTATATTTTTTGATGCACTAGTCATTCATCATAATGCACCTCGTTGGTTAGTCGAACATTTTTAATATTTTTTATCGATTATCTCCAAATATCAAGTTTGTAGTACCGATTCAATTATATTTTTAAATTTGACTGAAATACGATTATCTCAAAGTCCATACAAAATTTAATATTTCAATTTCACAGCAAGAGGGTTGAAAAACTTGCGATATGAGATGCAAAATACAAATTGGAATACAACGAGACCCATCTTATCTTGTACCTGAGCTCATTTACCGATTCACTTATTCAGTCATGGCTTGCGGCTGCGATGGGTTGCTCCTTTCGATTTCTACCGAATCCTTTTAAATTCGTACGGATAAGGTCGTGTAGAACGAGAGGGAAACAGACAGGTTTACCTCCAGAGAGCGGTATAATTTAGTATGTAACACACTTTTCGTTTATTTACTTTGCCGACCGCGTGTGTTGTTGAATATTAAATGGCGATATTAACGAGTGGCGCGTCGTCAAGATGACCGATCCATCCGCCCCGTGCACGAGCAAATCGAATAGATCGACATGCAAATAGAGTAAGAAGGCGAGCAAAGAACTGGATGTCGGGCGAACGTACCACGCGAATTCACGTGCGGAATGTGATACGTTTGTCACAGTACGAAAATATTACAATAACGTGCAGCATTGTGTTTTGATTACACAAAAAAAGTAGATTCCTGCAACATTTGATCTGGGAAGCCGGGATTTTCAAGAACCGCAGTTGGAAGCCGAGAGTTTCAATAATATTTTCGAAGTTTTAGGATTGTTTTTTTAATGAGAGTAACAGAATTGGCCAATGAAGCCTGCGGAGTTATCTGGAAAACAACACTAAGAAACAAACAACCCGGTGGACACATGAGATAAAAACGCAAACAAAAATAAAGAAGGAAGCATGGAAAAACCACTTAAGTAGTAAAACATCAAAAAATTATACTGAATAGAAATAGAATAACAAAAGAGAAATAAAAAGGTAAACATTTAGAACAACAGTAAAATTAGGAAATGGAGAGAATTTTAAGCAAAAATGGATAGCAAAGGCTACCAGCAACGAGAAATTATATTATCACGCCTCTGAGATCATGCAAACAAAAATACATAAATTTGATAAACAATCGATGGTATTAAGGCAAAACCCGATGAATGAAATGAATTTTAGCGTATTCATTATTCGTATTTTTTTTCCGATATGGCTCTTATGCTCCTAGAATCAGTGAGTCGGACCGGAACCGAATCGAAACCGAAAACCAAAATTAACCGAAATTCCAACCTTACCGGAATCGTAACCGGGACCAAAAATTGTAAAATATTAAAACCGAAACCGTAACCGGAACGAAATTTTAATAACGGTTAATTTCAGTCTGAAACAAAATATAATTTTTAATAAGGGTAAGGACATTGGTACAAAAATAAATTTATATCGATGGCAAACTATCTTTCAACGACATTCTAGTATTGTTATTTGAGACGAAACCGAAACCGAACCGGAACTGAACCGAAATTTTCAGACGAACCGAAACCGGACCGAAAATAATTTACCAGGAACGTAACCGAAAACCGGAACAAAATAAATTTCTGTAAGACTCACTGCCTAGAATACGTAGAACAAAACCAAAGGTTCCGATACCTACGTTTCTTTACGATTTATCTGTGGCAAAACCCAATAATATTTTCACTTTTGATTTTTGACATATCGGGTTTTGCCTTACCACATAAATAAATATGGAGACGTATTAAATAAACGAAGAAATGGAAATATTAGATAGGTGGAGAGAATACTTCCAAGATTTTCTGGAGGGAGGAAATGTCGATGTAGGTGAAGAAGAAACAGGGAAACATTTAGCAGAAAAAAGCACAAATAAAATAGCAATGATTTAAGATCTACAAGAGATAGTTAAAAAAAGAATATAGGAAAGCACCTAGATAAGATAAAATAAGGAGAGATGATCAAAATCATGGGGTAAAACGGACTAGAGATGCTACTTATACTATACAACAAGATACAAGATACACTAATAGTGCCTATACAGGGTGTTCTCAATAGAGTAGGATTGGATGGGTATTTTACACTCAAACAAATAGCACTATAGTCAAGAAAAACGAGAATATCATGTTTCTAGATTTAGAGAAAGCGTTCGATAAGGTATCTACAGAAAAATTAAGGAAAACCCATCCATGTCACCATCGTCCACTTACTAACTCCCATTATTCGCAGTCCCTCTTCCATTCCCACTCGCCACATAGACCTACCTTCATTGTCTACCTCGACGTCAATGTTCTTGCGGTTTCTATTCTGTCATTAATTTCTGTTTTCTACACCACACAAAAATGTTAGTTCATTTATGGAATAACAGGTGACAATTTTTAATAAGTTAGAAGATTAATATATAGAAGGTGATAAGATAATATATGTTGGTGACCTCTGCTCTAAATAATCCACGGCAGTACCAATTGAATGCTGATGTTTAATTATTTACATACATTCCAAAAAATAGAATTTTAAAATTCAGAAAATCGGTAGTACGGTGATTGTGGTTCCAGTTTTTCATAGAAAACCCGCGGATTTCGATTCTAGGTAACCCAAAATCCTGGATTCTAAATCAGACCATGTTACGAATATTAAACTGCAATACAGAAATTGTAACCGGAAAATATGGAGTACTAAGGAATCTACGAAAGGTGCAGGAAATTTATCGAATTAGTTGTTAAGTTTTGGAAGTCTTATTATCATATATTTGGGGGCACCGATATCCACTCGTTCACTCGCATTGAGCGAGCAAACTTTAAAGATTTATCATACTTTGGGCGGGATTCTATTTTTTTTTTGTTTAATGGTCGCGTCAATAAGTCTAAACAAATTTGCTCATTCGGAAAAATGACATATAAAACGGTTCAATATAAATTCAATCCACCCAAATAGAGACTAAAACTGAACATTACTTTTATTTGATTTTCCGCAAAAAGCCAAACCATTTAATTTTTGAAACTTTCATTCTTATGACTAAGTAAGACTTAGTTTAAAGATATTTTTTAGTTTTGAAATATATGCAGGGAAGGACTGGAGCACCACTCAAACTAGATTATAGGTTTTATTGTTTTTTTTTTTTTCGTTGACGTGAGCTATTACTTGTGTGACCTTTTTCTGTGTAAGATACTAGTGTCAGAAACTTCAATAAAGTATTATTATTAAGATTAGTTTGTGTCATTTAACCAACCTTCCAACTTTAGTCGCTTACTAGATCCCCATATTGAGCTCAATAACTAAGTCACCCTGTATATTATATTCAGGGTGGTTCATTTAAATGAAGACATCAAAATATCTCAACAAATAAGTATCGTACAAAAAAATGTTTCAAATGAAAGTTAATATAATTCAAGGGGGCATTGACTGGTGCTGAAATTAGACCGCCCCCTTCCTCCTTTTTGAGAGCACGGGGGTAACTTTGAAATCTTAAATGGGATACTCAATTGTAGATTCGGATTCTACGACAAAACTATGAAGATTTTATTGGAATTTTTTTTATAATCTTTGTAGATGGCGGTGCAAGCGGCGAAAATTAGTAATCTTGTTTTTTCAACTAAAATCCACGTATTTTATGACAAAATGATGCAACAATGAAAACAGAAGTTTTATTTACCATCTGAGTGTCTGTTCTTAATAAGGCCCCTTATCTCTCCCTTTACACACCCTTAGATTACATATTTGATGATTTGAAGTATCTTTCTTTCTTTTGCTTTCCTTTGATGTATGATTTATTTGCCAAGGTTTCAGAATATTATTGTTGTGTCGATTTTCATCCCTTATAAACCACCTCAATTTATCAGCAGTACTTTTCATATTTCCTGCAATTAGAAGCTTATTTTTTAGCAGTTTCATGTGTTTCTTAACTTCGAATATTTGACTTTGTTTTGTTATTTTATTCACCGTTCCAATATCCATAGTAAAGTTGTACGATTTTTTTAATATTCTTTTATTAGAATTTCAGAAGTATGTTAAACTCTAATATGTATCTCTTAACTGAAACAAATATTTCGTGGTATCTGCTTTTAATTCGATCGTGCCACATTTCATCTTTTGCCTCTTGTTATAAATCATCCCTGTTAATGTATTCACCACAAATATGTGTGTCCTATTTCTTTGATATGACGAGAAATGTATACCATATAAACGTGATGTATGGTCTTTATCAGCAGTTTATAGTCACGTAGCTGCAATTTGCACACGCTATTCCTCATCCAACGTCGTCATCTTGGAAGATAATAAAATACATCTCATATACTTGAACGCTGGCCTGCATAATAATGTAACAGAAATGAAAACTACGGTAACTGATGAGTGAAACGTGCAGGATTTAGAGTAATTAGATCCCATCTTTATCAGGCAAGATTTGTAAATTAATGGCTCATTACCGTCGCCTAAGAGCGATATATCACACGTTGGATTTAATAACGCCTAATTGAACATGTTCGTATAATGTTACCACATTTTATAGCAGCAGGTCTTAGAGTAGAACAATTTCAATTTCTAATTATTTTTTATAACTTCGTTCGGCCTGTATATCAATTTTAACGATTTTAAAATATGTATTATAGTTATATTTAAAACCAAAAAGATTATAATCATTTTGGAGTCAAATTTTATTTTTATCAAATTATTATTTTGTAAATAAAATTCGTTCTAAATTTCTCGTAAATTTTGTCTGTTTTAATTTGGCCCATGAACATTGTAGCATCTTAAAAGATTAAATATCACATATATTACTTACTTACGTACAAACCATACTAGATATTACATTCTGCGATGGCGTTTGGCACTTAAAGAATAAATATATACAGGGTTATTCGCGCTATACTGCACGGAATATTGTGGCCAAAATACGTGACTTTTGAAAAGTTTCACTTTTGGGATATATGGGGGTCTATTATAGTTACTTCTCAAAATTGATTTCATATTATACTGGGTGATCCAAAAACCCTAAAAGTATCAAAGTTGTATTTTTTATTTAAAATGGAACCCCCTGTAAAACTTTGCATATTTAAATTTGTCCCTTTTTCTGCTTTATAAATCCATTTAGTTTTTGAAATTCGCGCTAACCGTTCAGAAGTAATTTTTTTATTCTTTTGCAGGCACTTATTATAAAAAAAACGCAGGGCACTTGGTTTTTGGGATATCAGGTTGGGACTTTGTCTGTGTCTAAACAACTGCTTGAGGCAATACCGTTTATTTACATTGTGGCATCACCTTGCTGTCACACTTGATTTTTTTAAATGGCATACCCTATGTTTTATTACTTAGTTTTACTTATTACTTATTCACTACTTATTCAGTTATTACTTATTCAGCGTCTCATTTTACATATTTTTCAAACCACATATTTTAACCTCTATAGTGTGGAACTAAAGTAACGCATAAATCAATTACCTTGCTGAAATGAATCTCAAACGGATATAGCACCATTTGTCATTTGGTTTTAAAGTTATGACGTCCTCGATAGTTTTTTTTTTAATGACAACCTGTCCAGAAATGCGTACTTAAAAAGTTACAGCCGAATTTTAAAATTATCAATTGTGCTGAACTCAAATTAAATATTTAGATATTACTTTTTTATTCCTTGGCGACAAAATCAACAAAGTTTTCAGTTTTCAAATTTATGGAAAAAAAATAATCTCCGACATGTCTATATGAACTTTTTTCGCCGTTTTGTTTCATATATCACGTTCGTGAAGTTTGCCCAAGCAATTCAGTTACACCCTGTATTGTAATGCAATAAACATTATTTCATTTCGAATTGCCCGAACATAGCCAGAATCAATTTATTTCTTTTAATTTTTTCACTGGCAAAATGCATTACATTTGGTGGATAACATAAACTACATAAACTACATAAAAACTGAAAGAAATAAGTGATAGATAGATAATTTATAGATGCTATTGCTTAACATGTTTACACTCGGCATAGACTAATTTGAAAGCTTTAAAAGTAACATTGTCATAGTAAAAGTTACAACGATCATATTAGAATATACATAGAGACAGTATAATTCGTTGATTTCAACAACATGTGGTATGTGGTGCTTCCTTCACACATTAAGAAATACTTATCTCATGAAAATATAATCTACATGTGTTTATTTATTTAATTATATTATGCATGTCTACCTATTGGTAGTTGATAATACAAAATTAGTTTTGGGATATGTACCTGTATAAGATGATATATATTTAGAATAAATAACTGTATTACAAATAAATTACTGTTGAAATGAAATAAACATTAATTCGCATTCAAATTTATAAAATGATATATGAAATTGAAAAGTTGCAGCTTGTAGTTATCAAACCAAATACATGTTCTTAAATAATTATTAATAAATGAAAGGAAGCTACACATATTATATGGTAGGCCGCCACATACGCTTCAACGAAAATAGTATGCCTAAAATAACAACTTTACTTTTATATAAAATAGACAATAATTGCAATTTAAACTTATTATATGGAAATTTGCAGTTTAAATATGTTTAGTGTTTAAGTTGTATCAAAGTTAATTATTATTCATTAATAAATCTGCAAAATATTATGTTTATTTATGTAACGGTATATTAAAAAATGTTGACATAAAAGTAATAAAATAATAAAAAACGTATGTGGCTGTACCTTCCTAATTAGCAGTGCAATTATAATTATAATAATCAAATTATTGCAAAATAATACAATACATATATGTACAAAGTAAAGAGTCAAAACAAATAACATAACAAAAATGACCAAATATTAAATTTATCTACAAATCCTTTACGCCTAGTATTACTGGTTTAAGATTGCCAACCAGAAGTGGAAATTTACCTGTATTTATTTATTTTTTTGAAAATAGGATAGGGACCGGCAAAAAATGTTAACCAAATTTAAACTTAATTGAAAATTGCATATTTCCTTTTTTTTTTAGTTTACCTTGCATTTCAAGAAAAATTAAATAGTTTGTATCAGTCCAGCACTAATCACTGAATGAATGAACAAGATTTAAGCGAATTTTTTAGAAAAAAATAATGAGCTTAGTTTCATAATATTTTTGATTTTTCCCAATAATTACTAAAATATAGTAGATATATACAGGGTGTCCAAAATAAGGGTCAACAGCATGGGGATCTCGGAAACCGTAAAAGTTAAAAAGGCGGTTAAATGAGAACAAAGTTGGGTAATTTACTGGCCAGTAATATTCTGTTGAGAAAACCTGAAGAGTCCGCTTACTTACGGGAGATATTCGACAAATTCCGAACTTTTGCGATATCGTTTTTATGTTTTGCTGAAGTTATTTGAAAAGGTATAGACCAAATGCACCTTTTCTTTGCCACTTTTTTTAGCTCGACAAGACAGCTTTTATAAATTTTCAGTGCAACGTTTCATTTCGAAGAAATCATCATCAACATTATGTTTTTATATGATCCGTAAATAAAGTACACCCAGTATTAAATAGCATTTTCTATTACGAATTCAACGATTTACATCACAGTATGATCTATCATATTTTTATTCAGAAAAAAAAGCTTGTTAATACATTTCGAACATTTTGGTGTAGTAGGCGTTGAAATGAGCGACGAAGGTCGCTTCGGTACATATTCTGGGTTAAAACTGTATAATAATTTTTCTCTTCGTCGCCATTAAATGAACAGAACAATTCCCATATCACAGTCAACAAATAATAAGTGTGGTCCTAAATACCTATAATGTTTCAATGTTAAACAACTATTCTAGGTAAATTATTTTAAGTTACTATTTTGGAACCTATTTTGGGTTAAAATTAGATAATTTGTTTTTTCTTCGTCGTCATCATTTCAACGCCTACTACACGAAAATGTTCGAAATGTATTAAAAAGCTTTTTTTCTGAATAAAAACATTAGAAACCATAGTGTGATATAAATAGACATTTTTTTACGGGCCATATAAAAAATAAAGTTGATGAAGGTTTCTTCGAAACGAAACGTTATACTGAATTTGTAAACGCTGTCTTGTAGAGCTAAAAGTGTGGCACAGAGAAAGTCCTTTTTGTTTTCTTATACCGTTTCAAATATCTTCAGAAAAAAATAAAACCGAAATTGCAAGATTTCGGATTTTGTCGAATGTCTCCGGAAGTAAGCGGAAATGTCTGGCTTCTCAACAGAATATTACTGAGTGCTAAATTGCGCAACTTTTTTTGTAATTTAACCGCCCTTGTAACTTTTACGGTTTCCGAGATCCCCATGCTGTCGATCTTTATCTTGGACACCATGTATATGAAACGTATTTTTTGAAATATTGAAGGAACTAATCAAAACATTTTATAGTTTTTATTAGTAAATTTTACTGTCATGTGTTTTATTTTGTAATTATTTAATTTGTATGATTCGTAATTTCACTGTCAATTTATACGATAATGTGCCGAGTTGGCTACAACAGTTGACTATAATGTTATTCTAATCTTTGGAGCATTCTGGTCTATCAAATCGTTCAACCTTAAAAGATCTATGAAAAATATTAAGAATAAATATCTCTATGAATATAGTTATAAAGTGACCGGTAGAAATATGAAACAAAATCATTTAAATTAGATCGATAGATAGATTTTTTACTTAAACTTACAGCCCTTTCCCACCTTCTAATGCCTAAAAAAGCAAGTAAAAATATCTTAGAGTAGAAAATAATTTAGCCCAGCGTTGAAGAAATCGGAACGATGTTTTTCTTCAGGCATGAGAATGTAGTAAGGGGTGTGTTGATTGTTTTTGATTAAATATGAAATAAAAATAGAATAAATTGATTCAAAAAATTGCATGTAGTAAACGTGTTTTCTACTATTGAGTTTATTTATTTGGGAAAAAGTTCATGTACGTTTATTTCTCTCTTAAATGTGGGTCTGCAACATTCACTTGCCCCCAAGATCACCCGATTTTAGCTCATTGAACTTTTTTTATGGGGTTTTTTGAAATAAAAGATCCACAGATCGTTGAACAACTCAAAGTCAACATGTGAGCTACATAGCCACTACACAGGTTGAACATGGGAAAATATTATGCACAATGTAGTTAAAAGGCTTGCATCTGTGTAGCTAGCAGAGGCGGCAATTTGAATGATATAGTTTTTCACACATAATTGCCAGTTCTAAATAAAACATACGTATCATAATATTGACAATTGTTTCAATTTTAGACTAGATATTTAAGAACTAAATGTACCTGCACTCGTCTCCCGCAGACACCCTGAATTAAGGTAAACTCAATATTTTTATCACATTTTACTATTTGAATTGTGAAACCAAACCAAGTGTTTAATAAACATGAGCATCAAGTGACAACTCGTCGATTCAATTAAATAGTTTATTTATTAGGTAGATTGTGTGTAATATTATAATCATATCATTTGAGACTACAAAATTAATGATAATAAAATACAGTACAATAATTTTTTGTAGGTATTACACTGAACAGTACCTCAAAGCGTAGCTAATTTCCGTTTCCGATTGCCTTGAAATTGGTCAAGCGTCTGTTTTTTTAAGCATTAAAATCAGATGCCGTAATATACTGTTAGACAGCAATTTATTAAATATTGTGGAACTACTTATATTTTGCATGGTGAGGGCCGTGCAAAGAGGCAACAAAGGGGGCACCGGGGGTGAATAGAGCAGCTTATCTAGGACTGCTTACAATTGAAAACAAAGAGTCGAAAACTTTAATCAACCCCAAACATAGTTGATCGCATAATAAATTAATAACACACAATAGTTTCAGGTGAAGTAAAGAAAAAAATGTATAATAATTTATAACCAATTCAGACCGAACATTCTTGATAGCACTGTAAGATCATGAATGATAGTTTATTGCAGTGGTATATTATTGCAATGATAGGTACTCTATCGGGTCAAGCGTACATATTGACAAATACTAATTTGTGGTACATTTGTCAAATACTGATTTGTAGTTATTTGTCAAATGTTGATTTGTGGTATATTTGTCAAATACTGATTTGTAGTTATTTGTCAAATGCTGATTTGTAGTTATTTATCAAATACTGATAAGTAGTTATTTGTTAAATACTGATTTGTCGACAACGATCAGTAGTTATTCGTCAAAAACTGATTAGAAGTTATTTGTCAAATAATGTTTAGAAGTAATTTGTCAAATACTAATTAACATTTATTTGCAAATACTGATTTATCGACAATGATCAGTAGTTATTTGCCAACTACTAATTAGAACTTATTTGTCAAATACGGATTAGAAGTTATTTGTCAAATACTGATTAGAAGTTATCTGTCAATTACTGATTTGTCGACAACGATCAGTATTATTTGTCAAATACTGATTAGAAGTTATTTGTCAAATACTTATGACTATTTCCCTCCAAAAATTTCAACGAGATTACAACCAATCATATTAATGCGTATTCCAGAAATCACCTAGCAACGAACGAATACCACCGAGTATTTGATGCACCATGAAAATACCCGAGTATATTCATGATGCATTAAGTGAATATGTTTGACATATTAAAAACATTCGGGCTATTAATTAGGGAAATATATTTTTTTTAATTTAAATTACAATTCGTGTTTGAACAATACTAATTATAGTTATTATTGAAATTGCAATTGCTATAACTACTGGCTCCACTGAACCAACGTTTGTTTTAACTTCGTAATTTTTGGATTCTCCTCGCAGCTTTGCAATTAAGTTATCCTGATGACTTCCATCGACTTTCATTATTTATATCGTGAAATTCCTACTTCGCATGCATTTTTTGTCGGGAAATGGTCCTCCATATATCCTTCTTGCATGCCATCCTTAATATATAACTACTACATTTTTGGGCGAACGATCTGTAGTTACTAGTCTACTGCAGATCTGTTGTTGAAAAGTAATTACTGATCACTCCAAATTTTAACACAGCTAAGAAGACATGTGTGTAAAGATACACACATGGCTATGCTTTGGGGAGAATTTATCTCCTCAAATCCCATTATTGATTTATTGATTTTAATGCATCCCATTTAAACCAGCTTTAAGAATACCAGTTTTGCCCAAGTCAAACATTATACATATTAGGCCATTCACTACATTCTATCAATGATTGATCAAAAAACGAGTATAATAAAATTTTCTCGGGAAACAGTTATACTTGAATGCGTGAGTTAAAAACGAACAGATTTGTCCAGAGTAAGATTTTGAGATACTAAAAAAAACGATTTTTGGGCAAACAGATCGTATTATGTACTAGAAAAGTTACAATTGATAATTTCTAGATATAGTTTAATACATACCCACTGATAAAATATACCTTTTTTAATATTAGAGATTGTTAATATTCAATAAAAAAAAGATAATATCTATTTTTAATATTTATGGAATATAACCCTTTTTCAACTTATGCATTCAATTTTCACGAATTCAGATTAAAGTTTCAAAAAATTAATGGTTTGCCCGCCACTGGCAAAAAACAATAGTTATTTGCCGAAAGTCATGAAAATGATCCATTACCTACGAGGAGCTATAGTGAAATACGAGGCACTACGTGCCGAATATTTTACAACCTCCGAGTAAGATATTTTATTGGCGAGTCGTGTATTGATGTTTTTCTCTGAAACCCTCTAATTATAATAAAACTTAATATTCATTATTTTCATAAATTGAATGGGCGATTTTCTACGTACAACCGCGGCCATCCAAAAGTGAACGACACTTTGTGAAAATTTACGTACTTTTTCATTAGATTAAATTAGGCTTTATTCATTGACGTTCGTGCAGCATGTGTTACAATTCAAACTGTGACATTTTATGACGGTGTGGGATATTAGGACGCCTATGATTAAAAGTACAAATCAAACTACAAAACAAAGTTCACTTTTGGATGGCCGCGGTTGTACCTATCTAGTAGATTTTTCAATCTTGATTTTTCTTTTGACCTGTGTGAGTTGTATAACCTTAGCACGCAATCAATTTCTATTCTATTCTATTTTAGAACGTTTCTGCTTCTAAGGTAACAGAAAAATGTTGTATAAATAAACGAAAACCGCTTTCGGTTTTTTTTTGTGCGTTCGTGTTCCTTTTGCAATAGATTGTGAAGAAACTAGCGACGAACTTTGGAAATACGAAAAGCCGCAGATGTGGCCATGGCGAAGCTACTGGCGAAAACATGTAAAGGCAGATACAATTTGGTTTAAGACGCCTTTGAAGGTTGGTGTAAGGCTAATAATGTTAGAAAAATTACAGAAGACGTCCTTTTGGCTTACGTTGTCAATAAAACTAAGCATTATTATAAGGCTTCAACTCGTTGGAGTATTTATTCCATGCTTAATTCGACATTATCAATAAAAAAGAATATTGATATCAGCAAGTTCAATAAGCTAATTGCGTACTTAAAAAGACAAGGTGAGGGATATCAAGCTAAGAAATAAAAAGTGTTGTCCCGTATTGAAATCGACAGATTGCTCGACAGAGGCTCCAGATGATGAATTTTTGATGCTCCAGGTAGAAAATTTATTATTTTATTTCATTTGAAACTGTTTTCAGAAAATTTCAAGTTGTATTAGTCTATACCTATGATTCGCCGAGCGTTAAATAGGAAAATCGTTAGCGAATCAACTGACGACTGCTAATCGAATGCAGGACAGGAAAGAGGAAAATAACGCTGACATCACTAAAGACGGTGAAGTTGCTGGATGTTCACAATCTGAAACTTCTCATTTGGCAGTTGGTGATGAATATAACTATAAAGAAAATTAAGTTTCGGTATGTTCAAATGCGATGATAGTTAACACGGAAAATAATGTTATTATTCGAAATAATAGTGCTGTGTTGTCCCGGATTAACATATCCAATGTAGAAAACTCAACCATAAATATTAATATTCAATATAACTTTACAAAACAATGTGTAAGCTTTTACATGTTTTCGTGACTATCCCGGGAAATGCAGTTTTCGAGACTAGTCAGGGAAATGCAATTTTCGTGCGGTATTTGCGGACTGAAAGTGGTACTATCCGGTACTCCGGTTTCAGAAAAAAATAATTTTAAATTTTACGCTGTAGCTGTTTAACTGAATTCCATATTGTGCTAATACTCTAACATTGTTTAGTTTATTTTTGGCGTAGAATTTAAATATGTTATTGACGTATAATTTCAATATAAATTCAATTAACCATGCTCGAAAGAAAAATGGTATGCATTTTTTTTGTTCTTCACCAATAGTTTATTAATTATTATTAAAATATTGATTAATAATAATCAAGGAATATTCACAATAACTGACGAAGTATTCATTTAGGTTTGTTTTACTCTTTTTTGAAGAAAATTGTTCTGTCTATTAATTACCCCGTCGCGCAAAAAATATGTCATGCCATTAAAAAAATTAATTGTCAAGTTTTGAATGTACCTGTAAATAATTTTACATTAGAAATAGTAAGTACTAGTAACATATCAACACGTACAAATGATTGTAATGGTAGAGCCATGTTTCAGCTGCAACAAGCAAGAAAAGTTTGTGTTTATATTTCATTTATAATAGAAATTATGAATATTTTAAAAATCGTCTATTTGAAGCAAAAATATTTCGGATATTAAGTTTTTTCTTCAAAAACTACAAAAGATAAGTACTCAATAGGCTTACGAAATGTTTTCAGAATTGAACGAGCAATTCAAATATAGAAAATTGTAGAAATGTACATTTATCTTTTAAAATAACAAAGTTGATGGCGATTTCCGGTAGAACCGGAAGCGATAGAAACATTAACTTTTTTTTTATCACGATGTATGTTTCTGCGATTTTTTTTTCAAATTTTTATCTTATCAGAAACCCCATTAACTTTTGACCAACGACTTGCGTGGAACACCCTGTATATTACGTAACACTAGTGACTTTTAATTACGAAACAGTGTTAACTAGTAACAGTAGTAGTAATAATTGATTTACTAGCTATGTAGTCCGCTTGTAATTGACAACCTACTAATGTGGGAGTAGAAAAAATAACTTTTTGTGCATCTGGACGGGAAGTGTCCATTTCGCGTACGCAAAACAAGCCGCGAAATTCAATTTCGCGACCCCTGTCCCTGGCGACGGCCGGTAAACCTAACGTCACTTAATGTTTCACTTACTGACAATGGTAAATTTACTGCTTTGGTTTATTTAATTTTTAAAATAAATTCAATTAATATTGTAATACTTATTTCGGGAAACAAATTTGAAAGAGCAGAATCGATATATTTCTAAATTCGGAGTACATGAAATGAATATACTGGGTGTCTCTAAATTGTGTGGAAATGGCTTAACCACAGATTACTGGGATAAAAAAAAGACGATTTAACAAAACATATCTATATACAAATGCGTTTGGTATAGCCAGAATTTAGCTTCAAAGTTAATTTTATAAAACAAAATTTACTTATAACAAGAGAAGGTTTACATTGATTTGGATGTTGTTTGGTATGATACTCTATGCGGGTATAACTCATATTTTGACATAATATTGTTATTATCAGTAAACCGGTTGTGTATAAAACAAGTGAGGCCCAACATTAATACATTAATATTTTTTAATGACAAAAGGAAAAAAAATCAAATCGGACGCAGGCATTCATTATTAAGTTTTTTTGTATCTTTATAGTTTTTGATATCTGTTACAGTTTCGACACAAAAAAAAATAAAATATGAGTGACTTTTTTTGATTCCAGTAATCTGTGGTTAAGCCATTTCCACACAATTTAGAGACACCCTGTATATATCTGTCATCTGACATGTTTGCTATTTATTTTCTAAAATATGTTAATAATATCATTTTAATAGAAACATGCAAACCAACTTTCAATTTATCCATAATAAATAATTAAAATCACGTTTTAATAACTAGAAATGTCAGTTTGCACATAAATGTTGTTTACACCAGCTCGCGAAATCAATCAATTTTGGTCATTATAATAGTTAATGGGTAATAGGGGTAAGCGAAGCGGTTAATATAGGTGAATAATGAGCAGACATTTTAACCGCTTAACAGTCAATGTTCGCAAATTAAACGTATATTTTAACCCGCGTAACACAACTTTTTTATTCATTTTTCCCCAGAATTCTCTATTGTATGTTCTTTCCCCGGCTTTGTATTCTTTACCGTTTATAATGATGCAAGACTTAAAAGTTTTGACAATTCCGATTAATAGGCGCGCGATTTTGACAAAGTCCAGTTCCTTTTATATATTTATATCCAATATTGTATACAATAACTTTAAACCAGCGGATTAAAAAAATACATGTTTGACGGCTAGCTAGATAAATCATTATATATTAATTATTTTAATTTTATATTAAGAACATTTTTAAACTACTATCGGTTTCATAAGTTTTGACCCCTGAGTTTGAAATGTGATTGAAACAAAGTACGGAGTCAATTTTTTTTTTAAATATACCGACGATATATGGTACATTCATTAATAATGTATTAAAATTGTGATTATGCAGCTCGTTAAATTGTTATGCGGAAAGTCTTCCGAAAAGTATGACATTTCACACATATTGTCATTGCGCTGTAACTTAACCTGATGTAACTTATTGCTGTTACAATATTATTTAACCAAATTAAAAACACAATAAAAGGAATGCAGTAACCCTCAAATGATGTGAAAATTTGGCATAAATTCTATTCAACTTATTTATTAATAATGTTTTTGTAATGTCGTGCTAAGGTCGTTAATATCAATCAAATCGTCCCATTTTTTCGAATATAATGAAGAAAACTCAGAAAACAATTAAATAATGTATTTTGAACAACACACGTTAGATATTAATGCAATTTAAACAATTATTGTCGGCGCGTAGTAAATAGAGACGAGAGATTGATATCGCCGTACTCATATTGCGCCAGAGCGGCAGTTACATGGACAAGTGTATTTGATGCGTGATATAAAATAAACCACTGTAAATATTTCTGGATGTAACGCTGTTCAATTCAAATCAAAGTATAATCGGTAACGTTCATGCCACTTGTTATACTATTACAAATAATTTTTCATATAATTTAACGTCAAACGTCAAAACGCCGCAAGTCTATCATTGTGACACAACTATGCATGCCGGCGATAGCCTCATAGCGTTGTTGCCCTTAACGTCCCTCCGTCCCGCGATACATATTCATTGCTCCTTTCCTAAACTTGTTGCTAATTGTTGCTGTAGTAATTCTATTTTTAATGATAATTTTGTTTTTTTTTAAGTAAACTACGACTGATTTACGTATTACAATGCAGTGGCACAATAGTTTATTTTATATTCCCGGCCGTTGCGAACTTATTTCCCGGCAATAAATTTGCACTTTAATGGAGAAGTATAAACAAATATCACTTGAAAAAATCTTAAATAGCTCGGAAACAGACCTACAATCATTGACAAAAAATTATAAATTTTTGCTACAACGGATTTCACGAAAAATAAATTCCTAAAGTTGTGTTTTTCTAAATCACAGGAAAATCCGTACTTTTTTTGCACACAATATTCGATACACAAAAAAAGGTTATGGAAAAAATATGAAATTAAAGTGTGTTACATAGGAATGTGTGTTCTTGAGATTTATTTTTGATTTACGCTATTTGGATAAGTAGTTTCGGTTTTATGTACGTTCAAACATAGGGGTCAAAACTTTGAAACCGATACTAGTGGAATATTTATTTTTATATGGCTGTTTCATTAAACATCAGCTTTAATCGTTCATATTTAAGGAATAAAAGAAGACTTAAGGGACAAAATTAAATAAAAGCCTTTATATTACAAAGGAGGAAAGTGCATCATTTCCTCCAGCGGATAGTTTTCTACGCTTCGCGTAGGGATCAAAATCTAAGGCAGGAAATGGCACTTTGCTCCTGAGTAATACATTTGATTTTTTCTACGTTCTTGCACAAGGTTTTGCATAAATATTAAATTTTCTTGTGCATGACAATAGAAAAACCAAATCTCAACATATCATAATATTTAGAAGTAAATATAGTTAAAAATAAAAGTATGCAAGGAACGTAGAAATTTTTATAAATACACATACTACTAGAATCATCTCACCGAGAGTTGGGTATGACTCATCACTTCATATTGCAGGAATTCGACATACGTTTCATATTTCATTTCATTCTATTACATTCACCTTGAGCATGCGATCGAGCATAGAAAATCCCGATTCTTTGATCGAAAAACCTTGAGTCATACCCAGCTCTCGGTGAGAAGACTATAACAACGAATCTGTAAAATTGAAATACATTATTTCTTTTATGTTTGTTTATCAATAACATAAAACCAAACACGACTATTACAGCTATATAAGGTTTCTATTTATTTGCCTCTCTAAGGAGAAAAAGTAGGATTTTCCTCCCTAATATGAGGGTGTGTATTTTCTATTAAGAGGCCTCTTTACCCAAACGCGGTATAGGGAATTGCATGTAAACGACAGCCAAGATAATTCATGAATGGGTAAAGAAAATTACAATCGGAGATCTGATTTAGAAAGTTTGGACATTTATTTACATTTGTGCTGCGCAGTTTTTAAGAAATAATAAAATGGTGATTTATTATATTATTTAAAAGAATGACATGTTTAGCCGACTTGTGAAATTTTCTTCAGTATTTATTAAATTAAGACAGGGCACATATAATGGAAATCTCCACAGGGTATTTGGAGCTAATGTTGTTGCGAACCACCTTCTTTTTTTTGTTCCAATATCATGAAATATAATGGTGTATTCTTGTCTGCACATAAATCCGATTAGGTGATCAGAAATAAGTCACCTTTGATTTATTTCTTAAAACTACTTTGTCTAATTGCAGATAAATGTGTAAACTTTCTATATCAGTTCTCCGATTGTAATTATGTAAACCCGTTCATGGAGTATTTGGCTATCGTTTATTAATAATGCCGTATACTAGCTGGGGTAAAGAGGCCTCTTATGGTACGAGAAAACAAATATCAGAAGTTGCTACGGCAGATATATTTTTTTTTATTATTTGAATCCATTAATATTTACAATCTGTATAAAATAACAATAGGTAAATATCTGTGCTAAAAATAGTATTGAAATTCGCAATAGAAAAAAACAATTACCAGGAAATAAAATGTATACAATGTTAATCGCTAATTTGCATTGATAAACAAAATCACGGTATGTATATTATTATTTTAATTAATCGATATATTATTGGAGTGTAATCAAACTAATATTATATGTGCGTGTGTGTATCTGGCTGTGTATATTTTATAAGTCTTTGATTACTGAAATAATTTGAAGTATCTTCTGAAATACATAACATGAGAAGACATTTTATTTTTTTTAATTGCCCGGGCCTAGAATCAATACACAATTATTGATTTGAATTAATGAACTATTATTGATTTTAAACTTCGATCCACAACTTCTTACACTACATAGGTTTAGGATATACAGGGTGTTTGGGAAGTCGACTGAAATCTTTCTAGGGCTCAATCAGGGCGCAAAATGATGTAGAATATTACTTGGCCACTTAGGCCCAGATGCATAGTTTTCCCCTAAATCTGTGTTAAAACTGGTGCCGCATATTTTTGGAACTGCTGAATAAATCCCGATAATGCACTGTTTTTTTGAAATCTAGCATATTACTTGGATTACTTTTAAATTTGACCCTTTTAACTTTGTTCAAACGGTCAAATTGAACGCTTGAAAGTTTACCTTTTTTGTGTATAGGAATGTGGTGGCAATGCTATTTCTGCAGTTAGGCGTTATAGCAACAATAAAATAACATATCCATCGTTTTTTCACATCCCTTCTCACACGCTAGATTAAAAAAATCCGTGCATTATCAGCTCCATGAAGATACCCCAGGCAGTTGTTGTAACACATGCAAAGTTCCAACCTAACTTCCCAAAACCAAGTGCCTTGCGATTTTTATTGCCTACAAACACATTAATATTTAGAAGAAAAAAAACTTCTAAAGGGTTAAAGAGGATTACAAACACTAAACGGATTTATACAGCCTAAGAAAGGACAAATATGTAAAGTTAAATATTAAAAATATTTAAAATATGTAAAGTAATACAAGGGCGCCATTAAAAAAACTAGGTTAAAGGCTGCAATAAAGGTACGCACTGTATAGTGCCAAATAATATTATAAACTGCACTTTGGCCTACCATTTGCAGTGCCATTTGGTTCATTTTGATAACATCACAGGTGTAGCTGCAATCGAGATTTATCATATTAACGACACCCTGTATATTATTTTTTGCGTTTTTCAACCAAAAACTTCAAATATCTCAAAAAGTATGCATAAAAAAATGGTCAATCAAATGTTATTTAGAATTGAATTTCCATAAAAAATCACCTATTCAAATTTTCGATTTTCCGAGAAAAAAATAAATCGAACCCGAGGAAAACTATGCGAGATTGTTCGAGAATTTTCCGCAATTTTTGATTTTCAACTGATATTTGTGATTAAATAAATCAAACATTTGATATTTTGTTTTTAAAATATGATTTTTCGGCATCACATGGAGAACTTTTTTATTATTGATTTTTCAAAAAGGTTTTTTACGACATTTATTTGTGTTTGTCTAAAAACCTTATTAGCCCGTATCGATGTACCGAGTGATTTTAACTTACCAAGAAAATATCGTATCCGAAATGTGCTAATTTACAGAAATCACGTGAGATTTCGAGTTTTTTATTGCGTGTTAGTTTTAGCTTACTGAATCATTTAAAGTTCATAAGTTTGTTTTTGTTTTCTGTAACTTTCGCAAAAATTGGATTTAAAATGTATTTTTCAAATTTTTAAGATTTGACTTACCAAAACTTAATTTCAATTGTTGCAAAAGTTACAGACAACAAAAAACCTTATGATTTTCAAACGATTCAGTAATTTAAAACCAACAAGCAATAAACAAATCTCATTTAAATTTCGCCTGATTTCCGACAATTTTAAAAAACGAGATTTTCTAGCTCGGTACATCTGATAAGGGCTAATAAGGTTTTTATACCCCACAAATTAATGCCGTACAAAAGTTTTTTGAAACATGAACGAAAAATAAGCATATTTCGCAAACTATAATGCATGTGTAAATAGCATAGGCGAAATTACAAAATGCAGAAATTCGAATTTTCGAAATATTTCAAAAACTATTTATTTTGGGAATATGGTTGTATAATACTTTTTTGTAGCAAATTGGCATGCCAATTGCTCGTGAGATAATATGTATGTCATTCCGTTAAAATAAATTAAATACGCTAACTTTAAGTGCGCTCTTAACTAATGACATTTTTGAATGACAAATTGTCAAAATTTTATTTTTAACCACACAAATTAGCCCGAATTAAGCACTAAATATTGGCATAAAAAATGAATAATTCATGGGGGGTTGGGGGGTCTGGAGCGGTTTGGTTAGACATGAATAACTCTTTTATTAATTACGCATAACTTCTGAAATTAACGGCCCAAATTAGCACAAACTAAGCACTAAATATTGGCATAAAAAAATGGAAAATTCATAGCGGGGGGCGCTGGAGCGGTTTGGTAAGACATGAATCACTCTTTTATAAATTACGCACAAACTCTGAAATTAACGGCACAAATTAGCACTAATTAAGCACTAAATATTGGAATAAAAAATGAAAAATTCATGGGGGCTTGGGGGGTCTGGAGCGGATTGGTTAGACATGAATAACTTTTGTTATTATTTACGCACAAATTATGAAATTAGCGGCACAAATTAGCACTAATTAAGCACTAAATATTGGCATAAAAAAATTGGAAAATTCATAGTGGGGGGCGCTGGACCGGTTTGGTTAGACATGAATCACTCTTTTATAAATTACGCACAAATTCTGAAATTAACGGCACAAATTAGCACTAATTAAGCACTAAATATTTGAATAAAAAAATTGGAAAATGTATATTTGGGGGGGGGGGGGCTGGAGCGGTTTGGTTAGACATGAATAACTCTTTTATTAATTACGCTCAAATTCTGAAATTAACGGCACAAATTAGCACAAATTAAGCACTAAATATTTGCATAACAAAAATTGGAAAATTTATAGTGGGGGGGGGGGGGCTGGAGCGGTTTGGTTAGACATGAATAACTCTTTTATTATTTACGCACAAATTCTAAAATTAAAGGCACAAATTAGCACTAATTAAGCACTAAATATTAGAACAAAAAAATCGAAATTATAATGTGGGGGGGGGGCTAAACGGCTAAACTAAAGAAGCACAAATTCTAGGATACACGGCAAAAATTAGCACTAATTAAGCACTATATATTGGCATAAAAAAATATTAATTTAAAGTTGGGGGGGGGGGGGGCAACTTCACGGACCTTGCATTATCAAAGTGTAATTTCGGCAGTCTAAAAAATGTTGGCACCAAGTTTAACAGTGATTTATGAGGAAACCAAGCACCTAAACAAAAAAGTAATATTCGATATCATTTGCACCCTACTTTACCCCTAGAAATGTTTCAGTCGACTTCCCTAACCCGACTTCGACTTCCCTTGTCATATGTGATATATATACAGGGTATACATATCACATAACATGACAAAAAATAGTTTGTCTCAAATATTTTTTTTAATTCAGTGTAGTGAATTGTCTTTGGATGCAATTTGTCTTTGGATGCCGATAAATCATATTTAAAAAAATCGTTAATCTACTATAGACTAATAGCAAATGGAAAAAAACGTGAATATATTAAATTGATTAACTTGTAATTCTGGGAATGCAGACAGGTGATCAATCAAAACCTAAATCAGATGTAACATACGCAGAATTTGCGAATAAACAAAGACCCGCGTTTAAAATAGCAGAAACGCCGGGCGTCGGGCTTTGAAGCAAATTACAATGTTATTGACATTCGACACGAAACCCCGATAATAATAAATGAACTGGCAGAAAATGGCCCGGAACGAGCGTACCTACAAATAACAATCGCGCGCAAACAGCGAGAGTGCTCGGCATGAATCACGTCCCATTATTTGCATAAAAATCTCGATCGATCGTCCATCTCGATCTCTTCGCCTCGACGAGAAGGAAAAGCGTGCGACAGGAACGCGCCGGCAAGTGCCGTGCAATTTCAGGCAGATAAAGCAATAATTAGAAAAGTGCAAACCAGAGAATAATGCAGAATAATCGCAAAATAATAATTATTACATGGCAGGGATATGTTTTTATGCAGATAATATAAGTATGGAATTTTTCAATCAGCATATTACGAATTCATTGGCATGCTATTGATATAATTTATTATTGTATATGTTACACCTATAATTTTCATTTACTACGGATTAAAGATAGTTGAATTTAAAAAAAATAATCATCAAATTTGCCGCAAAATTTGTAAACTAATATGCAAAAATTTACAAAAAATGTTCTTACATTAGTATCCCATTGGCTTGATCCTTGGTGCCGGAATGTCGGAAGTTGATCCTCGTACACAAAAATAATCACGAAAAACTGCAGGCGGCTGCATGGACAGAATTGTTCTTGACTGAAGATATGGCGCGAAGCTTGGACACGTGCGCTTCCCCGACGCGTTCACTTGTGACTGACTTAAGCCCGAGGCGTTCAGATGCATTGCGGATCGTGGTGGTGGTTGCAGGTGATTGCACAGGTACTTTTGCTGGTTAGATTTTCGCTTGCTCAGCAGAAACTAATCGAATGATGCAGAATTATAGCAATTTGAGCATTAGTGGAATTAATTTGCATGCGAATGCAGAAACCATCGAAGCAATGTTCAAATCGGTAGGCATAGAAATATCGCCTTAGCTATTGATTTAATTTATTTTTTATTATTCAGCTTTTGTGAAAAGTATTGACAAAGAATGTTTGATTTACCTGTAATCTTCACGTAAAAACGAAAAGCAAAAAAATGCCAAAAAAAAAAAATTAAAATTGTTCAATAGGTTTAAAATAAAATTTAAGACATACTTGGAGTTTACAAAGTTTATTCGTAATGGGTATTTTTTTAGCAATATTTTCTCATCTATTTAATACATCTCACTCGAAGATAATTTTTTATACGATAAAAATGTGACACGTGTCACATTTTATGTTAATTGTATGAATAAAAATAATCCGGGGGGCAGCCATAGATTAAATGTGATCATTCATATTAACGCAATTGTGTTAGTACAGGAAAATATACAGGATGTTCTATATGTTCCAACTTCCTTATGAGTTTTTTTTTTATATTTTACGCGGATATAACCACGACACTGATATAACCACGACACGCTGATATAACAACGACACTTAAAATATCAACCACCCGGTATGGGTGTCCAAGATAAGGATGAACAGCATGGTGATCTCGAAAGCTGTAAAAGTTACAAAGACGGTTAAATAATAATAAAATTGCGCAATTTAGTGGTCTGTAATATTCTGTAGAGAAAATCTGAAACTTTCGTTTACTTCCGGAGATATTCGAGAAAATCCTAAGTTTTGCGATTTCGTTTTGAAGTTGAAGTTGAAGTTGTGATTTTTCTTTGTGGAATTATTTGAAAATATATTAGAAACCAAAGGCTCTTTCTCATTTACACATTTGTAGCTCTGCAAAGCAGCGTTTACAAATTTTCAGTAGGGGGAGGTGGCATGAAAGGGACACGCATTGAAAGGGATAATTCAAATTGCGCGATAATTACAAATCTCCTCGAAACAAAATAGTGTATGTTGTGTGGCTACACCAATGCGTACCCATTTGAACCTTACTACAAGCTTCTGTCATTTCATAGACGGCGGCAATATGTTTGTAATTTTATTCGTGCTCCAAAGTAATTTTTTTGTAATACTTTCCAGACGTTTTGTGAAATTTTGTAAATGGTGTGTTGTACTGGTTGTCATTGTATACAATTAGTTGTATATTCAATTATTGGAGAACGAAAAATCAGTGCCTTTGAGATAAAATTATAGCTTTAAAAGTTAGGTTTTTAATTTGTGTGTGATATTTTTGAAATGGACAGAGCAAACGGTTCATCAAATACGGATTCAGACTTGATAAATGATAAATACTCTGAGACTCTGAATGAATTCCTACTGAATCACTTGCACATACAACATATATGCAAGTGTTAATTTAATTGAATTATGTTTAAGAAAATAAATATAGGACTTATTTCAAATTAGTTTTAAAAATGTAATTTTTAAGTATAGATACTTAATTAACATCACTCGTACTTATCGTGTACGTGTACATATACTAGATGTTTAGTATGTGTAATGTAAAATACCAGTAGGTACAAGGTGATTTTTCTTGTTATTACGCACTGTCCGTTTCATAAATTATTGTGTCCCTTTCTATACAATCTACTGATAAAAGGGACAAAATACACGTTTTTAAATGAAAAATATACAACAAAGAATAAAAAATGGTTTATTATTATATTTTCTTTCACTAGTGAAATAATTGAAGTTTTCAATTCTATTCGTAAATGTTCAACTTATTTTCCCATTTATTTACTAGACACTTTAAGACAAAAATGTCCCTTTCATGCCACCTCTCTCCCACAACGTTTCGTTACGAAAACCACATCATTAGCTTTTTTACATGGCCCGTAAAATGAGTAACCCTATAATAGATAGCATTTTCTACCACGAATTCAACGATATATATATATTACAGTATGGTTTCTCGTGATTTTATTTAGAAAATGGCTTATTTTTACATTTCAAACATTTTGGTGTAGTAGGCATTGAAATTATGGCAACGAAGACAACATTTCAGTTTATTTCTTTCTTGTTAAACTGCTGATTAAAAATGTGCAATTGTACTACTTCAGAGTATGCAGATATACAGGGTGTCCTAAATATAGTGGGATTGCATGGGTATCTTTCTTGTTCTTAAAGCTAGAGGTATGGTTAAATGGGCAATATTGTGCAGTTTTATATGCTGGTTCAGATTATGATGAAAACTTTTCAAAAGTCGGAGCAGTTTAGAAGTTATTCTAAAAAACCTATATATAGAGATATATTCATAATTATTAAAGATGCGGAAGAAAGTTTAAAAACAAAGATACTGCTCTCGGTTCTCGGTTTCCGAGATATTAATACCAACTTTCTTATTTTAAATAACCGCCATATTTGATTTTTATACGTCTAAATCGTCTTTCTTTTCCTCTTTTCAACGATGTATAACAACCTATGTCAAAATGAAAAATATGGGAAATATTAATTATTCCAAATTTTATTTTAATTTTTTTAATTGCTTTTAATACAAATGTAAAAAAATTAAAAAAGCGTAATACAACTAAGTAGTAAAATAACAATAAATGATGAAATATGCTCAAAATTCTGACAGTTATTGGTCAAAAACAATTGACAACGTTAAATGTTCGCTAATCCGAACATTTCGACTCGGCAAATAGAAACTCATGTTAACCAATCTAAATCTAGAGGATCAACAATTTTAAAAAAGCACAAGTTTTACCCTTCTAAATTGCATATTTCTCATGCTTTACAAGCATATGATAACATCCGTAGATTAACATTTTGCAGAAGGTTAATCAAAAAAATTACGAAAAATGGTGATTTTATAAATACAATTTTACGGATAGATGCATCCTACTTTTCAAATTGTGGATTATTTAATCATCATAACCAACACTATTGCGCTCAGGATAATCCACACATAGTAATTCCATGGCAAATGCAAGTGCGGTTCGGCTTTAATGTATTTTGTGGCATACTGGAAATTGATTTACATGGTGCTATAATATTTCTAAGTGCACAACGTTAATTTGTAAATTCTTCACAACAAGTATAGAATCAATGCCAGAGATGTTAATACTTATTTAAATGGCCCATTTAATAACAAAATAATAGCGACATATACAACTGTTCAGTGGTTAACCAGATCTGCATACTTGACGTCTCTTGACTGTTATTTTGTAGGGTACTTTAAAAAACAAAATTTATGGAAATAACTTCAATTATAATAATGTAGATAAACTTCGTGAAGGAATGACAGAGGCAATAAAAGGCGTTATTCGCAACACATTGCGATAAGTAACTGGCAATATTCTAAAAGGCTGTCTATTGTGTTTAGCTTATTTTTGGCCATTTAGCCAATAAAAGTCAGCATTTTGGGCATTTTTTATAATGTATTGTTATTTTACTACTTAGTTGTATTACGTTTTTTTATTTGGTTTACATTTGATTTAAAAATAATTTATAGAATAAAAATCAAAATGGAAACAATTGATATATCCCATATTTTTTATTTTGACATAGGTTGTTACACATCGTTGAAAAGAAAAAAATTGTCGATTTCCGTGCAAAAATTAAATATGGTGGCCATTCAAAATAAGAAAGTTACTATTTATATCTCGGAAACCGAAATCTTGACTTTTCTTTTGACTTGATTCTTAAGTTAAGGGACAAAATACACGTTTTTAAATGAAAAATATACAACAAAGAATAAAAAATGGTTTATTATTATATTTTCTTTCACTAGTGAAATAATTGAAGTTTTCAATTCTATTCGTAAATGTTCAACTTATTTTCCCATTTATTTACTAGACACTTTAAGACAAAAATGTCCCTTTCATGCCACCTCTCTCCCACAACGTTTCGTTACGAAAACCACATCATTAGCTTTTTTACATGGCCCGTAAAATGAGTAACCCTATAATAGATAGCATTTTCTACCACGAATTCAACGATATATATATATTACAGTATGGTTTCTCGTGATTTTATTTAGAAAATGGCTTATTTTTACATTTCAAACATTTTGGTGTAGTAGGCATTGAAATTATGGCAACGAAGACAACATTTCAGTTTATTTCTTTCTTGTTAAACTGCTGATTAAAAATGTGCAATTGTACTACTTCAGAGTATGCAGATATACAGGGTGTCCTAAATATAGTGGGATTGCATGGGTATCTTTCTTGTTCTTAAAGCTAGAGGTATGGTTAAATGGGCAATATTGTGCAGTTTTATATGCTGGTTCAGATTATGATGAAAACTTTTCAAAAGTCGGAGCAGTTTAGAAGTTATTCTAAAAAACCTATATATAGAGATATATTCATAATTATTAAAGATGCGGAAGAAAGTTTAAAAACAAAGATACTGCTCTCGGTTCTCGGTTTCCGAGATATTAATACCAACTTTCTTATTTTAAATAACCGCCATATTTGATTTTTATACGTCTAAATCGTCTTTCTTTTCCTCTTTTCAACGATGTATAACAACCTATGTCAAAATGAAAAATATGGGAAATATTAATTATTCCAAATTTTATTTTAATTTTTTTAATTGCTTTTAATACAAATGTAAAAATATTAAAAAAGCGTAATACAACTAAGTAGTAAAATAACAATAAATGATGAAATATGCTCAAAATTCTGACAGTTATTGGTCAAAAACAATTGACAACGTTAAATGTTCGCTAATCCGAACATTTCGACTCGGCAAATAGAAACTCATGTTAACCAATCTAAATCTAGAGGATCAACAATTTTAAAAAAGCACAAGTTTTACCCTTCTAAATTGCATATTTCTCATGCTTTACAAGCATATGATAACATCCGTAGATTAACATTTTGCAGAAGGTTAATCAAAAAAATTACGAAAAATGGTGATTTTATAAATACAATTTTACGGATAGATGCATCCTACTTTTCAAATTGTGGATTATTTAATCATCATAACCAACACTATTGCGCTCAGGATAATCCACACATAGTAATTCCATGGCAAATGCAAGTGCGGTTCGGCTTTAATGTATTTTGTGGCATACTGGAAATTGATTTACATGGTGCTATAATATTTCTAAGTGCACAACGTTAATTTGTAAATTCTTCACAACAAGTATAGAATCAATGCCAGAGATGTTAATACTTATTTAAATGGCCCATTTAATAACAAAATAATAGCGACATATACAACTGTTCAGTGGTTAACCAGATCTGCATACTTGACGTCTCTTGACTGTTATTTTGTAGGGTACTTTAAAAAACAAAATTTATGGAAATAACTTCAATTATAATAATGTAGATAAACTTCGTGAAGGAATGACAGAGGCAATAAAAGGCGTTATTCGCAACACATTGCGATAAGTAACTGGCAATATTCTAAAAGGCTGTCTATTGTGTTTAGCTTATTTTTGGCCATTTAGCCAATAAAAGTCAGCATTTTGGGCATTTTTTATAATGTATTGTTATTTTACTACTTAGTTGTATTACGTTTTTTTATTTGGTTTACATTTGATTTAAAAATAATTTATAGAATAAAAATCAAAATGGAAACAATTGATATATCCCATATTTTTTATTTTGACATAGGTTGTTACACATCGTTGAAAAGAAAAAAATTGTCGATTTCCGTGCAAAAATTAAATATGGTGGCCATTCAAAATAAGAAAGTTACTATTTATATCTCGGAAACCGAAATCTTGACTTTTCTTTTGACTTGATTCTTAAGTTTGTACGATCGAGACAACCTGCTGGATAATATGAGCACAGATACTCAAATAGACATCATCCTCTCCATAAAGGATTTATTTCGTCATTTCGCAGCCCACGAGAAAGCGGGAATCCCGGTTGACAAACTCCCGTTCGCCCCCTATGAACTGAACCTACAAGACTAAGTAGATATTTATTAATACTGTCTTCGACGATCCATCCATTAGTACTCTGCGTATTTCAACGAATCTTCAACTCTCCCTAAATGTGTTGAATCCCGAAATGCTACATCCCTATCGTAAACTTCAGCCCGGTGATAATCAGCAACGATTAGTATTTTGTAATTGAATTCTGCAACAACAAGCATACAATGGAGACTTTATACCTCATGCACTGGTATGATGAAGCATGTTTTAAGAGATGCAGTGAAGGATTTACGTATAAGCTACACAAGCTATAGTTTAGGGCCCCCACTTTCTTGGGGGGGGCCCAAAAAATTATCCGTGAAAGCAATTGTCATATATAATTATTTATACTGCAGCATTATTTGTCAAAATGCCGCACGTTCGGACCTTACAAATGAGTGCAAAATAGATTTTAGTAAGTGCCGAGGCCAGTCATATGATAATGCTGCCATTATTTCTGGCAAAAACAAGGGTATGCAAGAAATAATGTTGAAGATTAACAAGTACGCTAGGTATGCTATTCCACGTGCAGGTCATTCCCTGAATCTTGTTGGTAGAGCAACAGTTGACTGTTGTTTAGATGCATTAGACTTTTTGGAATTGTTCAAGAAATATATAATTTATTTCCTTCATCTAATCATATATGGGCAGTACGGTTTTCATTCTTCAAAGATGATTCAAAAGTTTTAAAGTCTTTGTCTAGACTAGATGGGAAGCACATTCAATGGCCAATGCACAAGTGCAATTCTTGATAGTTATGATGGAATAATGTATGCATTGCATGAGCTTGATATTGATACTACAGAGAACGACGAAACAAGAAGGCAATCCTTAAACATTTTGAATAAAAGGGAAGAGTTTGAATTTATGGAAATGCTATATTTGTAGAGTTACTTGCTGGATGAATTTCACAAGACTAGCCAATCACTGCAAAACCCCCAAATTAGTCTAAATGAAGTATGCAGGAAATTGTATGCTTCACTTTCGGATTTCATTAAAGGATCCAGGAATATGTTCCATCATTTTGAAGAAAAGGCAAAAGACAAAATTACCTGATGTTGATTACAATAAAATCAGATATAGAAGAAGGCATGTCAATGATGAAGATGATGCTTTAGACAACCTTGAGTCAAGAACATTTCAAACGCTTTATAGTTGGAGGGGATATAAACGCCAAGAACACAATATGGGGCTCAAGCAAAACTCTCACAAGAGAAAGAGAACTACAAAAAGCAATGAACACAAACCTACGCAAACATATATCTACAGGTCGACCCACCTACTGGCCTACAGATCGGACAAAAAGACCAGACCTCCTAGACTTCTTTGTAGTGAGAGACATATCACTAAACTATCTACAGATTACCCACATCCTAAATCTGTCATCGGACCACACACCCATCACACTTAACTTCGGCACGCAAGTAACCAAAAGACAAAAACCACCAGCCTTCTGCAACCACAAAACCAACTAGACCCTGTACAGTGAACTTATAAAGCAAAACACTGTGACAACCCTCCCAATGAAATGCGAGGAAGATCTAGATTGCGATCTAGAAAAATAAAACTCCCAAAGCAATGGCAAAACACGAGGTTTCCCAGAGACAAAACCAAACTAAATCTAGCAGCCAAGGAGCTAATATAGAGTCTGAACGAACACAAAAACAAATCAATACAACACAACCTAGGGAACCTCTCTAATGATGTCTCACTATGGAAGGCGACCAAAAAACTAACAACAGGGCAACATGGCCTGCAAACAACAGGTCATGGCTTCCACCATGAACATGCCACGACCGAGCAGGGCAACAGAATAATAGACACAATCAATAAGACCTCAACACCAAAAGATATTGTTCGGCAGTCTTCCTGGACATAAGCCAAGCTTTCGACAAGGTGTGGCACACTGGCCTATTGTACAAACTAAAATAAATACAATCACACCACTATCAAGTCTTACAGTCATACCTAAGCAAAAGACTCTTCCAGACTACATACGAAGACACTCTTTCACCACTCCATGAAATAAAAGCAGGCGTTCCCCAAGGGAGTGTCCTGGGTCCATTCCTATATCTTCTGTACACAGCAGGCATACCAACATCCAGAGAGAGAATATCAGCGACTTGTGCCGACGACACCTGCGTAATGGCATGACACACTGAACCAAGCATCGCTTCAAACTAAATTACATTGTATTGTACAAACTAAAACAAATACTATCACACCACTATCCAGTCTTACAGTCATACCTAAGCAAAATACTCTTCCAGACTACATACGAAGACACTCTTTCACCACTCCATGAAATAAAAGCAGGCGTTCCCCAAGGGAGTGTCCTGGGTCCATTCCTATATCTTCTGTACACAGCAGACATACCAACATCCAGAGAGAGCATATCAGCGACTTATGCCGACGACACCTGCGTAAAGGCATCACACACTGAACCAGGCATCGCTTCCGGCCTCCTACAAAACCACCACGTAAAAATGGAAAACTGGCTCAATAAATGGCGCATCAAATCCAATGAAGCGAAGTCTGTCTACGTGACTTTCACTACGAAAAAAGGTACATACCCACCAGTCCGACTTAACAATCACCCCATACCTCAACTCGACAGCGCTAAATACCTGAGCATACACCTGGACCGTCGGCTAACCTAGGCTAAATACATCTGCACCAAACGATTCCAGCTCGGCCTGAAATACAGACAGATGCACTGGCTACTAGAGATGGGCGAAACCGTTACTTTTGGATACTTGTAACGAATCGTTACTTTCAGTACGAATACTCGTTACTCAGTATTCGTTACTCGGTACTTGGTAAGAACCGATCGCGTATCGGATCTAGTTAGTAAAGTAACGATGTGCGGTATTGTACCGACTACCGAGTTGCGCAGTGTGCGGGTTTGCGAGCGTGCGAATCGTTCCTTTCGGTACAAATACTCGTTACTCAGTTTCGTTACTCGGTACTTGCTAAGAACCGAGCGCGTATCGGATAGTTAGTAAGTAACGATGTGCGATATTGTACCGACTACCGAGTTGCGCAGTGTGCGGGTCTGCTAGCGGATCTACTAGGATTCTTTGCAATCAACGAGTAACGAGATCGGAGACGGCCATATATTCTATATATTAAAAAGCCTATATATTAAAAGGGTTCTAAAATTAAAATATTTATTTAAATATGAACATTTGTTATAACTTACACTATAGTTACTATTATAACTACATTCGTACAAAAAAATTTGTATTGCATATATATGAGAAACCAACAAACATAAATATAAATTAAAAATAAACTTCTCTATAAGTAAAAATAAACAACTAAATACAATTTTGAATATAAATAAAAGTAACTATGTATATAAACAATTAAAAAAGTCCTTGATTGGCGTTCAAAAAAATAATCTTTTGCACGTTTTTTGAATCTAATCGATTTCTTTTTTCATTTATAATTTGTCCAGCTTTAGAAAAGATTCGTTCGCTTGGTACTGATGATGACACAACACATAACTTTTGTTTGGCCAATTTTGATAAATTAGGATATAATAATTCCCGTTTTTTCCACCAGGACAAAGGATCGTCTCTTCTGTTGATATTATCTTCGCCAGAAAATTGTTGAAATTCAATCGACGCAGAAGTTTGCAAACTACATATTGTAGATGAAACGTTTTTATCAAATTCTTGCCAAATTGATGACATTTAAAAAGTCACGAAACCAC
This sequence comes from Othius punctulatus, assembly GCA_951805005.1. Taxonomy (NCBI): domain Eukaryota; kingdom Metazoa; phylum Arthropoda; class Insecta; order Coleoptera; family Staphylinidae; genus Othius; species Othius punctulatus. The sequence goes on from OX638142.1 coordinate 30,102,605, forward strand.
AGCACCAGAAATATATTGTAATGTAAACAAAACTTATAAGCTTGCCCGGTAAGCAGTCTATACGCAAGCAATACTCGGTTCGGCTGCTCCCGTGCTCGCAAATCGGTGCCAATCGTATAGTAACGAGTAACGAGTATTATCGTTGGTTCGGATTTTCGCACTATGCTGGACTGTGCGGCTAGGCCGGTACTCGCGACCAATCGAATAGTAACGAGTAACGAGTATTTATATATTCTGGTAATCGTTACTTCGAATACTTGAATGTAACGGGTACTTATGTAACGAATAGTTACTATTCGCCCATCACTACTGGCTACTAGGCAGGAACTCCAAACTGAGCATAGACAACAAGCTACTCCTTTATAAAACCATCATAAGGCCCATATGGATGTATGGGGCACAATTATGGGGCTCTGCGAGTCTCTCAAATATCAACAAAATCCAGCGCTTCCAATCTAAAGTGCTAAGGGATTTCGTAAACGCCCCCCGGTACGTCCCAAACCGGATAATTCACAATGACCTCAAAATAAAAGAAGTAACGGAAGAAATCAAACAAATGAGCACAAAATACCAACAACGACTCACCGTTCACCCAAATTTACTGGCGAGAAATCTACTAATCAAAACATCAAAAACAAGACTGAAGAGGCAGAACCCACTGGACCTACCGGATAGGTTCTTAAGCACTAAAACCATGAAGCCACAACTCTTACAAAGTTACACAAGAAGGGTAGTGCTACCAATGGGCGACAGTCTCACACGCAAACCTAATATTGCCACAAAATTTACTTATTGGTTCTTTTGACAGATTGTAAATAACTCATGGGAAATAATATATATATATATATATATATATATATATATATATATGTGTGTGTGTGTGTGTGTGTGTGTATATATATATATATATATATATATATATATATAAGCAATATTAAATAACAATGGGGGCGGGGGCTTGTGGACCAAGATAGTAAGCAATAATTATAAGTGGAAACAGAAGATGCGGAATGATACAAAATCTTATTTTTAATCAAATTTTAGGTCAGGTAATCTGAAACTGATGTGTACAAAACAGTGATCAGAAACGTGGACATTGAAAAATTCGATTGAAGCAAGAGTGGATAGATGAGCAAGATAAGCATTAAGAAATGTATTCATTGGGAGAAGAATAGAAAACGTATGGTGATGGTAAGCGAGCGCAGAATTAAAAAAACTCGATGAAGAGCCAATAATAAGGGTTTCCATCTATTCCTCAGAATAAGGTGGATAGCGCTGATTGAAAGATACCTTCAGGAATAATGATAAAGATATTTCCGCAAACGCATCCAGTAGGGGACTAATGAAGAGAAAGGTCAGAAACGGATAAAAGGAAGCGGCAACGGAAATAACAGCAGATACTAGATGGAAGAAAAGGAACGGGAAAGAATGGAAAAGAATTGCAGCCCCATATAGCCCTTGTAGCTCCATGTAGAGCATCATAGAGAGTTAAAGAGAACTAGATTTTTTTTTTAATCTAATCTAGATAAGAAATGTTCACATTACTAAACTCGTACCGAAACCAAACCAAAGTTATGTATGAAAGTATGCAGAATGCCACTTATTCCATATTAATCTGAAAGAATAGAAAACACATCAATTTTAACCACAATTTACTAAGAAATAATTTTGGAACTACCTAATCTAATCGTTCAAGACAAACTGAATTTATAAAATATTCACAAAAAATGTTTTCCGGTTTTCCGGATCTATTGAAGAATACAAAATTGATCTGTATTGGAAGAATGTCCGCAAAAAAAATGGCGGAGAAGTGGGGATTACTGTACTTATAGAGTATTGATTATAAATTCTCAGGTTATAAGCATTTAATATGTAAATAATGATTTGAATAAATCATGTTTATATTTTCTTAAATATAATATTATTTTTTGATAGACATCAATCAGTTTGACTTGTTTGTATTACAATAATACTTACAATTTTACATTTTAATACTCTAAGTAGATGGAAATTACATTGTTTGGCAAACCATATACTCATATATGTAAAGTTGATTAAATTTTACGGAGTTAATAAGAAATACTGATTTACACTGCGCTCATTTGGTAGCAAACCAACATAAAGTAATTGTTTCGTTATTAAAATGCAGCGGCTCTGTTTATATTTCCGATTTCTTCAGTTCGCTTCTTATCTGTGGTTGGTTCCTAGATTTGATACCAATACATTGCAGTTTGTAAATATAAAATTCGATCAAATGCGAAATGCTTTACTAATATTTATAATTGCATTCCTTTCTATTATCAATATTTATTACATACATAAGAATAATCCTACTCTAACTATTTCAGTGGAAATGATCAGCATTTTAAAATCACTTTCAACTTCAATCAGCTCTATCTCTGCGTTGTACGCTGCTATGTTTGGCAGTAAAAAGTATTTGAAGTTCCTCATTATACAGTCAAAACTTTGTAATTTATTCAAACATAATAATATAAAAGTACGAAAACTAAAAATAGTACTTTTCATGGTATATATTTTTAGTGTATTTATTTGCACTGAATTATTGGCCTTTATATATATTGATATGACATATATACAAACCGACTTGTTATTCGATATACAGTACTGTCATGTTAAGATATTTTCTTTATTACTATATTTACTAATGGAATACAGAACAGAATGCTGGATACAAGCTAATACGAAGCTAAAAGAAGAAATATATCCAGGTTATTTAAAACATGAACAAAGTGGACCACGATTCGAAATAATGCGTACAAGTAATTTTGAAGAAATTTGTAATTCGTTTCATCTGCTATGTAACATGAATGATAATTTTAATCATGTATTTGGATTTAACATATTTATAGTGGTTTTAACGGTTTTAATTTCAATATTATGTTGTATATCTCTTATCATTTTGTATGAAGATTCAACTGGAATAACATATAATTATGTAATACAAGTTCCTCTTGAAGCATTGTTTTCAATTGTAAGTACACTGCCATTAACTATACATATATTTTCTAAGACGACTTGTTCCAGGCTGTGGCTCTTATGCTGTCACATCAAGGACAAAACGCGAATAATGCTGTTCAACATACCTACAGACTGTGTTACGATGGTATACATATACATACTAATTCAGCTATTCAAGAACAGTTACATTTGTTAGCTGGTCAGTTGCAGATAAGGAATATACATATATCGGCAGCTGGATTTTTCTCGATCGACCATACTACTTTGTTTACGTTAATGAATCTGACACTATCGTACTTGGTAGTTATTATACAATTTTCAAAATAGATGTGTGTGTGGGTGGGTGCTACATTAGGTTATACACATTAAATGTTTAACACTTTCGAGTGCTGGAACACATAGGATGGCCGCAACACATAAAGGCAAAATATATACAAATTGACAGATATAATAAAATATATACAGGGTGTTTATTAAGTATGAAGACAAACTTAAAGGGGCTATTTCTTGATTAATTCTGATATGAAAAGTTCATATAAACATGGGGTCTCGACGGTTTCGTACAGCAATACAGCGTAAAGAAATAAAATGACATTATTTTATAACAAACAATCTTAGAATAGATACAAAACTTGAATACCCGACGGCTATGGAAATAATTAAGCGAAGCGCATTGTCTAATGGCAACTATTGAAATTGACCAGCTCCGACTTCATCCATGCGTTTGTGCGACAGGCGGACTAATTCGCGATTTCTTAAATCTTCCATTGCAGTTGTGTATACTAACGATGTTAGGTGCCCCCAAACGAAGAAACCCAAAGGATTCATATCAGGTGACCTAGGCGGCCACGATTGTGGTCCGGCGCGTTGTTATTAAATAATATATTTTTTAATTTGTTTAATACTGTATTTTTAAAACGAGGCCACTCAGACCCCTTGTTTGAACGAACCTTTTATATCAGAATTAATCAACGAATCGCCCTTATTAGTTTGTCTACGTACTCAATTAATAGCCAGTATATACCTTTATAAAAGGGTGGACTTTTTTGGCATAGCACAATCACAATAAACTTGCACTCTATTTTTTGTATACACTTAAATGATTGAATGTAATACCTATGAACTACCATAATAAATGACGCATCTTGAGTTTACGTATTTTTTATGATATTAATGATGCATATTTTAAAGGCGGCTCTAAATTCTAAACTGACATGCTGACTTGTCAATTTTGACATCATTCATTCAAATAATCATCGGGATGATTGCGACCGTAACTAAGTTGTAATCCATATTACAGCTAGGAATAAAAACCTTGCCACTTATTACTTAATGTAACTAAAACTGAATGTTTATTGTAACTATTGTACTATTACTTAACCATTACTTAACACCATTTACTTACTTATAGTTATTTTATAACTATTGCACAAATATGTCTTTTCTACTCCCACATTAGTAAGTTGTCATGCCTAGTAAATCAGTTATAACGAAACAGTGTTATGTAATGAAAGTCACTAGTGTTGCGTAATATATATATATATATATATATATATATATATATTACGTGACAATTGGGGGGGGGGGGGGAATATATTGTATGAGCATTGGCAACATTGTGACATTAGTTTTGAATTTAACAAAATAGTCATATGATGGACAATGTCAAATATTGCTATAAGCATCTGATAGAACAAAAATGTATCAATTTGTGCAAAAAATTTCATAATTACAACTGGGAGTAGAAAAAATAGCGTACATTACTTGAGTTGTAAGGCAATTACGCACTCGAGAAATTACGCACCTCGCCGCTGCGCGACTCGTACGTAAAATTTCTCTTCGTGCGTAATGAGCTTCGTTATGTCATAACTCTCGTTATGTAATATACTATTATGAAAACGCAATTTTAAGGGACATGATAAAAATAGTATATTGTAATAAGAGTGCGGAAAGGGCTTCATTGCAAAACGAGTATGAAAGTTGGAGCACGAGCGCCAGCGAGTGCTCCATTCATACGAGTTTTGCAATGGCCATTTCCGCAAGAGTGTTACATACTATTTTTTCTACGAAAGTGTAGAAAACTAAAGATTAATGTAAATTTAATCATTAATTTAAAATAAATGTCATTGTCATTAATTTAAACGTCAGAATATTTATAAATCGCTTGTCACCAAATCGAGACTCGAAATTTATACATTAATACTGGAAGTAGAAGAATATCAATAATGGATTCCGATAGTGACGATATAACAAACACTCAGCCGGAACTTGCGGCCATTGCATCCACAGTTTCGTCCGATTTATTGCCTCAAAAATCAAAAGAGAGGTATTGGAGTGCGGAAAGTGAGTGCGGAAAGTACTTTTTCTACTCCTATATGTATATTAGCATATTCTTTCATAGACTACTATACATATATGTGGCCTATTGCAATGAACAATGTGGATATATTTTCATTCCCACACACGTGTGCGGATATGATATCCACCAATCAGAGAGATGGAAAATTGCAGAGCAACATGCTTATGTTTTTGTAAAAGATATTAATTCTAATATATTAAATGTATTGAATGATGAATGACATTCAAATGTGTCACACTGACATTTATTAGTAAATACCATTTACATAACATTGTTATTCGTTTTTGTCGTAGAAAAAGTAGTGTGTACAACTCGAGTGGATTGCCCATATCGCACTCGGAGGTTTGGCGCACTCCGCCTGCGGCGTCGTGCGCCAAACTCCAGCTCGTGCGATATGGGCATCGTATCCACTCTAGTTGTACAAACTACTATTCTGCACTCCTTGTAACAAATACCAACTTTCAAGGTTAAATTTTATGACAGAAAACGTGTCTTTCAACACTTTCGTAGAAAAATAATATTATTTCATTTCTATAAAAACAACATCATGTTTTTTGCAGTTAGAAAGTTATGTAATATCAAATGAATTATGTGAATAAATAAAATATATTGCATTAATAGTTCTTCTTCTACGATCGTGTAGAAAGTTGTCCTTTCGAAGGTAACTTTGTTTGGAATATCCTGTACAAAATGAGTGAGTGCCGAAATCGTTCGGCAGTTATAATTGCCGCACTAGTTGTCATATTGATGTTCTAATGTAAAATATCTTACAATTTCGAACACATTGCACCATTTCATAAAAGTCTCTCGTTCTCATATATTTGCCAGGGTTTTGTCAAAAGTAATCCATAGACACAACAATCGCTGCTTCGTCCATGTTTTCATTGGAACCGCTATCGCATAGTATATCTTTCTCCACGACCATCAGTGAATGTAATAATTCCGAAATCATTTTTAATAATAGAAAGTAAAAATTCTCACTCTTCGGATAGAATATTTATTCTGAAATTCTGAAACACTTGCTTCTTAGGTGTCATGAGGTTGTTGTTAGGTGTCTTAGGTTAGAAAATAGTCACAAGGCGCTAAGTTAGGGCTATAGGGAGGGTGATTTAATTCTTAAAAATCTAAATACTTCAGAGCATCTTGGACAATGCCAGCTTTATGTACCGGTGCATTGTCATGCAAAAGCAAAATTCCATTTTTTAATAATTCTTTGCGTTTTTCTATTATTGTTTTTTTTCAATTTGCCTAAAATTTCGGCATAATAGATTCTTTTTCCAAGTGGTTTTACATGGCAGGTAATCAATCAACAAAATTCCTTGTTTCAAGAGACCGTGGCCATAACCTTGCCTGCAGAATGCTGGACTTTAAACTTCTTTGCGGGCGGACACCCCTTATGTTTCCAGTGTATAGATTCAGGTTTGCTTTCAGGATCATAGTGATGAATCCATGTTTCATCACCAGTAACAGTTATTGGTAAAATCCTTTTTTTCTGCCCTTCACAAAGCTCCAAAAATGGTTGAGAAGTTTCAACTCGGCGCTGCTTATCGAACGAAACAATAAATAGTTACGGAGTTAGGGAGTTATTGGCCAGCGGCGTTTTTTAGGAGACACCCTGTATATTTTGCGTTTTGCATTCTTTGTTAATTAATCTAAAAATCCCCCCGTCCCGCTGTCACGCTTTTCTATCGTTAGGATCTGGTCACCTTAAGTGTACTTATAAATAACTATAATGTTTCAATGTTTAACAACTATTCTTGCTAAATTATTTTTAGTTACTATTTTGGTACCTATTCTGGGATAAAATTAGATTTTTTTTTCTTCGTCATCATTTCAACTCCTACTACAAGAAAATGTTCGAAATGTATTAACAAGCTTTTTTCTGAATAAAAACGTTAGAAACCATACTGTGATATACATAGTTGAAATAGTAATAGGAAATGGTATCAACTACAGGGTGTACATTTTTACGGGCCATATGAAAAAATAAACTTGGTGATGGTTTTTTTTAAACGAAACGTTGTACTGAAAATTTCGTAAAAACTGTCTTCTAGAGCTAAAAAAGTGGCCCCACATTTTTGTGGCCATCAGAAACAGCCTTTGGTTTTCTTATACCTTCTCAAATAACTTCAGAAAAACATAAAAACGATATTGCAAGATTTCGGACTTTGTCGAATCCAGAAGTAGTCCGAAGAATCTTTGTCCAGAAGTAAGCGAAAATTTCTGGTTTTCTCAACTAATAACTAACACTTTTTTTGTAATTTAACGGCCCTTGTAACTTTTACGGTTTTCGAGATCTCCATGCTGGTGAACTTTACCTTGGACACGATGTATCTATAAACAGGAAAACCTTAACACCCTAGGTATAGAATAAAAATCTGATTATAAATAAAAGTCAAAACATTTATAAAAATCTTATCCAATATCATATATAGAGTGGCCCACCTATCCTGGCTCGGAGCACTGCTGCTATACTAATGAAAATTGAGGAAAAATTCTGATTGGAAGTTATGGACACTTGATGTGCTATTTTTTTAAATAATTTTCGAGTGTACAGAGTGTACCATAAATCTGGGACACAACTTTCGGTCTCATTTTTAAATGGAACACCCTGTATAATCTTTCATTTTTTTTAATCTACTTCATGTGAGCTTCATAAATCATTTTTATTTTTAGGGATCAGATGCAACGTTGCAATGTGAATAACTTGGCATAGTTGTATCTGATTCCTAAAAATAAAAATGTAAAGCAGTGAAGCCCACATGAAGCAGATTCAAAAAATGAAATAATATACAATGTGTTCCATTTAAAAATGAGACCAAATATTGTGTCCCGGATTTATGTCGTAATATAATGGCCGTGTTGAAAATTCAACTTTTAATGATGTTTCTAAAAAAAATATTTTTTAACATAAAAACAGCTGTGGTATCAGAAGGGATACTTTGCTATTTGAAATTTTAAAGTTCGGGTTACTAGCGGCGGATGGTGGGTTGAAAATTTCATCTGTTAATGACAATTTAAAAAAACGACCTTTCTGAGAATATTTTTCAAATATTTTTCTAAACGATTTTATTGATTTTATCCCTCACTTTCGGGAAGCACTGCATAATAATATAATTTAGTAAATAATAAGCTTTTGTAGAAAATTTATGGGAATGTGTTTCTAAATGCGATGGTTCTCCTATATGAACGTGAACCCGTTTCCAAACATTTACGGCAACAGATTAAAAATACTACTACGCGTACGCAGTATTAGATTTTTGTAATTGCCCGTCATTTTGTATGCTAGATTACTTTGACTAACTAAGTACTTGTTGGAAATGATAAATAATTCTATCCATGACTCATATATGTATGATACATTAATTATGTACGTAACTATGCAAATATAATGTACTTCATTATACAACAGGGGTTGTATAATGTTTTCATTTGGTTGCTAACAATTGGTATCTTATTGACAAAAATGTGTTAATATGTATTGTTTTATTTAAAGTCATAGATAAAATGTCGTATTTGAATCGCCCTACATAATATGCTCGTTAAATAAAATACTATTGCTCAACTGGACAACATTGCGTATGGCAAATAATTTAAACATTGTTAAAAAAAATCACATGGAATTACTTACGCATTACTATACATATTTTACGTTGGCCTGCCAACACTGCAAGAAACTTATTTCTGTGACACATTGATTACGACTGATTGATTGATTAATGCCTTTGAAGGTGTCCCCATTAGTTCTGGTTTAATTGAAGATGTTTATATTTGGCCATGAATGAACATTTAAATATTGCGATTACTGGAATTCTGTGATGGGTGGGAAAAACAGTATAAGTCAAGAATTAGCATTTTAAGGAAGCGTCGACTTATACCTTTTTTCACTCCAATAATCGTAGCATTTAAAGTTGGACTAAAACTGCCAACCTATTTAAAAGCCTTAACTGAATAATGTGACATATAATATTTCAAGCACAATGCACAACATCACTTTCTGAAATATAATTTGACATAAACTCATTTTCCCAAATTTTCGACTTATATTGTTTTTCCCACCCATCACAGAATTAATTTCTCATATATTTGAACAACCCCTCTATACAGTAGAATAAACCTCAATTGATAAATCCAAGGTACAAAATATATCATAAAAATATAGTACGTAATAATTAATAAATAATAAAGAAACGTATTTACTCCATTTTTCAACACTCTAAATAATTGGCTATCACACATTATTTGGAATGAAATACAATAGTGAATATTCTGACTTATCACCAGTAAGGAATTTTGTTACCCAATACATAATAATACATACAATTTGTGATATGCAGTGCGACTGTTGGTACTGCCAATTTCTTGAGATCACTTCTTACCTATCACTGGTTCCGAGGTTTGATAGCAATAAACTGAAATTTGTAAATATAAGATGCGACCAACTACGAAACGCATTTCTAATTCTTACAATTTTATGCCTTTCTACTATCATTGCGTATTACGAATTTAACATTAATTTTAGTTTTGCTACTTCATCGGAGATCATTTGGATTTTTAAAACAATGTCAAGTTCGATCAGCTCTATAATTACGTTGTATGCTTGTATGTTTAGCAGTACACAGTATTTGAAGTTTCTCATAATTCGGTCAAAATTTTGTAATACTTTCAAACATAATAATATCAAAGCATTAAAACGAAAAATCGTGATCATCATCGTATTTATTTTAAGTTTAATTGTTTACACTGAATCGATGGCCATTGTACATAATGGTGTGGCATATATACAAACCGATTTGTTATACCACATTCAGTTCTATTATGTAAAGATATTTTCTTTATTACTGTATTTACTAATAGAATTCAGAACTGAGTGCTGGATACAATCTAATACGAAGCTAAAACAAGAAATATATCCTGGATATTTAAAACATCATGTACTTAGATTGGAAATAATACCAAAGAGTGCATATAATTTTCAAGAAATTTGTAATTCATTTCATTTGCTATGTAACATGAATGATAATTTTAATCATGTATTTGGATTTATCATCTTTATAGTGGTTGTAATTGTCTTAATGTCAGTATTATGTTGTATATCTCTTATTATTCTGTATAAAGAATCAAGTGGAGTATCCTTGAATTATATTATACAAATTGGTTTTGAAGCGTTGTTGTCAATTGTAAGTACACTGCCATTAACATACGAGTTTTCTAAAATATAACTTTCAGGCTGTGGTTATCATGCTGTCACATCAAGGACAAAAAGCGAATAATGCTGTTCTGCACACCTACAAACTGTGTTATGAAGGCATTCATACACATGCCAGTTCAGCTATTCAACATCAGTTGTATTTGTTAGCTGGAGAGTTGAAGACCAGAAATATACATATATCGGCAGCTGGATTTTTCTCAATCGACCATACTACATTGTTCACTTTAATGAATCTGACACTTTCGTACTTGGTAGTTATTTTACAATTTGCAAAATAGATATTTATGTATATATTGTGATTCAATGTTTATTAAATTAGTTGTTATTGTTATTTAGAATAGATATTTCAAATTTGACTTAAATAGCTTGGGGTGAGGTGGATATTATATAAATTATATATCACTTATATCTACTTATATATCAAACGTAACGGGAAAAATCAAGGAATGCGATTATCATAGCAGATGGAAGCAGCAAATTTATGAAACCCGGAAAATAGAAATGTATGATTCATTCAAGTGTTATTGACAAGTAACCATAGTAACGACCCCAGAGACAGCCATTACGGAACAAAATAGCGATCATGAAAATTGTAAACGTTAGTTAACATTTAAGCTATTGGGAAAATCACCCAAACACACAAGATAATTTACAATCGGCAATGGAAGGTTATAAATAAGACCGCCGACCCGAATCTCGACAGTTCCAAGCATACAGCCGCAAGCCTTGCGTCGCTTGTTACCAAGGTGACGCCATATTTTAACAAACCAGCAGCAGATATACGCTATATTAGAGCGTCCGAGTTGCATTTAAAGCAGAACTATTGGAGTTAATAGTGTACACACACATAAGTGTGACACATTAATAATCAAGAATCATCATGTAAATCACCAGGCGTGATTTGTTACAATTGTGAACTGTTGAATAATTAAAATAGTCAACTTTAGTGGTAAAATTAATTTTGTGACGTCATCGATAACAACTTTGACGTGGAGCAACTCTAACAACACGGAATCAGGACGACGGCATCTGCCTACAGGAAGTAGAGCATCGAGCAACAGATATCTGGACATCACTATGAGGACCTCTACACCGCATCACCAATTTGTGTGTACGTACAAACACGAAAACATCAGGTTAGGTTAGGTTAGGCTAGGTTAGGTTAACGGGTCAATTATAAATCCGGTCAGTTAAGACGAATTCTGTTTTAATTTTTAATTGCGCGCACGGACCGTCATCGTAGGCAATCGGTACGCACACGTTTTTATTAAAAACGTCGATGCGCTTCCGACATGCGTATAATTGTGATTCAGCCACGAGGTGCTGAGATCACACAGAACATAGCTGAATCTCTCCGAGTGCACAAGTGTCAAGAGGTCACAGTTTTTCTCTGGGCTATCGCCAACCGGTTTCCGGGATTTAAAACGTGTCCTCCATTAACCGCCCTATGAGAGATTGACGACACCGGCACAAGGCAAGGGAGGGTACAGCAAGAATCAGCTATACACACTCAAAACACCAGACGACTGGAACCACCCAGCTTGCCAGGTTCTTGGCTAGGGGCGACGACCACCCTGCCAGAGTTATCTGAAGACCGCAGCTAGTGGCGGCATCCAGTTTCGAGAGCCGAACCCCGAACCTGCAGCGGAGACGCCACGTGGTGGATGAACAGGCCTGATCTATAATTTTTGTTCTCCTTTATTGTCTTTATTTTTTTGATATATCGTTTTTTTCTTTTGTGTAAATTTGCGTTGCGTGTTTCGTGCCGTACGTGTTTTGCGTTTTTGTAAGAAAAAGGTGACTCCGACAGCCCTTCACATCACGCGAAAGCGTTACGCGAGATTCGGCCGAATTTCAGTAAATGCGCCGTGATAGATCTGCGGGCGGAGGTATTTTCTTTCGGGAAGCGCAGACACGGTGTCCCGTCTTTTGTGTAAATAAACGCAGATATTTTACACCACAAAATTCACATCTGTTATTTTTTTGTTCCCCCATGTTTTCTCAATCGGGCATTCTTTTCAGTTTAACTTCCTATTCTCATGGGCGCCAGATGGTCAGCCGTTGCGACAGTTCGTAATTTTTGAACTTCGCTGACTGTCTGCCGTCAACCCACGCAGATAGGGTGAAGCCCCCCTTTGTGACGAAGTAGTGGCGAGGTTAAAATACGTGGAGCCTTTTTTAACCCCCCCCCCCCCCCCCCCCCCCTATCCGACACCGAGAGCCTGGCCCTCGTCGCTGCTTCGAAGGGACCCTCCACTCGATCCGCGGCCAAGCGCGCTGGCACGTCAGGCACGTCACAAGGTTGACACCACGGCGACACCAAATGCAAAATGCATACCACCAATAACGGCCAATTGAAATATCAAGGTAGACCAATATTCTATATTTCATTGTAAACGGAGAGCTATTTGTGTTTCAGGGTTCAAGATTAGAGGTTAGGTTAATTTATTAGGGAATTATTAGGATGTAGTGGTATTAGTTTCGATAATTAGGATAATTGTGTTTTTGTTTTTGTAATTTGTTAAACTGTTTCATCAATTTCATTTATTAAATTTATTTATCGTTTCTGCCTTATTCGTTGTGTATTATTGTTATACTGTACCTCAGCTAGAAGCCTTAAAACCACTACAAACCCTGAAAATATTAAGAACCCCGTAAACGGCTTTATGACTACTTTATAATTTTTAATAATTTATAACTTATCATTTTATTTTTGACTCACTAACGTGGGGCATACATCATTCAATAACTCAGTTCAATATACAGTGACTGAAAAAAAGTCGACAGGGTGTGCCACGCAAGTCGTTTGTTACAAGTTTATGGGGTTCCTGATGAAATCAAAATTTGCGAAAATTCACACAAACATGGTTCAGAAGTAATCTCCCAATATCATGGTTTTATTCAATCGCCATTTAACCTCCCATGCTTCTATCGCTTCCGGTTCTACCAGAAGTGGCCATCAACTTTGTTATTTTAAACAGAACACCCTATATATTTTTACACATACAGATTGCTGGTTCAATCTGAACATATTTTGTTAAATGTATTGAACCACATCTTAGTAGTTTTTGAGGAAAAAAATAATTTCTGATTTTTTTTCTCTTCAAATAGATTAATAGACGATTTAAAAATATTCATAATTTCGTTTATGAATGAAATCGAAACTTTTGAATCTTAGCGTAGCTGAAGCATGGCTCCATTATTATAATAATTTTCACGTGTTGATATTTTACTAGTACTATTTTAAAAGTTTAATTATTCACAGGTACACTTCAAAACGTCATAATTTTTTTAATGGAATGACAAATTTTTTGTATGACGCTGCAATAGACTTTCTACAAAAGTGCGAAACAAACCTATCCCTAAAATGAAAATTCAATACAATTGGTTATACAATTGAAAATTGTTGGTTTGCCAGAAGTTGTCCCCCTTTAAATACAAATTTGTAGATATTTTCACGAATTTACATTATGGGCTTCATGTCCAGAAGATTAATTAAGTTCATTTTAGTAAATTAGCTGTATCAATTATTGTTAGACTTGTTAGGTACACTTCAAAATGTCATAATTTTTTTTTTTTTAATGGAATGACAAATTTTTTGTATGACGTTGCAATAGATTTTGTACAAAAGTGCGAAACAAACCTAATTATTATACGAATTAGCAAGGCTTGAGGTAGAACTGTATAAATTTATTGTGAAATGGCGCGATTATGAATCATATAGTGTAGTATATTGAAAATTTCCGTAAAAATCAAGAAAGACGAAGAATTTATTCAGTAGTCACTACGAGACTCTAGATCACGGCAATTTGGGTATACAATTAAAGACAACAAGCGAAACGTAACTCCCACATCCTCCATCGCGTTAGTAAATAGTTGAAATCGATAGTAAAAATGTTTGTTACGTCACAAACAAAGTAGAAACAACAACCGAGGTGATAAATAGTGGAGGACCCGTCCGATCCACGTCAGACAGTATCTAGAGCAGTGCTTCTCAAACTCTTTTGATCCATGCCCCACCAATTAGCTACTAAATATCTGATGCCCCATATATAAAATAAACAAAATGTCGGAACTTTTGCACAGCATGACTAAATTATTAATTGTTTTTCTTCGTCTATATACGCAAAGTAGAATGGTCATAAAATATAAATTCAAGAAAAACGAATTTTTAATAAGAACTATAAAATATTGTTTATAATAACTTCCAGGTTCAAAGTAACAAAAAAAATAAAATATCGCTATAAAATTAAATATTATAATAAATTTGTATATGTAGGTATATATTAGTAAAAGTATAAACCGAAAATTTTTAAGAAAAAAAACAAAGGATATAATAATTGTAAGTAAATTTGGCTTAATTAATGTGATCCGTGAGCCTGGTGTCTGCTACAAAGACTTTTTATGTTCGGTGCAAACTTAGTCAGCATGAGTCTCAAATCTCCTCGCATGGTGATATTTAAAGAGCTCCTCTTTTTTACTAATATATCATTGACACTGCTGAACCCACATTCAGCCAGATAAGATGACGGTGAAGTTCCACAAATACTCCAAAAACTCGTAAAATGATTATTATAATATGAATATTTATAATAGAAAATTTTATAAATACAGAAATACACAAATTAACAATTAAAATATAGGAAATTTTTTAGAATTACATACAAATTCTGACAAAATTCACAGTAAATGTAGGAAATTCTAGTAAAATTCCAGAAATTAACAAGGAAAAATCAGAAAACTACAAGCAAGACGATAAAGTACTTACCAAAATTTGGAATATAAATTAAAAAACTAAACTAAAATTAAAATTAAAGTTAAAGAACTAAAATTAAAAATGAACTTCTTGTAAATTCCATCAATACTACAAAATCCTATAAGGACGATTCAAATATTAAATATTTTCGGATATGTACAATAATTCTAACAACAATCTACAACAAAGTCTTGCAAATTCTAGTAAAAACAAAAGAGAACTCCTAAGATCACCATTAAAATATTAGAAAATTTTTAGAAATACTTAATCATTCTAACCAAAATTCAGAGCAAATTTTTAAATTTCAGTAAAATTCCAGAAATTAAAAATGATACATCCAGAAAATACACAGAAGACAGAAGTGCTAAAAATTTCGAAGATATAAAATTTCTAACCAAAATCGTCAATTAAGTTTTTGCACCAATACTCCATAAACTCGTAAAATGATTATTATAACAGAAAATATTATAATAGAACATTTTATAAATACAGAAATACACAAAATAACAATTAAAATATTGGAATTTGTTTAGAAATACATAAAAATTCTGACAAAATTCACACCAAATGTAGGAATTATTGGTAGAATTCCAGAAATTAACAAGGAAAAATCAGGAAACTACAAGGAAGACGATGAAGTACTTCCTAAAAGTTTCGAAGATTTCGGATATGTACAACAATTCTAACAATCTACAACAAATTCTTGCAAATTCTAGTAAAAACAAAAGAGAAATCCTAAGATTACCATTAAAATATTAGAAAATGTTTAGAAATACAAAAATTCAGAGCAAATTTATAACCTTCCAGTAAAATTCCAGAAATGAAAAAGTATAAATCCAGAAAATACACAGATGACAAAGTGCTAAAAATCTCGAAGATATATAAAATTTCTAACCAACATTGACAATTAAGTGTTTGCACCAATACTCCATAAACTCGTAAAATGATTATTATAACAGAAAATTGTATAAATACAGAAATACACAAAATAACAATTAAAATATTGGAATTTTTTTAGATATACATAAGAATTCGGACAAAAATTCACAGCAAATGTAGGAAATTCTTTTGATATTCCAGAATTTAACATCGAAAAATCGGGAAACTACAAGGAAGACGATAAAGTACTTTATCAAAATTTGGAAAATAAATTAAAAAATTAAATAAAATTAAAAATGAAGTTCTTGTAAATTCCATCTATACTACAGAAAATCGTAAAATGATTATTATAATAGAAAATTTTATAAATACAGAAATACACACAGCAACAATTAAAGTATTGGAATTTTTTTTTAAATACTTAAAAATTCTGACAAAAATGCAAGGCACATGTAGGAAATTCTAGTAAATATCCAGAAATTAACAACGAAAAATCAGGAAACTACAAGAAAGACGATAAAGTACTTCCCAAACATTTCGAAGATAATTAAATTTTAACTAAAATTAAAAGCGAAGTTCTTGTAAATTCCATCAATACTGCAGAAAATCGTAAAATGATTATTATAATTTTTGTTATAGTTTCATGCATTATTTATATACACCAGTTATTATTATATTATATTGATTTTTTCTTCTTTTCCTTCTTTTTTTGAAGGTAACTTCCACCAATACTCCAAAAACTCGTAAAATGATTATTATAATAGAAAATTTTATAAATTCAGAAATACACAAATTAACAATCGAAATATAGGATTTTTTTTAGAAATACATACAAATTCTGACAAAAATTCACAGCAAGTGTAGGAAATTCTGGTAAAATTCCAGAAATTAACAAAGAAAAATCAGGAAATTCTGACAAAAATTCACAGCAAATGTAGGAAATTCTAGTAAATATCCAGAAATTAACAACGAAAAATCAGGAAACTACAAGGAAGACGATAAAGTACTTCCTAAAAATTTCGAAGATAATTAAATTTTAATTAAAATTAAAAATAAAGTTCTTATAAATTCCATCAATACTACAGAAAATCGTAAAATGGTTATTATAATTTTTGTTATAGTTTCATCCATTATTTATATATATATACCGGTTATTATTATATTATATTGATTTTTTCTTCTTCTCCTTTTTTTGGAGTAAAATTCCACCAATACTCCAAAAACTCGTAAAATAATTATTATAATAGAAAATTTTGTCACAATTAGTTTAGTAACGCAACAGAAAGTATTAAAAGGTCAAAAATAAATTTCAAACTCAAAATTCTAAAAGGACAAATAAAATATGAAAATAAATCAAAAATAAATCAAAACTAGAACAGTAATCCACAAAAAGTTGTTTTGTGAATTCCTGCATTAATGGTGAAAATCCTAGAAGGACGATTCAAATATTAAATATTTTCGGATATGTACAATAATTCTAACAACAATCTTGCAAATTCCAGTAAAAACGAAAGAGAAATCCTAAAATCACCATTAAAATATTAAATTTTTAGAAATACTTAAACATTCTAACCAAAATTCAGAGCAAATTTATTAACTTCCAGTAAAATTCCAGAAAGTAAAAAGATTCCAGAAAATACACAGAAGACAGAAGTGCTAACAACTTCGAAGATATGTAAAATTTCTAACCAAAATTGACAATTAAGTTGTCACCAATACTCCAAAAACTCGTAAAATGATTATTATAATAGAAAATTTTATAAATACAGAAATACACAAAGTAACAATTAAAATATTGGAATTTTTTTAGAAATACATAAAAATTCTGACAAAAATTCACAGCAAATGTAAGAAATTCTAGTAGAATTCCAGAAATGAACAAGGAAAAATCAGGAAACTACAAGGAAGACGATACAGTACTTACTAAAAATTTTGAAGATAAATTACATTTTGACTAAAATTAAAAATGAACTACTTGTAAATTTCATCAATACCTACTACAGAAAATCGTAAAATGATTATTATAATTTTTGTTATAGTTTCATCCATTATTTATACAGGGTGAGTTTTATTTCATGTTAAGCATTGTTATTTTCGAAATGTTTAGTAAGTACCTGATTTTTCCTGGTTAATTTCTGGAATTTTACTAGAATTTCCTACATTTGCTGTGAATTTTTGTCAAAATTTTTATTCACAAAACCTTTCCATTAGAATCTAATATATCTTACGTAAGCCAATAGTAATGCTTCACTGCCTCTTACAGTAGATTCGTCCATTTGTAAAGAAAAGTATCTCGACTGAAGCTTTTCAATAAGCTGTGCTTCAACGTCATCGCTCATCTCATCTATCCTTCTTCTGACAGTATCATTACTAAGTGGTAATGCTTTCACTTCTTTGTCATCAATATTCAAAACGGTTTTTAAAAATGTTGATATCGAGGGTTTAATAAGATCTTCGCCCAGGGTATGATTTTTTCCGCATTTTGCAATCAATAAAGAAATCTCGTAACTTGCCTCTAAGGTACGATTAGCAACAGCAGTTCTCGCAGTGAACCAAGTTTTTATGGTTGTTCGCTTTTCGAATTTCTCTTTTAATGATTTGAAGTCATTTAAATCTGAATTCGCATGAGCAGCATGTTTGGTTCTAAAATGTGCCTCGAGACGGCCACGCTTCATTGATTCATTGCTCAAAGATTGATGGCATAGTAGACAGAAAGGCGATCTTTCATCATTTATAGCGGTTATGAAACCGAAATTTAAAAATTCCTCTTTGTATTGGCGAGTCTTTATCTTCTTGGCGCTAGCCATTTTTATATTGAGCCAAAATTAGCTACAATTATGTTGTATTTAGTATTTTTAAATTATTTTTTGATAAAAAATGCAACTTACCTTTAATAACTAGCAAATTGAAAAACTCTCTTACAACATCGAAAAAGAACAATGAACTGATTTATATACACCTACTCGACACGAAAAACACTTGAAAAAGACGTAAATGCAAGTACTGACAATGAATACTAGACGAACACTAGTTGAAAATATGACTCGTGTACCAACAGTCATCGAGCCACGACGTCGCGACACATGATTTTGTCGATTCGATTAAATACGTGGAAAAACAAAAATGTTTGTTAACGCATTTTTTTCGATCAATATTATAGTACAATAACGCTTAAGTAAAACGCTATGATATATGTATATTATATACATATGTGTATATAAATTTTAATATATTATAATTTAATATATTTTTAATTAAGTGCTGCAGCAAATATTAATTCGATATTAAAATCCAACTTCAAATATCATAAGACCACCTTAAATTCTCATGACCCACCTGAAAAACCTACGCGCCCCACCGGTGGGGCGTGCGCCCCACTTTGAGAACTACTGATCTAGAGTGACTCGCTTTAGATACAAAATTGTAACGGAAGTACGCCATCTTGAAGCATCTTGAGAAACAGACGGAATGCCGACGAAACGGTTGATCAGTACGCATGAAGGTGAACCGCGGAGGATCGCACAAGCAGAGCAGGGAAGATGACAGCTGTGGCTATGCAGTCGGTATGAGAATGCTCAACGAGCGTTTCAATTATCAAATTAAGCCGGCGAAAAACCGAGATTGTGACCGCCATTGACGGGTGATTTGTGTTATGAGTGGCCCTTGTGGTTTTGTGGCCCCTCCACTATCAGTCAAGGACTGGATAATTCGACCTAAGATTACAACACTTATCTGCTATTTTAGACCAGACTGGAAAATTCGACCTAAGATTACAACATATATCTGCCATTTTAGACCTTTTGGTAAGAATTAGCCTTCTTTAGTTCACACGTGGAGCTGATACCACCCCCATCTATAGGCCGTTTCTTACGGGTACCTTCATCCCGTACCTCCCTACGAGTCGACTCCGGAATAAGGGACTTCAGCCCCGTAGGGTCAAAGGGAACGCGAGACTATCTTTTATATATTATTCCCTTGGGGAATAATGACTAGGAATTAATAGTCATTACTCCCGCTTGTACTCCAATTACAAAATTTCTCAAATTAAATAATACCATGGAAACGATATATACAAACTCAAAAGTGTTACTGTCAAACGCGTAGTGTTTGTGTATTTGTATTGAGATGGTTGAAAATGAAGAGTCTTTTACTTGTATACCTCCAGAAATTGTACAACTAGCTACAGCAACAACATCTACCTTGATACCGGAAACATCGAAATTCATTTACAATAAACCGTACGCAACGTTCAACGAATTGGGTCTTAGAAAGAAAGCAAACTCATTTTCCAGAAATGTTCTACTAGCCTATTTAGTCGTAGATAAAGTAGAGTATACTACTCGCAATAATGACTATAATTTTGACTCGTGGTATAATCTACTATTATAGTTGGAAAATGGCAAATATGGCAAAATACATTAAAGAAAAGCATTACAGTACTTGCATATATAGCCTAAAGAACCAAATTGTACTACTTTGTGATGTAAACATTCAATGTTGAAGTCGTATAAAATAAAATATTGACATACAAAATTCAGCAAAGTGCAGCAGTACCTGTAACGAAATTCGGCTAAATTTTTGGAGCAAAAAGGAAAAATAGTGTAACTAGGCGGAAAAATAGCGTGTGTCCCGCAGTCCGAAAGACTTTAGCAGCCCTTAGTTTCCTTCGCTCGCTCATGTGCCAAGTACTGCGGGCTGCTGGAGCCAATTTTCCACCCTTGGTGCACAATATGCCATATATTTCGTCTCTATTAAGACACTTATTGTATCGTATAATAAATAATAATTATCCCTATTACTCCTCCACCTATGGCGTAATTGGTTACTGTCATTATTTGATACACTATTCTGACCCAATTTCGTTTTTATTTTAACCATAGGGTCCTAAAGTATTACTAGTTATGCGACCTATTGATAGTTCAGGCACATTTCCAACATTTGTTGCAGCGAAATGGGAAAACTGCAGAAATGCAGGCCCAGGAATCGAACCCGGGATCTTGCGCTCTAGAAGCTCGCTCCACCGCAGCCACCGCAGTATTTTAAATAATATATTTTTATGCTATGGTCTGCTTTCTTGTTGTGCTAGTGATAGAATGGGTTTATAATAATAATAATAATAAGAAATGAAGAAGTATTAGGAGTTTCTGAATTGTATATTACTCAAATAGAAAAGTATTATCCGCATCAAAATTAAAAGACCTTAGAAATGTTCTGAAGCTGATTCTCCAGGATACGAAAGCTCTTTGCAATTTTTTGTCAACAATAGACTCTTCAGCATTTGAAGGCGATATTGAAGAATTTTGGGAAACTGACTGTGAACTCGAAATTGCGCAAAAGGACATTGAAAAATAGGGAGAGAAGTAGAACGGACTTGTAACGATCCGACACATACTTATTTATTTCATCGTTGTATTTTTATGGTGAAGTTATTATATAATTTCTCTATTATTTTTAGCTCGTGATTTGTGATCGTATTTAGTACTTACGTGTCGTGACGTTTAATTAACTACCGTGATTACTTTCAAGGTTCTTTGCTATTGGTAATGTTTAGAAAACGGAAGTCATGGATTTGTATAATAAAGCACTGATTTATGGGTTTGTTTTGTTTATTCAATTATAGACACGTTGAATTTACACAGATAGGGAAATTAAACACAGATTGACAATTATGACATAAATTGATTTATGTAATTGTAACATACGGGGAAATAAATCACAGGTTGACGATGATGACGTGAATTGATTTATTTTCTATGTTTTGTTAACCTTATGAGGAATTTGTAAATACTCTTATTCATTAATATTTGAAAATGAAGGTGAATCCGATTTTTTTACGTGAGTTTGTTAGACTGACACATGCATGTTTCGTTTCTCAAACCATTTACTACCATGTTCACTCATTCTATTTATTTTATTTACGTCAGTTTGTTTTACATGCTCATGCATCTCTCGTTTCTCGAATCATCTAATACCATATTCACTCATTCTTTTTAACTACGTTGATTGATATGATTAAAATAGAACCTCTCAAAGATTTTGAAACATCAGAAATAATACAAGATTACAAACTATATTTCGCGATCTCCCCGGATTACATGACTGTGGTTGTGTCCACAGGAATGCCACCCAGAAATTCCATTGTCTACGTTGATTGATATGATTAAAATGGAACCACACACAGATTTTGAAACATCATAAATAATACAAGATTAGAAACGATATTTTATTGTCGATTCCGGGGCCTGCATTTATGGGGTGGTTTTTCTACAATTTTCCAACATTTCCCTCTCCTCCTCTACTATCTATCTAAGGCACAGGTGGGCAATAATAATAGGACCCCTTCTTCTCTTAACGCCCGCATAACTAGAAATAGTTCAAGGGCCTATGATAGAAATTAAAATGTAATTGGGTCAGAATTATCTGTCAAATAATGACAGTAACCAATTACACCATAGAGGTGGAAGAGCAATAGGGAATATTATTATAAACAAACCTAATTACAACTCCAAATTACAACACTCTAAGTAAATAGCAATCATATTATTTGGAAGGACAGACAATCGTGAATATAAAGATGTATAATTTATTCCATGTTTAATAAGACCTAGTAGCAGTAAGTAATTTAGTTACTCAAAATATCATAAACAAAGTTTCTGAAATGTGGTGCGACTGTTTATACTGCCGATTTCTTAAGATCTCTTCTTATCTATCATTGGTTCCGAGATTTGATAGCATTAAATTGCAATTTGTAAATATAAAATATGATCAAATTCGAAATGCATTACTAATATTAACAATTTTTTGTATGTCTATTATTATTACAATTTACGAATATAACATTAATTCTAATTTGACTTCCTCATCGAAGTTCATTTGGATTTGTAAATCAATTTCAACTGCGATCACCTCTGTATCGGCGATGTATACTGCCATGTTTAGTAGTAGACAGTATTTGAAGTTTCTCATAATTCAGTCAAAATTTTGTAATTCATTTAACCATAATAATACAAAAGTGCTAAAACGAAAAGTTGTGCTATTCATGGTATTAATTTTTTGTTCATTTATTTACGCTGAATCAATGGCCATTGTATATTATGGTATCGAATATATACAAACCAACTTGTTCTATGATATACAGTTTTGTTATGTGAAGATCTTGTCTTTATTAATATATTTACTAATTGAATACAGAATAGAGTGCTGGATACAAACGAATGCTAAGTTAAAAGAAGAAATATATCCCTGTTACTTGAATCAACATGATAAAAGTGGACTAAGATTAAAAAGAATAATTAGAAAGAATCGTTCACATAATTTTGAAGAAATTTGTAATTCATTTCATTTGCTATGTAACTTTAATGATTATTTTAATCATGTATTTGGATTTATCATATTTATAGTGGTTCTAATGGTCTTAATTTCAGTATTATGTTGTATATCTCTTATCGTTTTATATCCAGAATCAAGAACAACATCACATTATTATGTAATCCAAGATGCTCTCGAAGCATTGTTTTCAATTGTAAGTACACTGCCATTAACAATCTGCGTATATCTACTAAAAAGATTTGTTTTAGACTGTGGCTATGATGCTTTCACATCAAGGACATAAAGCGAATAATGCTGTTCTACATACCTACAAACTGTGTTACGAAGGCATATATATAAATACCAATTCAGCTGTTCAAGAACAGTTACATTTGTTAGCTGGACAGTTGCAGACCAGAAATATACACATATCGGCAGCTGGATATTTCTCAATCGACTATACTACTTTGTTCATGTTAATGAATCTGACACTTTCGTATTTGATCGTTATTTTACAATTTGCAAAATAAAAATATTTAGGAAATAAATTGTGCTCACACATTCGTTTCGAATGTTATGAAATATTGGATGGCCATAGTACGTACATAAAAAGCAAGGCACAAATACAGGCGCACGGTATAATTAATTATTTACATACGGGTGGACTTTTTTGACATACCACGTTCACAATAAACTTGCAGTTTATAATTTTGAATATAGTTACATAATTGAATGTAAAATATTTTATTACGATAACAGTGTTTTCACAAATTGCAATAAATGACGCATCTTGATTTACCTTATTTATTGTGATAATCATCATCTTTAATTTCACTCATTATTTTGTTCTACAAGATTTTCACTTCATTCGCTGACAAGCTCACTTAACTTTGTCAATTTTGACGAAATTCATTCAAATACTTCACATGGAAAATAATTTTGACAATTTCTACGTCTCTCCTGCCTATACCTATCGATCGTAGTCATAGCTCGGCTTTGTTCACCCAAGACATTAATTGAGAAATGTGTTTCATTCATGTATACTAATTCCATTTCGAAACCCAAATTATCCAGTGAAACTGATTGTTTTTATATTGATTTTGTTTTCTTCTTGTTTGAGTTTTTGTTTTGTAGTACCCGGCAGGAGAGTGACCTTGAATATTGGTGTTAGTCTCATAGTTTACCACTTGAGTAGAAGTTAAGTTAAAATGAAGCGGTAGACCCTTCAACATGATGCGTTCTTTAACTTACTTTAGTGTAGTTATTTTATGGGACAAAAATCAGTAATGAATGCGATACAAAACATGAGGGGATATTAACAGGTATTTATACACTATGTCCACATTTGCGTAGGCTTATAGGGTAGCTTTCAGCATTGAGTAAGTCGTCCATAATGTAGACCCTTTATGGGTATTCAGTCCTCTGATATATGCGAGTATGATATCTTCATTTATTCCGTCGACATTTTTTGATTTTCTCCAATTGCTGAAGTATTTTAGCTGTCTCTCATATTTTTCTTTTGACATGGCCTGGCAACAAATTCAATGTTGCGAGTCTCGCCTCGTCTAAAACATCTTCTGGGACAAACACTTCCTGTACATCCATATCTCTGAAGAAACACAAGCAAAAAAGCAAAAATTATGTTGAAATTTTACAATTTTGTCGACGAATAAATAAAAATATCATGGTAACGGTTTTCACAGATATCCCAATTTCAAAATTAACGTTTAACGTTTCGGTAATTTTGTAGCAGTTTATTACTATTTATTAAGTATATTTGAGGATAAAGTTCTATACTGCACATGTGGGCGAACCGGTATTGCCAACTCGAGAAAATTGGCCAAACTTTTCTCTCAGTGGACAATCACTTACTTCGCCCACTTGTACAGTGAATAACTATTATTCAATTTTGTCGAAACACGTTTAGAAGTTACACATTTAATTTTTATAATATCAAGTCGGTAAAAAGTCAAGCTGACATTTATTGTTAAATCAAAATTTTAAAAAGCCGATTGCAGTGTTTTTGTACCAGAAGGGCTTCCAAATTAAGCCCCAGAAGCAGTGGGAATCAAATCAATGTTGTATGATTTTGATTTTGAATGAATTAAAAGTTTTAAATTCACTAGTGGAATCAAGAAAAAAAAATTCACTTGAAGATAAACAACTGCTTAAGATGTCTGCTAAGAGGTATATAACGTCAGTTTAATATATCAGAATTGAACAAAAATATTGAAACTTTCGCGTTCTCTACCTCAGAGTAAAGCATTTTAAATTATGATTTTTTTCATTATTTTTAGGCATTTAATAAAATGACACACTATAATTGTTTGCTAAACTATTGTTTACTAAAATTTGATGATAAAGTGTGCTTTGTAATAGACAAAATGTCTGTATTCGCTTCAGAGTCATCCCGAGCCTAAACCTGAACCATAAACCAGATTCTTTTTTTGCCGAACCAGACTAGTCAAAACCTAAAACGTTCACATTATTAAACCTGTACCGAAACCAAATCCCTATTCAGATATATGCAGAACGAGATTAATTCCAGATTTATTTGAAAGATGGGAAGGAAAACAAAATTTAAAAAGCAATTTTCTTCGGAATAATTTTGAAATATATATGTTCACGTAAAATCTTCCCTGCTTTCCAAATCTCTTGAAGAATACAAAAATACTGAATGATTGAAAGAAGTTCCACACAAGAAAAATGCCGGGGTAGGGGGATTACATACATACATGTAGAGTATTAATTGTAAATGCTCAGCTTTTAAAAATATTAATATACATATGTAAATAATGATGTAATTAAATCAAGTTTTATTATCAAACTTGTTTGTATTACAATAATATTTACAAATTTACATTGATACACTCTGAATAATTGGAAATCACATTGTTTATGAGACCTAAAATCGTGCATGTAAAGTTGATTAAATTATAAGCACTTAATAACAAATACTGATCTATGCTGCACGCATTTGATAGCAAACCAACATAAAAAATCTGTTACATTATTAAAGTGCTGCTGTTTACAATGCCAATTTCTTCAGATCGCTTCATATCTATCATTGGTACCGAGGTTTGACAGCAATAAATTGCAATTTGTAAATATTAAATACGATCAAATGCGAAACGCATTACTAATTTTTACAGTTTCATTCGTTTCAATCACCAATACATATTACGACGCTAACACTGTTTGTGATGTAACTATTTCAGTGAAAATAATTTGGATTTTTAAATCATTAACAACTTCGATCATCTCTGTATGTGCATTGTACCCCGCTATGTTTAGTAGTAAACAATATTTGAAATTTCTCATAATTCAGTCTACGGTTTGTAATTTATTAAAACATAAAACTACAAAACTACGAAAACTAAAAATTGTGCTTTTCGTGGTATATAGTTTAAGTTTATTTGTTTACACTGAATCATGAAACATTATATATTATGGTGTGAAATATATGTACTTACAGTTGTTATTCGATATACAGTACGTTTACGTTAAGATATTTTCTTTATTGCTATGTTTACTAATAGAATACAGAACAGATTGCTGGATTCAAACTAATACAAAGCTTAAAGAAGAAATATGTGCAGGTTTTTCAAAACATAATAAAAATGGACTTCGATTCCAAGTAACACCAAAGGCTAATTTTGAAGAAATTTGTAATTCATTTCATCTGCTTTGTAACATAAACGATCATTTAATAATGTATTTGGATTTTCCATATTTTTAGTGGTTGTAAATATCATAATTTCGATATTATGTTGTATATCTCTTATCATTCTGTATGCAGAATCAAGTGGAGTATCACATTATTATGTAATACAAATTGCTCTTGAAGCATTATTTTCAATTGTAAGTACACTGCCATTAACTACACTAGTTTCTAAAAAGATTTGTTTCAGGTTGTGGCTATTATGCTGTCACATAATGGAGAAATGGCGAATTGTGCTATTCTACATACTTACAGACTATGTTACAAAGGCATACATATACATACCAACTCAGCTATTCAAGAACAGTTACATTTGTTAGCTGGACAGTTGCAGATGAGAAATATACATATGTCGGCAGCTGGATTTTTCTCAATCGACCATACTACTTTGTTCATGTTAATGAATCTGACAATTTCATATTTACTAGTTATTTTACAATTTGCAAAATAGACAAACGATAAGATAGGATAAAAATATATATTGTGATGTTATTTTACATAGGATTCAGCGTTTTATTTTGGATTAGTAGTTTCTTAGTTTCTTAGTAGGTAAATAGTTAGCATTTAGTATTATAAATTTGTTGGGTAAACAAACAGCATGAAGACATTACATGTGAGATAGAACTTATATAAATTGTGTATTGTATTAAATTATGTAATTGTAATTGTGTATTAAATTGTAAGTGGCGCGGGCACGTACAAACTTTTCCGATATGTCCAAACAACAACAAAAAATCATGGATGCCGAAAATTACATATAAGTAACGCTCATGTGTCTAGGAATAAGGAAATCGTCAAAATGAAAATAAATCCCGAATTTATTTAGGTATTCATAGCAACGACCAGAGAGGGGACAGCTTTTGCTGCTAGATGCGATCGTGAAACAAGTCTAGCGCTTCGAAGATAGTATGCAATTGCAATGCGAGGCTATAAATATGACCGCTGGTCAGATCCAGGATACTTCGCCTCCAACTAGACGTAAACCCGCATCACTCTGCGTGCGAAAAGGACGCAATTTTAAACAAAATACCTTCGAAACAACTTAATCAGCATCACAACATACAAATTCACTAATATGAGCGAAGTCATGGTGCGCCTACCGAAGTGTAGCGACATCAATAGTGTATCGTAAGTATAAATCACGAGTGAAATCAAGTTCAAAGTTATCACTTTCCAGAAAGGAACCTTAAGCCGGCCATACACGTTGCGGTATACCGGAGAGGTAAACCTGTCGGTTTACCTGCAGGTATACCTGCACAGGTGCCTTGCACACACACAGTAGGGTTAACCGTACTAGGATTTCAGTTCAGGTCTCAGTTGGCAAAGACAAGAATGGCGTCAACATCTACAAAAGACGCAATTGCGGTCCTCGGTTTCCTGCTTGCTACTTCAACGGCCAAGCAAAATCAAAAGAAAAAACGCAAAAAGTGGTGCAAAAAATGGTTGCTAAATAGAAACCAGTACACGCATATTAATTTATTGCAAGAATTAACAGTAGAACCCGTGGATTACCTTAATTACTTACGCATGAACGAAACAGTGTACCGAGAATTGCTTTCACTAGTGTCTCCTATTATAGAGAAGAAAAATACAGTTATGAGAAAAGCAATTTCTCCGCATGAAAGGCTCACAGCTACCCTGAGATTTCTTGCAACAGGACGGTCATACGAATGCCTCAAATTTTCAACTCTAATATCCCCTCAAGCACTTGGGAAAATTATTCCTGAGACTTGCAATGCCATATACGAAGTTCTACGACCATATCTGCAGGTATGTATAATAAAATAATTACATTTCAACTATTACATCTTTTAAGAAACATTCGAACGATATTAATTACAATATAAAATATTTGTTATATATCCATTATAATAACGGGTTTTCCAATAAGAGGTGTTATTTTGAATAGCCCGCTATTTCGGTAGATGTCACTTTTGAAGCTGTCATTTCTTGGCATTTGACAAGTAGAAACTACGCCATTAATAAAAATGGTACGATACACGCTTCAACAACGCATTGAAATTATTAAAATTCACTATAAAAATGGTGAAAATTTGGCAGAGACGGTTCGTAAAACTCGAACATTTTTGGGTCGTCGTGAAGCACCTTGTCGGACCGCAATACAGAAATTGGTGGAAAAATTCGAGCTGTTGGGACAAGTTAGTGATGAGAAGAATAAAACCCGTGCACGTCGCTCAAGAACAGCCGAGAATATTGCTGCTGTAGCCGAAAGTGTTGAAGAAAACCCAGGTTTGTCCATTCCTCGTCGTTCTTTGGAATTAGGTATTCCACAAACGTCATTACACCGTATTTTGCATAAAGATTTGGGTCTTAAGGCTTATAAAGTCCAGTTAACACAAGAACTCAAGCCGGCCGATCATCAACAACGTCGTGACTTTGCTGATTGGGTCGTTGAAATGCATGAAAATGATCCGGAATTCCATCGAAAAATCATCTTCAGTGATGAGGCCCATTTCCACCTCGGTGGCTTCGTCAACAAGCAAAATTGTCGCATCTGGGGCTCAGAAAACCCAAGAGTTATTGTTGAAAAGCCTCTCTATCCTCAACGTGTGACTGTTTGGTGCGGTTTATGGTCCGGCGGAGTCATTGGACCTTACTTTTTCGAAAATGAGGCTGGCGCAACAGTTACGGTGAATGGATTGCGCTATCAAGAGATGATTAACGATTTTTTATGGCCGGAATTGGATGGTATTGATCTGGACAACGTTCACTTTCAACAAGACGGCGCTACGTGCCACACAAGCAACGAAACCATTGATCTTTTAAGGGAAAAGTTTCCGGACCGTGTTATCTCTCGAAGAGGTGATCACAATTGGCCACCGAGATCTTGTGATTTAACACCTTGCGACTTCTTTCTTTGGGGCCACGTGAAGGAGAAGGTCTACGCCAACAGCCCAGTATCGATTCAAGACCTCAAAGATGGAATTCGTGAGGCTATCGAGGACATACAGCAGCCACTTTGCGATTTAGTTATGGAAAATTTCATGAAAAGGATTTTGTCCTGTAAGCGTGGCCGTGGTGGTCATTTGCTTGATGTTATTTTCCACTATTAACGGCATACCTTCCTCTTTGTAATGAAATAAACATCTGATGATTTATAATAAAAAATGGCATTTTTCTTTGAATATCAAAATAACACCTCTTATTGGAAAACCCTTTATAATTCAAAAATCATGCTTGGTATTGCGAGAAGTAAGAAGAAGTAGATCCGATGGAACATGGTGAGTGCTGTGGGTTATTTCCAATTGGTCCAATAGTAGCACTATTTTGAACAGACTGCACGAAATGGGTTTCCACATACTGGGGACTCCTGCCTGATGTATATGAGTTGGGGCTAGGACTTCCTGAAGGATATGAATGATCACTTGACATATTTTCTATATATTCAACAGTACGCTGACGTGGCGGTGGGGCAAGGGTACCCATTTCTGCTTCGAAAAGTATGTCATTGATCATTTTTTCAGCAATCACGCGCTGACGTTTTTCCAAACCTCTCACCTTGAGAGCCACAGTTTTCCCCAGGAGATCATAGCGGTCTTCTTGTGGTGGAGGTGTTTTAAAATGATCTCGCACTGACATCAACACATCTGTGGTCAAGTCATCTTGTTTTTTTCTCTTAATTAAGTTGGGTCTGGAGTTAAGTGTTCGAGGCTCGGCTGACGCCCTTGGTTTAGAACGTTCCTCATCATTGTTCGTTGCAATTGCATTCCCCTGAGCCTCGGACAGTGACTGTTCACTCTCTTCAACGTTTTCCTGAAAATCATGTATATGATATAGTGAAAAAGAATTAATTATTCTTTAATTGCTGTGTGTTACAGTTTCCTGATTCTACTATCAAATGGAAAGAAATTGCAAATTCTTTTGAGGAGCGATGGAATTTTCCACACTGCATTGGTGCTATGGATGGGAAGCACATAGACATAGTCCCCCCAGGACACTCTGGTTCTTATTATTACAATTACAAAGGGAGACATAGCATGGTCCTTTTAGCAATAGTGGATGCAAAGTATCGATTCATTTTAGCAGACTTTGGGACCAATGGACGCATTTCAGATGGAGGTGTTCTTCAGAATACTAATTTTTTTACAAAACTGGAGGATAATGAATTAAACATTCCACAGCCTGACGACTTCAATGCAACATTCAGAAATGTTCCTTATGTATTTGTTGCTGACGATGCATTTCCCCTTAGAACGGACATCTTAAAACCATTTAGACAAGCTCAATTAGATTCATGTAGCAAAGAGATATTTAATTACAGATTATCCCGAGCAAGACAAATTGTGGAAAATGCATTCGGAATACTTGCTTCACGATTTCGTATTTTCCACACACAAATCAATTTAGAACCACAAAACATAGTCAAAGTAGTGAGGGCCACGTGCGCCTTGCATAACTATTTGATTGAACGACAATCTAGTTCTTATGCACCTTCAAACTGTTTGTATCAGGAAAATACTGAAAATGGGAATATTATTTCCTCAGGCTGCGATACTTCGCAATCGAATATGATCGCACTTGAACGTCGAAACCAGGGGGCGATACCTCATAGAGCTAAACATGTCAGAGAGAAATTCATGGAATACTTTATGAATGACGGTCTAGTGCCATGGCAAAATGAAAGGGTTTTTAGAAACAGGCCAGTACCAAAAGAAAAAAATTAACAGTAACATTATATCAATTTGTGTAAAGTATTTTAGTTCAGTTATTTCATTATCTAGATAACCATACAATTTCAAAACCAATGTAAATATTTATAAATATGTAATATGAAAAGTTTTGGATTTTTTACCTCTTCATCCTCATTCCCTTCCATGTCGTCTAGATTTGAAGTTGATACCCTTGGTGTATCTTGGTCCCCAAGAAACTCAAACAAATCATAGTACCAGAGTGAAGGTTTGTAAATGTCATCTGGAGATGTTCCAGATTTCACTGACGCTTCAATTTTCTTTTTTTCTTTACGCACATTGCTTCTTAGGTTATTGATTTTTTTTACAGTAGAATCCTTAGTAGCATCAGGCTCCACCTCTTTTAATTTTCTCAGCAATTTATCATACGCAGCGTCCCTCTTCGAGCGATCATGATATTCCTTGCTCTTGACACTCCATAGGCAAGGTTCTGACTTATATATATATCAATGAAATCTTCAATAACCTGATTACGCTTCTTTGTTAATGACATTTTGTTTCAACTGACGAAAAATTTAACGAAAATCAGTAGCAAAACACTTCGAATCACTTACAGGATACAACTAAACAAAATTGAAACCTCAACTGAAACCTGCCGATTCCCACACACGCTCCGGTTTGCACTCGCCTGCAGGCAGAAAGAATCGAATTTTAATTCTTCTCCGGTCGCCTGTACAGGTCAGTATGCCTGTGCAGGTATACCGAAACTTGTCCATACACACGCTCCGGTTTGCCTGTACAGGTCACCTGCACAGGTTTACCTCTCCGGTATACCGCAACGTGTATGGCCGGCTTAACATACGGGGAAATAAAACACAGGTTGACGATGATGTAAATAAATTTATATAATTGTAACATACAGGGAAATAAAACACAGGTTGACGATTAAGACATGAATTGATTTATTTTCTAGATTTCGTTGACCTTATAATGAATTTGTAAATTATTTTATTTATTCAATTAATATTTTGAAAATGGTTATATGCCCGTGCATCTCCAGTTTCTCAGATCCTTTATTACCATGCTCTTTCACTCAATTTAACTCCGGGAAAGTGATATGATCAAAAATAGAACTATTTTAAAGATGTTGAAACATCCTCAATAACGCATGCATGATTACTAAAGATATCTCGCGATTTTCCCGAATCACATGGTTGATGGTTGTGTCAGTGTCCACACAATAATGTAATTATTGGAGCCCCATTGTCTACGTTGATTGAGGTTAATTAGTAATTCTACCCACGACCACAGCAAGTGCCCCTGTCACAAGTAGTCATCATCGTCTGACAAGTTGTGTCAAATAACAGTTCCTGCTACCTCAATCGGAAATGTTTATGTAATGTTATAATATGTTATTATTAGGAACATTGCAGGTTATTAATAACTTCTCTTGTGATTAGACCAAGCTTGATTTTCTCGTTTATCATTCTCCCTGGTTATACGGAGTTTTAATAATTCCACTTATTACTTGTTTGCGATCTTTAACCACATATTGTCATTATGTTTTCAAATGATTGAGATTTAATCCAGCTTATTCTATTTATACGATTCTAAATTATTCTGCCCAATAATATATATATATATATATATATATATATATATATATATATATATATATATATATATACGTTAAGTGCCTGTTTTATGGTTTGAAATAAAGAAGCCAGTATTTGTATACATTATGTTTTTAAATTATTAAGATTTAATCCAACTTATTTATTTATACAATTATAAATAACTCTGCCCAACAATTGTACGTTATGTGCTCATTTTATGATTTCAAATGAAGAAGCCATTATCTTTATGAATTATGTTGATTTGAATATGATGATGTATGTCGGAGGGTAACACTGAATGCCTTGATTGGTTATTATAGTTATGGTGAATACAGCCACGTTAATTTGCGATCGCGGGCGCTATGTATAATGAGTTTATATGTTTAAATGCTTATGATGCTGACAACGATTTGTTTCTAGTGTGGGAAGTGATTCCACAATAACAGGTGTGTGAACGAAGTGCGCGGTTTGGGCGTCAATTACACCCGAGATTGCTTCCTCTAATGATTCGTAAACACGAAGGGCGTTCGAGACGCCTTTGTTTACTTATAGGAATAGGTAATTTGTGTTTTGGTTTTCTACGTAACTTATGGTTGATTGAATACACTATCTTCCGTCAATTTGAATCTAGTGCGGGAAGTGATTTCACAATAACAGGTGTGTGAACGAAGTGCGCAGTTTGGGCGTCAATTACACCCGAGATTGCTTCCTCTAATGATTCGTAAACACGAAGGGCGTTCGACACGCCTTTGTTTACTTATAGGAATAGGTAATTTGTGTTTTGGTTTTCTACGTAACTTATGGTTGATTGAATACACTATCTTCCATCAATTTGAATCTAGTGCGGGAAGTGATTTCACAATAACAGGTGTGTGTACGAAGTGCGGTGTTTGGGCGTCAATTACATCTGAGATTGCTTCCTCTAGGTAAATGCGTGTTTGGTATTTATAGGTAACTTGGGGTTGATTGAAAGGAATAAGCACTCTCGTGAATTTATAATGAGACTAGTTTAACAACTTTATATTATAGCTAATAATAAAAGTCTAAGTTACTCTGTTGCTAGAATTGTACGGTTTTTGATTTAATCAAATTTAAATTATACTTTGCGTTCTTATAACGTTATACAACCGTTAATTTTAATATAAGCCGACGTGAATTTATACTCTCCAACCGCGAATGTCGTGTGCGTTGCCCATGGCCGACGCGACTTTCTTACTGATCCCGCTGGTCTGTGGCTTGCGCTTAAATAGGTTTTTTTCAGTTTCAAATCTCCACTCCCCTCACATATCTACTGCTAAATATTCGCCCTCATCCCTTACTTATCATCTTGATTATTAATCTTGAGTGTGGTATTGATGCGTTTCACACTTAACTTAAAGAGATGCCATTCGAGGTGATTTTCACGTGCCTGGTGCTCGCTTGTTTCTAAGGGCTGCTGATACCCAAATTGTTTATGTGACACCTCGACATGGAATCTTCCAGACACGTGCTTATCCAGGCCTCGGCTCTTGAGATATTTGGCGACGCTCTGTCGCGAGTTGCGATGGCTATTTCTCACATTTCACCCTGGGATTATTTGTAAATGAATCAGTTTAATAATTTTGTTGTATTTATGATTTTTTAAATGAGTCACTTTATTGCGTAAATGCGTTTTATACTGGGCGTATAGTTGGGCCCGTTACAAGACTGAAGACGCTAGCCGAGCGAGCCAAACGCTTACTTCAAACGAGATGGCAACGCCAACCGTCGAGGAAGAGGACCTCAATATGCCGAAAATTGGACAAGGTGTACGCCATCAACGATTGGTCACAACTTAGCGATCGAAATCTAATTACTTGCGGCATGCATTGTGATTGTGTAGTTAGATAATAAATAATTTTAGGTTAGCTAGATTTGTTAATATTAAAATTAGTTTAGATAGGTTTTTGATCTTAGGTTAGATTTAATTTTTAATTTTTTGTTGTGTTTTATTTATAATTTGTTAAATTTGACAGGACACAGTGATTCGTTTAATAAATCGATTAACCTTATCACTCTTTATCACCCTACTTGGGTATATTTCCTGTTCACTCAACCAGAACCTCTAGAACCTGCATTTAATCCACGACGCGGGGCTTCTCAAATAAAAATCTCGTAAGTAACATACCAGAATATATACAGGGTGTTTCCTAAAATTGTTCAGTAAATTTGGATATTGAGTCAGCGATGTAAACAAACAAAAAAGTCCATATAAACAAGGCCCACATGCTGGCGCTGTAATCAGATATTCAATACTTTATGTTTTGAAGTGTTATTTAGGTGGTTGTACTTTTTGACTTTATTTTTGATTAGTTCAAGTATACTCGTAACATTTTACCACGAAATAAAGTATTCTTTTAACAATACGTAGATGTGCAGTTAATTCTTGGAAAGTCGTTTCTTTAAGATTTATTGCCATTATTACTAGAAAATGTACCTCAAGCGACAATTCGTAATTATTGGTTTATGTATGATAGAGATCCTGCTCGTTTTGCGTTAAATGTACGGCAGTTTGTAAATAATGATTACCCCCAAAAATGAATTGGAAGGAGGTCTAGTCGCATGGCCACCAAGATCGCCACACCTTAATCCGCTCAATTATTACTTTTGGGTGCATAATCACTTACTAGGGAAGTACTTCTCCAAAGAAAAGATAACGTTTATAAAATTGCAGGAAGAACACCTGAAGTCTTGGAGGGTCCGCTCCTTAGAACAAAGAGCTTTTAACAATTACTATAACTAAAATTGCTTATTGATACTCTTTTTTTTGTTTACATGTCAAATTCTGTCCATAATATAAATTCATGGTATACAAATAAATGTTGAATATCTGCCTGCAGCTCCATCTACGCCCACATGTGTATATGAACTTTTTTGTTTGTTTTCCATCGCTGATTCGATATCCTAATTTACGGAACACCTTTAGTATATACCCTGATAGACTTATAGGATTTTTTTCAACCGTGCCTTCTGTAACTTGTGTAACTTGTACATACCATGCTTTCATAGTTGATTGTAAAGCACCTGAATTTCTCGCTCATTAGAAAACTTCTTAGGTTGGCAGCTCCTCAGGTCGTACCAGTGGCAGCACATGAGTTAATTTAGAAAAGGAAATAATAAGTTATATGTAAATGAAACAAATAATAGTTTTAATGTTATAAGCATTAATGTTATAAATAAAAAGTAGATGTGACCGTACTCGAGATAAGGAAACTAGTAGAGTAGCTAGGACAGTTCCCCCCCATTTTCCCATGTAAATTCTTATGGAGCTTCAATTTCACATTTCAGCCATTTTGTTTTTCAGCTCATCGAGATGGGCGAGCCTTATTTGTACAACGGGTTGCCAAGTGTATGCTAGGGTGTTGATTTGACAGCACGCAAATTATGCTGAGTCGGTTGCCTACATACTTAATTTATTAATATTATTTATGCGCGCGAGTTTATTTGAATATTTATTAACCATTAAACTTTATTAATTTGGATTACGCAACTTTTATATAATTTTTACCTGATAAAAATTACATGCTCCGGTGAGAATCGACCCGAAGGCGCTGGCATGACAGACGGGAATACTAACACATGCGCCAAACTCCAGTTTTAAAAGGGGTACTGTCCATATCTGTCTTAATACAATATGGGCAGTATATTTTTAGCTAGCGAAATGCTGTGACGTGCCCACTTTTAAATTACAGGGAAGTTTTCGACATCGGATGGTGACGTCCGCGCCGACGCAATATTTTTATGCGGAGCTAATTGTCTTAACTGGTACAGACAGCTTGGAGATATAGCGGGTGCGGTGGCAGGACTCTTAAATTATGCGTAGATACGGAGCGCCGCCGCTGGTATACCAACCCTTTTGCACCGCTGGTGATCATTGCAGATATGTTCAACACCTGCCTGTTACAGATACTGTGGAGGAGCTGTCTAACGCAAATTTTATGATAAATTTATGGCATCCTTATACACTATTTTTTATTCTAGGGCAATAAGATTAATGGTATACAAACATTTTTATAGCAGAGTTCTTTCGACCGGATAAATAGATTTAGGTATTTTTACTAGGCAATAAAACATGTTAAAGGTGTAAAATATTTATTTATAATATATCAATAATATAAAACATATATATTTTACAGGCGCAAGATATAATGCAATCGGTATAGATGGCGACAATTATTTAATATAATACGTTTAGCACATTAAACGATATTCACAATTATTATTACATCTATTATACATAAGCAAAAATAATGGCTATTTTAGGATATCTATTAATTAAACTTGTTATGTGTTTATGTACATTCAATCGAATGTTTGTTGGATACGTTGGATCATCACGGAAGTATTTCCGGGGTGAATTGGGTGACTTAAACTCTTCATAGTATGACATCATTTTTCATGTATCCGCTCCGAGTGTAAATGTAACCAAAGGATTGTATATCCATTTGCAGATGCCGGCCTTGAGTTTCCTTTGGGCAATCAGAACGGAGACGCCGTATCTACCCGCCGGCCCAATCGGTGCACCAAAAATATACCGGTATGGATAATGTCGGACGAGAGATCAAATTACATGTTATATGATAATAAAATTGTGAATTTACGGCGCAGTTTTAAGAATAGCGTGCCGCCGTCGTTATTCAAAAAACACCCCAGCAATTGCGTGGGTGTTTTTTGAATAGCGACGGGGACACTGGATGAACAATAACTCCTCTCCACTCTATTATCAACTTTTTCATATAGCGGTGTGGGATCCGGAGGGACCAATAAAATTGTGAATTTACGGCGCAGTTTTAAGAATGGCATACCACTGCAATACCCCCACGCAATTGCTGGGGTGTTTTTTGAATAACGACGGCGGCACGGGATGATTAATAAATCGAGAATTTACAACGCGGTTTTAAGAACGGGAACACCACCGGTCTAGTGTAAGAATCACCCCAAAGTCCAGCCCAATTGTTGCGATGTTCTTTGAATAGCGACGGGGACACTGGCTGAACAATAACTCCTCTCCACTCTATTATCAACTTTTTCATATAGCGGCGCGGGATCCTGAGGGACCAATAAAATTGTGAATTTACGGCGCAGTTTTAAGAATGGCATACCACTGCAATACCCCCACGCAATTGTTGGGGTGTTTTTTGAATAACGACGGCGGCACGGGATGATTAATAAATCGAGAATTTACGACGCGGTTTTAAGAACGGGAACACCGCCGGTCTAGTGTAAGAATCACCCCAAAGTCCAGCCCAATTGTTGCGATGTTTTTTGAATAGCGACGGGGACACTGGATGAACAATAACTCCTCTCCACTCTATTATCAACTTTTTCATATAGCGGCGTGGGATCCTGAGGGGCCAATAATATTGTGAATTTACGGCGCAGTTTTAAGAATGGCGTACCCCACGCAATTGTTGGGGTGTTTTTCGAATAGCAACGGCGGCACAGGATGGATAATAAATCGAGAATTTACGACGCGGTTTTAAGAACGGAGCACCGTCAGCCTAGGATAAGAATCATTTCAAAGCCAGTCATATTGATAAGGCGTTTTTGTGCACCTTCGGGGCGAGGATAATTTACAAAATAATAGAACCGACGCGCGGATACAATGTTAATTTACGATCGTGCACACACCAATTTTAGCTCAGACATGCTTCCAGAAAATATTTAGGGGTGGTTTGTGCAAAACATAATACAGGGGGCTTAGAATGAAAATTCTCGACCAATCAAACAACGCCAATATATGACGGAGGCATGAGCTTAGTAATATTGATAGGGTTTAAAATCTATAGCACCAATACGGATTGCGTATTAGGGTTCACACCCCCACCTCGATACTCAACAGAAGATTTTTTAAACTGCAGCTGAGCCACTGCGAAAATGCAATATAAAAGTGCGTGTATTAAGATTCTCATCAGTTTCACACAACAATGTCGCATAATACTATATATGTGCTCAGCAGCGACGATGAAGAAGTGCGGCCGCAAAGCGGCTCGCAACCAGCACCATATCCCCCCGGCTCCACAAGCTCCTACATGCCGTGGAGCCCGCACACATCTGCACCCGCAGGATTCAGCCCTAGAAGGTATCCTATTATGCAGGGTAATACTCCACGTAGCACCCCCGAATATAACCGCCGACATCGTCACCGACATCAGCGAGTGGACACGACCCCAGCTCCATGCCACAGCGATTGTGGGCACGTACCATGGAGCGTGTCTGCGGCCGCACCAGCGTCGCCGGCCGGATGTGCACGTCCCCGTGCACAGGGGATGTACGCGACCTCAGCTCCGTACCCCAGCTATGACACGCCTGTATTTACAGGGCCTGGGTGTCCGATGTATAATTATTTAAAGGCAACGGCCGATAATATGCATCGGAATCTATGCATACAATGCACGCGGTGCATATGTGCAATTTGCACTATGCAGACATAAATTATATGTAAAAAAAATTTTTAAATAAAAAAATTAATCAAAAATTACTGTATATTTATTTATATTACCCCTAAAATCGTTTTCAGATGCTGTGTGTGTGTGTGTGTGTGTGTTACAGGCTACTGATCAATTACCGCTATGCCGTGAAATGCCGCGGTCTGTAACCATATGAATTCTATTACATTGCACGTCATAATAAAAAAGCAAAAATAAAAAAAATTAGCTTCAAGCATAGGCTCGTTTTCATACTATGCGGGTAATCACCTCACATGCTGGAATTATTCTGAATATTAAGTTAGTTTTCAATGTACACAGAAAATTAAGTAAATATTAAAATTTTATAATTATCCAACAATAATTACAAACTCCTAGAGAATATATCCAACAAAATAGTTTTAGTACACCAGCGAATACAGATATCCAAACTAATGCTGCTATACAAACTTCGAAAAAGCATTATACCGGCATATGTAATAAAAAAATTCATATGTATAATAATATTCTATTAAGCAGAAAGAAAAGTTGGATTTGCGGGAACGCGCTTATGCAACTGTAAATCAATGCGGACAAGGGTTTATAATGTATAAAAACATGGTATTTGCATACAATTGCTCTAATTACGCCAGCTATCCCGCGGTATTTACACATAATTGCACTAATTACGCCAGCTTATCCGCGGTATTTGCATACAATTGCTCTAATTACGCGATTATCCGTGGTATTTGCATACAATCGCTCTAATTACGCGATTATCCGCGGTATTTGCATACAATTGCTCTAATTTACATTACATTATGGAATCTCCCGCGCACCGGGGGAGGTGGAGCGCATCTGAGCCGCATATGTTTGGCGGTAAATTACAAAGCACGGTCACGGAAATCACCCATCACCTCACACAATAAAAACTGCACCCTCCGCCGTATTAAAAATCCGACAGATTATTAAATCATTCTTAGGTTCGTGAGACCGCGCTTATCTAACCGTAAATCATTGAAGACAAGGGTTTATCAGGTATAAAAAAACACAGGGGATATTTTTTTTTTAGACCCCATGTTAATAAGATCAGAAGATATATTACCCATTAAATCTTCGAGGAGGGTGACACTAATACAGGATGTATAAAAAAACATAGGCTGACTATTAAATCATTCTATTTTTTTATTTTTTTGGGTTCGTGGGAACATGATTATGCCGCTAGAAATCATTGCGACGATAGAATTAAGGGTATAAAAGCGTAGATTTTTATAAGTTTTAAACCATTCACTTTTAAACCTTCGCGCTGTCTGCTGTACCCAGTTTATATCTCCGTGTGTTTTGTGTTCTTCGTCAAGCTTCAAGTTTCAAGTTCAAGTTTTGCTTCTTTATTTTTGGTAAGTACACTATCATCTATTACTTGTTGCCAAAAATTTGATATCATGACGATGTTTCGATTACCTTCCTCGAAACAACTCATCGACATCTTTTGGGGGATTTTCACTATAATTTTACAGTACGCATGGGGGCCGCCGCTACACAAAACGATCTGTACTTTGAGCTTAAATTAGTTTTTATTAAAATTTAATGAACCCCTCAAGTATTAAATTGTAGACAGCTGATTGAAACCGAGACATTTATTTGATTAGAGGGGTATCTCAAAGATTACATATGTATTATTTCAAGATAAAATTGCTTAATATTTACACAATCGGGGCTAGTAACTCCCTGCGGAATATTTTAAATGTAGCAGTCGAATAGATGTTTTATTATATTATAAACTACATGAATTTATTATGGGGTGAAAATTATTATAGAAAGTACACGCGGTAATATCGAGAGGTTTTAAGCTGTCTATTAATTAACCTAAAATAACGTGGAACTTTATTGGAGAGATTTCATACTCGCCATAATACTTATATTATGACCCCCTATTGATATTCAAACCTCTCTTTACATACGGTTCTTAACAACTTAATGTATGACGGTACTAATTTGTATACATATTTACTGAACAGGTTTTCAAACAGCTCATACAGGTTATCAAACAGGTCAAACACAGCTTTTTCAAACAGCTAAACAGCTTTTGGAACAGTCAAACAGCTTTTCAAACAGCTAAGCAGCTTTTGAAACATGGCAAACAGCTTTTTAAACGGTTTAAACATCTATACAGTCGCCACCACAGCCAACACCACCAAATTATTTTAAATTGATGCTGAGTCTCCGCCCCCGCCGGACCTGTTTTTGAGTTGCTTTAACCTGTTTTTGAGCTGCTCTGACCTGCTTTACAAACAACTACCTGAGACAGGTTATACACCAAACTCACGCATGCTAAGTATAACCATAACTAAGGAAACAATGATGAATTTATTTACATCTTGTACCTAATTAGATTACAAACTGTTGATCAACTTAAAGTTTAGTAAAACTACTTTAAGCATAAAGAACATATCGTTTTGTAAAACAGTAAACTCTGATGCA
Source organism: Othius punctulatus (assembly GCA_951805005.1). Taxonomy (NCBI): domain Eukaryota; kingdom Metazoa; phylum Arthropoda; class Insecta; order Coleoptera; family Staphylinidae; genus Othius; species Othius punctulatus. The sequence continues at coordinate 30,144,990 of OX638142.1, forward strand.
GCATTTTGATTGGGGTAATAAATATCCATTCTATTCATCTGGAATCTAGACTTCAACTGAAGTTGATAAGAAGTGGCGGAGGTGTTCATATACACCTGTGCGACGTGTGGGACGGGTATGAGACACTGTGGTACAGGTGTGAGACAGCTGTGAGACAGCTGTGATACACGTGTAGCATAGATGTGGTGCAGGCGTGAGACTCCTTCTAAATAGAAATTATGGCCGGTTTTACAATGGGTTTAACAATGGGTTTAACTATAATTAAATCGTGACGCGAATTGATTAAATCAAGCTAAACACCGAGTGCATGAAGCTAAAATACGCAACTAATTCAGATGAGCCTGTTTATAATTAAATGGATGGGAGATGTAAATAAATTGCAGGTTTCATACAATATAAATATTTTTATTAGCATATAGAAACACTTTACAATAGCAATTATAATCACATTACAGGGCAATACTTAATAATAATAATTGTAGACATTATATATTGCTATCAAGGGATAGTTTTATATAGAAAACATACGCATGTGTAATTATAGATGCAGCACATCCTCAAAACTGAGACCTCGAGAAATGGGTTTTGTTGAAACACGCCAAGCAAAATGCCATTTTACACTGCACACATTTCCACTTAATATTCCTAGCTCGCCTTTGTGCAGTCAGTCGACCGTGTTGCTGGGCTATTGATCGGTAGCATTCAATACATCGACTACGGGATGTACCTTTCTTTAGCAAGTGATTAGATTTTTCAACTTTATTCTTGTCAGTATTTTCATGCTGCGGATACTCATTAGAGGGGTGATGAGAGCTCTGCATCTGATGAATGTTATATTTGCCATCGAAATATTGTTGCGGTATGGCAACTTGTACTCGGCTGTCAATCAGTTTTTTCTGCCATGTTTGACAACCTGCTGCTGATGCGCCATTTTGACTACGGAAATCAATACCCATCCTATCCATCTGAGATCTAGACTTTAACTGAAGTCTATACGATGGGGTGCTCTTTATATACTCCAGCGAGACGTGTGAGACGCTGAGAAACACTATGATACATGCATGAGGCTGGGGTGAGACATGTGTGAGGCAGGTGTGAGATAGGTGTGAGACAGCTGTGGGATAGGTGTGGGATAGGTATGAGACATGTGTGGGGCATGCGTGAGGCAGGTGGGTGTGAGGCACCTCACATGTATTATAAAGATTTATATTATATTCTAGACGTATCACCGCGCTGCTAATATTGTGCCATGATAATGGATTTGGGGTATCAAGACATGACTGCTGATGAAGGCACGTAATTAATCAATTAAATTTTATATAACTCTAATAATATTTAAATAGAATTTGTAGATGGGAGCGATGTGGGGAGATGCCCCATATGTCTGACGAATGTGGTGCACTACCTCGTCAACTGCGGTCACGCGTTTTGTGGGGCGTGTGTTTCCCGGCTGGTGAGATGTGGAGTTTGCAGAAGCCCCATAACCATACGGTTTAGGATTTACTTGGGGGGCACTACAAACTCCGCATCAACCCCACAACCCGAGACGCAGGCAGCCCCACAACCTGTACCGGTAGTCAGCACAGAGGGGGGCATCTCCGATGAGACCACCTCGGGTGAGAGCATCTCCGGTGGAGACACCTCTCACGAAGATATCAATGATGCGTACGGCTCAGACGAGGATGATTGGCGTGATCACCAGTCGGTCGACCTGTGATAATTTTATAATAAATATGTGTGTGTGTGTGTGTGTGTGTGTGTGTGTGTGTGTGTGTGATATGTCCAGCTAATTTTCTTAAGAAGTATTAGTTGTGCTTCATTTTACATGTAAACATATGGAAAAAGTGTGCAGATTACCTGATTTCATATGAAATTGCATTGTTTCTTATGCAAAACTAGCACAAATGTTGCTCTCAAGGGGGTGTTTTTAACACAATTGCTACATCTGATCGCTGATTGACTGAAATATTGAGCTCTGCGATTGGTCTAAATTTAAATGTTTGGCGGGCTAGAGGGCATATACGCGTAGGTTTCCATCGATTTACTCATTCGCAAAAAGTTGTATGTCGTAACGTTCTGTTCAACCAGTTGAAACTTCGCGATACATTAATTTGCTATTTCTACACATTATAATAGATCCGCAATTAGTATGTTTTATTATGTAAATTACTTGCATGCAATTTTGTAAACTATATTTCAAGCAGTAATATTAACGGTCCATTATGATGAGCGTCAATTTGATGGTGAAATAATATTTTCATGGCTAATTTGAGTATACATTCCAATTACATAATTATTAAAATTTAAATAGTTGTACACATTTGAACATCAACTCTGTGGAGATGATATTCCCATGGTAGTTTAATTTTCAAACACGAGATGGCGTTCCACGCTTCCCCCATGCATTATCGTACTATACTCTTGTTATTATACACACATATCTCTCAAATTTATTTTCAACTGAACGATAAACCGTATAAAATATTGTTTAGATAATATATCTATAACATTTTATAGAAAATGGCTTCAACTTCAATAAACAAAAATCAGTCTTTTTCAAGACTTGTGGAGGAGACGCGTGCCCACGTGATCGTCATCAGAGATGATCCTCCCGCCATCGAGCCGGCGATCAAGAAGTGCAGCAAAGATCTGCGGATGATGGATGCTGCTCTCAAGGCTGCAAAATCCGTTGGGGGGAAGCAGCATGTTTTGGGCTGCATATCCCTCATGCAGGGCTTTCGATGCATGATGAAGGCTCTACGAGGGATTTCCGGTGCAGGGTACAAACCCACCAATCCCAACCGTGCCAATTACGCCAGTCTGCGGGTGAAATGGGTTGACCAGCAGTCCGCGTTCAGCAGCAGATTGCGGACTGGACTCGTCGTTAACCTGCAGCACAAGGACGTCGCCGAATTCCTTCAAGACGCCCAGAAGTTATTCACCGGACGTATAAAGAACGTCCTCAAGAAGGAAACCGCGTTAAAAGCGAACGCCGTCTTCTGTGGGGAATTTGTTGTATTGAAAGCCGATGATGAGCTTTATGACTTTAAATACATCAACACGAAAAATTCCCCCATCTACCGGGACACAGATCAGGTGGAATGGTTTGCCGCCAACATTGAGAAACCCATTTTAAAGCAGTTGGAGGAATTTCAAGTACGTTGAATATATTTACAGTAATAACGGTAAATTAAATCTATTTATTTTGTTTTCCAGGAAAGGGATAGCGGCTGGAGCCTGGCGACGATTGTCAACATCACCTTTAATATCAATAAATTCACGCCCCAACTGGGTTCTTCATACATTGAGCTGCCCAAACCCATCAAATTAAAGAAAGCGTGCATCAATGTGCAAAACCAGGATGAGGCATGTTTTGGATGGGCAGTAACATCGGCCCTACATCCTGCCGCCAAGCACAGTGAGAGGACGTCATCGTACCCGCACTACTCCGCCGTGCTGAAGCTGAAAAACATCACCATGCCTATGTCCGTCAAGCAGATCCCGAGGTTTGAAGCGCAAAACAACATATCCATCAACGTGTACATCCTGGAGAAGGCTGGGAAGAAATTCAATGTGGTTCCAACACATCTGACAAAAAACAAGCAGGCCAAACATGTCAACCTGCTACTTCTCCAGGATGTTTACGATGGTGATGACGGCTGCATTCCACGCTTCCACTACGTGTGGATCAAGAACTTGAGTCGGCTGGTATCGGCACAGCTGAGCAAACATGATGGACGGAAATTATTTTGTGACCGCTGCTTGCACTACTTTCGTTCCTCGACGAAGTTGGAGGCGCACATGGAGGACTGCGAGACGATGAACGAGTGCAAGGTTCGGCTACCAACACCCGAAAATGCTCGCGTTCAATTCACGAACCATTTGAACGGGGAGGCTACGCCGTTCATCGTTTATGGTGACCTGGAATGTTTGCTTACACCGCCACCAGCCGGCAAAACTACTCCAACAACTACAACTCTCCAAGACCACACGCCCCATAGTGCAGCGTATTTTGTCAAATGTTCGTACGATGACTCATTGAGTTTCTACCGGAGTTACCGTGGTGAGGACTGCAGGCAATGGTTTGCAGCCGAAATGAAGCAGCTCGCTGAAGATGTTGAGCCTGTGTTTCTGTGTCCTCTTCCGATGGAGCCTCTTACACCCGCCCAACAGCTGGAGTTCCAGTCAATTGCACACTGTCACATCTGCGGGCAAGACTTTGACATCCGCGACGTCAGAGTCCGGGACCATTGTCACCTTACCGGTAAGTATCGTGGAGCTGCACATGATAAATGTAACATCAACTACCAGGATAGTCACATAATTCCGGTTGTTTTCCATAATTTAAGCGGCTATGATGCGCATTTCATCATTAAAAATCTAGCTAAAGATTTTGAGGGTCGTGTTGATTTGCTTCCTATAAACAAAGAGAGATATATTTCGTTCACAAAAAATGTGGCGGATAATCTCATCAAATTTAGATTTATAGATTCATGTAGATTTTTGACAAGCGGTTTAGAAACATTAGCATCTTATTTAAACACTTTTCCAAATTTAAAGTCACAGTTTCCCGGTTTAGACGAGTCGAAATTTAATTTGCTTACACGTAAAGGTGTGTTTCCATACGATTTTGTGGATTCATGGTCGAAATTAGACGAGACGCAGATTCCCGAAAAAGCAAAATTCTATAGCACATTAACCGACACAGAAATTAGCGACGGCGAATATGCACATGCTTGCAATGTATGGGCGAGTTTCGCGTGTAGAAATTTAGGAGAATATTCTGATTTATATTTAAAGACGGATGTTTTGTTGTTGGCTGATGTGTTTGAGCAGTTCCGCACGAGCTGTTTGAAAACCTACGGCCTAGACCCGGCCCATTATTACACCTTACCCGGATACACGTGGGATGCCATGCTCAAATTCACAAACGTTAATTTGGAGCTGTTGACAGATATCGACATGATTATGTTTGTCGAGCGTGGTATCCGGGGTGGGTTGAGTCAGTGCTCTAAAAGGTATGCAGCAGCCAACAACAAATACATGCCTGGCTATGATTCAGGGAAGCCGTCGAAATTTTTAATTTACAACGACATCAACAACCAGTACGGATGGGCAATGTCGCAGTGCCTACCTTATGGCGGATTTGAATGGGTTGAGGATAATTTAAATGATTTCAATTTCAATGTGCCTGCAGATCACCCTGAAGGTTACATTCTTGAGGTTGATTTAGAGTATCCGCATACCGCTCACAATTCACATAGCGACCTCCCATTTTGTCCTGAACACCGCGCGCCACCAAAATCACGCGAAACAAAATTATTGGGCACTTTATTTAACAAAGAACGCTACATCATACACTACCGTAATCTACAACAGGCATTAGAGAACGGGTTAAAATTAACAAAAATTCATCGTGTGTTGAAATTTAAGCAGTCTGCCTGGCTGAAATCGTACATTGATTTAAATACGCGTCTGAGGACAGCTGCCACTAACGACTTTGAGAAGAATTTGTTCAAACTGATGAACAACGCTGTATTTGGCAAGACAATGGAGAATATCCGCAAGCACTCCATTGTGAAATTATTGACTAAATGGGAGGGTCGATACGGTGCTGAGGCGTTGATCGCGAAACCTAATTTCAAATCGAGCACTATTTTTGATGAAAATTTAGTAGCCATTGAGCTCAATAAAACCGAGGTTTACTTTAACAAACCCATATATGTAGGTATGTGCATCTTAGACATTTCAAAATTAAAAATATATGACTTCCACTACTCGTATATGAGGAGTCGATTCGGTGATAAGGCCCGCATCTGTTACACAGACACCGATTCCCTCATATACGAGGTGGAATGTCCTGATTTATATGACGTAATTCGACACCTCAGACTATCTGGTAGATAATGTGTACAATATCCCCCGCATAAATAAGAAGGTCATTGGGCTGATGAAAGACGAGAACGCCGGTAAGGTGATGACCGAGTTTGTGGGTCTTCGCTCAAAGATGTATGCCCTGCGGGTTGAGGGGCATGACAAGGACAAGAAAGCTAAGGGTGTCAAGAGGCACATTGTGAAGAACCGCATCACCTTTGATGATTACATCAAGTGTTTGCGGGAGAACACAGAAACAGCAGTACAGCAAAAACTGTTTAGATCTGTTAATCATGAGGTTGCGACCATCGAGCAGACAAAAATTGCCCTCAGTCCTCATGACAACAAGCGGTTTCTAATACCCAACTCGGTAGAAACTCTGCCTTGGGGGCATTGTGATATAATGGAGTAGCTTTAATATGTTAGTATCATTCCTGTATATTTATTTATTTATTTTATTGTATATATTTTTATTGTATAGTTTTTATTGTATATATATTATTCTCTTGTACATATTTTCCATTATTTTTGCTTATGTATAATAGATGTAATAATAATTGTGAATATCGTTTAATGTGATAAACGTATTATATTAAATAATTGCCGCCATCTATATCAATAGCATTATATCCTATATGCGTAACAAAAAATTATCTTATATGCCTTGGAGACATTGTAATGTACTTGAGTAGTTTTATTATTTTTGTGTTGATCCTCTATATTTATTTATTTATGTTATTGTATATATTATCCTCTTGTACATTTTCTATTATTTTGCTTATGTATATTCGTTTGTAATGATAATAATTGTAGATATCGTTTAATGTGATAAACGTATTATATTAAATAATTGCTACCATCTATACCGATAGCATTATATCTTGCACCTGTAAAATATATATGTTTTATATTATTGATATATTATAAATAAATATTTTACACTTTTAACATGTTTTATTGCCTAGTAAAAATGCTTATATCTACGTATTTGGCCGAAAGAACTCTGCTATAAAAAATGTTTGTATACCATTAATCTTATTGCCCTAGAATAAAAAATAGTGTATAAGGATGCCATAAATTTATCATAAAATTTGCGTTAGACAGCTCCTCCACAGTATCTGTAACAGGCAGGTGTTGAACATATCTGCAATGATCACCAGCGGTGCAAAAGGGTTGGTATACCAGCGGCGGCGCTCCGTATCTCCGCATAATTTAAGAGTCCTGCCACCGCACCCGCTATATCTCCAAGCTGTCTGTACCAGTTAAGACAATTAGCTCCGCATAAAAATATTGCGTCGGCGCGGACGTCATCATCCGATGTCGAAAACTTCCCTGTAATTTAAAAGTGGGCACGTCACAGCATTTCGCTAGCTAAAAATATACTGCCCATATTGTATTAAGACAGATATGGACAGTACCCCTTTTAAAACTGGAGTTTGGCGCATGTGTTAGTATTCCCGTCTGTCATGCCAGCGCCTTCGGGTCGATTCTCACCGGAGCATGTAATTTTTATCAGGTAAAAATTATATAAAAGTTGCGTAATCCAAATTAATAAAGTTTAATGGTTAATAAATATTCAAATAAACTCGCGCGCATAAATAATATTAATAAATTAAGTATGTAGGCAACCGACTCAGCATAATTTGCGTGCTGTCAAATCAACACCCTAGCATACACTTGGCAACCCGTTGTACAAATAAGGCTCGCCCATCTCGATGAGCTGAAAAACAAAATGGCTGAAATGTGAAATTGAAGCTCCATAAGAATTTACATGGGAAAATGGGGGGGAACTGTCCTAGCTACTCTACTGAAACTACTAATTATTCTTCACAATTTTAATAGTAATGATTCCAATTGCCTTCATCATCGCGGGTCCCCGTCCTAAAATATGCTTCAATTATAAACCTGATATCCGTGAAAACCATTTTACGTAAAATCACCTGACAGCATACATGACAGTTAATGCAAGCCTTTGTTCGAATATAACGATCGAATCGTAGTTAAGTGTACCAACATTACAAGATAAAAAAACAACGCGCCAAATTCAACTGCTTTTCAATCAATGACGAACACATGCAAAATAGTTTTGACAATCTATAAATGTAACCATATGGTCATATGGACATATGGTTTTCCTGTAACCATATGTCAATGAATTTCTTATATTGTACACAATTGAACACAACGTATGTAATCAAGAATAGGTCGTAGTCAGGGCCGGATTTACGTATAAATCAAAATAAGCAGTTGCTTAGGGAACCCGTCCATCGAGGGGAAACGAAAAAATGAATTAATGTATTTAAATCGGAAACATAATATAATTTCTTACTCATAATATATGTGTTGGGGGGTCCCAAATACCTGTGTGCTTAGAGGCCCTGCGGTACCTAAATCCGGCCCTGGTCGTAGTTCATAGCTCGACTTAGTTGAGCCAACACGTTAATTCAAAACGGTGCTTCACGTATTCCAACTCAATTTCGAAACCCGAATTGTGTTATACCCGCCTAACACTTGTATATCTGGTAGAATCTAGAATCTTATATACAGGGTGTCCAAGATAGGGATCAACAGCATGGGGATCTCGGAAACTGTAAAAGTTACAAAGGTGGTTAAATTACAAAAAAGTTGCGCAATTTAGGGGTCAGTAATATTCTTTTGAGAAAACCAGAAATTTCCGCTTACTTCCGGAGATATTCGACATAATCCGAAATCTTGCGATTTCGTTTTTATATTTTTCTGAAGTTATTTGAGAAGGTATAAGAAAACCAAAGGCACCTTCTCATTGCCACATTTTTAGATTTTTAGCTCTACAAGGCAGCGCTTACAAATTTTCAGTACAGCGTTTCGTTTCGAAGAAACCATAATCAACTTTATTTTTTTAGATGGCCCGTACAAAATGTACACCCTGTATTAGATAGTATTTCCTATTACGAATTCAACTCTTTATATCCCAGTATGGTTTCTCATGTTTTTATTCAGAGTTTTGAAAAGGTATAAGAAAACCAATGAAACTTTCTCGTTGCCACATTTTTAGCTCTACAACACTGCGTTTACAAATTTTCAGTACAACGTTTCGTTTCGAAGAAATTATCATCAACTTTATATTTTTATATGGCCCGAACTAAAGTACACCATGTATTGAATAGCATTTCCTATTACGAATTCAACGATAACCGACTTTGTAACTTTTACGGTTTCCCAGATCCTCATGCTGTTGATCCTTATCTTGGACACCCTGTAGATCATTCGCCACAATATTTCTGCTATTTATTATGTTATGGATATTATCAGCTTTTCTGACTATCTGCAACCATATTGCCTGTTCTCGGTCAATCGTCGTGGAAAACTGTATCAACAATCAACATGTTGGGTACACCGCTCCACCTTGTCTTCTATTCGAACTATTATTTTGCTGTGTGATATCTTAAGATGGACGTATATATCCTAAGTCGTTATTTTGTTGTGCAAGTTGAATTTATCGAACTTTGCTTGTATAGCTTTCAATACTTCACATTCCTGTACTGGAAATTGGGGCGTATTTATATTTAAGGAAAATAGTTACATTTATAAACAAATTATTCAAACCAGAATTTTGATCGTAAACAAGTACATAAATATTCAATATGTAAATAATTATATGAATAAATCAAGTTATTATTTTTTTAAATAAAATATTACTTTTTGATAGACGGCATCGTTCTTATAACTAATTCATTATACTCGTAATTTAATCAATATGTTTGTTTTGTTCATGCTCATTCATTCGACTCTAGTAGGTTATTTATTAATATATATGTCATTATGAATTTTGCTACAATTATGTAAATTGGTTGAATTGAACATATTAAATGGAATGGCTACTTCTTCCTTCTTTAGGTACTTGATAATATACTCTATTCGCCTTTTGATTTCAACTGATTGATGATACAGAGGGGTACTCGACTTTTGCTGGTTACAAGTTTTGCACGTCTTTACTTCGTAGTGATAGCAAACAAACTAATTTCCGGTCAAATTTAAACTAAGTTCTTGTTCATATTCAGCCTAATCTATTATTAATGATCCATAAGGTACAAGGAATGGTGGGTATAACCAAATGTGTTAATTATTTGTTTGATAGATATTTGTAATATATTGGCCTAATATAGGAACAGTAATTACACATTTACCTTGTAACACTAGAAATAAATGGAAAATGCTCTACTTAGTAGAAAATACATAAAGTCGTGTATGTAAAGTTCATTAAATTTTATACAGGTTAATAATAAATTAAAGACGGAAAGGCTCAGGGCCGATAGCTGAAAAAATATTGACTTCTCTCTCTAAGAAATAACGATTTACATCGCATCCATTTGATAGCAATTTAACAAAACACTCTGTTACGATATTAAAATGAAGTGCTGCTGTTTGAATTGCAAATTTCTTCAGATCGCTTCTTATTTATCATTTGTTCCAAGGTATGATCGCGAGAAATTGCAATTTGTAAATATCAAATACGATCAAATCCGTAACGCATTGCTAATATTTACAATTTCATGCCTTTCAATTATCACTGCATTTTACGAATATGACACTAATTCTACTGTAACTGTTTCAATGGAAATAATTTGGATTTTTAAATCAATTTCAACTTCGATCACGTCTATATCTGCTTTGTGCGCTGCAATGTTTAGTAGTAAACAGTACTTGAAGTTTCTCGTAATTCAGTCAAAATTTTGTAATGTATTCAACCATAGTAATACAAAGGTACAAAAACTAAAAGTTGTGCTTTTCGTCACATATGTTTTTAGTTTATTTATTTACACCGTACCATTCACCTTTATGTATAATGGTGTGGAATATATACAAACTGACTTGTTATTCGATGTACAGTATTGTTATATTAAGATGTTTTCGTTATTTCTATATTTACAAATAGAATATAGAACAGAGTGCTGGATACAAATTAATACAAAATTAAAAGAAGAAATATATTCAAGTTATTTAAAGCATGACAAAAATGGAGGTATATCCGAAATAATACCAAAGCATACGTCTAAATTTGACGAAATTTGTAAATCATTTATTCTATTATGTAACGTGAATGATAATTTTAATCATGTATTTGGATTTATTATATTTATAGTGATTGTAACGGTTTTAATTACTGTATTATGTTGTATATCTCTTCTTATTCTGTATACAGAATCAAGTGCAATATCACATTTGTATTTAATACAAATTGCCCTTGAAGCATTATTTTCAATTGTAAGTACACTGCCTTTAACTACACGTTTTGCGTACTTTCGTATATGTTTTCTAAAAAGATTTGTTCCAGGCTGTGGCTATTATGCTGTCACGTCAGGGGCAAAAAGCGAGTAATGCTATACTGTATACCTATAAACTGTGCTACGAAGGCATTCATATACATACCAATTCAGCTATTCAAAGACAGTTACATTTGTTAGTTGGAGAGTTGCAAGCGAGAGATATACAAATATCGGCAGCTGGATTTTTCTCAATCGACCATACAACTTTGTTTACGTTAATGAACCTGACACTTTCGTACTTGATAGTTATTTTACAATTTTCAAAATAAATTACTATTATACTACACTAAATTATATTACACACATTAAATATGTAATTGTTCCAAATGTTAGAACACATGGAATGAGGGTCACAACACATACAAGGAAGGGGAAAATATTCACACAGGGTATAATTATTTATATACTACATGGTACTGTTGGACTGTTTTCATATAGCACGATCACAATATACTCTATTTATTGTTTTGAATATACCTATAGTTAGATAATTGAATGTAGAATCTAATGTAAAACTACCATAGTAGTGTTTTTTTCATTTTCACTACTGGCTTATAAACACACAATTATTGACTCATATTAATTGTGTGAGTATTATTTTTCATCTTTCTAGACATTAACAGTGTTATTCATAAAACTTAAACCGCGGTTTAAAGGTGATTTAATCTTAGTAACCTTGGTAACCCTTTGTGTAACACCGCTAAACGACCGCTATAAACCACGGTTTATATATTTATGAATAACGCTGTAAGAGTGCATATAGCAACGTGAACTTAGACCTGCTAGAAGCAAAACTCGTATCTCTGAAGCTCCCCCAGAAAGTAGCAACATTAATTACCAACATTTTACGAACTCATGATCGGAAGCTGGTGGGACCCAGGGCCGTTCGATCGGTATTCCACAAGGTTCAATTTAAAGCCCAATACTTTTCAATTTGTATACTACCGTCCAGGGATTGTAATTCCGGTTGACCGGTTTACCGGTAATTCCAAAAATATTCTCATATTTTTTTACCGGTAAATTTCAATTTTTTTACCGGTATTTTCGGTAAATCGCATATGACCATAAAACAACAAACCGCATTTTGGCTGTCGCTGGAATCGACGAGTGGTAGGGCCACAATTTTAAAGTTGCTGTTGAAACACTTGTAGTATCTCGAACCCACAGCTCTATATTAGTTGTAGAAAGCTGAAATTGAGTTTATATGTTTGCTTCACTGTTGTGTAACCCAGGCCACCTGGTGAATATATTTATACCTGAAAACGAGAGATATTAGGTAAATAAAACGTGTATAGAGAGTTCAAGAGAGATTTTGTTTTTTATTCATCAAAAGAAATGCAAATAAATGACATGTTAAAAATTTAATACCAATCAATACAGAACAAACAACGATATACTTCAATATTAATATTTTTTTAATAATGAATGATAATTTTTTACACTAAAGTATAATTGAAAATATGTGTATCTTTGATGGTTTATTTTACAACTTCTTTAACATAAGGAAACCAATTCTACTGATAATTTCGACAGAAAGAAAACTATTTTATTAAGTTTTCATTATTTTATCTTGATTCTCATTTCTTTATTAAAATAATTATTTTTAATGATATATCTTTTTAAAATCCTATGGTATATCCCCAACTCAGCCGGAAGTCACGACCGAAGGTTCCAATACCATTTTTCAAATATGAATTTTCCCAAGTCAGCCGGAAGTCACGACCGAAGGTTCCATTCAAATTCAACTCAAAGTGTTGAATTTTGTTAAACATTTAGTATTTTAAATTTCATCACTTACTTCTTATTTTATTTAACTCACACACATACAACTGGACGCAAAGTTAGTGTTTCGACTCTGAAGCCCTTGAAACCTTGAAAACATTGTATTTGTAATGAGTTAAAATACCGATTTTGGTGGCAACCTCAAAACAATAAAAATATTCGAAATGTATGCACATTCGAAACTAGCGTATTCAGAACATTTGAGAATTGTTAGAAGAGCACGAGATATATCCTAATTAAAAATCACATAAGCTAGGAGGGAGTAAAATAAATATATTATATTAAATATTTATGAATATCTATATTAATTGTATTGAAAACAAATCCACTATCAATACAACAACCATCATTACAACAATAATTCCATTATTTATACAATGTTGCTTACATATAACAATTCAAAGTAAGTCGCATATAAAGTTACATAATTTGAATGAAGTAAAATAAAAAAATGTTTATATAAGACCATACAGTTTATTAGTAGGACAATATTGATTATCATAATTGTCCATAAGCAAACAATTGATATATCTTTCAATAACAACGTCCCTAATGTCAGTTAATAATAGTTTACACTAAGCATTATTTAATGAGGGGTTATTAAGAGATAGATAAAAAACATTAAATTAAAATGGCCTCTGAAAATACTTATATTACAAAACTTTGTTTGATCGAAACTAAAAATCCTTTCTTGTACCAACTCAACTGGCACGTTACCCAACTAAACATCCTTGCGTGTAGTAAACATTATAAACTAAACGTTGCTTGAACCTTGTTAAAAAATTCAACAAGAATGACATGCCTGACTATGTATTACGCTGTCCAACAGTGCTAGAAATTATTTCGGTGACATCTTGATTACTACTGATTTATTGATGCATCGATAAAGATGAGTTACTTTTCACGTTCAAATATTATGAGTTCAACAAACAAGTGGAACTAATTTCTGATATATGTTGAACACCCCTACTGTATAGTAGAACGAATCTCAATTGATGGATCCAAGGAATACAGAACACAGAATATATCATAAAAACATATTAGTGGAATAAAAAATGAACATAATTACAACTCCACATTATAACACTCTAAATAAATGGCAATCACGTTATTTGGAAAGACTAAGAATCGTGAACACAAGGGTGATTGTAAAATTGTACAAGTTAATTAGTCTATTTTTTAACTTAATAAGATCTAGCAAAAATAAGTGATGCCTTAACCCAATAGTTAAATAAATTTTCCAATGCTTTTTAAGTGCAAGTTAAATGTTGCTAACTACTCCAATTATTTAAACATAGATAATAATCTGTAGTTTCTGAAATGCAGTGCAACTGTTTATACTGCCGATTTCTTCAAATCGCTTCTTATCTATCAATGGTCCCGAGGTTTGATAGCGAAAAATTACATTTTGTAAATATAAAGCATGATCAAATACGGAGCGCATTATTAATATTAGCAATTGCATTGTATTTTATTCTGATTGCGTATTTGGATACCATTACTGATAATTCAGATTTTCCTATTTTGTGGCACATACTGTGGATTATTAAATCATTTGCAACTTTGCTCAGCTCCATCTATACACTGTATGCTGTTACGTTTAATAGTGAACAGTACTTAGCGTTTATCAGGATTCAATCGAAATTTTGTAAATTATTCAGACTTAGAAATACGAAAATTAGTATATTTAGAATTGTGCTGTTTTTCGTATATATTTTTGGTGTATTTATTTACTCTGAAGTCCTAACCATTAAATATTTGAGTGTCGATAATATACTATCGGACTTATTCTTTGACGTCCAGCACAGTTATGCTAAGGTATTATCTTTGTTACTATATGTACTAATGGAATTCAGAACTGAATGCTGGATAAAAACCAATGCGAAGCTAACAGAAGAATTGGGTTTCTGTATTTTAAAACATGACAATCGAATTGATTCCAAAATTAGAACTAATCGTACAAGTGAATTTAAAACAATTTGTAATTCATTTCGTCTATTGTGTGACATGAACAATAATTTTAATAATGTTTTCGGATTTAACATATTTATAACTATTCTAATGGTTTTGATGTTTGTATTATATTCTACATCTGTTATAATTATATATGCAGGAACAAGTATACAATCGTATAATTACTATATATTACATGGTATTGATGGATTCTTTTCAATTGTAAGTATAATAATATTAAAATTGTCTAAATTGAGAACTATTGTTTCAGGGAATGGTTATTATGCTATCACATCAAGGGCAAAAAGCGAATAATGCTGTTATGCACACCTATACGTTGTGCTACGAAGCCATATATATGGATATCAATTCAGTTATTAACGAACAGTTACTTTTATTAGTAGGCCAGTTGAAGACAAGAAATATACATATATCGGCGTCTGGATTTTTCACTATCGACCATACCACTTTGTTCACATTAATGAATCTGACACTCTCTTACTTGATAGTGTTTCTGCAATTTACAAAATTGTAATTTATGGCATAAATATTATATATTTAACTATATTGTGTATAAATTACTACACATTGGCTGGCTGAAAAAATACGTACATGGCCAAATCATTGTTTCTTTGACAGTGGTTATAATTAATTATATGTCGCAATGAAAAAGCTTTAAAAATTTTATGAAACAAATGTTTCCATGGCACTTTTCAAAATATTATAAAAGTGTGAACTTGGGATAATTTTCAATAAATTTCGTTATAAGACTCAATATGTAAAATCAAGTGTCGATTGTTTTGTTTGTTTTTTTAATGCTAAAGCAAATAAAATATTATTTTTAAATTCCACGTTAAAAAGGTGTCTCAATAATTGTGTAGACATGATATTTCTCAATTGTGACAAAAGTTGGTTATAAAATGTTTGGAGGCAGTAATTAAATGACAGCCGCTTTAATGCACCAATGATTAAATTGCAGCCAAATCGGCCAAAATGTTGACCAGATGACGAGATGACCAGATGACCAGATGACCAGATGGCCAGATGACCAGATGACCTGTTGTCCAGATGACCAGATGGCCAGATACTCGAACTAAAAAGCCAAAATACCTAACACAAAACTGAAAATTACACTATTTTAAAATTATCGTAGATATATCAACCGTGGTCTCGTTCGATTGTTTGAAGTAGAATGTGACAACTGCATCGAGATTGGACCCACCATTTCAATAAAGATTTTTTTAACGATTTTTTATTTATTTTTTATTTGTTAAGTTTTCAATGTTTCAAAAAATTACTTATTGAAATTTAAAGTTTATTAAGTACATAAAAATATGTTAATTATATTTTTTTGTGATATAGTAAGAAGTGAACGTATTTGTTAGGGATATTATCCCTAACTGGGCGTCGACCAACGAGGGTCTTTCTGCCGTTTGATTTATGTAAGTGAGTTAGGGCTTGTTACTCTACAAATTCGCTCCAGATCTAGAGCGTCGTTAGTTAATGAAATCCTAAAGCGGCGAATGGCACTAGTTTCTCAGTACAAATGTTCTACCTACCTGTACCTACTGGGGCTCGAACCAAGGTCTTCGAGCATGCTAAGCAAGCGTTCTAACCTGTCAGCCAAACTAGCGGTGCATTGTGGTACATTATTACCGATGCAAAAATGTTATATTCATAGCAAAATTTGTAATTATTTCGAAATAAAATTCGTTTTTAGATAAGAAAATTTGTGGAATTAGTCCATTACAAACACGCTTACAAAGTATTTATTCGCAATCATTAAATTTACTCAGTTTGAAATTTGACATGGCACTTCATGTTACGCCATGAAATGGATAAGGTTGCATAATTTTCCGTCGATTCGCCGATTCAGAGGATCCAGGCGCGACGAATAATTTTGCTTAAATCGCTTATTTTGTCCGGCAAACCGCCATTATTACTTTCTGTCAGCAGGATGTAGTTCGACATAAACAGGAAATGCTTGTAATTGCAAAAAATATCATTCAGAATCAGATAACTGGCTGACCGGCACGTGGTGCTCCGGACAGCAAAAAAAGTGTGCAAATTGCACTGCAAAGTGACGCAATCTAAGGTTACACCAGAGATTATTGCACCCGAATGCATCGGCATCCTCTCAATTTAATCGATATTGCGAAATGTTTCGTGCATTGCATTTTTATATAATGTGAATAATGAAAAATATAAATGTATAGTAATGTATAGTAAATGTATAGTAATTATTCCACGCATTGAAATGATTCTTTTTTATTAATAAACGCCAATGATACGCTTTTTAAACCACCAACGACTTAGTTTGTTTAATTCATTTATGAATTCTAACGTTCCTTTCAAGTATATGTAAATATTTCAAAAACTACAAGGTTTATGGAAAAATATGGCAGTCTACAAGAGTTCTAATTTAAATTTGCAATAAATTTTGTTATCATTTTTTCAAATTGTTATCTTCGCTAAATGTATTACGTCAGATATCGAATAATATTAAATGTTGGCCAAATATTAAATGTTTTAATAAAATTTGGTCTATTCTATGGGAAGGGTGTGCTATGTACTATGTAGTATAGAATAAAAAATGTATCGTTTTTTTTTTATTTATCTCAGTTTTCTGATAAGTTGGTGGATATCAGCCAAAAAATCACAACTTCGAAAGCGAATTTTTCCACATCAATCTCTATAATGGAAGTTAACAAATAAAAAAATTTAAAAATGGATACTGCATTTCTAAATGTTCTATGAATAGAATACGTTAAAGTTTGAATAAGGACGGGAAAGAAGCTAATAATATTAAAAATAACTCAGGATGTTCCGCTCGTGCAAAAATGATTCTGATGCAACTGGATATTAATTTAATGATATACAGGGTGAGTTTTTTCGGATGTTTAGTATTGGGATCTTGGAAACTATCGCAGATAGAGGAACGATTAAATCGGGAAGGAATTGCAGTTTTACGAGTTCAATTTCATGAGCTTTTTGTTTTTTGGAAAAATTGCATGGCTAACTAGATATCTCGAAAAAATATAGTTTTTGTTATTTGGTTCGGTGCTTATGGATCTTGTTATTATTTACTTTAGTAAAAATGTGCAAAGGAAAAAGTTGTACGTAATTATGTGCTTAATAATACAATCTAACCGATTATTTTATTAAAGCTATAAATTTTGAGTTATGAGACAAAGTTGAGTTTTTTCTAATGGAAACCATTGTTGGCCATGATTTTATAAAACAGGCGCTTTTTCAACTATTCTAATGATATACCACTTGATATATAATATATATATATAATTATGTGCTTAATAATGCAATCTAACCGATTATTTTATTAAAGCTATAATTTATATACCACTTGATATAGTTATTTTTATAAATAATTAAATTATCGTTATTTTTTACTTTTCATTTTCGAACTATTCAAGAAGTAAGCTATGGAAACAATTGATAGATGCGCAACGCGTTAAATAATAAAATTCAAGTTAGTTATTAAAATTTTTCTT
This sequence comes from Othius punctulatus, assembly GCA_951805005.1. Lineage (NCBI taxonomy): Eukaryota > Metazoa > Arthropoda > Insecta > Coleoptera > Staphylinidae > Othius > Othius punctulatus. The sequence continues at coordinate 30,163,414 of OX638142.1, forward strand.
TTCATTTCGAAATTATAAACATTATTATTTTGGTGTAAAATGTTTATTTCGTTGGAGTTACAATTTTATATAAAAATTATTTCTGATAAAACAAAATTACATAAGTACAAAACTACTAAACAGGGAATGACAGACGATAAATTGAGAAACAATACAAGCATATTAGAACGCAACTAAAGTAGGACCAAAACAACGTAATTAAAGTTAGGAATGTATTTAAGACTAAATATGTTCAAAAGGTTCACCATTATGATTAATGCACACCTTTTTAAAACAGAATTTGTTGCTTTTCTAACGGAGCGTCCATCAATATTAGCAAAAACTTGTAACTTGTAAGTACAGCTTCTGAAAGGTCATCTACTATGACGTACGATGTTTGATACATTCTATCTTTAACCATTCCCCATAAACAAAACTCTAAAACAGAGAGATCGGGAGATCGGCCACCACTATAATTGTCGTTTGTATCTATCAATTGTTTCTATAGCGTACTACTTCGAATAGTTCGAAACTGAAAAGAAAAAAAATCCCATAATTTAAATATTTATAAAAATACCTATGAGTAGTTAAACTAGGACAGTTCTGGATCGCCCCCCGCGAAGATTTCGATTAATTTAATCCGCGTTTTAATCGAACTTTTGACTCGCGTTAATCGGCTGAATTTGCGGGTAATTACATTGTGGTGATTCGGACAAGTGCTCACCAGCGTACCACACAACCTTGGAGTGGAGTGGCTTCGCCTGATAATTACACTATAGGCATTAAAAACAAAAGGCCATTAACATACCACCCACCGAGCCAGATATGCACCACGTGCAAATTAAATCGTTGCAGCTGATTAACATGTGGTCTGCAGACATGTTCATTCATAACTCCACCCCTCCGATGCCTATATAAATGCAATGCTCCGACCTTATCATCCCACTTTACATCGAGCACTGTCGAAGTTAACAACTCGATCTAGTCCTACGAGTTTTTGTGTATAACCCTTCTACCACCACATCTCTCCTAGCTAGTGATCTTGGAGTTTATGCTATCGAGTTTTCGCCAGGTAAGCTAATTAAAATTATTCATACAACGTGGATTTATCAATTAAAATAAAAATTATTTGCGAGAATTTTTAAATAAATGCATCACGTTGGAAACGGCAAATACCCTTGTCAGAGTCGTGGACGACTTCTGCAGGCAGGATGTTCGGGATCCTCGCATAATCGAGAGCTGGCTGGGGGAATCCGCAAGAATCTGGCGGCGCTCAATCAATCAAGCTCCTTAAAATCGGCTATAATCTAAAAAAGAAGCTAAAGAAGTTACTAAGCTGAATATTTTTGAAGATGTGGTTTTCCAAGACGATATTATAAAGACTCAGCATCATGCATATCACCCCAGATCGGCAAATTTCGGCAATAACGATGAAATCCGCATAACGATCCAGCAGCAGGAAATTCTGACTTTGCCTCACGATAGCTACATCTATATTAGCGGTGCAGTCGAGCCTCCTACAGGAGCTGGCGGTATTCCCGTCCAATTTTCTCTTACTCAAAATTCATTCAGTTTCTTATTTGAGGAAGTACGCTATGAATTGAATGGCATTGATGTAGATAAAATTCGCAATGTTGGCATAACTAGTACAATCAAACGGCTGCTCTCAATGCGAGGTGAGGATGAAAACGCTGCTGAGATGGCAGGATGGTGTTCCACCGGACAGTTGAAAACCTTTGTCGTCAATAATAACAAATTTTTCGCTATAATTCCGCTCAAGTACTGGCTCGGATTTGCAGAGGATTATCGTAAAGTGATTACGAATATCAAGCAAGAATTAATACGTTTGCGATCTGCCACTGATACTAACTGCTATACCGGTACCGCCGGAGCTGTCCTTACACTCAATAAAGTTGAATGGCACGTCCCTCATATACAGCCAAGTTCTGCGAATAGATTAGCTCTCTATCAAAATATTCACAAGAATGTGCCGATTCGTGTAGCATTTCGCGGTTGTGAACTGCGTGAACTTACAGCTTTACGACAGACTGAAAAAGAAATCTGACCCGTAAAGACTTCGAGTAATCTTGAGAAGCCTCGCTAAATCGGTATTGTACTGCAGCAAAATAGGAGAAATAATGTTGGCGTAGACTGCGCGAGATTTGATCATTGCAATATTAAAAATATTCGAGTACATCTAAACTCGGAAACTTATCCTTACGATGCATTAAATCTCGATATCGCAGCTGGCGATTACACGCGTGCGTACCATATGTATGTCGAGTTTCAAAAAAGTTATTATGGCCGCGCTGATGCTATGCCTATGCTGAATTATACTCAGTTAAGAGATCAAATGATCTTTCTATTTGACGTATCCAAGCAGAATGATAGCATTAAAACAGCTACAGTCGACTTGAATATCGAGTTGGAGGCGACCGCAGCATTTGCTGCCGGTACTCGAGCATATTGCCTCATTATGTACGATAGCATCGTTGAGTACAGACCTCTAACAGGAGAGGAGAGAAAAAGCTCACTTAAATGCCGAAGAGAGTAAGCTTTGATTTATGTCCCTTAACGTTGATGTATAGACCTCATGAGGGTGATCAGCATACACAGTGGAAACATATTGTTGCTGATAGGCTACGTTTCGAGAGGCGCATAGCTGAAGCTGGGAGAATGCTGGAACCTGTTCTACGCAAGCATATTGCCTCAACGCTGCGAGTGCTGGTCGTTGATATACAAAGCTTTTGCACACCTGAATTTACACCCAAGGAAGTGGCTCTAACATTTGATGGAGAGGGGATAAAGACATTCCTATTCAAGCCGCCCAAACCATTCATCGCGCTGAGCCGGAGCTGTCAGAAACATATTGTGTGGCTGGAGAGGATGTACCATGGACTGCCCTACAGCGGAGGATATTCAAATCTATCCAACATTGGAAACTTATTTAGGAGATATCCAGTTGATGTTGTCTATGTTAAAGGCGCTCCAAAGGCTGCATACCTCAGTAATTTTTTTGATAACGTTGTTAAACATAAGAAATATACAAGATAATGAATAAAACGGCAAAAATACATAAATAAATGAACTATAAAATCGATAAAAAAATATATACACACGCACATATACATATTAAAACTACACTAAATGTCCATGACCGCTAGCGAATAATGCCCCCAGGGCAGCGTCTCGTGGGATCCTGGCAGAAGATGACGCTTATCATCGTGTGGACTGAGACTGATTTTCTTCTGTCGGATGGTGAACACCTGGTGGTTGAAGGATAGAGCTCTGCTCGTGCACCATCTCGACACCAGTGTTGAGGCAGGCCAGGTAGTCAGCGAAGGATATGTGTTTCTTGACAACATACCCTTTGATGCCCTTGGCCATCTTGGTGTCCGCAGATGATGTAACTCGGCACGCATACATCTTTGCCCGGAGTCCTACAAACTCCTCCATGATGCGGCCTATAATAGAAAAAATAGCACATTAGTTTCAAGCATATTGATTTCAACACTCAATTACTTACCGCAATTCTCATCCTTCATCAGACCCGGGATCTTTTTATTCGCTAGCGGTATGTCATAGGGATTCTCGGGGCTATATTCGGACGTATCGAATCTGCCGATGTCCATCTTGATGTCCTGATAGATATCAGTAGTCCTGATGTCATATATCAGAGAATCGGTGTCCGTATAGCAGAGGGTACAGTCCTTACCGTATTTATTCTTCATATACGAGTAGTGAAACTCGTACAGAGCGGTTTTGGAGATGTCTAGAATAGCCTTCCCCACGTAAATAGGCTCATCGACGAAGACCTCCGTCTTCAATAGCTCTATTAGCACCAGGTCATCCTCGATGATACTGGTGCTGTAGAAATTCGGCTTTGATATCAGCGACTCTGCCGCATATCTCCCTTGCCACTTGTGTACGAGCTTCATTTCTCGTCGGTTCCGGACATTCTCATAGGGAGGTCCCTATGGCGATCGTGAATATGCATCGGGTAGTCCAGATCGACCTCCAAGACATATCCTGTAGGGGTATCGTCTGGGAGGTTGAAGTTAAAAGAGGAGACATCACCCTCTACCCACTTCAGCTCTCCTGCAGGCAGGTGCTGCGACATTGCCCAAGCATACATGGCATTAATATCATAGTACATGAGGTAGTTGGTCGGTGAAGCTGAATCATGGTCACTCATGTACTGATTGTTTGCTCGGGCATGCCTTTTCGAGCATTGGGTGAGTCCTCCTCGAATACCTCGTTCGAAGAACATCAACATATCCACGTCGCCAATCATGTCAAGCTGGACCCCCGTGTTCTTCAGCATGACGTCCCAGCTCAATGACGGTGCGGTCATGTAGTGGGCTGCATTGAGGTGGTAATTATTCAGGCAGACATCCCTGAATGCCTCGAAAACATCAGCCAAGAGTAGCACATCAGTCTTAAGGTATAGATCGCTATACTCGCCCAGCGTGGTGATGCTGAATTCCCGCCATACCTTCTGAGCGTGCGCATAATCCTCGCTGCTGATCTCGGAGTCAGTATTTATTTGATTTACGGTGGGGAGATACCGTTTTAAGTTTAGTTTACTTAATCAAGTCAGCTGACTCCGGAAGGATTCTCGGCTCGGGAGGTCAGTCTCGTCAAGATTGACCCAACTCTGTACGTACTCGTAGGGGAATACTCCCTTACGGGTGAGCAGGGCAATCTTCTCGTCGTTGTACAGCGGGAATTGGCTGTGCACTATCTTCTTGACTTCGAGGTAGGAGCTCAACTTATCCAGGGATGAAGCCATGAATCTACAGGAATCTATAAACTTGTATTTGATGTCTGTCCCTGCCATGCTCTTAAAGAACGAGATGAACTTTTCTATGTTGTTGGGGACCAGCGTCACCCTGCCCTGGGTAGGTTGTAGGGTAGGCTAGGTTGTGTGGTACGCTAGTCAGCACTTGTCCGAATCACCACAATGTAATTACCCGCAAATTCAGCCGATTAACGCGAATCAAAAATTCGATTAAAACGCGGATTAAATTAATCGAAACCTTCGCGGGGGGCGATCCAGAACTGTCCTAGTTTAACTACTCCTATGTAGATAATTAGAATCGTTGAAAAGAGGCCTTTTTTATAAAGTCATGGCCGACTATGGTTTCCATTAGAAAAAACACAAGTTTGTGTCATAACTCAAAAATTACAGCTTAAATAAAATAATCGGTTACACTGTATGATTAAACATATAATTTCCTATAACTTTTTCCTTTACACATTTTTTCTAAAGTCAATAATAACAGAGCAATATGCTCCGAACAAAATAACACAAAATATATTTTTTTCGAGATATCTAGTTAGCCATGTAATTTTTACAAAAAACAAAAAGCTCATGAAATTGAACTCGTAAAAATGCAATTCTTTCCCCATTTAATCGTCCCTCTATCACCGCTAGTTTCCGAGATCCCCATGGTAAACATCCGAAAAAGTCACCCTGTATATTTCAATTTTAATTCAATGAATATTTATTTGTATTTCTTTGTTCACATGCTTTAACTTATTAATTTCTCTGCATCACTGTGAATCTTAATTTATGAACTATTTAATTGCCAGGACTATACTTGCTCTGCCAATATGAAAGGTTGTTTTTTTTTTAAGAGAATAAAAATATATGTTTTATGACAGGAGTAGAGATTTCTATGACAACTATTTTTTTTTCAGAAATTTCGAATTTTCTGGTTTAGGAAATAGTATTACAATTTTTGTTTGTTATCATAGCACTTATTTCTCAAACATTTATTTTATTCTTGGGGAATAATGTTATTATTATGACAAGCATTAAAAATGATTACATTTTTCCCTAGAGGAATAATTATTATTATTTGTTATCATGAGTCATTTCAAGAATGGTGAATTTTTTCCATAGAGGAATACCTAATATTATTATTATTATTATTTGTTTTCATGGAAGTAATTTCGACAAATATATGTACATCCTTAAGAACAATAATTTTATTATGGTTATTTATTTTATAGTAGCCATTTAAAAAAATATTATTTTGTTTCCCTTGGAGCTTTGGTTCTTAACCGGTGCACTGCGAGCTTGTTGCAAGTGCCCCGCGAAATAAATGGTAAAAGCCGAAATCATAGAGATAAATCATACAGAATCTCTAGTTTCGAAAACAGTACCAGCATCATTAAAACCTGTACTAGGCCAAGTTGTAAATATTGTAAACTTCATTAAATCGAGACCATTAAAAATACAACTTTCTAAAACACTATGCATTTCTATGGAAGCTAAATACGAATGTTTGCTTTAGATTGAATTGAGGTGGTCATCTAGGGGTAAAGTTTTATACCGATTCTTAGACGTTAAGAATGAATTATTAATATTTTTTTCTAAAATTAAGGTATGGATGATTTTATAAAATGTCTTCAAAATAATGATTGGTCTGCTAAAATGGCATATTTAGTAGATAATAGGGTGTATTGCGTATCAATAAACGTTAGATGCAACGTGTACGTTACTTGACAGCATCACATTCGAATGTGAAGAAAACCAATTTGTTATACATATTTGGATCCAGAAAAATAATCTCTACCAGAAAAAAAGTAAGAAAGTATATGTGACCGTTTGGAAAAAAAAGTTAATTAAATTAAAGTTTATTGTTTATAATTTTGTTATTGTTTTATTAAAATCGGCCAATAAATAAAGGAGTAACGGCCAGCAGCGTTTTTTAAAAGACACCCTGTATAAATAAAAAAAAACCATAATAGCAATAGACATTTCTTTAAAAAACTCCATTATCTTCTCTAGCAATCAAAAAGAAAACAATAATAAAAAAAACACAAAAACTACATTACAGAAATACACAAATGACTCGTAACAACTTAATATCAATGAATCAAACTACATAAAACTACATAAAAAGAAATACCAATCAGACAAATTATTATATCAATAAACTCACCAACACATAAAATAGTTAAAATCACAAACAACATTATTAATAATTATATTATTAAACATAATTCAATACAAAATCTAAACACACAATTACAAACAGAATAGAACTTATAAATCACATAAACAATACAAAATTACCAATAAATTACTCTCTAGCTTCTTTTGACATAATAAATTTATATATCAATACAGTGAGGAAATTAAGTAGCGTATAAATACGGTAACTTCGTTAATGTGTATGAGAGAGAAAAAATCTAAAAGGGAGATAGCGATACAAATTACTGCGCATATAAACATATATTTTTCAGATATAAGAAAAACTAATTTTTAAGGTGTGACGTCATTGATATATTTTTTAAATGTCAACCTATATTATTTTTTTTTTATTTCGGTAGAGATTTTTAATCTGTTTTCAACCATACAAAATTTTGAATAGGTTACATAAGAAAAATTCAAGAAAAACGCCCTTAAAGTTAAAAAAGTAAAGATGAATGAAATTGCAATACAGGCCATGGATAGGAAGAAGGGGCCCAGTGGAATGGCCGGCTAGGTCCCCTGATCTAACGATACAAAAACCGACCTAATCATTTAGAGGACCTTTAAGACACAATTAGGCATGAGTGTAGGTTAATAACGCCTCTAATGCTTCAAAACGTAGTGAATGCATTTTATTACCGTTTTGGGTATTTCCAGATAATGCAGGGTCATCAGTTTGAACATTTACAGTAATTATCGAAGCTTTAATATTTTTTTGTTTGTTTTAAACCCCGATAACTAGGATTAGTCTGTTAATTTCGTGTATCTTTACTTTTTTTAACTTTAAGGCCGTTTTTCTTTAATTTTATTCTTATGTAACCTATTCAAAATGTTATATGGTTGAAAACAGATTAAAAAACTCTACCGCATTTTTTTTTTAATAGGTTGTCATTTAAAACAACATTAATGACGTCACAACTTGTAAAATTTTCTTTTTTTAAATCTGAAAAAAATATTTTCAAATGCGCAGGAATTTATATCGCTATCTCCCTTTTACATGTTTTCTCTGTCATACACATTAACGGAGTTACCGATTTTATCCGCTACGTAATTTCCACACTGTATACCAATAACAGAATCACTTGCTTGCTCAATCAATATAATTAAAAAACATATACAAAACACAATACACACACACATTTAAACTTATTAAATTAATTGTAGAACAAAACTTTTGTGTATTCAACAACAATTTCTAAAATATGAACGATGGATTGCCTATGGGCTCATCACTAAACGGAACATCTAGTTGTATAATCTACCTTTATGGATGAAATAATAAGGAAAGCAGAAAGAAAAACAAAACAATTAGTATTACGTAAATATACCTATAAATAGGTATAGGATACCTAAAAAGAGTACAAAGACACAAATGTGCGTTTGCGGATCGATGATGTACTACTGGTAGCAGCTAGTGAAAAATATTTACTTGAGAATTTAAAAATATGGAATAAAATGATGAATGAAGAGGGAATAAAAATGAATCAACAAAAATCAAAGTTATGGGCATAGCAAATGAAGAAGAAATGATAAATATAGACATAGAAAGACAAAAGATAGAACAGATATAACTTTCATTATTTACGACTAACTTTTGAAGAATAAGAAGATAGAAAATAGACATAAATCATAGAATAGAGAAAGAAGGCCATCTATATTACGCAATAAACAACACATTTGTAGCGACACGAAGTGTCATAAGAAGCAAAAATCAAAAGATATATAAAATAATATTTAGGCTCACTTTGACATATGGATGTGAGACATGGGTATTAAACCAAAGATAAAAAAGCATAGTTCAAGCCCTGGAGATCAAATATCTCAGAAGGTAAAAGGGATAACAAGACGAGACATGATTAGAAACAAAAATATAAGAACGGAATTGAACACAGAACGGCCTCGACAGCCGATATCCACAGGGTCGACAGCCTATTCTGAATATAATCGAGAGCGTACGCCACTCCCAAGCGAGAGAAATGAATTTTAAACACACAACAACAGCATCCTTGTTACCAACTTAAATATACTAACAATCTTACCAAAATAAAATATGAAGCGTGCCAACGTGCTGATAACAAATAAATACCAATAGATGAAACATCGTCTAATTGCTATTGATAAGTTTGTAAGCGATTATAACGTACTCTGAAAATTATTCAAGTAGTTAATTATTTATTGAACTCTGTTATTGTTATCACATACTAGATCTCTTATTTTAAATTATTTACAACACAATCAAAAGAACCATTTTCAAATCAAAAAAGTTAATAAGAGAGAATGCATAATTAATAATATTGTGCATTCCATTTTGTTTTGTCTTTTCCATAGAAATATATTTTCTTGTGGGAAGGACGTTTTTTAGTAGACATAGATGTAGTAGCTTCATTTACTTTACAAGGAAAATTTCCATGACAGTTAAGTTGTTGTCACTGGTTGCTACGTCTAACAAAATAGTAAGTCAATCCCTGGAGTAAGTACCTAATCCCTGGAGTAAGTAAGTATATTTACTTCCCTGGTGTCATGACAATAATCAACCTACTTCGTTAAAATATGACATCGAAAGTGTTTGTTACTTGATTGGTAGTGAACTTACCGTTCAGTGAACGATTCAGAAATAAATCTAAAAGTATCAAATTTTGCGATATATTTATCAAAATTAAATTTATAATTATTGTAAGTAACAGTTGTAATACCACTCGCATTTGCATTTCTAGCGTGGTGGTTAATGGACAGACTTTCAGATGTACAACTCCCAGGTTGTTGTAGAGGTCCACCAACATCATTGTGTAGAATTTTTTGAGCAAATTCAATTTTGTTTTTGAAGGAATCGTTTATGATAAGCAATTAATGTAGCAAACTTAGAAATGTCGATAGCATCATAGAGAAAAATTGTACTCTTTAGCATTGAATAGTACGCCCATAAACTGCCTGGGGCATTCAGTTGTCCACTTCTCACCACAAAATACGCTAACAAGCCCTTTTCATTTAAAGCAGTCTTCTTTGCTTCACCCCATTCCTTAAAAACCGTGTGTGTCTGTTCATATCGGACTTTGGATTTTTCTGGGATTATTGCCGAACATCCTTCTTACCACGCTTCTGCTTAATCATTCGGTAGATGATCACTATCGATATCGGAATCGCTCATTTTTGCTTCGAAAATAGAACTATGAACAATTCTATCAAAAAACACAATTTTACTTGGTTGAAAAAAAACATAGAAACCATGGAAAATCCAGCCAATATTTTCAGTTTCAATCTTCCCGATTATTAAAAATTTGTAGGAGTATTATTCGAAATAGTCCAATTGTGCAAAAAACTTTATAAGCATGTCAAACGGTAATAGTTACCGTTCCCAGACAATAACTAGAGTCGTCACTTCACTCCTCCTCCAAACAATTGTCTTCGAACGGTAACAAACTCTTGCCGTTCTCCATACTTAATATACCTACTATAAAATACCTTTTTCCACTCCCTGCATTGAAGTACACTGTTATAACATTGATTTAGTGGAAGTAAGTCCCACTTACCGATAAACTTCCCTCGGGGAAGTAAGTAAAATAATTTCAATAGCGTTCTTCCTCTGGCACCAGTCTTTAAAACACTTTTGATAACACCCCTTCGACTTCTCCGGCAGTAGGAAGTAACAGGCAGCATCTGCAGCTTCTTCAATTGCCATTTCTTGTTTATTTTCATTGGAATTCATTTTACAACTGAACGAATGCAATTTCTGACATTCACACTTTGTTTGAAAAATAGTCTTAGCAACCAAAGCCGTACTGACATTTTGTTCATGTTGCGAAAATAAATTAATGAAACACAAACAATTAAACCAACTTTAGGAGTGGAAAAACAGTTATAAGCAATTTGAGAGGTAAGTTTTGACCAGTCTCGGTCTTTATTGCTAGCCCTCGCTGTCGCTCGGGCGCAAACTCGACCTCGACTGGTAAAAGATACTTACCTCTCTTAATGCTTAAATAACTATTTTCCACTCCCTGCATGGTAAGTACACTGTTGTAACATTGATTTGATGGAAGTAAGCCCCACTTACCGATAAAGCTTTGGTTACTATGAACAACGGGAAGTAAGTAAACACTTACCTCCCTCAGTAAGTAAAATAATTTCAATATCGTTCTTTCTCTGGCACCACTCTTTAAAGCACTTATACGCATTTTGATAACGCCCCTTCGACTTCTCCGCAGTAAGAAGGAACAGGCAGTATCTGCAGCCTCTTCAATTGCCATTTCTTGTTTATTTTCATTGGAATTCATTTTACAACTGAACGAATCCAATTTCTGACATTCACACTATTTTTGAAAAATCGTCTTAACAACCAAAGCCGTACTGACATTTTGTTCAAGTTGCGAAAATAAATTAATCAAACACAAACAATTAAATCAACTTCAGGAGTGGAAAAACAGTTATATGCAATTCGAGAGGTAAGTTTTGACCAGTCTCGGACTTTATTATTAGCCCTCGCTATCGCTCGGGCGCAAACTCGACCTCGACTGGTAACCAATACTTACCTCCCTTAATAACAATTAAATAACAATTCTGAAAAATCTGCAATGATAATTTTCCAATACAGCGCATATTATTGATAGTACTATAAACACTGATAAAGTTGTGCCGTATGATGTTTTTGATGGAATTAAATTATTGAGTTCGTAGGAGTTCATAATATCAAACCATGCATTTATCAACTCTATGAACTCAGCTGTATCCATGGCCAATTCATCATTGAAATAATGTCAAGCAAATCCCGCTTCCTTCCCTTGTAATGTAACATACTATTCACAATAACATGACATTTGTCAAACTGACGGCAAGGGTTTTTTATTGTATGGTTCAACTTATTTTATTATTTCTGAGGTGGATTCTGCTACAAACGAATATTAAATAACGAATATAAAATGATACATTTACAGTTTTTAATACTCTAAAAAATATTCATTTGCGATTTTCCTCTAAAATTAATAGAATAATTACACATATTAAATTTTACGTTAATAATGTTATTTTATGTTAAATTCCCATGTTCGCCCCTTATCCCAGACACTCGGTATAATACCCCTTACCCTTATTGCCGACCATTTTTTTTTGTTACAATACTTGAATATGAATATTTTTCATTTCTTGTTAAATTTTGAAAATTACAGTTAAAAACTAGTAATTCGTTAAAATTGGAAACTTTTCAAATTCGACTAATAATTTTAGTGTTTTCGAAATAAACACAGACCAAATTTGGCAAGTTCAAACTTGCCAAATTCAAACCAAATATGGTAAAATTCAGATCAAATTTGAGTTGTTAAATTTTTAAAATCGTTATACAAAACTTTCAAAACTCTTTATAATGTTGCCCAAAATTATGTTAACAATGTTAACAAAGAAAATTCACTTTTGAAAAGTTCACTTTAAATGTGTTGATATCGTTGATAGTCCAGTCATATTAGCCTCAAATCTTATAATATCGATTTATAAAAGAAAAGAAAATTCGGAACAGTTTTATCACAAAAAACATTTATTTACTAGTAGTAAATAGTAGTACCGCAACTTAATGCACATTTCGGCCGCAATGCAGCCATTTTCAGTAGCAATACAGTATTACAGTACTACAATATAGTACTACATATATTGCTACTGAAGATGGCTGCATTGCTACGGAAATGTGCATTAAGTTGCGGTACTAGTAAATAAATGTTTTTTTTTATGAAAAAAAGGTTTCCGTATTTTATTTTCTACAATACTTTTACAAGCTCCACCTCATCATTATCAATTTATAAGATTGAATTATCAATTATATTTTGCAGACCGCCGCTTATTTCTCACTAGTTCTGTTGAAATCTTGGGTGAAATATGATATGTGTCCCCTTAAACTAATTCAACATTTAACATATACCATCAAAATTTCGGAAATTCAGGTAATATCATCAAAACTTCTTTGCATTCTGACAAGTTGTGTTAACATTTAGGATAAAATTTGATAAATGCAGTAAGAATTTGATCATTCAGATTGAGTTTTATACAGTGTGTTTGTAAATGAGTGTAGATTGTATTTTAGGCAACCAAACATACACGTTGGTATACTCCGATTTTTCTAAACTGGCGTGCACGTCATCAAAATAATAATCATAATAATGACGAGACAATTTTACAAAGTTGCCAGCTGTCCTGGGTATTTAAAAATGGCTGCAATCAGCTGTTGCGCCCGTGCAATCTTGTGCGACAGTGCGCGGTTCGTATCAAATTCATCGACTTCTCTACCGTTTATCGTACAGATATCAACCTTGTGGTTATGGTTTACCATCTACAATGACAAAATATGCATTGTAATAATCGATCAAATGTAACAAGTTAGACGTCAAAGAAGTTTGAAGCATTAGTGAAAAAGATGTGGCATCGTAGCCGAGAAAATATCGCCGATGCCAACATAAGATGATTTATTACATGATTGGCAGGCGAAAATTGTGTCCGCGGTTAATACACCGATTACCTATTTATAACCACCGGTGATCAGTGTTATGTAACAAATAATCTTCAGATTAATTTCGATTCTTAAACTATTGTTATGCATATTCTCGAAAACAATCACGTTGGTACGAAAAAACCTCATCGCACAGCTGTTTGATGACGTGCACGCCAGTTTAGAAAAATCAGAGTATAACACAACAAAAATATCACTAAGGATCCATTGGTGTAACATAATGTTAAAGTTGAGATTCAACAGCTTTATTTTTTTGTCACCCATGTTCCGTTTTCAGTTAATTGCCCGCTACGGAAATACGCCATGAGAATAAAGGCGTCATGTTGCGGTGTAAACACCATAGTTTTAAGAAACTAACTGTTGTTTGTTTCTGAAAATTAACATTTCTTATTTTAACATAAGTAACTAATGGCCACTTGCACCACAGTAAACAAGTAAGGCTTAAACACAACTTAAAATGTGAGCAAGGCTTAAGTCAGAAATTCGCTTGCACCACATTTTATGCACGTCTCAAGTAAGGCTTAATGTAAGTTGTCAAGAGCGGTCGCTTAAACCAATCTTAAAATTCACGACGCCGAACATAACCTTAAAATTATTCCGTTAACTGTCACGGCATATGTTCATTTCAGAAACACATTTTTTTGCAATGGCTTTTGAAAATGTAATTAATCGTGATGATGCATGTGAGCTAATGTGGCTGTCAGCTCGATTTCGATAAAAGATGGACTTGGTGGTTCTACCCTATAGCCCTTCAAATACATCGTAAATTCTGTGACAAATATTTAGCACGCATTTTAACTCCAAATCTGAGCTATAGCAGCGGATTTAATTTACCTTTTTGGAATTAACTCCGTGCAGTGCAATAATCACAATATTCGTCTTTGGCCTCGACTAACGAAACGAGCGGTGAGCGGCTGCGGCGATCAGCGAGCGACACAATACGTTCTGTTTACGATTCCACCAGTGCTGGTGGACCAGATTTTAATGCAGCTTGCTGGAAAAACATGACGCTTTGCACTTGCTGCTTACTGCTTCTCATAGACAATTATATTCGCCGCCCACCGCACACCGGTCACCGCTCAAATAGTGCCCGAGGCCTAATAACGTAACAATTTTGTATATACGCACTGACAGATCGACACTGAAAATCACAATGTCACCAACATACCAAACGAATATTCTACCAGATTTCGCAACGTTGCCACACGAAGCAAGACTTGGGGCGTGCTTAGTAAAGCAATCTGCGGTGCAAGTCCCTTCCCTTTAAGCATTAGTTAAAATATAAGCCCGGCTTTGTAAAGTAAGGCTTTGCGAAAAAATGGCGCAATTGGCCATAATTGAATCAAGAAGCAACGGACGTTACTTTGTATCCAAGAAGGGAAACGGGTTAAAGGGGTTTTTTTCGTCCAGTGTGGGTCAGTTAAGTTGTTATGATATACCTGATGAAATATCCACGAAACAACGACAATTAAATAGATACAAAAGAGAAAATTATCAGTACATAACAACTTAACTGACCCACACTGGACGAAAAAACCCTGTTGACCCGTTCCCCTTCATAAATAACTAACTTGAAATAACTTACCTAGATTAACTTTACAATGATTGCACGCTACTGGCGAAAATGACATTAAACTTTGACAAATTGCGGTGAAATACACTAAGCACCGACATGGAAAAACTTAACGGCAATAAAAATCCTAAATTTCATTTAAATTTTGCCGCCTTTTCTACAATCATTTACAAACACCCGTTATTTATAGTTGTAGCCATTGCATGTCAATTCTATTCGAAATTTTGCAAACTGGCATTTGCTTCTCACTAGTTCTGTTGAAATTTTAGGTGAATCGCATTGGGTGAATATGATCCTTCAGGTCCTTGTCGTCAAGGACGACACACTCTTATCCAGTTAAATATTACAAATTTTGTGAACACTAATGTATATACCCCCAGAATATACTGCCGCCCTTAATATTCGACAATTTTGCCTGAAGATGGCTAAATGATCAGCTGAAACTGGTTGCAAATAATAATAAATAAGTTTATTAAGGAAGATACTACTGAAGACTGAAGACTGAAGACAACAATAACATTAATATGAGAAACAATCAGAAATATAAATACATCCTTTTTAATAGATTTGTTTTTCAGAATGATTATAACAGTATTTCGCATATTTTATAACAAAAATCAATAGAATCAGTAATCAGTAATCAGTAATAGAACAACTTCTACAGTGACCATATTTGAGAGATCTATTAAAAAGAAACCATTTTAACATAGCGACTCTATGATACTCAGAATCTTGATGTACTTTATATTTTCTCAAGCGTTCCTCCATTTTTTAAAGCCGAAAGTGATAAAAACTGGTTCACTAGATTTTTTTTAAATAGTATGCACAGGAAGCAGAGAGCTAAATTTTGCCGGACGCTGTATTCTAGCCAAAAATAGTCCCAAAACCATGTATGTACTTTAGAAGCTTCTTTTGTTTTATACATCCTGCTGAATACGGATAATAATAATAAATGTTAAAGCAAATTAAAAAACTACAACTTCCTTGCTGGTTCAACTGCCAGTGACAATAGGTGTTTGATGGCCAAGAAACCAAAAAACCGGAGGAGAAAAACACTTGTAAGGATATAAGCTGACTCGACTCTGAAGCAGCTCAGTTTCGCCCCTGGCGTGTATACATTGTTTTTGATTTTTGAAATGATTGGACATTGTGTCCAGTTGCCGGTAGCCCCTAGGCGGCAGAAGTATAAATCCGCCACTGACACCAGGTGGTACAAAATAAAGATGTGAACTGCAGGCTCATCTTTGTAATAACTATTATAATAAGCATATGTTCTGTCATACATTTTATTGTGATTCGGTGGGACCAGGTTTAATGTATCGTTTCACCTTATCAACCCAACTCGCTCAACATTTGCTTTGTTTGCACATACTGTGTTGCCTACAATGCAGTATTAATGGATGTATTCAAAAAATGTGGCACTATTACTTTATCACACTAATTGACAATGCATTATGATTACAATAAATAACAAAATATAGCAATTAACGAATAAAGTATAATGATAATGATAAATAAATAATAAAAACATGAAAATATTTATATCTCAGCAACTAAAGGTACATTCATAAATTCTGTAATGCGACGCAACATAATGCTGTGGGTAGTTGTGGCTATTTATTGTATATGTATTGTTTATCTTTATTAGCAATGGGCATTTAAACGGTATTACCTATTTCGATAGTATAGCCACAGCGTAACGTCACTACTCACTAGTATTATGGAGTCCATTACATACATACCTTGCATGGTCATGCTATGGTCATAGCACAATCATGATTTTTTTTCACACAGGAGTTTTCAATTATTTCTTTACTTACTAACTTTTATAAATATATTTTTCATCTATTCTATCTATTCTATTTCAGAATAGATTCATATATATATAGAAACAAAATACTCGCACTTTGTAACCAATAACTAATCAGCAAAGTTACATTGAGAAACTCCTTTGGCAATTATTTCTTCTATATTTTGGTGTCCCTTTCAGCTTTTAACCTGATAGTGCCTCGCTCGCTTCAACCTCAGAACGTTCCTGCGTATTGGTGATTAAAATAGGCTTGGTATTATAAAATTTCAACATGCAGGCTATTCAAAACAAAGGTGAATGTATTTACACGTTTATTCAAGGTTGAATAATTACATTTTGTCTGCCGAATCACATGGAGTAATCAATATAAATGCAGCATATAATCGAAAAGTGTTTTGCCGTAAAAGCCAACAATCCTGGCAAATATACTCCGAAGTACAGTCTTTAAAACGAAAAAAACTCATACAGACAAACTACAAGTAGGTATATATATTTATATATAAAATCATTAAATTATCAAAAAGGGGACAACTTAAAAATTGTAAACTATACATATTAAAAAGAACACTATGTTTAATTTCTTCTGAGGTAGAATTTGTTACATTTTATTTGAAATAAATGAAGAAAACAATAAAACATAAGATACAATATGGAGCCGGCGGATGATGCAACTTCTGTGTTAAACTTGTGTGTATTACTTTTATTCATATATATCTCTCTCGTTTTAAATTAAATCAAGGTTTAATACTAATTTTTATTAACTATATGTACACGAAATCCGGAAATTGTAACAATTCCTATTCCACTTCACATATCCTTTAAAGAAACAACAAAAAACGATTCCCGTGTTTTGACTAATTTTATATTTTTATACATCATCAAAATCATCATATGTGTGAAATGTATAAGTTGATGAAATCGTTATTAAATTGTCGATTCATAATTACATGAAATTTAAAAGGTAATGTGTAATTTGGTTCACTTGATAAGAAAAACTGCGATTTAAAAAATTAGTCAGTTAATTATTAGAAATCGCTAAGAGTTGTAATCTTAGCATGCAGTCAAATATATAATAAAAACATCTTTCTAAGTCTATCATTCATGGTATCAATCCATTAATGTAACAATTAATGAATATATTTAACTAATTTGTCTAATAAATATATAAGACACCAATCAGGATTGAAAAAAGGATTGTTATTTCTCCGTTACATACATTTAAGCCTTCTCATCACTCTATCTATCTTTCCTGTTTAATTATTAAAATATTTCTAATAAAATTTCTAATAAACACTTATTATAGTAAAAACATATCCATATACTTTTCAAACGAGGAAGAAAAGTTAGAATTTGGGTAGGAATATAAGCCTGCCCACATTCCCTTTTCTCCGGCAAAGAAACTATTCTTCTAGCAAGACGGCTTAAAATAACACGCATGGTCTCGCCCTTGAGAATTTGTTGACAATTTCCAGCCGATTAATTGAAACAATGAAACTATAGTCAGACTGTTAGATATACTACATGATATTCTTATGCTATACAGTCTTCTCTCAGATGATACTAATTTTGTAAAAGAATAGTTTTCATTTATTCCATAAAAAAGTTATATACCTTTTGTTTAGATAGAAACTAATTTGAAGAAACTCTATACAACTTACTATCTTACATAGTTTCTCAGATACATACAGTGTTTTGAAGTTTCGAAAATATTTACAAGTGTATTTGAAAAATGACACTAACATTGGCTGCTCTTAGTTGTTTTCTCTTTATGTAAGTACAAAACATTACATTTGAAAATACTTGAGTTCACATCTACATATTTACATTTCATATTTATATGCAACTTTATGATATTTTCAAGGAGAACGAAAGCTGTTAATAAATTGTAAAACTTCTACACTATAAATCTATCTATCAAATTTGTACACACATAAAAACTATAAAATTTTGTACAATTGGGAGTGACTTACTGTATTTAAGAACGCATGTTTCCTGATACACCGATTGATTGTTCTCCATGAAGAAATATCATAAAATACAACTCTGGGGTATTTAAAGTAAAGCAACCAACATCATATTTAAATTAAATTTAACTACATTTAAATATACATGTACAAAGGTAAAAAAAGTGAATACAAGTCATGTAACTATTTATATATAAAAAAATTAAATACATATAAAAAATCCTATTAATTAAAGTTGTACATTTTTAGATTTAATTTAATTTAAAAAAAATCATTTAAATTAATGAAATTAAAAAAATCAGTCAAATAATAATTTTCCGAGAACGGATACAATTTTCAGTCTATACAATTTTATTTATTTTAATTTTATGATGAGCAAAATATATTCTTTCTTTGATTTGAAAACACTTTTGATGAAAATGAATTTTTAAGTACTTTGAACTGACACATTTTTAATAAATATTCCGTTTTTAGAGGGGAAACAAAATTTTACTTATCACAATCGTTAATTTGGGCATGGTCTGAATCCGTGTTTGAATGTGTTATTAAAAATGCTTCAGTTCCTAAAATGATGTGATATAAATTAAATTATTATGCAGAGATCATTTTATCTTTTCAACAATCAAACGAGCGAAAATAATTGAACACAAATATTGGAAACAGGTGATTAGGGCGGGTAGTTTGTTCAAAATATATTTGCTAGATTTTAAAATGGCACTGGCTAATGGATAGCGTAAATTACAAATAGATGATGGAATGAACAATGATAACAAAAATGGCAGAATAATTGTACACACACAATAAACACGCAATTGTTATTTTCTCCTTGTGATTATTTTACAGTGGCAGTTACTGGCAGTGACCGGTCAATTCGCTTAAATAATTAAGATGGGAAAATGTACAAAGCAATACTAAAGACATTTACATGGTATGAGGCTTGGCAGTTTGGATTTTATCCGTGCACTCAATTACCACCATATCTATTCAATAGAATTAATTATATAGAAAACTGAAAATTACTACAACGTTAATACTTTAATTGATATGAAAGAATAGGAAAAACTACACATTTGTCCATGAACTGCAATGCCTCAAAAACATTCAACACGCAAATATATCATAAACAAGTAACTCAAACGCCTCACATAACCATACTATACCCTAATTATAAATTAATTGTTTGAAACAACCAGTTAAAAAATTGGCAGTGGTGATTTAGCTGGCTGCTTTAATCGAGCTCCCTTCAGCAGCTATCTTCATTTTACCTAACCTACTAGCCTACTATACACAGCAAAAAGTGTATCCCATCAGGATCTACTTTACTTTACAAATCTTTCAAACTTACGACTAAATACAATGTGTAGCTTACATATGGTCCTTACAAAGCCTTCATTACAATACGTTAAAAAAACAGAAAGACAACCTATGCAAAAATACATTACTTCCTTTTAAGCGCAGAGAGATCAATTTTTTGTTGTGTCATGATTCGAAATCACAATAAATAATTTTCCTGTCGGCATAGTTTCCCTTTCCGTTTAATCGCCATGAAAGCTGTGTAAGTGACCTGAATTCGCCATATATCACGTGTTCTTACAAGGTTTACGTCTATGCTTTTGCCTAGTTATTTGGCCCTCGATTGGCGGGAAGAGGACGGGCTTGAGTGAGTCCTTGGCAGACGGCTGCAAATTAGGTATGGACATCGTCTTCGTCGCAATGTAATCTTTCTCAGAGACCCACTCATCATCAGCACTGAAAATAATATATAAATATCAATAAAAATTGTTTTGCATTTTTATACTAACTTCAAACCAAAAATTAAAGAATAATATACAATTTTGTATCAAAATTATCATAATAATCACAATTATTCTAGATATTAAAAATAGATTCTTACATGTCGTTGGGATGCCAACGAAGTAGCATTTTTGAAGTCCCATCCTGTTCCACTCTTCTGCCCAATATCTGACTTTGTAATGTGATGGTATCACCTTCTGTACATTCGAACTGTCCCATTGTCCTCTTCTCTGTCATGGATAGTAATTTATACTGCAAACCTTCCATTATACCACAATCCATGAAGTCGAACATCCGTGCTAAAGAATTATTGTCATGAAATTATTGGTTCAGACACATTTCCACTACTACTCTAATATTATATAGAACAAAAGATTGCAAAAACTATTTTTATATAATCGGCAAAACACATAGATTGTACTCGTAGATAAATTTAAAAAAAAAGTAAAGCAAATACACAGAAATAAACATATTAATGCTTGAATTGAATAAATTATGACACATTTTTACATACCATCGTGGTTCCATTGATACCAAATCATATTCTGTGGGTTAAACTGGCAAGCAGAAATTCGCAAAAATGTTAAAAACAATACTAAATCCCAATGTTCGCCCCTTATCTCAAATATACGGCATTAATTTTTTTTTAAGTGCAACTTTTTTAATAACTTTTATAAAACATTATTTTCAAGTTCAAGTTTTTAAATAATTATTCAGAAAAGCCAATTCTTTAAAGATAAAATATTATGGAGAGGTAAATAATAAGGTCATACAAAGAGAAATCAAACGCAAAAAAATAATTAACAAGGTGTTAAAATCGACAGTTTTCTATCGAATATCAAAGATATCGCTAGAAAATGTACCAACTATTTAGAAAAGTGCAAAACTTGGATAATATATCTTTAAATCGCGGAAAGACCGATTAGGTCAATAGACTGAAAAAGTCTATACTACTACTACTACTATCTCTTCAAAAATTGCAATTATCTCAAGAAAATCTAAATATCTAAATTAGTAAAAATTATGTAACTCTGAAAATTTATTGAAAACCTTAATATTCACAGTTTTCCATATAATATTGGCATTTCTATAGATAGGTGATTGGCATCTATAAATAAATGTATGTTACCTTTTAAAAATACGTAATTGCCTCTAGAAAAGTTTTCATTTGCCTAGAATTAAATTGATCTACAAAAATTATATAAAGCTTTAGTCATTTAGTATTGACAGTTTCTCCAGAAACTGTACAGTAATGTAGAGATAAATTACGAGTACCAGTAAAAATTGAAAGTTATATTTTCAAAATACGTAAAGTGTCTATGGAAAATGTAAAGTTGTTACTTGTGCAAAAATTAACTTGATCTGCAAATATTTCAATACAACCAGTTTTCCTTTAAATATTGACAGATAGAAGTATTACCTGCAGAAAATCTAAAATTATTATTTTCCAAGAATTTATTAGCAGTGCAAAATTATTTAAAACTTGGTCTCCATCGATCTATTTGGGCTTATTATTTTTAAAACTTGAATAATTAAATTTAATGGCTTCTTTGAAATTTTTGATTACAAATATTTTTATTGACAAAATTTTGATAATTTTTCTCATTTGGAATAATTTAGACCAGCTTTATACTGGTATTTAGAATGGTTCAGATAAAAACCTTTTCACTTCGAACAATTTTGTTTAGAATTAATCAAATTTTGACATTTACAAAAAAGTGTTTTTGCAGAATTGTTTATACATCTAAATTAAATATCCTACCTGACCACGGTTGTCTCCTAAACCGTATTTTCTTTCCATTCCTTCGAAACAGTTTGACGGAACCATTTTCCACGGACTTCTTTGTACTACTGTTTTGCGAATTGTCGGTGTTGAAGTGACCATTCACATGCCTTTCCAGAGCTAACTATAATAGAAAAAAATCCAATGAGTACTCATTCCATATAACATATTGCGGGAATAAATAGGAAGGCTGCAAATTATGAAGAAATTTAACATTTGGTGTGTATTCTGTGATACAAATGATTCCAGGATTCGGCATTTCTTCTCTGTAAATATAATTAATAATATGTGCGATACATTTCTATGAGGTTTATTCAATCTGTTAAATCCATTTTCAATGGCTTATATAACTAATCACATTAGCGACATACAAGATCGTTGAAGTTTTATGTATGTAGAATTAGAGAAAATATAAAACATTTTAATTTTACGATTCCTTATGAACAAACCTCTTAGAAACATTGAATTGAAACATAAAAAGTCACATCATGTCTTGCAGACACACACATTCAATTTTAAGTTCACTCGACGTTGCTAATCACCACAATTTCTGTTTCAATCAACTAACGGATATCACAGGCAGATGAATTGGGTTTTGTCGTAAAATGGTCGTTTGAAAGATCAAATAATGAAACTTCCATGAAATTTAAACCAAGCAACAGGTAAAACAGGATGATGTGTGACTAATAGACACAATGGGCCTTTTGTAGAGTCAACGTAGATGGAAACAATTTTTAAAATCAAGAATAAACCAACTTTGCGCAATTTTTGAATTATTGATTGAAGAGGTATTCTTGATAACTTCATTCCAAGATGCGAAGAGCAGAAGTAATTGTACTAGAAGATCGGATGGACAATGCAGAGACGTGATGTCCTGATGGATATATCAGTTAAAGTTAAAGTTAAACATATAGTTTCGAAAATACAACTGGGATTTATGGGCCCTGCTGAAACGTGCAGCTATATGCTTACATGCGTGCAGAAATGTATTGTCACTCTGCCACAGCCTTTTCCTTCTAGGGAATAAAATTAAATTAGTCGAGAATTTTAATTTGTGAATGCCCAATTTCGCCTGTTTATTGTGAAATGATACAACCGTAATAGAATATGAACAATTTGGTAAGCCTGTAACGAGAAAAACTTGCAATTTTCTGCAACATTTAGAAAGGTATGCCTGATTGTTAAACAAAACTACGTAGTTGTATAACATAATAATTTGGGTATCCTGTAAGCCCAATTTCGCCTGTTAATTGTGAAATGATACAACCGTAATAGAACATGAACAATTTGGTAAGCCTGTAACGAGAAAAACTTGCACTTTGCAGCAACATTTAGAAAGGTATGCCTGATTGTTAAACAAAACGACGTAGTTGTATAACATAATAATTTGGGTATCCAGTATCTGGAGAACTTGCGGATAATTGTGTTACTTCTGAAATCGTCAAAACAGTTATGAGCACTTACTTGAGAATTGAACCGCTGTCCACAACCATCGACTATACACCTGAAGGGCTTCGATCCAGCATGAGCTAAAACGTGACGTTCTAACCACGACCTCGAGCACGACTTCCTTCCATGTACTTTGCAGCCTTGCCATAAACATACGTATTGTTCTTGGGTTGCTTGAGATATCACATGTTTTACCTAAACAAACAAAGATGCTCAGGTATTAATTATTTAGACATTAATATACTTCAAGAGATAGAGTTTCAAAATAGTTCTAGCTTAGTATAATGTTAACACAATTGAAGTTTAAATCAATTATAAAAATGGTATGCATAGTACAAAATTGGCCGACAATAGTATAATTATCGTCTACTGAATCTTTTGAATTAAATAACTACGTTTCACTGAAGAATATGCATCAAATGATATCTTATCTTAGATAATACATGAATATGATTTTGGAATAATGTGAATGCCTTGAAATTAGTAGTGAGCTTCCCCTGTTTTGATAATTCAGCCAAGAGTGGTTTATCTTTACCTGTAGATGTTCGAGTAAGGCACCATTGGTATCAAATTGTGCAGCGCATTGATCCCATTGACACGTGGCTGTGTCGCTACTAACAACAATCTTTTGCTTCTCTTGATTCCTCTCCTTGGCCGGAAACCGGATCGTCTTGGGCTGCGACAGGATGGGAGACTTCTGCTCCTCTTCTATTTTGCCAATGTCGTCGACGATCACTTCCAGGCTATTGCTGCTCGATACGCCCGAATCAGCCGGGCTCATCTCCTCGACGAGGCACTGATTCATCTCGAGGCTGGCAGTCATGCCGCCGCTTGGCAGCGCGATATTGCTTTCTTCGACTTTGGGTTTCGCTGCGAGAACTGTCGGCATGGCCGTATTGATCACATTGAAGTTTCCACCAGTTTGATGGTAGTTCTTCGAAGGCATATTAAGTTTGACGATAGGCACTACCGCTGTTGTGTTAAGTTTTACGCAATTGAAGTTGTTTATTGTAGTGATTTTCTGGAGTGGCTGGAGGATGCAGGAGGTTCTGTTCAGGATGGGAATGGTGTTGATTTTGTCGTTTATTGTAAACTGAGGGACGAATATTCCTTCCGGAGGTTTCGGAGCCTTGGTATGTATATACGCCAAGTTTGGTATGAGGGTGGTTATTATAGGGGGGAAATTGTTGATAGTATTTACAGGATTTATTGTATTTACGTTGATCACTTTATCGGGTTGCTTGCTTGGAGCTGGCAGTATTTTCCGTGGCATACTTCGAGTCTTTTGAAATCTCTCGATTGGAACCTTACCCTGAGGTGCACGGACAATCTTTTTATTAGATTCGACTAGGTTAATAAACTTATTTGTCCCATTTGACTTAATAATAATGTTTGAAAGCTCTTTCTTGGTGATACTGGGAGACTTGTACTGAGACTTGAAGTACTCCGTAATCTTTCCCTGTTGCAGTTTGGGCGACGCGTCCACCACTTTCTTCCCCTTCGTGCCCAGACCCGAGACGGCTTGTGCGCTTTTTGAGGTCAAGTTGTTATTTAGGCATTTAGGTGATGGCTCTTCGGTCTTCACTCTCTTGTTGAACGTTGGTTTGTTCTGTGACGCCCTCTTCAGTGTCGGCTGCTCGTCCGTCCATAACCAAGGCGGGTGATGCGCATTCTGTGTCGGTGGCATCTTAACCGGCTGTGAACCCGAATCCTCCGAGTGGCTCGACGCTGTGCTAAACGGCGAACCAGGATCAGTAATATCACTCGATGCCGTCGAGCTTCCACTGCAATCGGTGCAGCTTAAGATTGCCACACCACTGAAATAAAAAATAAACCCATTATTACAAAGAAATACACAATCAATCTTAATAAACATATAAATGGGCAGTTTTATCAACCAATCTTGAAAACGACATCGTTTACGATGGGCATTTAAACTCGGTCAGTACTGTTACTGATAGAATATGGAAATCCGATTTGATCTATGATCCAATACAGCCACAGCTAAACTACTGTTACAACTAAGTGTATTTACATTCCAATTAATTTACATCCGAAAACTATAACTGACTATTGTTAAAATATAAATGTAATATAAATATAGATAACTTATCTGCCAGATAAACACACCATGCACAGTGTGTTTCAAATTTCATGTTTGGTCATCTTTTACCTTAAGATAACTTTCGCAAATTGATTAGTGTTTGAAAAGGTGGGTTTAAAAAATGTTATAGTGCTTAAAGCTATACAGTGGTCCCCATACTTTTTGACCCACCACCCGTGAGCCCAAAAATGTATTTGCAATGCCCAAATTTTAGGGTTTTTCACAGGGAACTATAAATTTGTATATGAATCTATAACAAACAAAACTTGAACAGAAATTGTTTTCTTTAATAGAAACTGTGAAATAGTATTTTCCAAGTAGTGAACGAATATGAAAAAAAAAAACGTAAATCATAAATTGATTAACGCGTTGTCCTAAAATCTAGAAATAGAAGATTTTCATATTGAATCATCGATAATACTAACTTTCAAGTACGCTCCATTACGAGTGAGAACGTGGAACGAAGCATTTTGCAATATGAAATCATGTTAAGCAATTGAATAACAAGTTTATTAGTTAGCAATCTGGAAACACATTTGATTATTATCTCTATGGATGTTTAATAAGAAATTTATTGCTAAGTGCTAAATTAATTTAAGTTATGTATTGTTATAATTTTTTATTGCGATATTGTTGTCCTATTTATAATTGAAAAAGTTTTTTTTTTAATTTACATAATAACAATTGGGAATTTGTAACTTTTTATGTATAAAGCTTTTCGCATGCTTATTTTTTAAGCTTTTTGCATGCTTATTTTTTAAGCGTTTTGCATGCTTATTTTTTAAAGCAGCGCTATTTTGTATTTATTTTTATTGAAATCTGCGGTTTATTTATCAGTATTCTCATATTCTGAATAATCTCGAGTATTATGTATTCAGTAAAAAACTTAAATGAATAATAGAATATTTTTTTCTTTCCACCTTTTGTCAATTATTGTGTTTTGCAATTCGCCAAACTCCTTGCCAACTTTCCACTTTATCAAATATCAAAAGTTCAAATGTCAAATTACATTTCTTTTTGTCAAATCACATCAAGCCAAATCAAATGCATATACCGATCAGAAATAAAATATATTTTCTTTCTGTGATAGGTAAAAAACACACACACGTTACTTTGTTAGTATCACTTAGATTTATTTACAAGTGACTATAGTTTCGACACCTTAACGGGTCGTTATCAATAGTAATATGTTATAGTGGATAGTGGCTTGCCGATGATACCTGCTATAGTGGCACGAGAGCTTGTTGCCGTGAAAATGTGATGAAAAGCTCGACTGCATCACTTTAGCGGGTATTATCTAAGCAAGGAACTATGCACGAAACATATTTTGCATGACTATTGCACGTGTCGTATTGACACTGACAAATATTTAATAAATACACTCAGATGCAACGAAACCGGATCATTGGGTTATTGTTTGCAAAAGAACCATCATTTTTTTTTTTAATTTTGATGTTGGTATAGTCCATAGAATATTTTTTTTAGTGTTTTACAATCAAAGAGACCGTTAGGATGTAAAAAGAAGCAACATATGGTACTTATTATTTATTTAATCAACATTAATAAACGAAAACGATAATGTACGTATACACGAAAAAAATGCATTTCTGCAAAATAAACTGAACAGAGAATAATAAATGAAAATGACAGTTAATCGAAAACAAACAAATCAAAACCCAGTAGCCACCTTGATCCTCTATGCATAACGCCGAATGAGTAATAGGTAGTGAAGAACGCATAGCTTTAAATGTTATTTTCGCTTATTAAATAAACTGATAAGTATCATATGTTGTTTTTTTCTACATCCAGATGGTCTCTTTGATTGAAAAACACTAAAACTTTCATTCTAAGGACTATACCAACATCAAAATTTAAAAAAATGGGTTTTTTGATAACAACTACCCAATGACCCGGTTTTTTTGCATCTGAGTGTATTATAAAAATATCTTCCAACCGGTTTGGCATCAAATCTCTCTTATATCTCTTATCTCTTACACAATGTAAGTTCACCAATATTTTGAGAAGCATAATCCTCTGTGTGTTGTTTCCTTTTTGCTTAGCAACGATCACGATCATTCACGAAAATTATTTACCCCCAGTTGTACACACAATCGTGGATTATCTTTGACAATGGTTCAGTTACCTATGTTACATTTGTTGGCACAATGGTATGTACATAAACTGAACCACGATCATAGATAATCCAAGATTGTACAACTTGTCTAACTTTTGTAAATTTTAACTTGTGTTACGAACTTTCAAGTAAGGGTAACTTTTGCGTTGTAAAAAAGTAAAAGAGGTATCGAGGATTCAACAGAAATCGACGACGAAGCTGGCGTTGGCAATCCTAAGTCATGTCGGCACTAAGATCACACGCGCACGTATGCAATGCTGGCTGTCATGTTGACATGTCAGATTTTCTTCGTCGCTGAATAAATCTCGATAATGCATTGTTTTTTTTTAAATCAAGCATGTTACTTGCACTACTTTTAAATTTGGCCCTTATTACTTTATTAAAAGCTTGAAATTGAATGTTTGAAACTTTGCCCTTTTCGTGTATCAAGAATGCGGTGGCAATGCAATTGCTGCAGTTCGGCGTTATAGCAACAAAAACAAACATATCGATCGATTTTTTTCACATGCTCGATTAAAAAACTGTGCATTATCAAAGTTTAATTTCAGAAGTCTTAAAAATCTTTGGCACCAAGTTTAACAGTGAGTTATTAAAAAACTGTGCATTATCAAAGTTTAATTTCAGAAGTCTTAAAAATCTTTGGCACCAAGTTTAACAGTGAGTTAAGAGGAAACCATCGATCTAAACAAAAAATGGCAAAAGAATATTTGACTTCATTTTGCAGCCTGACATCCCTAGAAATGTTTCAATCAACTTCCCTAACACGCCGTCGATGTGTGTGTATACTAAAAAAAAAGGAAAATATACACGAGACTAGACAATTTCAAATTCAATAATTAGCCTACAACTGAGCATCTCAAAGCCAATCGAAACATCTTTTTGTTTCGTATACAATTTCGAATAATTTAACCAAAGTCGCAAAGTCTGCAATTACCACAAGTAAGAGAATTAAATTGTAACTATGTTATTTTCCCTTACACTTCACAAAATAAAACTTTGTAATGAACTTTTAAATGTGTATTGCTATTGAATTATTTGTTCGCAATAAATGTTATATTCTCTATAATCTACAATTATTATTATTGTCAATAATTGTTTATATCTGTAATTATTGCATATAATAATTAATAGTATTTAAGGTTGTTTTAATAAGTACTTACTGGTATTTGTTTCTTTATTTTATTATTTATTTTTATCGCCTGACTAGTTTCGGTTAACAAAAAATCTTCAGAGTATCGTTGAAGAATACAATAATTTAGGTTAAATATAAAATTAGAGTTAAGTTTGTTACAAATTATAATAGTATTGGTTATGTGTTTAATGTTATAGTGTATAAATGATTCGGTGTTTATGTAATTTGTTAGTGTGGGGAACAATTAATATGTGTGAAAATTATTTTAATGGGGAATTAATTTTGGTGATAGAAAGTAAAATCAGTTCTTAAATATGTTTTTTAGTTATTTTATATGTATATATTTAGAAATATTTACTTACGTGTTTAATGTGTATATATCCTGAACTTATTTGAATTGTAATTTGAAATTTGATATAGATATCTAATTTGAAGTTTTAGTTAATTGTATTTTGTTGTTTTATATGTTATATGTATTTATTAAAAATTTATAAAGAGGTTTAAATGTTAATTGAGTTTGTTCATTAAGGGATTGTATGTTGTGTTCTGTATTGTATTACTGTGTATTTTTATCTATATTATATTGTAGAATTATATTGATAAATTGACTTATGTAAACCTGTAAATGGTGTTAGCATTAATAAATTATTATTATTATTATTATTGACAGTTTTATCTATTTGAAATGCTTCTAATAAAATTTGCCTTGAAGCTTTATTTTTGACTGTGTCAGTTAATTTCAAAGTTTTATTTTGTAAAGAGGAAGTGAAAATAAAAATCAACTTTCAAAATTATTAGCCACATATATTAATTTATTTTATATTATGTAAAATTCAATCGTTCAATTAGGCAAAATTCAAACAATTTGTTATATAGGTGGAAAATGAGTGAGGAAATAATTAATAAACATAATTCAAGTCCCATGTCGAAGGGTTTAATTAATGTCGCAATCCCAAACTATCTGCAATATTGAAAAGCCCCTTTATTTGAAATGTCTCTCTTAAATATTTATTTTAATTTCCTAATTAAATTTAATAGATAAACTCCAAAGAAAATTTGCCGAGATTGTTAAATTGCAACTTACATAAAATCCCAACTATATGATTAATGACGGAGTATTTTACATTGTACATTATATTTATGGACTGCTCTGAGCATTGGCTGATTTCTTAGATATTTAGTATGTTATAACCGCCAGAAGAAGCAGTGTAGTCGCCGTCTAAACTTACTACGACACAAGGGCTAATATTTGAGTATATCTACCAATAATTACACTAATCGCATAAATAAAATCTATGAATATTATCATTCTATATGTAATAATTTGTGTTCTGAATAATGAAGTGTGGTAAACCTATAACTTATAAATAAAGATGGCAAGCTATGTGTAAAGAGTAATGTATTGCTTGAAATTACAAGCTTGGTGAACAAAAAGCCGACCAGAATGGCTGAATTACTTTATTAATGTAATTAAATTTGCATGGGCTCTTTATTCCGGATAATAATCATTTTCCGTTGTAATCTATAATTATGTAATATATGATTATTGATTTGCGATTTCAATTAATTTCCTCGCATATTTCTTGCTTGTAAAAATAAGATAGGATTTTAATATGATTTGGATTTTTTTATACAGGGTGTCCCGTATTGCCGCTAAAGCTTCAGGTAAACTTTTTCTGTCATGTAAGATGAACACAAAACTGCAAAAAAAATGGCCTTCGTACTTAGTTGCCTCATACGAAGCATTTAAAGAAAATTAAATCTGACAACACTGTTAGGTTTGCGTAATATATGTACAATCGCCGACATTTGAAGTGCAACGAAAAGCTATAAACCAGAGCGAAATTCGACCTTATTAGTGGTAATCGGGATTTAGGCCTAAATCCCGATTTTTCGGGCTTTTCGTTGCACTTCAAATGTCGGCGATTGTACATTTATTACACAAACCTAACAGTGTTGTCAGATTTAATTTTCTTTAAATGCTTCGTATGCGGAAACTAAGCTATGAAGGCCATTTATTTTAAGTTTTGTGTTCATCTTACAGATACAAAACAGATGCGCCCTCAAATGTCCATAAGGCGGTCGTAAAAAAACGCATTGCACTTCGACTGTCGGCGATTGTACTGAACAAGAAGATCGTTCGGAAGCCTAATTTATTGGAAATAATCTTCTCATGTTATATCTGATAGCGAAAACCTGACATAAGAGCATGTGCATAGTTCTTATATTTAATTTTATAACAAATTTCTCATATTTTAACACCATTTCAAAAGCGAAATACGAATAGTTAAAACAAATACTAATACATAATCAAATACTTTTGATTATAAATCATTTTCTATTGATAAAATATGCGTTTTCTCTAAGATTTCTTTCTAATTCGTTATAATTTGCTGTTGAAGATTATAACTTCAACCACGCCGTACAAAAAAAGTAACCTTCAAAGGCCAATTTTGTTTGCATTTTTGTGTTCATGTTTCATGCCAGAAAAGGATTACCTGAAGCTTTAGCGGCAGTTTCGGGACAACCTGTATAAAGGGAAGTCGTAAACATTCCGTTTTGTACAATACTGGCGTGGCAAACTTCTTGAGAAAAGTGTCGAAAAGTGGCAAATTGTATTCTGGATCATTGTGCTTTTACGCATCCATTGTAATAACGGTGTTAAAACAATGTTAAAATTCCTTGAAATGAAGATAGAAGCAAATAATAAAATTGTTGGCGTGCTTATTATTAGCTAAATCATTCAAAATGTAAAATAAATCTTAGCTTGATGAACAAAATGATGAGAATTACCGAATCACATTATTAATATAATTAAATTTGGGTCTTGGTTCATAGTAT
This sequence comes from Othius punctulatus, assembly GCA_951805005.1. NCBI lineage: Eukaryota > Metazoa > Arthropoda > Insecta > Coleoptera > Staphylinidae > Othius > Othius punctulatus. The sequence goes on from OX638142.1 coordinate 30,195,443, forward strand.
CGAAATATGTAAAACCGGTGAGTAATTTAAAACCGTGCGGATGTGCTAAATTAAATTCATTTGCGTATCATAATTTATGAGTGGCAATTTGAATAATGGACTTTAATTAGCGAGTACAGTGAACTAAAAGCGATACAAACCTGGATCAGAATTGTAAAGAAAAAAACAAGCCGTGATGATCCGGCGCTGCTCCAATCGCACCGTTATCACCGCCGCGCCGCCAGTTTGAATGAGAATATCACTTATAAAGGCACTCGAATAAAAGAGCAATCAGGTAATTACAGGTCTTAATTAATTAAAAACTTGGTGATAAAAAAATGGGCACGGGTTTGTTTTTTGTTTTATCAACAATAACTATTTATTAATCAACCTTATCACGTTGCATTAGCACATTGTGTCTAATTACTAGTTTAATTTTGGCACTTCTGGTTTAAAAGCGGCACGACACTTTACAAAAACACTCGCTAGATTCGCTTCGCTTTCGTTTGCCTCTGGGCCTTCTGTATTATTAGGTTAAGCGGCTTCCGCACTTCCATGAAAAATTTTGATTTGCGCACAGATTTTGTGGAAGCCATTTTGGAGTAGATAACCGGAGATAGGTTACATTTACAATTTGCCACATACTATTACACGTTTTAGTTCCGGTTGCTAGCAACTTGGCAGATTAGTTGTATATTGCACTTCACTGCGAGGACGCGGCGGCCGACACGAGGTGAAACATTTTCGAGACTGTCTTCACAGGGCCGGAATGGAATCACAAAGGTTCACCTCGGCCAGGGAAACGTGTAGCATAATATGGGGTGCACGCGGCCAGGCCAAAAATTTTTCTACCTTTCCTTCCCGAATCGGTCCACCCCGGTCGCTCCATCACTGCCCGGCCCCTCCGCACCGACCCCCGATGACAACAGCACGTAGCATCGAACCCCCCTCTACTCACCTCCTCAACCCCGGCCAGACACAACAAGGCAACTCGGCAAGGGTCCGCGGTTCTTCTCGGAATACTTTATGGCACGTAATTCAGGTGGTTATTAATTTTTATTGCCTAATCAGGAGAATGCGTTTTATAGCCAGGATGCCAAATTTCAGAAAGGTCCTCCATGGATTATCGCCGCCAGGACGCATCGACCGTCGTCGGGATGTTTTGCGTCTTGCAGCGACCCAAAGTTTATTGCAACCATCACAACTTTAACAATACAATTTTATTCTTTCATGGTGTGCTGCACAGGCTGCAATACGTGCATAACCAAAAATTCAAGAAAGTAAATTTGCTGCGTCATTTGAAAATCAAAGCAGCAGATCAATTAGATAGATAATTAGATTGAGGGTAGATAATTAATGGTTTCTCCGATATCCGAATGCACGCCGAACTGCAAAAATTGAAAAAAATATAGAATGTTACGACAACGTATGTATGTATGTTACACACATGTATAATATTGTATACTCGCATACAGAGAGCGCACAAAGTATTAAAACCTGGCCTTATTTTTTCCCCTGTATATATTCTTTTAAATGCTTAAACAGGTCAAAATATTTTTTTTTCATATTTTGAGACCATTTTCATTTTTCCATCTCTCTCAGTTTTGAAGTTACGACGTCAAAGCCATTTTTTTTAAATGGCAACCTATATTTTTAATTATTGATTTTGATAGTACTTTTTATTATGTTTTCAACAACATGGCATATTCAATATGTAACATTTGAAAAAAAATGAGAAGTGCGTTAAAGTAAAACTATTAAATTATTATTTCAATGTGCAGAATGCATCTAGTTACCATTCAAAACAACAGCAGTTAAAATAAAATTAGGAAAACAGGCTTGGATTTTAAATATTGGAATAAAACAAAATTGATTAACCTGAAAAACAATCTAGTACAATTATGTGAAACAAATTATTACCTACTCACAGTCAGATTGACGTTTCGTTCGATTCATCGTGTTATAAGTTAATTTCAAAATGGTTCGACGTTTTTCGGAGGCACACAGAATTGAAATTCTTATGATTAGAGGTTGTGGTAATAGAATACGTACCTATGAAGAAGTGTGCATTTATTTTAATAATAAATATCCGCTTCAAGAACCTCTTCTTAAGATGTTATTCTTGATGTTCTTAAGAAAAGTGGACAACCGTCAGTTCCGGAAGATGTTAAGCTAAACGTGCTGTTAGAGTTGCAAGAAAACCCTCATATTCCCTCCCGAGCGGTTGCGGCAAATAGTGAGCTTTCACAAACATCTGTTTTGAAATTTTTGAAACGGCAGAATTTTTTGGGTCTGACGTCATAACTTCAAAACGGAGAGAGATGGAAAATTGAAAATGGTCCCAAAATATTTGTATGAAAAAAAATCATTTTTACCTGTTGAAGCGTTTTTCGAAAATTTATACAGGGGAAAAAATAAATCCAGGTCTTTTGGTATAAGGCGCCTAGCTGCAAAACTCGCTAAATGACAAAATTGTAAAAATTGAGTTATCTTGTAGAGTTTTTTCCGGGGAATACAAACCTTTCAATAGTTCGACGCAAAAGTCGCTTCATAGTAGAAAAAAACCGTACAAAAAATTATAGTAAGGTGCAAAAGTTGCTATTTGCTTCCTGGTTTTAGTTCAATACTTGATTTGTGCTTCTCAGTTAATCATACAGCAGCATTGCGGTCTCAATACTGTAATACCACGTGTTACACATCACTATATCACTCAGTTACAAGATGTGAGGGCCAATAGTTGATTTCGTTTGTTTTTTTCTGTTTTTACTGTGAGTGGCTAATTTGGCTCTATAAAACTGGAGGAAATTAGCGCCAGTTAAACATTGTGCTCTTGAAGGTAGAAAGAAGCTGCAGCGACCAAGCAATAGTAAACGAAACTGTTAAAAAAATGCAAGGTAAAATACCATGTTTGTAATTAACCTTTTTCTACTAGATTTTGGAAAACTTTAACATTTGAATACTAATTTGAGTTAGGAAAAGTGGAATAGTTCCCAACAAGTGCGGAAGTAATATTTCAACATTAAAATACTAGTTTAAGTTAGGAAAAGTGGAATATATATCCTAAAACTTATAAGTCAATTTATTGAAATTGTACATGTTAGTTTTTATCATTATTATAAATCTTAACAATGTTCATAATTCGTGAATGAAATTTCTGAACAGGTTTTGTGGAAGTAGAAATAGGGTTATTATTTACGTTTTTTCTTCATTATTATTTTAAGCAGAACAATCTTGATCCCGCTATATAATTTAGAAATCATTTTAAAATATTAAAATTATCCAAATTTGATTTATTTTCCAAACACTAGTAGAAAATATCATGTGTGCAACTCGTATGAAATCCATTTTTTTCCGTACACGGTGGCATGTTTTTAATCTCGGCTATCGCCTCGATCAATAATCAGATGCCTACTGCCTAGTACGGAAAAAAATACATTTCCTAACTTATTCACAACTAGCTAGTATGTAATTCCGCTATGAAAAGTTCAATTTTTCGTAACTGTTTGACGTTACGAAATTTCACTTTTTACATGTCTCTCGTTTTGGTAAACTTATAAGACTCGTCAAATGTCGTACTTTTCATAACTGATTACGTAAGTAACTATTTCCTTATATAGAGAGTTTTTTATCGTGCAACATAGGGTTAATCATTTTTATAGATATAGGGGAGAGGTGGCATGAAAGGGACATTTTTGTTTTAAATAGTCTAGTATATAACTATGTATATTATAATAAATGGGGAAATAATTTGAACATTTACGAATAGAATTGAAAACTTCAATTATTTCACTACTCAAAGAAAATATAATAATAGACTTTTTTTTTATTCTTAGTTGTATATTTTTTCATTTAAAAAAAGTGTATTTTGTCACTTTCATTACTAGACTGTATTGAAAGCGACACAATAATGTCTGAAAGGAACAGTGCACAATAACAAGAAATATCATCTTGTACCTACTGGTATTTTACATTACACATACTAAACAACTAGTATATGTACACGTACACGATAAGGAAGGGTGCTGTTAAGTATCAATACTTTAAAATTACATTTTTTAAACTATATTTATTTTCTTAAAGATAATTCAATGAATTAACACTGGCATATATGTTGTATGTGTAAGTGATTCAGTAGGAAATTCATTCAGAGTCTCAGAGTTTTTTATCATTTATCAAGTCTGAATCCGTATTTGATAGATCCATCCCTTTCATAACCGTTTGGTGTGTCGCTTTCATAAATATAACACACAAATTAAAAACATAACTTCTAAAGCTATAATTTTATCTCAAAGGTACTAACTTTTCGTTCTTCAATAATTGAATATACAACTAATTATATACAATGACAACAGTTCAATAAACCATTTACAACATTTCACAAAACGTTTGGAAAGTTTGGAAAGAATTACAAAAATTTTACTTTGGAGCACGAATAAAATCATAAACATATTGCCGCCGTCTATGAAATGACAGAAGTTTGTAGTTAGGTTCAAATGGGTGTGCATTGGTGTAGCCACAAATACTTTTGTTTCGCGGAGATGTGTAATTATCGTGCAATTTGAATTGTTCATTTCAATACACGTCTGTAACAATTTCAGCAATGTATCAAAGCGTATTTTTTTTAAATGCGTTCAAACTTTTGTTTCCATCAACTTTACCCGATATAAAAATTATCAGGCGGTGACCGTTTACGAGGTAATTGTACCGCTCACCGTTTGGGGGGTGTTTTTCAATATTAAGGGATGAAACCCCTCTTGGAGAGGGGAAACTGGTTTATCAGCAAAAAAATAAAATGAAGTATTTGTAAAAAGAGTAAAACATGGGTGGGATTATATATATTTTTCCCATAAAAGGGTACGATATTTTAGAAATCAATCCGTCTATTCTATAGTAGAGAGTATACCTACCCCTACCCTACCCCTAACCCTACAGATATTTTTAAGCGATTGTTTCCTCAACGTAAAGTCCCCGCGACGGTATCCAAATTCCACATTTTAAGCAAATTTTGCCGTGCGCGCAATCGGTCTAACTCTTCTAAGTTTAACTCTATCTAATATGTTTCTTAGCCTACATAGGGCAAAATATGCCTTGTTGTATCTGCTTACAAGCGTAGTGACATGCGTCTTCAAAGTTAGGTTCATATCGACTTGAATGCCCAAGAACGAAGTGATTTCCGTGAATGGTAAACCTATTTTTATTTAAGTTAATTGTGTACCTTGATGGGTGCACGTGTGTGTTATAGAATTCTATGCATATAGTATTTTCATAGTTTATAACTAGATTATTTCTATTACTACACTGCGTATTAAAGTCGCTCTACATACCATTTCACTTATTGTTGCATGTATCTGCATCAAGTCCGCTCACTATATCGGATGAGTCATCCGCAAACATACACACATGTGAGTCTGTGATATGCTTAGGCAGATCGGGTATAAATATTAAAAACAGTAGCGGCCCTGTCACCCTTCCATGTGGCACCCCCAAAACTGCGCCAAGGTTCAGTACAATATCATATATTTTAACTGCAAACCTCCGATTTTGTAGGTATGGCTTAAACTAATCATTTATAGGTCGCTGGATTGTGAAGGCATACAATTTTATTCAAAATAAAATTATCATCTAAGTAAGGTATCAAATGCTTTTAATAGGTCGAAAAACGCATCAACAATTTTTGGTTTGCTATCTATCATATCATAAATATGTTAGACAAAATCTATTGCAGCCGTTTTTGTTGATCGGTCTGAACGGAATCCATGTTGTTTGTTACTATTTTGTTTAAATTTTACACAGCAATAGTTGATCCTTATATAATTTCCCAATGTTACTTTTTCTATGTCTGGTAGTCACTGAGACACACTGTATGCCTTTTGAACTTCAACTTGGCACTAATCACAGTCAAGTTAGCATTAATCAATATCAATTTGGCATTAATCACAACCATGTTGGCATTAAACAAATTCATGTTGTCATTAAACAATATCAAATTGGCAAATTGAAAATTGAAATGTAACAAAAGGACTAAGTTTTATTACAAACACTATAAAACTGAAATTAAACAAAAACAGTAATATGTTTTACATATATATAGGGTGAGTATAAATTGGTGAAACAACTACATGTGGCGATGTTGGTCATAAAATTCTGAGTTGAAAATCTTTATATCAAAATGTTGAAAGAAGAAAAAAAAAATTGCAACTAGCAAGTTTAAATGAATTAGTTATTCTAAGTCATCGGCTTAATGTTACAAGGTTGTATGAGCAAATTTTGTAAATTTGGGAACAATGATTTTAAATACTTTTGCTATTACAGATGATGTATGGTGCACTATAATTAGATTTTTATTATCACAGGTTCTTAATATTCCAACAAGTTGAAACGCCCTGTAATATTATAGAACTATAAATTGAAAAATGTTACATGCAACTGTAGCTTGTGCTACTTGTGCTTACATGCTTGTAAGACTTAGCCGACAGCCGACACTAAGTCATGTTCTTACACCTATAAAGGACTTGATGACTTTGAGGATCTCGTGCAAACTCAGGAAGCACGGTACAACGTACAACATTTTTTTATTACCAACATCGCCACGTGTAGCTCTTTCGCCAATATGATCATGTATTATGATCAACAACAAATAATCAATAACAAATTATAAAAATATTTGAAATATTTTAGAAATTAACATCCTCCATGGGCAATATGGTTGAACATGGGCAATGTACATTGCACAATTAGCAACATTTATTCCTCCAATATTGTTACTGAGAACACTTATAATCGCTGAAAGCGATATTCCGTTTGGATCATTTGATTTCTATCTGTTTCAGCCAAAATTGTTTTTGATTAATGTATTTGAAAATTTGATATTGTCTAATGACAACATGAATTTGTTTAATGCCAATATGATTTTGATTAATGCCAAATTGATAATGATTAATGCCAGGTTAACTGTGATTAATGCCAAGTTGAAGTTGAAAAGGTATCGTATGCGATTCAAGTTATATTCGTGTTGGTTCGTTATTGAAATTAAGAGAGAGGAGATTGAATGATCTATATATATTATATACTGTTTAATATAACAGACTCATAAGTAATTTCACGATTATCAACATTTAAATGGCCGCTAACAAATATGCAGGAATATTCCAGAGATAGTGAGCTTAAAAACTAAATGACCTCACTAACTAAAATTTCAAAGTCCCCACTCGGTGATCTGTAGATGCTCACTAGGCATATATTATTATTATTATCACATTTGAAAATTGATACAGAACATTCAAAATGTATTTCAATTGAGGGCCTTAGAAATTGTTTACATTTTCAGCGATGTCTATTTTAGCAAAACTTGCTGTGCCGCTATGAATGTGGTTGGATCGACAGAAAGATGATAACACATCCGTAAATATTGCAAAAATTAAGTCGCTCTTCTGCCAAGCAATGTTCAGAAAACACATCCGTAAATATTGCAAAAATTAAGTCGCTCTTCTGCCAAGCAATGTTCAATTACAGAAATAGGATGTGGCGCGTACTTCGGCGATGGGAAATGATACTATGAAGGATATTGCAAAAATATATATCATGTTGCTAATGATTTCCAAGATTTTCTCGTGTAATTTCTCGATTCCGCCTGTATATGAATAGCTAACCCTTTTTTTAGATGGCTTTTACAAAATTAGTGCTTGTGCTTGAGCCGATAATTGGTTTAGTGTATCTTTGAGATTTCCTGGTATCTTCATCTTTATAATTATAGACAGATGTTCCTTTTTTAAAAGTTCACTGTCACGGTCAGTATTCGATTTTATGGTAAAATTTCATGAAGCCGTAAAATGAGCTAAGTCTCATTATTGCCGCAGTAAGACAACGGAGCGCCTATACCAGTGGTGGGCAAACTTTTTAGATGAAGGGCCTTATAATAATTTTTAATGAAGAAGCGGGCCACACAAACAAACTTTTTTTTTACAAATAATTCAAGACGAAAAATGAGTTATCTAAATAATGTTAATATTATAAAATTTTAAAAAATGTATAAAAATACATACCGTGTGTTTGAGGTAGGGATATGGACATAGGGATTTAATATTGTTTTTAACATGTTTGCGAATTTTTGCGACAACTTTTCAGTGTTCACTTGAACCATACTGGCGTCAAGTATAAGACAATATAATTCCACTGAACCTATTGTAGATAATAATTGCTGATTTATATTATTACTGATACGTTCAATTTTCCGGGCCACAGTTCGTCGAGACGAGCTGATACCGTCAAATTTGTGTTTAATATCGGGACAAATAATTTTACTTGCTTCAATCATATACTTGTAAATTTAAACAGTTTTTTTTTATATATGTGCCACTATCTGCACTTAATTTTTCATAATTTTATCTTTTTGTGACGGGCTGTACAAAACTATGTTGTGGGCCGCAGGCGGCCCGTGGGAAGTCTTTGCCCATCACTGGCCTATGCCTTCCATGCGAATTGGACTTTGCAAAACTTTGGGGCATGTATAATTCATCTGTTCCACAACATCTTCAAGTTAAACTGAGTTACTATCGCAGCTTTACCCCGAAAACGGATGTCTGTTCCACGTGTTTAAGATCAAAAGAACAGTTGGCCTACGAAAATTTGCCAGAAGCAGAAAACATTAACTTACTTGCTCAACAACAGATTCATACATTACATGCAAAGGTATCTTTTAATGTAATAAAAATAATGAATGATGAGTTCTTAAAGTTTCAGAGTGTTAGCCATTTCAACTCTTTCATTTTCAACATCATGGAGTTTCAACATTCTCTCATTTTTATGGTTTTCAGTTGCTATGCTATTGTGCCATTTGATACATTAAGGCCCATATCTATAGTCCGTACTTAAGCTTAAGTTCGACTCAAGTTGTATATTTGGTTGCGTATTTTCTATAAACCTTTATGGACTAAATGCAACCAAATGTACGTCTTGAGTCGAACTCAAGCTCAAGTACCGACTATAGATACGGGCCTTAAATGCAAACTTATACAGGGTGTCCCAAAATTGGTGTCCATCCTTTATAAGCCTTACATTATTAGTCTGCATAGAGTACGAAATAGATTGTAGAAATGACAAATAAGATAGTTGTCAAGATGAAAACATGAGTTATCACTTTCATGGACTGGGTTATAAGAACATAAAATATTTACGTCCATGGTTGCCAGATGTGTTTCTGCCTTAATCGAAATTTGAAAATACCCATTCGTTTCTCAAAATTAGTGTTAAAAAATTGATTTTAAGACTTTCTTTATTTAACTTTGGACCGCATTAAATGATTGACACCGATGTTTTTTGAAAAATATTATAATCGAGAATCTGCATACGCTACTTCCTGGTCTTATAACTTCAAAAATTACCAACACACGAAAATTTTGTTTGTGGATTTAGTCATATTGGTTAGTAGTATGTGAAGTATAAAGGATGGACACAATTTTTGAAACACCCTGTATAGTATTATATGGTTATATTCTGTGTTTAAATATAGATTACCACGTAGCAGGGATGAAATAAATCATAATTTCATAAATCAATTAAATAAATAAAAAATCAATGTTTTTAAAAAATCACAAAAATATGTATGAAAATCATGATATAATTTAAATAAATCATTGATTTTATTTTTATTACACTGATGCGTGGTCAATTTTTGTATTCATGTGGAAAAACATTCAGATTTCAAGCGGGTTTACATGTTTGGCATCCCCCGAAAAAGAATTGGTGATTAAAAATATGTCTATATATCTGTACCATTGTATCTGTACCATGTATCTGTACCATCACATGGTCCATGTGTGAAATGGAAGAAAATAAAAATATTTTACTTACTTATAATTATCTATTTTTAAACAAGGTAACTCTACAGTTACTCTGTAGTCATTATTGGTATGCACAAACAGAGCAAAACCAGTTGTTAATTTAAAAAGGTCTATTTTGATTGAAATCAATGATTTATTTAAAAGAATCATTTGATTTAAATCATGATAAAAATCACACCAACCCTGCCACGGAGTAACCGTCGCAACCATCTTAATGACTGCGTAAATAGATTTGCATAAGACATTCAAATATGTATATTGAATGGAAAGCAATAAAACCATTGGCATCGGCTCACTGCGGGAGCGAATATTAGGGTTGCAAAATTTCTAGGAATACAATTACCGCTGTACAAAATTAAATACCAGGCAAGATTATTATACTAATCACTTTGAGATCAGAATCAGAAAGCAAACACTTACAATATGGTTTAAATTATAATCTCAAATAGATTTTGTAGAACTCGTTTAAAATTCGATAAGCAATATACTACGATTGGTCATGGACCACAACCCTTATCTCATAATATAAATATGGCCACTCTTGGAAAACCCACTGCTAAAGTAGCAAGCAGTAGTCTGAAGTTTAAGAGTACCCACAAAGAAAATAGAAACGCATTGTAGCGGTAGTTTCAATCATTTCTTCAGAAGATTACTTATTTATTTACCTCTTAATGTATCCTTCATCCATATCCGAAACATCAACCATACCGCTAAATTCAAACATCCCTCCCAAGCATTGTACGAAAAACTGACAAACCATCAAGACAGTGACTAACTTACAAACTAATACTAGTTACCAATAACAGTTCATGGGCGAAACTCGATAGCCCATTCCATATATCATATAATTATCATATCATATATCAATATCGATATGAATTGTGTATATGAAATAAATGTTCGTACTACTACTGCATCAAGGAAGGTTCAATTAATGACTCAAGTAATAATCACTTTTACTGAGAATCATTGATGTCAAAATACACTTTTACTCGGTATATACAGTATAATTGAAAATAACAACAAACACAATTGATTTTTTTACATCTCGGAAGCCAACTGGCCCAACGCACGGTAATATAGTTTTAAGTTCAAGCAGCCGTTGCCACAAACGGAAACTTGTTTGCTTTGATATACATCGGTGTAATAAATTGACGAAATTGTATCAAGGGTGGCAGATGGTTTATATAGGTGTGAACTCGAGTATTCTACAAAACGTCGAGTCAACCTGCAGAATAACATGATCACTGAGCGTTCTGTGGAATAGCACTGATGTTTTAAGTTTTTTCTACTGTAATAATAAATGCGTCCGGGCAAATAAATGATGACTAATTGGGTAGTAACAATACAAATATTATTTAAGTCATGATGTGTGCAAATGTCTTAGATTTCGCCAGGCGCTAATTGCATATTGCAAAGAGCCTTTCTTCGTTCTGCAGAACAGCACATGGTAAACTCATACAGTGAACACAACGAAGCTGTCTATTTACATACAGGGTGTCCGTTTTTCGAGTTTAAGAATGGTGATAGATAGATAGATAAGAGTAGTTAAATAGGTGCGAAGTTGTAAGTTTTAGTGTTATTAAATAATTTTACAAGAAATTTTAGTATTGAAAATGCAATTAAAACAACTGAAAATTTAAATTTGAATTTTTTAATTACAAAACGAATCAAGTCATTTCTAACCAAAAAGTTATTTATTTTCTTTTACTCACAATCAGTTGAAAATATGTGCATTTATGCCTTTTAAAGCGGTCAGGAAGCGAAAGATACATTTTCCCAGCTAGCAGCAAGTGTCACTGTCACTTTGATAAATCAAAGTCCTATACGTCTATAAAAAGCGGTTTTTTTTTTCATACCTTGTCCTGCTTTTTTCGGGAATGCAACTGTCTGTTGCTTTTGCTGCAACTTCCCGCAGATCAGGTTGAGTACTTTCAATTTCACTGTGCGACATATTTGAAAAATGTCGAAGGAATTTTTGATTGACAAAATATTTGCAACTATCAAAATGACAAATTTGTTATTTTCCCTTGGCAAGAATTTCACAGATCTTATTGATGAAATAATTTATTAAAATTTTATAAACCATGCTCTTGTACTTGTGCTCTGAAATAATCGGGGAAGCAGGAAAATAGATTGTGAGTAAAATAGTATACAAACCTGGCGGGAAAGATCATTCTAGCATCGTGCTTATAGCTTCGCGCCTCTGGCATCTAAAGAAGCACTTGGCTGTAATGATCCGTTTTCCTGCTCGGTATGTAATGTACTATTAACGACGAATAAAAATTAATTATAGTACATCACAACGTAAAAATATGCAATTACACTATTATACCGGGTGTTGAATTGGTTAGGTATACAAAGGAATTTAACATGTAAAATCACATTTGTTTATTTTCCTGCTTCCCCGATTATTTTAGAGCAAAGTTACTCTTGTACTTGTGCTCTGAAATAATCGGGGAAGCAGGAAAATAAACAAATGTGATTTTACATGTTAAATTCCTTTGTATACCTAACCAATTCAACACCCTGTAAACATATGTTTAGAAACCAGAAATCTACCTAATTACATTTACATCCACTATCGATGTGCTGCCGAAGAAGAGAAAATGTGAAAATTAAATGGCGATAAATACATGTAAAATATCCGTAGCCATGACAGTGAACAACTGAAACTTTAATTTTACTGTCAGTTTTGAAGTTTCATTAATCAGTGCGGGTTGAAAATGGTTTATCATTATACAAATAACGACAAAAATCAGTTGTAAAGCTTTATGCGGTACCGCCATTGCCGCTTAGTCAACATCTGTTTACCCTTGTAATTTTTCTCTAAAATAATCGGGGAAGCAGGAAAATAAACCAATGTGATTTTACATGTTACATTCCTATGTATACATACCTAACCAATTCAATGCCCGGTATATTAATTTACCATATGGCATACAAAATACACTTTTAGAATTAGACGTAGATCAGCAAAAATAGATTATCTTACAAACCTAATTATAGATACAATGAGATTGCAGAGACAAAAAACTAGTAACTTTTTCTAAATATCGCGATTAGTCCAACAGCAAGACCAAAAAAATCAACAGGTGTGGTTAAGATATTCATTTTTAAAAGATAATAGCTAACATATCACATTAAAATTTAGTGGGAGTAATTAAGTTTTTTCGGAAAATTTCCAATAATTTTGCATTGATTTTGCAATTAAAAACTATGTTGCAAGTTTTAAAAAAATACATAAAAGTCATAAATGATTGTGCCTTGGGTATAATTTTCATTAAACTAAAGCTTCGGATCATTATCAAAGTATCATTAATGAATACTATTAACGACAACTGCTTCACATTAATTTTAACGTTTACGATTTATGCATTTTGCTCAAATTTTCTTACCTACAAATATCTTCCAGAATTTTCACTTTCATTGTTGATAAGAATCAGACACTACTTAACCAAAATTACTGGACTAACACAACCTCGAGTAGGCTTCGTGCCACCTCGTGCCACCGAAAATCTAGAATTTTCACTTTCTTTGTTGATGAATGATGAGAACAGGCAGCACTTAACTAAAATTGATACTGGTAATAACAACCCCGTCTATATGATCGAGTGAGAAGAGCGCAAAACTAACCGATAACCCCCACCTACCCCCACCCGACGTTTGTTGATAATTACTTAATATGTATTAGCTATAGTCAGGCCGACGAGAACTGACTATGATCCATGTTTTTTCGAACAAAGAATCGCGTTTTCTTTCATCGTTCGCATGCTTAAGGTAAATGTAATAGAGTGAAATGAAATTTGCAACGTATGTCAAATTCTAGAAATATGGAGCGATGAGTCGTAGTCAGCTCTCAACGGGAGACTATAACGGTTAATTTTTTTAATGCAAATGTCTGAAAAATATGCACAAAAACCATTATCAATTATTAAGTACATCCACACAAACACTGACTATTTTCTACAAATCTCACAAAAAAAAAGTTCGTATTTAACAATAGTACAGCTTCCAGAGAATACGTAAGAAATAGGCTTAAGCACTATAACAATTGGTACATACTTTTTTGTTTTCTTTTTAACCCCGATAACTGGGATTAGTCTGTTAATTTCATTCATCGTTACTTTTTTAACTTTAACGCAGTTTTTCTTTAATTTTTTCTTATGTAACCTATTCAAAATGTTGTATGGTTGAAAACAGATTAAAAAACTCTACCGAAATAAAAAATACAAATATAGGCTGTCATTTTAAAAAAAACAGTAACGTCACAACTTTTAAAATTATGTTTTTTTAAATATAAAAAAAAAAGCGCAGTAATTTATATCGCTATCTCCCTTTTAGATTTTTTCTCTCTCATACACATTAACGAAGTTATCGAATTTATCCGCTACTTAATTTTTATATGTAGGTATATAACTACCTACATACCTAGATATACATACGTACATAAATCTATTTGCTTGCTTCGGGTCACATTCCAGCCATTTAATAATCGCATGGAATAAAAACTAATCGAAAATTACCTTTTTCTACTCCCTACATTTGTAAATTCCGTAACACTATACTGTACGGATATAATCTGCTTTCCGGTCTCGTGTGTGAATATAAAAGTTGCCAAATTACAAACAATATAAACATATAACCATATAAAATTAATGTAGACATAAGCAGACGGTATAGTAACTTTTTAGCAACGGGAAAATGTCACATCAGACGTCAAATCTACAGTCATTGTAATATTTACATTTTTACATAATAAATAATTAAATGTGTTAACTTTCTAAATTTATATTAAACTAGATACATTTTACGATTACAACATAACCATAAAAACAATATATCGTTCACCGGTGGCAACAGTGGCACAACTCAAAAATTAAAAATATTGTACTATCAAAATTTGAATTGTATCCTCTATATTGCAACAAGACGGTTGTAACAATGCAATAGTTGGAATAAGTTCCCCGAGATGTCACTTGTGCCACTATGACATGTTTAGAATTTCGCTAACCAGTGGCAGCAACACAAGCACATTTTTTGTATACCTTTGCTAAGGAAATAGTACGCAATAGTGACACTTTTAAGTTGTGTCAGTAACTATTTCTGAGTAAGTTCGCATCTATTTAATTGAACTACGACCTGCTTGATTATACAGTGACAAAAGTTTAACAGAGCGAATGTGTGCTATGTGTTTGAACTTCCACAATAACACAATAGGAGCAAAACTTTAAGTTTAGCGATGTATCGATCTTTAAAGTGCATTTACTTTGTGATACATTATTGATTTAATATATTTAAAGCGGCATATAATAAAATATGTTGACTTTATTTACATGAATATTTTAAATCGACATAAATTTTTGTACTTTCTCGCTCTCTACCTATACTTATTTAAATGATCTTCAACTCAGTTTTCAAAACATTTAAATCCTATATCAGTTATACCAATAATATGAAAGAACTTTTAAAAGGCAAAAATCAAGACCAGTTGGCCAAGAATATTCCGTTGGTAGGAAATAGGTGCTTTTTTCGTTCCTCCTGTCAAATTTTCTCATAAACACATAGCGGCTTTTGTAGGTGCAGTGAAGATATACAGTTTTATTCCGTCGATGTGATTTTAAAGTCATGCATAACACTGGTCAGTAAAGTAATAAAAGAGATGTTAACATGATTGTCGACAATTAACTTGTCTGATGTGCTTTACACTGGCCATTTAACACCTTCTTCGAGGTTTATGACTTTTTTTGCGATAACCAAGTAAAAAAGTAACGTCTATTTAATACTTTACCTTTTTGCTCATAAACTCTTAAATGCAAAAGGTTAAAACTCGAAACACTTGAAATTGTCATTAAGTTAATAGCGTAACTAAACAACTAGCATTATTTATGCCATGTGAGTGTCTTATTAGTCTTAAAATGAATTATGTATCCATAGTTGCGTAAAAAGCAAATTTACACAAAAGTGTATTATTCAACAGTCGTAGATAAATAGTATTTTTGTCACCGAAAACCATCACACAAAGTATATGATTATACTGTGCTGTACCTATTCCGAAAGCTGCATAATTTTATCTTCAGTCAAAAATGGTCTTAATTTATTTTGCACGATTACATTATTATTACGATTACTTTATTTAAGCTACGTGTAGTAAAGTGAAACTACCCTGGTATAGTTCCGGAATGATAATTTTTGCCACATTTAAATCATTCTTATAATTCTTGCAACATATTCAAAATCATTTAAAACAATGTACTAAACTATGCTAGTTATTCAAAGAACAGAATACAGTACATTAGTACATTAGAAGGATATGGATTCCTCGCACCCTGGCTAGACCCAAGCTTCACCCCTTACGATTTTGGCGATTGTATTTCATTTGATTTATTCACGTAGCCCCATTGTTAACCAAATAAGATGGTGCATGCGAGTCGACCGATCCGCCACCAACAACCCTCGTAACTAATAGTAAGTAAACAGAGACTAATATTAACGCGCGCAAAAACCAGTTTGCATTAGGTCACCAATAGTCAATACAATGCAGACCCCAAAATTAAATTGCGTGGAGAGGAACTCTACGCATTAAGAGTTTCATTGTCAACTATTACATATAAGAGGTAAAATTCACGAAACAATAAAGTCATAATCATTACATGTATTTATCACCATTTAATTTTGACATTTTCTCCTCTCCGGTAGCATATCGATAGATGTAAATGTAATTAGGTAGATTTTCGTTTTCTAAACATGTGCTTACTCTTTTCTCTAAAATAATCGGGGAACACCCGGTATTATCAAAAAAGTATACTTATATTTAATAGGTTAATAACTCGTAAATTATAAGCCCAGTATTAAATAATATTGTGTATTAATTGCATCATTAATACCAATGAAATTTTTTATTACATTATATATAAACTTCATTTAGACAAGTATTCTGCACAACTAAAATAATAAAACAATATATTTCATATTAGACCACTCAATCACTACAAAATGAATTAAACACAAATTTAATTACGTCAAGCGTAGCGCACAAATTTTTGTAATAAATTTGACGACACGAATTTATTGCAAACGTTGAAAAATATACTCAATTTGTGCAGATTTTGAAGCGTACAAGGGACGAAATATGTTTTTATCGATTCTGTGCATGTGATAATAATTCAATAGTATACTCTGATTTTTCTAAACTGGCGTGCACGTCATCAAACAGCTGTGCGATGAGGTTTTTTCGTACCAACGTGATTGTTTTCGAGAATATGCATAACAATAGTTTAAGAATCGAAATTAATCTGAAGATTATTTGTTACATAACACTAATCACCGGTGGTTATAAATAGGTAATCGGTGTATTAACCGCGGACACAATTTTCGCCTGCCAATCATGTAATAAATCATCTTATGTTGGCAACGGCGATATTTTCTCGGCTACGATGCCACATCTTTTTCACTAATGCTTCAAACTTCTTTGACGTCTAACTTGTTACATTTGATCGATTATTACAATGCATATTTTGTCATTGTAGATGGTAAACCATAACCACAAGGTTGATATCTGTACGATAAACGGTAGAGAAGTCGATGAATTTGATACGAACCGCGCACTGTCGCACAAGATTGCACGGGCGCAACAGCTGATTGCAGCCATTTTTAAATACCCAGGACAGCTGGCAACTTTGTAAAATTGTCTCGTCATTATTATGATTATTATTTTGATGACGTGCACGCCAGTTTAGAAAAATCAGAGTATATATACATATTTGATTTAGTATTCGTGTCTTAATAACATAAATCTTGTCATCTACATGAATGAATCATTGTACTATTTCAGATAATTGCTATGAAAAAGTCTACATTTTCCACCGTTACGGTGCGAATTCGTTAATTACGCTAAGTAAGTAGTAAGAACGGATGTGAGATAAACACGATTTCCTCTGCAGTGAGTGAACACAATATCGAACGTGCTCTTTAATCATAGTTTGAACGGTTGCTACAAATAACAGAGATGCCGGTAATTCGACCCTAGGAATTTTAACTGGGAGGAATGCTAACATTTAAGGCTCGAATTTCGCCATATATTGTAAACTTCTATAAATGCACTTGAAAGAACTCGAAAATTGTTGCTGCATTGTTCTGCTTCAAAGTCATAATTAGGTTTGTGTTTATAAGAATAAGTATAGAACGTTCATTAATTCAGTAATTCAGGACCTTATTTTAAATACACAAGATAAGATAACTGTGAACAAATTGACGGAATATTATACTAAAATTAGGGGCTAGGTTACGCTTAATGTTACGGATATTCCCCAAAGTCCGCAATTCTATGAAATAATTAAAATATTGAAACGCAACTTAATATTAATAGTATATTAAACAACGAGCGTATAATTATAGCTACTAATCACGAGAACAACGTTTACGGAGCGGGCCGTTAGGCGAGTGGAGTAAATTGTTCGAGTGAATTTAATTGGTGACACATTACGGACTACTCAGTAAAATTAAAAACAAAAAACCTGCCACACGGGTGACAGATTAAGTTATATTGACGGTTATCAATTGCCGGCATATAAATGTTACAGTGGTGTAGCGGTCTAAACGCTAGCGGACTGTATGCGATATATTGCTCGAGTCCCTGGGTTAAATAAAGTAATACGAAATTTAAATTCTTTTAAACTTACAAATTACATAAATCCAAATGACATTTCGGTAGCGAATAATAATATTATACATGGCTGCCAGATATAATGGATCTGGTAGTGACAAATGGATACCATTATAATTGAAGAAACATAAGTGTAATAAGTGTAATATGAGATAGTCGCGGACAAATTTGTTTAAGTTTTATTGTATTGGGTTCACGAGCTCGTTAAGTAGATTTTCACATGCTAATTTATACAACTTTTCAGCATTCTGAACTCCTATATTCTAAAACCGACAGTTTTACAAGTTTAACCATAGTTGATTCATGAGAGAGGATAATGAGAAATTGAAAAACAAAACTGAATTAATTAACAATAATCATAATAAAGAATAAAGTTGAGAGTAAAATAAATACCCGGAAAGTAAAAGAGAAAGAATAATATAGTAATAGTAACTGCGGTCAAGATTGATACAAATGAAGAAAGTGTACTAAAAGAAGCATGCAAAATGTCATAGAAACTGAAATTAAGATAAATGCGGAAGTAAAAACAGCGTATAAGCTAAGCCTAAACCTACTTAATAGTACTAGCTACAAAGCAATGCAAATAAGAGAGAAATTGTGCAAAATAAGAAATTTTTAAGGGAAGTAAAAAAACGAGAGAATATACATAAATGATGACATAACACAAGTAGAAAAAAAAATACAGGCAAATCAATAAAGGAGATAGATAAGAAACAGAGGTAAAATAGAAAAATAGATGAGATACGTATAAATAACCAATTTAAGTGGAATAATAAGATAATAGAAAATTAAAAAAATAAAAAAATAATGGATAATAGAAAAGTTATAAAGTAGCATGATGATTAAAATAAAACAAACTAAAGAAATAAGAAAATGTGACAACATGATAAAACATAATACATATAACGAACTTGGCAAGGAAAAACGATAGGAATAAGGAAGTTAAAAATGAGGGTAGGAAGGAAGGAAGGGAAAATTTTAAAGTAGAAACTTGGAATGTATGAGGAACATTCAACGTTCGGGAAGGATTTTTTTTGCGTGTGGGTGAGCGCATCGCCATCTGTGGCATTAGTGCTTCTGAGGAAGGAAAAGTGCAACTTGTTATAAACAAGATTCAGAGATTCATATTTGATGAGGTATATACCACAAGAAGCAATTGGGGCTAGTAATAACACAAATAGAAAAATATTTCTTAATAGCGGAGGAAATGATAGAATCTTGGAATCCTGCATCCAAGGTGCAATTATTGCACCCAAGGGTTCGGTGTATTAACAGAGAGTGCTTATGTGGGGAAATATCAAAAGAATACGTTAATGGATTTCCATGCACCTTCAGATGAAGAGAGAAAATTGAAGAACTTTATAATACTCTGGATAAAATAGATCAACAGAATTATATAGAAAAAGTGATTAAAAACCTCAGAACATACAGAGGCTCGGGTGCATAATGTGACCATGTTATGGCACGATGGCGCAAATAGTGTTAAATGTTAGTAATGCTAGTAGAACAAGAAAAAAATGCAAAACAGAAACTAAACCAAGAAGTATAGATTAACAAATCAAATACATATGTCAAATATTATTAAAAAAATGTTTTTTCCAGAGATTAGTTTTTATTGAATAGTATATTCAAATACACGTTACAGAAGGCATCATATTCCAGCACAAGTCTGAAATTAGGCCAAGAGCCACGAAGCGGCGAGTGACCGAACGAACGAGTGCTAGAATAGTCTTCTGTAATGAGTTTTTGATACTATTTGCTTCGTTTCACGTTTATTCGTATAATATATTTATAATTTTTCATAGTTTAGGGAAATTTTGATATCATTGAAATGTTGGTGACAGTGATTATGTGATTAGTAATTGTCAGTTCACGTCAAAACTCGCTTATTTTGATAGTCAATTTAATTTTAATGTCAATATTAATGTGAAGCACTAATGCGATCTCTGTTTACTAAAGGCCTATTGATCACAGTTAGCTTTCCAAGGACTAGTACTTTTGTCAACAGCCAGACTTTTGAGACTAATTTTGAGAAGTCATTGAGTTCGTTTTGATTGAAAGGTCACACTTCATTAAAGATATCAGGCATGCAATTAGGCATACTTTCGTATTTCAAGCCTGCATAGATCTCCAAAATAGAATAATACCAAAAGTTGTATGAGAATGAAGCTCATTCTAGCACTACTTTTGTTAAAATTGGTGCAAGATCATTGTACGTACAATCATTGTACAATCATTGTACGTTCGAAAATGACACGCTAAGTGTCGAAACTATAGTCACGATTTAATAAACTCAAGTGATATAAACAAAGTAATCTGCGTTTAATTTTACCTATCATTAGAATAACTCTCAACATTAATAACGATCTAAAACTCCCATTATCATATATCGTAAGTACGCGTGGCTTATGAGGACGTTTCGTAAAATTAGTGCAGAACTGTTTTATGACGCACGTAGCGTAGTGCGTAAAATGTATATTGCTTATCTCGTGTGGTTAGAAGTGAATTAAGTTAGGATATGACAGCAGGGATTTTGTGTCATGGGAATACACGTAATCACGAATGTCGGAAAAGGCAGGACGATAAGTGAAGCCACGATAAATTAGGAAAGTGCGTCACAAATGCCATTCAAAGGTTTGCAATTAATTAAACTCGTTGTACGCAAACAATCAAAGCTAATGTATATATTAGCATATCGAGGGTTTCTCAACATAGTTTGAAATGTTTCGATGGAACAACCGCAAGAATCTAAATTTAAAAGTTGCAATGCAATTTTATACGTATGTGTGTAGGTATTATACCTACACTCTAAACCAGCTTCCATAGAGACATTCTAGGTTTTTATTTTATTTCGTCGGAGGAAAAAGCAGAAACTGAAATATATTTTTTAAGCAAGGTGACAAATATTATACGGCTTTAATTTTTATTATTCCGAGTTTTGCTCCAATTTTCCAAATTTCTGTAGAATTTCTGTACAATTTAAAACATTTTATAAAACTTCAAAAAATATTTAATTTCAAATCAATTTCTTAATTTGCTCTTACACCAATCAATAAAACATTTATTTTTCGTAGTTTTCACGTACATTTTAAAATTGAGAACAGTTGTAAGATACCTTTATTGAAATAATTTTAAAAAACTTCTATGGATTTCTTAAATAAACACTTCTAGTTGTAGAAAATAAAATACGGAACACCTATTTCACAAAAAAACATTTATTTACTAAATGTATATTTCGGCCGCAATGCAGCCATCTTCAGTAGCAATACAGTACTGTATTGCAACTGATTGCTACTACAGTACTGTATTGCTACTAAAGAAACCTGCATTGCGGCCGAAATGTGCATTTAGTAAATAAATGTTTTTTTGTGAAAAAGGTGTTCCGTATTTTATATTCTACAATACTTTCACAAGCTCCACGTCATCGTTACTTCTTGTTCTAGTCTAGTTCTATAAATTGTCCATGCAATTTTACATAATTTGAATATAACTGAATGAAACTTAAATAGAAATGGGACTGTTTCAATCATGGACATTACTTTTCTTTGAAAGATTTATTTACTCTTAATTATTTACATTTACGCATTTACATTGTGATGATTAATTGAATATTTGATATCAAATTTTACAAATTATCAAATATACAATCACTGACCATTATATTGTATATTCCAAGATCTTATGACATGTTCTACATAAATTGGTTTAAAATAGCCAACGACGTTGTGTCAAAATAACCTACTGGTTATTATCTCATTCTCCGTAACTCAATGAAAAATCCATTGGAGTATTTTTCTTTATTTTCGACTTAATAAATAAATAATTTCGAATAAATGAAATAAAGAAATTCTAAAATTTGCTACTTTGATTACCTCATAAGATATTATTATTAGACACAACCGAGAGCCAATTGCAAAACTATATATTAAATATTTTATTAAAAACATCATGTTTATATCATTCCATTTATCATGATATTTGGTTATCGAACTAATAAACGTGCAATAATTCGTCTTTTCATCTTTCTAGCAGGGAGTGTTTTCAAGTTGTCTAGTAACCACACATTTATTGGCCGATTTAAAACGACAGTGAACGTCGTAAACGTAGGCAGTGCTAATTTATGTTAAAATAATTTTAAATGTACAGAT
Organism: Othius punctulatus; assembly: GCA_951805005.1. Classification (NCBI taxonomy): domain Eukaryota; kingdom Metazoa; phylum Arthropoda; class Insecta; order Coleoptera; family Staphylinidae; genus Othius; species Othius punctulatus. The sequence continues at coordinate 30,218,074 of OX638142.1, forward strand.
ACTACTGCTGTACATCCGAAAACCAGAAACCATAGGCTTCATACTCCTTATTATTAGTTATTTGGAATCCCAGCAGTTTCAACCTTTCGCATATCGTTTATGACATTGACGTCTGTAGCAAATTATATTGATGCAACAAATGCCAACCCTCTCCAAGTTAACGATTAACAGTGACATGCACGCGTACCTTGTAAAATGAATCTAAATGTTTCCTATTTTATTTTTGTTTCCACATTGTGGTATAATAGAAAAGCTGGTGTTTTTGATATACAATGTGTTTTAGAGTACCAGACATAGCAAAATTAACATTGGTGAATTATGTAAGGATCAACTATTTCTATATCTGTATCTAAAAATGGGATTGTCACAAATGAAACAGCAGGTAATTGAACTAATCAAATTTATATGGCTGATGTTATTTTTAGAATTAATAATTAACATGAATTAATCATTTTGTATGAAAATTATTTGACAGTAGTAAATTTCTGTTTGAATATTTTGTTTTGGCATCTCAGAAATAATATATAGCTCATGGCAATAGTGATCCTTATACAGGTTTGTAGTTTATAAAACGCAACCAGATACTTATGAAGTATTACGAGAAAGAATAGCACAATAATGTCGAGCTATTACTAAACAAACCTTTTAGAAAGTTCGCGAGGAGTTTGAAAGCAGGCCATATTTTTGTTTAGATAACAAGGAAACCATTTCCAACGTTTACTTTAACATGTTATTTGAATTTAATTAATTGAACCCTTTTGCACTTTATTTGCACTTCATGCCAAAACTAGTTGACAGTTCACCAAATCATATTGTATTAATTATAACTCTAAAGCATTTTTCAAGAGCTTTCCAACTATGTATCACAAGTAGGGGGGTGCCATTTTTTTTTTAGATGAAGGTGGTTGTGGTTTAAAGGGTGGGTAGGGGTCGACACTACCTACGCCATTTTGGTTCCCTCTCCGAACCACCGAACCACCCAAACGGTTTTAAGTAATTTTAAAAATAAGCATTGGTTCTATGAAAAAAGTCGGTGGTAACTTTTCAAATTGATACCCTGTATCGTAAATAACTATTTTGTAATACCTCTGTGTTATTGACATTTATCAGTACTGTCTGCTTGATCGATATGACAGGCGTAAAGGCCTTGGCCGTTATAATAACGGCCGTGGACGTGGACATACCTGCTGCTGCTCTTTTGGGGAAGTAAATCGATTGTGGCAGCATTTGCTTCATTTAGTTATTTAGTACATCTTCAGGGATACCACAAAACGAAGAACTTTGCACATCTGACATTATTTTTCTAATTTCACTTTGATTTGTTTGCTTGTATTTGAACCGTTGATGTTGCTATGTTATCAAATTGCGCCTGGATAACTAGTTTATTAATTTTGAAATTTAATATTGATAAATTGACCAGTTTTTGTAATTTAGGTATTACAAAAAGTATCGAACAACATACGGCCGATATGCAAATAACAGGCTTGGTTGAATATAAACCTCGGCTGCGCTCCGCTCCGCTCCGCTTCGCCTCGGTTTACAAACTTCAACCCGCGCCTGTTATTTGCTACATATCGGCCTAATGGCGTTATATACTATTATGGCAACACTGAGTGTGGTAATGAAATGATTGTGATTTTGATATGACCAAAACTTTTATTATTGTGTATTTATAGGAGTTGAGAACAATTATTTTTAAAAGTTAACAACAAAATGTTGTGGAATTTGTACAAATTTTCCTGTCTAAGGAGAATTTGAGAAGGAGAATGACAAGGAGAATCCTGTCTAAGTCACTTTGATGTCAGAGTCAGATCTAGGTATTTTCGAACTATTTCTACTAAATTGATTCCTTGGATGCCCCCGAAAGTTACAACAAAATGTTGGTCTTTGTGTCGGGAATAATATCGAAATACACTAACAGTGTAACAGCACATTCTCATTTGCTTGATTTTTATTTTTGTTCTCATCGTACCATTCGCATAAACTTACATAAGCTTGTTTAAACTCTTGATCTAGTGAAAATATATGGAAATAGTCCTAGAAAATTGTTAAATAAAATAAATGAAAATAAGAAAACAAAAATTAAAGTTCTTACTTTTATTTTATTTCTTAATAAAATTTTAAATTCATTATTAAGAGTAATAATAATTTTTACTTCTTGTAAGAGAGAAAAAATATTCACCACAAACGGGATATTACAAATATTGATGTTGTTTTCGGCGTCATCCTGTACGATGACCATAATCTGCCATAATATAATTAAGATTTAAATCGAATTTGTTACAACCCTAACACGTGGTTCCTCCATTATACGCGATCCCAAGTGTATCAGTTTATTATTATATCGTCAAAACTAATGTAAATTACATTTTTTGTATTTGTTAATTGGCTACTCTGCAAAACAGGCATCGATATAGTGGTTGCACAAAATGGAAGAAAAGTATGAGTAGGTATTCATATGCAATCTACCTCTTTCCATGTAATTATGAGGTATACTCTAATTTTTCTAAACAGGTGTTCACATCATCAAAATAATAATCATAATAATGATGACACAATTTTACAAGGTTGCCAGCTGTCCTGGGTATTTAAAAATGGCTGCAATCAGCTGTTGCGCGTATCAAATTCGTCAACTTCTCTGCCGTTTATCGTACAGATATCAATCTTGTTGTTGTGGTTTAACATCTACAATGGCAAAATATGCATTGTAATAATCGATCAAATGTAAACAAGTTAAACGTCAAAGAAGTTTGGTTATACACACATGTATGAGCATGTGTTAGTGAAAAAGATTTGGCATCGTCGCCGAAAAAATATCACGGCCGCCAACATAACATGATTTATTACATGATTGGCAGGCGAAAATTGTGTCCGCGGTTAATACACCTATTACCTATTTATAACCATCGGTGATCAGTGTTATGTACAAATGATCCTCAGATTAATTTCGATTCTTAAACTATTGTTATGCATATTCTCGAAAACAATCACGTTCGTACGAATAAACCTCATCACACAGCTGTTTGATGACGTGAACGCCAGTTTAGATAAATTAGAGTATATGTATGTACATACGTAAGTCACAAGTATTTTCAGTTATTTCTCTATATTTGTAAATTTTAAAATTCTTACCATTTGCACTTAATCCATGTAATAAGTTCAATGATGCACCAATGCATTTACAAAAGTAATAATATCACATAAAAATCACAGCTAGGTTTCAGTTTCAGTCTCGCACCGACTCTGATCGGTATTTTGATGAACGCTGCTCGTCATACTGCAGCAAGGTGTTCCCGTTCAGTACCATGAAATGTTTCTTACGCAAGCTTCTCCGTATTGCTGCATCGTACATCGGAAAACACTGCAAGCGCGATGGTCACCTAATCACTATCCACGTAATTATTCCCAGTCGACGTGTTAATCACTGACGAGGACGCTGGTTCTTGGTACGTTTCGTCCACGAGACGTTTCCTCGTACAACTGCCTAATGATATCACCATTATGTAGGATAATCCGGCGCGATTGTGAGGAACAAGTCGTTAAATTAGCGACAGGCGACAGTTGTGGGGATCATTTTTGCGACGGCAGATGTCCAAACAGCCGATCAATGCCTACTTCGGAAGAACGCAACGGGAGGCGACGGGGGGAAGAATTAATTTCGACCGTGGAACCGTGGATAATATTCCATTATTCACGCAGCATATGTCCGCCCGCACGATGAACACACGAATTCCCGATTCTGATCCAGGCAGACCTCGTGGTCTGAATTTTTCCGCCAGCGACACAGGAAGCGTCGCCGACGCCCGCGGAAACTCAATTTAAAACCGTGAGCGCGCGGACAATCGAGCATCGCTCGATTTACATAACGCCGCGATGAGTGAGCCGGACAAGTGAAATTATCCGGCGCTCGCCAGATCTTGATGGACAGCCGGAAGTGCGTGGGCGGAAGTGGGATTACCGTAACGGCGGGGGCGTGGTATTTATGAGCGCGCACTCCGCACGCACACACATGCGTGGACGTATGCACGTGTGAGAGACTTGCACGGGGAGTCCCCCGTCTAACTAGGTAACTGAATGGCAAGCCGCGGTTTACATCGAAATGTTATTAAAAGGCGCACGCCACCTTTTCATCAGTTCTCTTTAGTTGTGGAGCTAAAATAGGGTGGGAACGAGGCCGCGATTAGGGGAGAAGATGCACTACTCTCGAGGCGCGTGTCCACATTGCGCACTGCAAGGGAGGAATCGACAGGGACGGCCTGTGCATAAGAGCTGCCGAGCTGCAGAACTGCTACAATTCTAATCGACAATAATTTTTTTTTTCTTTATTTGTTATACACTCGTAAATGTCACTCTAACAAGCCTGTGCACTAACCTGTAAATGACTTTTACAAGCTACAACCTTATGACACGGGAGTGTGTAAACATTTTACATCCCCCGTGTCATGTTTATATTATTTTAATTTATTAATTGTCAATTAATATTATTTGGTATTTTTGTTTCAACTTTGCCGTCTTTCGTTTTAAATATAAAAGTGCAATTATGATTGAAATTATGATATCAATTGTGTTTATAAAAATAATGGACACTGATAAGTGGTATAATTTATCTATTACTATAATTTTATTATCTAAATTTAACTGATTACAAGTGTTTAACAAATAAAATATGTTACAGTAATTTTATTATCAAAATTTAACTGATTACAAGTGTTTAACAAATAAGATATTTTATGAAAAAGTATTTATGCACCCTCAGGTGTAGGGTAATGAAAAACTTTGTTTGTATGAACTGGTTTCGGCCTGGAAGCTGTCTTCAGCATTCAAATCTGTTTTTAATTAGAAAATATATACAATTACATTAGTTACAGGACAAATTTTTTGTTTTTAAAAAAACTTACAGTCATTATATGTTCAAATCTGTTGGTCAAACCGAAGCAACCATAACATACATCCATAACTACATAACGACCTACACCCTAAAATCAAATTCACTGTAGAAACAACAAACAATAACAGCTTAAATTTCCTAGACACAAACATAACACTACACTCAGACAATACATTCCAATATAACATATATAGAAAACCCACACACACAGACAATTATCACATCATACATTACTCATCATTCCACCACCATACACACAAACTAGCAATATTTCACCATCACATCCACCGCCTCTATAACACCCCCTTAAATAAACCAAATTTCTATAAGGAGAAAAACACCATACTACATCTAGCTTATAACCATGATTTCCCCATCAAAACTATCAACAAATTAACAACACAAGACAAACAAACTTATCAGTCAGAACTATAGAACAAAAATCATAACCAACATAATAACCACATGTTTGATATATCACAGATGCAAACTATACCTGCTAGAGACCATGGAAAGAACAATAACACAAATCATAGACACAATATAAGTACAGCCACCAACATCATAGAAGATACTAAACAAGAAAAACAACAACTACAAAACAAGAAAAACAACAACGGCACCTTCAAACACAATGGAAACATAACAAAAAACTCTACACACTACGACAACGGAAAACTTCAAGACATAACAAAACAGCACTTTAACAAACAACAAGTATACACACCTACCACCCAGGTATAACGAACCTCACAGATATTGAACTCAGTCAAGAAGATTTAGAAGTACTAAGGTTAGGCTCAAAATATGTCATTACACCAAAAACACCACCAGACTTATCATTATTAGCAATAGAATTAGATATCACCTTAAGTAAAATAAAAAAAGATAAAGATAACATTAGCAACAAATCGTCGGCTTAATGTTACAAGGTTGTATGTGCAGATTTGTAAATTTGGGAATAAGGATTTTAAATATGTTTGCTATATTAAAATATGATAAATTTTGCACTGTCAATAGATATGTTTTTATTACAGGTTCCTAATGATCCAATTTTAATATTCCAACAAGTTGAAAGGTCCCGCTTTGTAAACATATAGCCCTGCAAACCTATAGAACTAAAAATTTAAAAAAATGTTATATGCAACCTTGTAACACCAAGCCGACGAAATGTATAGAAGGCATCACCAGAATTCAGACAAATTTAACTAACAAAGACAAATTCACACATATAGAACAAAATTCCAAAGTCAAACACATTCACAATCATTTAAAAAAAAACATATTATAATGCATATGATATTATCGACAATTCCAAAATCTTATTTTAGAATTCATTAAGGTGTTGTTGAATACTGTCGTTTCTAGTTTATTTAAGAAAATATTAGCAAGTGTACCTGAGATAGGTAAGCCCATTGGTAGTCCGGCTGTCATGTTGTATGTGGTGTCGTTGAAGTTACAGTGATATTGGTTCGTTGTCAGTTTTAGTAATAATTTGATGTGTGCAATTTCTGTGTCTGGTTTTGTCTGTTTGAGTGTCTGTCAGGTGATGTAATTTATGGTTTCTTCTGTCGGGATGTTGGTGTATACATTTGTGACGTCAAATGAGCATATGTGAAATTTGTCTGTGGTTGTTGTGGTTGTAGAAGTTAATTTAGTGTTATTTAGGTTTTTAATCGATTCCAAAGTGTTTTTAATGTGGTATATGTCATTGAAGATGACATTTTGTGTTAAGTAATTGTTTAGGAATTTTTTCTTCCCGACTTCCAGAACATGAATTAAAGGATTGGCAAGTATGTATTCCATAATCAAAGTACATTTTCTAAATGAACTGAAATTTGTAATTGTGGATAAAACTGAAACAGGCTCATTGGAAACGTTAAGCGTCATTTGAAGATTTCGTTTTAAAAAAATCAGGGTTTTCCCATCAATACAATCCGTTTAATATCATGAGGACATTATTTGCATCCAGGTCAGACTGTGAAAATTGGTTTTACATTATGAATACTATTAAAACGAAAAATTTAAATCAATAGCAAAAAGATCATATAAATGAGAATTTAATTGAATCGTTTATTTGAGAAAGCCGTTAAGGGGTTTTCAAATTTTCGAGAAACAAAGAAAACCATATATTTTCATATTTTAAATATTGTTATTAAATATTTCATAAATTCGAAAGTCAGTTAAAGGTATAATACAGAAACTATGCGTTTTGATTACTGGTATACCGTATTCTGTAAAAAAGAAAAACTCTAAAAATGTCTGTTGACGGGTTTCTGATAAAAACGATTCAATTGCATTTTACACCAATTAATGCAAATGAAGTTTGCAAGTTTTCAAAGTATGAACTTATATACTTGTATGAAGGACAGAAAATAAACATTTTTAAAATAAGTTTATATTATTAACATATATAGGGTGTTTCAGACCACCCGTATCAGGCCTTTTTCTCAGTAATTTGACATCGTATAGGTTCGAAAAAAACATAGCATAACATAAGCCTACCTGATGAATTGAACTGAGGTAATTTCGATTTCGGGAAGTTACCGGAAGTAGCCATAACTGCACTCAACTTCAGAATTTTAAATGGGAATCTCGGTCATGTGTGGCGTCGTTGGATAGGTATTTCAAAAAGAAACAACTTTTGTCAGAAAGGTTTTTATGTAAATGATATGCTTAATGAAATAAAAATTAATGTTTCAGACAATCAGTCCCACAATTTTTTCGAAAGTATGACGTCCTAGAGATTCAGAAAGACAAAATAACATGACATAAGCTTACCTAAAGAATTTAATAGTGATAGTTTCGATCCTTGGAAATAACTGGAAGTAGACGTAACTGTTCTCAGCTTTTAAGTATTTTTGTAAATACTATATTTTTTCTCCGATTACTGCCAAAGTAACTGTTTTAGGCGTGCTTTCGCTTGTAAAATGTACAATTCTGGTACAATACGTTGTTGCTAGGCAGTAAAACTCAATTGAATGCCGGAATGTTCGTTCCGGCTTTAACCACATATTTTTTTGACAACCTAGGCAGTAAACACGCCTAAACATACTCACTTTAAGAGTAATCGGAGAAAAACTGTAGTATTTACAAAAATACTGTAAACAATGGACATACGATGAGTGCAGTTACGCCTACTTTCGGTTATTTCCAAGAATCGAAACTATCACCATTAAATCCTTTTGGTAGGCTTCACAACTGTACAAGTACAGTTAACTTCCGGTAACTTCCGGATGTCAACATTACCATAATTCAATTCTTCAGGTAGGTTTATGTCATACTATTTTTTTTTCGTACCTCTACGATGTCAAATTACCGCGAAAAAGGCCTAAAACGGGTGGTATGAAACACCCTGTATACTGATAAGTTTCATTTTCTATGTCAGGTGTGCAATGTCTAATAGCGATTGTGAAGATACATCTGAAGAGATGTCTATGTGCACACCGCCCGATATAATCGGCAAGGCAAAATTGCTACAAATAATTTATTAGAAGCCAAATCACTGGAGCGATAGAGTTAACATACTAAATATTGATGCTTGGAGATAGGATAATAAAATTCATTCATTCTGCGTAAACGTACTTTTGGCATACTTCCAACACCTTTCGACAAAATTAAAACCATCATTCGTTTGGGCAATTTACTTGCCTAATGCTAATGCTGCCTTTACTAATGATAAGAGCCACAATGAATTTAAAACATAACGACAACATAGGTACTTATCCTAAATTAATTGCTTTACTTAAAACGAAATCCGATGGTTTCCGAAGTAAGAAATCGAAAATTTTACCATTAAGAGAAATACCTATACATCCTACCTACTTTGGTTGCTAAAGTTTTGTAATTCGTAAATAATAATGTATATTATATATTTTTAATGACTCAGTAGTATTGTAACGGTCCAAAATAGTGTTCGGCAGAAACGGCTTTTAATAAATTAACTAGCGTGTAGACCTACACGGTAGGCAACTATGTTTGCATTTTTTTTGTTGTGGTGACGCGTCTCCCCGGTGAGCGATTTTTAAATCCACCGGCGTAAAGCGCCACCACGGGCAGAACCACATTGACTCGTGCCCGAGATAGATCGTGTCAGAAGAACCGTTGCAGATAAGGTATTTCACCATCCGTTTTACGGGAATAATCAACGGTTCTCAGCTAACCACCCTTGAGGGGGATTGAGGCACCGACTACAGGGCAGGGAACACGCTCGTAACACCCGAGCGTCTAGCAGCGGGGTAAGCAGCTCGGCCGGAACATTCCTGGCTGGAGGTCGCAAGCGAGCTTCAGGTCCACGACGCGAGCCCTCGGCCTTCCGGAAGCTGTACCAGTCACCGGCGACGACCACCCGGAACGCAGGCCAGATATAAAAATTCCAATAATATAATTCTTTTGTGTGCTCGATTGAGCCATCTTTACCGATTATTGTTTTGTGTGTAAATTGCGTCTACGTGTAAATTGCGTCTACGTGTAAATTGTGTCGTACGTGTTTGCGCTAGTGTACGAGAAAGGTCGCTCCCTCTGCCCTTTCAATCGCGCGATTAGGAGCTTGTTTTATTCGGCCGAATAAAGTAAACCCTGCGCGAAAGGGTGGCGCTCGGAGGTATTTGTTTTCAGGAGCGTAGACACGGTGTCTGTCATTTGTGTGTGCGAATAAACGCCATCTTACCATACCAAACTCACACCTGTTATTATTTTTTTTGCTCCCCCCACGTTTTCTCTTTACAGTTTTCTATTCGGTTCATTTCAGTTACAGTTTTACAGTTTTCTATTCTCACTGCGAGATTTACACCTGGTGGTGTTGGCGTCAAACGGTCAGCGTTGTGACAGTTCGTGATTTCTGAGCTTCGCTGACTGTCTGCCGTCCACCCACGCAGGTAGAGTGGAGCCTCCCTTGCGACGAAGTAGCAACGAGGTAAAATTACGTGGAGCCTTTTTTTAACCCCCCCACTCTCTGACACCGAGAGCCTGGCCCTCGTCACTACTTCAAAGGGACCCTCCACTCGCTCCACGGCCTAACGCGCCGACTGCCCTTCAGGTACGTCACAGTATTTATATGGTCGAAGAAAAATGTATAGTACAAAACTCGTGCTATAAAGAAATTACTAGTAAGTTATACTGGGCATATTACTAAGTAATATGGTTCTTACAGCACTTGTTATGTAATATACTATAAAGTACATTCATCACCTATAAATGTTCCTAAAGAGCATTGTAAAATAAACAATCCATAATATTCTAACCAGTTTTGTTAAGTTTGTATAAAATACTTATTTTGTTTACAATTAAAACAATTTACAAAACAAAAATATTTGTTCATTTAACGACCGGCGGCCTATTTCTGCTGCTATGCTAATTACCGTCGCCTAGGAGCACTGTTGGAATTTACGTTTATAGATTTCGCTTCATCCATATAGAATTCTTAACGTACACGTACAATTTAGCAGTGTACGGGACGACTTGCTGTAGACTTCCAACGGAACGGAACTTTACTAGAACGATACGAGCGGTGAGCGGCGGCGAATATTAATGTCTAGGAGCAGCGGTGAGCGGCAAGCCCAAAGCGTCCAAGTTTTTCCAGCACGCTCCACACAAAAGGAGAACAAGACGTTTGTTTAGTCGCTCTGCCGCTCGCCGCAGCCGTTCACCGCGCGTATCGTACCCGAGACCTTAGAGAATTTTAATTGGCTTAAAATTTATCGGGCCGCACAGTGTTCGAACCCAAGACCCTTGGCACGCAATCTATTGTGGTGGTGGTATCTATGGCATTCTGATAGGGAAAAAGGTTTATTATGGTCAGGGGTTCTCTATTGTCAATTCGGAAGCGAATAACTCAATGGGGCAGGATTTCCTGGACCGGTACTAAATAATTTTATCTTTATTTTACATTATTTGCACGATCAAAGTAAAATATTACCGATCATGTATGAATGTCTGTTCAGTTTCTAGTGCCAGCCCTGGATATATCATAGAATTCATCATAGAATTTCAACCACACAATAGACTCAATAAACCTTTCTTTCAGATCAAAATTCATATTCTCATGAACGTACTATACAAGGATTTAGAAATGTGGTGGGAAATATGTTACTGAGGGTGGGAATTATATAAGAACACAGGAAGTAACATTGTAAATCGTAAAACAAAACTATTGGTACTTTCATTTAAATCTACTGTATTTTTAGACATTAATGCCACAAATATGTTGGGCATATTTGGGCGTAGTTTTAAGCAAAAACTTTCCCAAAGAATGACATTTATTATTAAAAATAAAATATTTTCCTATGAAGGCTCAATCCGTGCACTGTATAAACGCTGATATACTCTGACGTTTTTACCATTTTTCTAAACTGGCGTTCACGTCATCAAAATAATAATCATTATAATGATGGCACAATTTTACAAGGTTGCCAGCTGTCCTGGGTATTTAAAAATGGCTGCAATCAGCTGTCGCGCCCGTGCAATCTTGTGCGACAGTGCGCGGTTCGTATCAAATTCGTCGACTTCTCTGCCGTTTTTCGTACAGATATCAATCTTGTGGTTATGGTTTAACATCTACAATGGCAAAATATGCATTGTAATAATCGATCAAATGTAACAAGTTAAACGTCAAAGAAGTTTGGTTATACACACATGTATGAGCATGTGTTAGTGAAAAAGATGTGGCATCGTCGCCGAAAAAATATCACGTCCGCCAACATAACATGATTTATTACTTGATTGGCAGGCGAAAATTGCGTCCGCGGTTAATACACTGATTTCCTATTTATAACCACCGGTGATCAGTGTTATGTAACAAATGATCCTAAGATTAATTTCGATTCTTAAACTATTGTTATGCATATTCTCGAAAACAATCACGTTGATACGAAAAAACCTCATCGCACAACTGTTTGATGACGTGAACGCCAGTTTAGAAAAATCAGAGTATAACAACAAAATTACTTCTATTATCAGCTATTTTATCGAGTTTTGTGTTATTAATATGTGTAAGTACACATAATAATACGAATCTGCTCAAATGCAGTGTATAAATTTCACTCGAATTTATTAAGTAGTTTCCGGTGAAATAGTTCTTTATGCATTAATGGAATAAACGCAGGTTATAATCGCTAAGCCGTAAGTAATGCCTGAGCGACCGTAGAAAGCGAGGGCATTTTCGGCTTCGGAGGGATTATTGAAGTTTATTCCCGAATTGCATACACAATGTTTCTCCCGACCGGAAAGTTTACATATTTATTTCGATTTTGAATTTGATAGTTGAAACGCTCGTTGAAAATTCTCATAGTGACAGCAAGTCACAGCTGTATTCTAGACAACTTTTAATGTAAAATAAATTCATATCTGTCGTATTTAAAACTGAGTATCAACGCACGACCACACACATCCCACGCCTCGCACCCATTACCTGAATCGAATCGAGCGAATCGTAACATCGAATCTCCAAGACATTACATGATTGTCTGTAAGTAAATATTATGAATTCATCTAATGTTACTGTTACTATTACAAAATAAATAAACAAACTACAGGTGATTCGCTTTAATCCCTAGTGAGAGTTGATATTTTATTCCCTATGGAAAAAAAGTAGTTTCGAGTGTGTCGATTGTCAGATGAATAAGGTCGGTTTATTCTTGATCGGGAGAAAATAGGTATATATTTACATTGAGATAGCTATATCGAATACAACTGATCAACCCTCCTGATACGTTAAAAATACGTTATCAAATTCATCAAACGTATCAAACAGATATTCCAGGTATGTTAGAGCATTCTGTGGCGACGGTGTTTAGCCGTAACAGTAGAACGAGGCCATTGTTTAATGAGCCTCGACAACAAAAACAATACAAACAACAATATATTCTATTCTTCCAAAAATGTTGATTTCCACTAGACCCCTCTAACTATCTAATTCTCAAACTGTTCAACATCGGGAAGTTTGAAGGCCACCTCCTAGTTCCATCAGAAATATTCGCGATCCAACGTCCCGGAATCCTGCACGTTCTAGAGAGCGGTCAGGAGGAAGGAAAAAAGATCGAACAGGTAGAACACGCGATTGCCCGCTGCAGGTGAGCCAAGAGACGGCGCTAGGCACAGGGGGCGCGGGGTCCGCCGAAGAGAAGGATCCCCGATGCGGATTCCCTTCGGCCCGACGGAGACGCGCTTAGGTCAATGGACCTAATACAAGGTCAATTGGACCTCGGCTGCACGTGGGATGGTGGGCAGTTGGCATTTTCCGGTGCGCCGACGAGAAAATCGAAGAGGCTCCTCCGTCTGTTTGGGCAGCACCCGCATCGGACCGGAAATTCCTCGTAGAACGGGGCTTGATAGATTGATCGTGCCATCGGCCATTGGGAAAATAAATTAAACCTAAATAATTGCGCATTGGGATTGAAAGAAAGCATAATTGAAATCAAACATTGCAAAATAGTTATTTGAAAATATCTAAATGTTTTTGGGTCTGTAACCATTAGTACAATTGGTAACCGGATTTACGCATTATGCCTTTTAATATTGCAAGTATGAAATTTTGGTTTGCATATGCACGAATTGGGCCTAAAGTGATCCTTCCAATGCCTTTTTAATTTAAAAAAAATTGTATACCTATTTTCAATTTGTATGTCAATTTATAAATTTTATCTGGGCTCGAGATTATTTCTATTTCAATACCGTATAAGACTGTACTATAATTTATCTGTGCTAAAAAAAAACAATGCTGTACATAATATCGTTCATAAAAGAATGTATGTAATAACATTATTTCTCATGCAAAGAATATATTTTGTCCTCCTTTAAGCCTGCGGGCAGTATATTTGCTGTATGTGCAATTTCAACATTGTAACTGTGTCAATACCAATCCGTGTTATTGTTATTAGTTACTTCTGCATTTTAGCTCCTGCAATGCACGTCTAAATATAAACATAATTATTTACATTACGCTGCTAATAAATAAAACAGACATTGCCGGCATGTAATTGAAAATACAACGAGCAAATTCCCCTCATTTAGCATATTTCACAAATCATAAACTCGTCTTATACGGGGCAGGTATAAATACCGCTTACCCTTCTTCTACCTGAGTAAATACGTCTACAATAAGTTTTATGATTTGTATGAAAGAGCGTCAAATATCTCTTTACAGATTGAATTGTTGTATAGCACTTAGTTTTTCCACCCACTGGCAAAGTTGTGGTTCAATTGTTGAGTAGCTATTAGGGCCCGTCTTTCCACCCACCGACAATGTTGTGAATTGTTATCCTAAGGCTAAAGGTTAAAGATGCCCTCAATCAGTTTATAAAATCATTGCGCAGGTATCCCTAGGGATAGTAAAAGCAAAATATTTCAAAGTTTTCGAATTTTATCTATAATAACTGCACGGGTTTTGGCAACGACATAATTTTCATTATAGTGATCAGAAGCTCTATAAATGCCATCTCATGTAGTCAGTTATAATATAATCACACCAAACAACAGATAAGCAGCAGCTCTCTGAAATTTAAAAACTTTTCCCTCTTGGTATTTTCGTTTTGAGTGCAGAAAGTTTGAATACAGAAGTTTGTCTTTCAGAATAATTCGAATCGTCGAACTTCCTTCACTTGCCTCGGTTACTTTGTTAAAGCAAATTGATATACATGGCTGAATCAATTGGGAAATTTACACCTGGACTCTGGCATTTAACGAATTTGACAGCTGTTCTTCATGTGTATGTAATACGTCAAGAAATAGTCGATCGATATAAAGCTTCGATGAGCAATATAATAGAAAAAGTGCGGAACTTAATGTAGTATTTCCAGGGTTGGCGTGATTTAAATCATGATTTAAATCATGAAATCATCAAATTTTAAGAATCAGTACTTAGCAGTACTTGGCAGGGTTGGTGTGATTTAAAACAAGATTAAAATCAACTGATTTTTTTTAAATCATTGAATTAAATGAACTGATTTTTTAAAATAAATGATTGATTTAAATTAAAATTGAGTTTTTTTTTAATAAATCATTGTTTTGCACTGTTTGTGCATTCCAATAGGGGAACATTGAACAAATATAATGTAACTAAAGAGCCGGCATGCTTTAAAGTAGATAATTAAAGTAAAATATTTTTCTATTATTCCATTTTTTGGACCATTACATGGTACACGTAGACAAATTTATTTTAATCATCAATTCTTGTTCAAATCAAAGAATTTACTAAAATTTAAATTTAAAATTAAAATCAATGTAAAGCAACTGATATAATTCACATATACCCTGACAAAAACTGATCAGAAATTTTAAAAATCAAATAAATCAAATAAATCATATTTTATTTGACTTAAAAAAATCATTGATTTTTGATTTAAAAAAAAATAATTCAAAAGATATTTTTATAAAACATGATTTATAATAAATCAAATAAATCATGATTTATTTGACTTAAAAAATCATTGATTTTTGTTTTTTTTTAAATCATGATTTATTTCAGCCCTGGTATTTTATTCAGAGTAAATTAAACATGTTTACCAAATAGCATCGTTGGAATAAATCACGATTTAAAGAAAATCAAGTAAATCATGATTTATTTGACTATTTTATATGTCTGATCAGTGTTAGCCAGTTTTTTTGTGATTTATACCAATTGATTTACATCATGATTTATATCATAGGTATGATTTTTTTGTAATAAATTCTTGAATTTGAACAATTTTAATTAATTTAAAAAATATATCAATTTTGATTTTAATCAATGATTAAAAAAAAGAGTTGATTGAAATCATGATTTAAATCACACCAACCCTGCCAAGTAGTAACTACTGATTATTAACATTGAATAAGGTGCAATATGCGAACACACGCAAACATCTGGAATATATTTTACTTATTCCATGTGACCTATGACTATACCCTATGAACTAGTAAGCAAGAACCACGCTGCACTTGATTTGTTTTCAAATTTTCCAATAAGTATGACAGGTTCACAGATAATTTTCGAAATGTCTATTTTGTTCAGACGAAAACCGCTCAAATTATGAAATTTGAATCCCCAACTTTGAAACGATCGGCATTTAATACTATTGAAAAAATGATCGATATTGATCGAGTAACAATAAAAAAACATAACATCTAGGCTACGTCAAGCTTTCAAAGGGGTAACGAACAAACTGCATGTTGCACGTACAAAAAAATTAAACATTTTAGTAGAGAAAGTTTTGAAAATTAAAAAGAAACGAATAGGAAAATTATACTTTACTTGAAAACAAAAATGGAAATTAAACATTTTAGTAGAGAAAGTTTTGAAAATTAATAATATATATTTTTTTGTTGTTACATGAGTACGTCCTTCCACAGCGTTTTAAATTAATTCACAATATTGTAATATTGTATAACCATCACCAAAGAATAATGAAAAATTCAATTAAAAAAAAATCTAACATTCTAGTAAAGATTTTGAAAATTGAAGAACGCCTGTTAAACAAAAGCAGCGAATAAGAAAATTAAACTCCACTAGTGTAATGTATTGAAAATAAAGAACCTACTGAAAAATACAAATATTACAAAAATCGAACTATTGCAAAAGTTGAAAGTTGCGAAAATTTCAGAATACAATGAAGTCTACATTTAATTGGAACATTGTTCTATGCGCGACAAAAAAAAATAATAAGACAGGTTATATGTTCCAATGTGAATGTGTCTGATATTACTATGGATATCATATTAATTAATTTCAAAGATGTCCTATTTATCTGTCAAAATTGCTTGAAGCCTCGTTCAATCCAATAAAATAACGCTAAAACCTCCAGTAAGAGTTGTTCCAGTTTTTATTTTAGTCGCGCATAATACTTGTAAAACTTAAAACTTGAAAATATAAATAATTAAAAACTTAAGTTATAAAAAGTTAATAAATTGACAATTTAGTACCTATTCAAAAAGCAATATTAATTACAAAAAGTTAAACAGTGTGGTACCTATTGATTTTTTTTAAATGTTTGAAAACTTGTTAGTTTAGAATGTTTGACCAGGACATTTTTAGAACTAGCTCGGTACTTCTACTACCAAGGGGTTAATTTGGTTACTAATTCTCATGCACTAAAAGGTTGGGAGCCACTAGCCTAGACCATCAGATGCCAATATCGTTCACTTAGATTATATCATTTGAATGCTATATGTTGTATTGTTTAGTTTCAATTTATTCAATTCTCCATATTAATTTGAGCTATTTGTTAAAATCTGCATATTTTCAGTCCGTAATTATACCAAAGAAAATATACTAAAATAATAATTTTCTAAACATTATTTAATATAACAAATTCTAAACGAAAACGAAAATATACTAAAAAACATAATTTTGTAAACATTGTTTAATACAACAAATTAATAAAAAAATGCTGAAATGTGTTGAAGCATGTGCTTTGTGCATTTCGTGAGACATTGATTGTCTTATTTGCTTTATTCTGTAATTGCCGCGTTACACATTGTAATTAAGTGAATGAAGATATAAATGACGCTTTGCACGTTTCAGAACCCCATTGCTTGGGTATCCTTTTACATATAGGCAGTTAATAATGTCGCCTTAAATTAGGCTGACATTAATTGCTCCCGTTTCTTGCCATTACAACTGAAATTCAGCCAAATACGGATTCGACACGCTCACGATACAGGCAGGCTCGTTAAAGCAGTCGATGTTGAAACATGAACTTCTACGGAATACATAATGGCATAATTGCATGCCTGTACAAACTTATTAAAAAAAATTGTATACCATTTCAATGAAAATTTAATAAAGCGAAGCCATCTGCTCAGTATAATGTATTAAGCTATAACTGCAGTCAAAGTAATCGTGGTTTAAAAAATTCTTATTAGACAAAAATATTATTTATGTAATTGCGCCTAAGTTGACGATCTTATTATGTGAGGTATATTAGTATAATTTCTAGTGGCATTTATTTACTCAAAACGCAGCTACACACGGAACAATAAAACTATGCGATTTAACTGTATAGTTATGATGAGTTTGCAGTTAAATCTGATTTGTGGATGGAAAATCGCTTAATTGCAACAATTTTCCATGCACACGTCATATTTAACTACACTAAACCGTACAATTAAACCGCACAGTTTTCACATTAAGTGCAAACCGGCTGTAGATGAAATAACTTAAGTAATCGACTTAATCAAAGGGTTGAGGGTTCGAACCCCGAGGACCCTTTGTATTCATGTACCATATATTTTCAGGACATTGGATGCTATCTCGTTCTGAAAGGATATGCTACATGAAGAAGAAGGAAAGTGCTCGGGGTTCAAACCTTTAACTCTTTGAGCAAGTGAGGGCTTAAGAACAGAATATAAGACAATACATCTATTTTATAATAAATGAACTAATAATCATACGTCGAAGATATTGATATTAATAACTGATACTTCTCATTCACGTCCATGCCGATAGTATACGCCTCACATGTAACATGTAACACGTAGATAGGATACATGTTCTAGTTGTTTAGACATCGCTTGTCAACTAGTCGTAAAATTGGAAGCAGCCAGCGTTGATTGGATTGATTGCTGTATCAATATAAAAAGTCTCGTTCCATGCAATCATCAATCATGTCCCGATGTATAGGAACATTCCATTTCTATTAATTTAAATTTCGATTCACGGCATAACTGTGGATTAACCTGTTATCTGTAATCATCTAATAAACCTGGGCGTTCCAGATCTCACTTGATGATAATCCATTTCCGTGTAATATCAAGCGCGTTTAACGTATCTATTTAATTACGTCTAATGAAAATTATATGCTATAAATTGATAAGTTGAATACTAATGATTATATAATTTACGAAGTATATTTAATTTGTATAATTAAGTTAATAAAACACCCGTTTAGGTATAATTTTTAAAAACCTTTATGTATCTAATAATTTATGAATTATTAAATATTAAAATGTAATGTAAGTGCAGATTTAAATTTCTTGTAGAGCTTATTTTAATATCTTCGATAGTTGATTCTTGTGTGTTACGTGTGTTACGCGTATTACACAAAATGTAAGGCACCTACAATTCAAAATTTATTAATATCATGCTTTTTGCACACCTCAATAGTATCCCCTAATATACCTACATACAAGGCGATACAGTTAACTGAATCACCCTGTATAGATATCAAATTGTGGTAAAAATCGAAAATATTACTAATTGGCGAAAGCGCATAGTAAATAAATAAAATCATATCATATAATTATAACGTTGTAACGGTCCAGAAATGTCTTTGGCAGAAACTGCATTTTAATAATTAATTGGCGTATAGACCTGCACTGTAGACAACCGTACTCGCACCTTTTTTTGTTGTGGTGACGCGTTTCCCATGTGTGCGATTTTTAAATTCGCCGGCGAGACGCCGCCATAGAGGCAGAATTCAGCTACCTCGCGTACAGTACGGAAGTGCCAGAAGAACCGTTGAAATAGGTGTACCACCATCCGGTTTC
Organism: Othius punctulatus; assembly: GCA_951805005.1. Classification (NCBI taxonomy): domain Eukaryota; kingdom Metazoa; phylum Arthropoda; class Insecta; order Coleoptera; family Staphylinidae; genus Othius; species Othius punctulatus. Next base: position 30,237,422 of record OX638142.1, read on the forward strand.
CGGGATAATCAACGGGGACTCAGTTAACCACCCTTGAGGGGATTGAGGCACCAGGTACAGGGCAAGGAACTATCCATACGCTCATAACATCTGAGTAAGTAATTAAGCCCGATATTTTCTTCCTTTTCGTGAAGCCACGTGTCCGGCCATTGTTACTAAGGCCATGTGCTTTGCAGGCGTTTTGTTACGGGGTAAGGGCTAAGTAGCTCAGCCAACCCGTTCTTGGCTGGAGGCGGCGATCATCCTGCGCTGAGGCCGGAATCGAGTGATCGGCGTCCACGACGCAAACCGCCGCCATTCAGGAGCTGAACCCAGCCGCCAGCGAAGACATACCAGGAACACAGGCCAGAGATAGATATAGATATAGATATAGATATAGATATAGATATCGATACATATTTTTTGTGTTCTCAATTGAGCCAGACCTTTATTTAATTCCATATTGACATATCGTTTATTCTTTTGTGTAAAAGTTGCGTTACGTGCCGTACGTGTTTTGCGCTTGTGTAAGAGAAATGTCGCTCCGTCGGCCCTTTGAATCGCGCGATCAGGAGCTCGCAATATTCGGCCGAATAGGGTGAACCCTGCGCGAAAGGGTTGCGTACGGAGGTATTTATTTCAGGAGCGCAGACACGGTGTCCGTCGTTTGTGTGAATAAACGCCGATATTTTACACTACAAAATTCACACCTGTTATTTTTTGTTCCCCCCACGTTTTCTCGATCGGGCACTTATTTCAGTTTCAGTTTTTTATTCTCACTGCGAGATTTAAATCTGGTGGTGTTGGCGCCAAATGGTCAGCGTTGTGACAGTTCGTGATTTCTGAACTTCGCTGACTGTCTGCCGTCCACCCACGCAGGTAGGGTGGAGCCACCCTTTGCGACGAAGTAGCGACGAGGTTAAAATTACGTGGAGCCTTTTTTAACCCCCCCACTCTCTGACACCGAGAGCCTGGCCCTCGTCACTGCTTCGAAGGGACCCTCCACTCGCTCCACGGCCTAACGCGCTGATTGCCCTTCAGGTACGTCACAACGTGCGATCAACAATTATTTAGATAAGGGGCGGCTATTCCTGTGCCAGTATTAAGGAACTTGCCAACAAATTTAGAAGAAGGACTTGTACATTATTATGCATCCCTACATAATACTATCATGAATAGCTGCCACAAGGTTTTAACAGACTTGTACCCTAGCAGACATACTTCCAACATCTCATGGCCTTCTTTTATAAAATACTTTAAAATATAAAGTATTTTACAAATAATTGTTGATCGCACGGTATAACAAATACTACATGAGAGGATTACTTCAGAGCCGGAAACGCATCTTTACCTCAAGTTATTTATAAGTACGTTTACGTTTTACGTAGGATTGCAGCATCGGAATGGCAAACGAATTCAACAATACTACATTAAATGCACGTGCACTCGTAACCACGATGCCATTTATAGTGTCAATAAGAAGAAACGGCCGTTCTCACTCTCATCAGCGAACGTTTCCTCATTAAATTTCCACGGCAGACACAATTTAGCTCATTCCTATCCTCCACCGGCATTAATCTTGACACTGAGCCAACCAAACATTACCCAAAACTGCATAAACCACATGCCGGCTCAATGTAACTTCCATTCCAGTGGCAATTTCCCCGGCCATCCGGGGTTTCTGGCGAATAATGAAACCATTTACAAACAGCGCCAGCACTTTTTATCAACGCTCCAATCTCGCCGTAAACGTATCCGTTACATAATTAAAAAGGGAAAAAATGTGGCAGGAAGAAAAGGCAGCGAAGTTCAATGCCAGTTGCCGGTACAATGCGCAATGGGTATGAGAGCTGTGAGTGATGAATAAATATTTAATTTATTTGTTCACGTAGCCACGCGTAAATTACGAAGTATGTGTGGTCGTCGTTGTTCGGTATAATGCACGTTATTGTGTCGAAAGTACTTCCTAATTAGCATTGGGTTGTTAATCAGTTGTAGAAACTAGTGAGTCACAATACGTCTATTTCTCAATTTCGAACATATGAATATTCCATTGCAGCTACACAAGATATTCATTAATCTTAATGCGAAGATTTGCAATTGATGTGATTATAAAAACATATATTTATTCACAAGTGATTGGCACCGGTAAGCAGACTTACCGTCTAGTATGGTGACTACATATTGCACAGCAGTCTGTGCAAATCGTTGAAGTTTAATGGCATCTACAAAAGTTAATGAGTGGGCTCATGAATAATTAATCAGTCTATATACAAGTTTTAGTTCAGTGTAAGTACGTAATAAGATACAGACTGGTAATTAAATATACTGTTACACAAGATGTATCAATCTTTATAAAATTATGTACGCACCTCGTGTAATTGAGTAAGTTGTCATGTTTAATAAAGTTTAAAAAATCTACAGATGGTTTAGTAGGACTCCACACTTTATAGTTTTCATTGTTTTATAAGCATATGTGAATATTATAAATATTCTAAAGGAAATGCTATTTAATACAGGGTGGACTTTATTTACAGGCCACATAAATATATAAAGTTGATGATGGTTTCTTTGAAACGAAACGTTGTACTGAAAATTTATAAACGCTGTCTTGTAGAGCTAAAAATGTGGCAATGAGAAAGTGCCTCATATTTTTTATACCTTTCCAAATAACTTCAGAAAAACATAAAAACGATATCGCAAAATTTCGGATTTTGTCGAATATCTCCGGAATCAAGCGAAAAAAAATATGACCTGAAGAAGCTAAGTAGCTAGGTTTCGACCCTAACATCTGCCAGTAGAATACTACGCAAGCAGAGTGCAACGTAGACAGGGAATAGGAAGATGAGTATGCTGTAGACAGAAAGCAGACGCGTTTTTTTTTGTACTGCAGAATTAATTTTTAATACGGTTTTTATACCACTTCTTAGTATGTGAAATCTCAGTTTTGTGCCTTATTCTGCGTTCAAGTGTAAAAAACAAATAGTTATAATATAACATTATCTTTTCTTGTTATCAACCACAATACCACAACGAAATTAGAAAATTAACATTAAAAAATGTACGTTTCTACAGTAAACAGGTATTTTTGTGAAGAAACCCGACAAGGGCAAATTTTTAAAATTTTCGTAATAAGTAAAGGATTTAATACTATTTAAATATTAAAGGATTTAATTACAAGCAATATTCACTTTGAAGGGGTGTTAACTAATACTATTAAAAAAATTCAACCTAGTATACTAGTATACACGTCATCAAACATTTGTGTGATGAGGTTTTTTCGTACCAACGTGATTGTTTTCGAGAATATGCATAACAATAGTTTAAGAATCGAAATTAATCTGAGGATCATTTGTTACATAACACTGATCACCGGTGGTTGTATCAATCATGCCAATCATGCCAATCATAATATATCGTAATAAATCATGTTATGTTGGCGGCCATGATATTTTTTCGGCGACGATGCCAAATCTATTTCACTAACACATGCTCATACATGTGTGTACAAACCAAACTTCTTTGACGTTTAACTTGGTACATTTGATCGATTATTACAATGCATATTTTGCCATTGTAGATGTTAAACGATATCCACAAGATTGATATCTGTACGATAAACGGCAGAGAAGTCGACGAATTTGATACGAACCGCGTACTGTCGCACAAGATTGCACTGACGCAACAAAAGATTGCAGCCATTTTTAAATACCCAGGACAGCTGGCAACCTTGTAAAATTGTGTAATCATTATTATGATTATTATTTTGATCACGTGAACGCCAGGTTAGAAAAATTAGAGTATACTAATATCAAAGATATGTTTTTCTTTGTTTCCCGAATATTTGAAAACGTGCACTTCACGGGTTTCTGAAATAAACGATTCATTTATAGAATAACATTTTGAGAAAAAACAAATAGAGGAAAGGATGAATAAAAAACTAACTGATTATAATATATGGTAATATAAATATGTAATTTGACAACAGGTGAACTGAAATATTGAGCAAAACATGAAATACACATAACAATAACTATTAAAAAATAGTATTTTACGTTACAAGTCCGGTAGGTTACATGTAACAGTACGAGTACAAAAATATGGACGAGCCAAGATATGGCACGCAATTAACACAATTAAACTAATTTTTAAATATTGTTGAACGGTCTTTGAATTGTTAAAAGTGAATTGAAAATTTAAAATGGGTTCCATGTCAAGTGATTCATGGAAAAAAAAACCTTTCCATGTTAAAGGTTACTTTTTTCAAATTTGGCTGACCTGAATGTAACATCATAGGTAGCCAATATTTTAATATCTTTTATTTTAACTCGACTAGTTTTTAAGTTACAGCCCTTTGAAATCGCCAAAAAAGCGTCTATTTCCGCTATCACGTAATTACATAACAAATTATTACTCGAGCTGGAAATAAGGTAAATGGATGGGACAACAATTATTTTGTAGCTAAGTTTATAAGCTTTGGTACCACATATAATAAAACTAGTTTGAAACCATAACACCGTCAACGTTATGCGGCAAATTTAAAAAAATAATTTAAAATGCTTCTTTTTTTAAAATTGAAAAAAAAATCACACATAAACTTACATATCTCAGTAGCAATTGTGCAAAGTTTCATCGTGGGATCGCCACGGGATCGTACTTTTTAATTGTTTTATATTGTTTGCTATTGGTAAATTGGGTGCTTTGTAAATACATCACAAACAACTGTGTATTAACTTATAAATTCAGTTTTGTGCAAACACAAAAAACTGTATGGAAGGTTTGGATACCTACTCCTATACCTATAGGAGTCTAGTCTATATACAAACCTATATAGACAACCGAAAATGGATATTTGAAATTTTTGTTTATTAAGAATAATTTATCAAATTATATACATTAACTTGTATTATTCAACTAGTCAAATCAGTCCTTTTATATAATCAATAATTCATTGTATTTAATAACTGTTTTATTTTGAGATTCTAAATATCTGAATCTAGTCGAATTTTCATGTTCAAAATAAATTACACCAATTATACATACACAACATACTCGCATATGTGATATAACTGGTTATAAATGGACAAAACTGAAATGTTAATTGTAAAATTATTTTTAATTTGATATTAAAATAATTATTTTTATATTTAAAAAAATATATATATTTTTATGATATAAATCAAATTTATAATAGATAGTTCGTGTTAAAAGTGTTTACCAGTTTGTAAATTTAATATATCTTTCACTTGGGCTGCTGCTGTCCTGGATCAATAGAGGCTAGTTACTCAAACTTAATGATTTTTAAACTTTTTTGGTCGCAATTTTATTTGTCTCTGAACCAATGATTAGAATTAACCGAGAATCGTTGGGAATGCTGATATATGTTCAAAAATTCAAGGTAACATTTAAATTGTATTAATACATACAATAAATGCAAAGTATTTTAGATATCTTAACAACACGAAGATTTTAGATAATGCATTACAATGATTATAAATATTTTTTTTTATCGCAATGCTATTGCAATTTTAGAACGTTTTCGAATGGCATAAATTACCATAGGAATATGAAGTATTCAACAAGCGACAGGAATGCTGATATATGCAAAACTGAACGGAAATATAATAATTGGGGCCTACTTAAAATATTTACCCACTCATTTAAATAAATTTATTATAATTAATATCATCATTATTAACGCAATGTGGATTTTGAAAAACAAGGTGCAAAAATTACTATCTATAAGGAAATGTCCATATTCAATATACAGGGTTCTCTAAATTATGTGGACATGGCGTAACCTCAGATTACTGGGATCAAATGAAGACGATTTAACAAAACTTATCTATATACAAATGCGTTTGGTTTAGCCAGTATTCAGCTACAAAGTTAATTTAAAAAGAAACAAAATTCGCTTATAAAAAGAGAACGTTTACATTGATTTGGATGTTGTTTGGTATGACACTTTATACGGGTATAACTCATATTTTGACATAATAATGTTATTTTCAGTAGACCGGTTGTGTATAAAACAAGTGAGGCTCAACATTAATACATTCATATTTTTTAATGACAAAAGCAAATAAATTAAAAAAAATCAAATCGGACCCAGGCATTCACTATTAAGTTTTTTTGTACCTTTATAGTTTTTGGTATCCGTTACAGTTTCGACACAAAAAATAAAATATAGGTAACTGCGCTACACTTGTTTGGAAACAAATCATCAGTGAACAGAATTTTCTGGTTAAAAAGTATATGGTCAGCTCTTTTTTCCTGAATAAATCGGCAATACGCAAAACGTATGTCATAATCAGCAGGTTAAATCTCTTGCACTATTTGGATATCGTATCGTGGATGAAGCAATTGCCTTAATTTCTAAAATTTCTTCCTCGTTATTAGAGTTCCTAAAATCCTAAAACCAGCAACATATCTGTTTTATCGGCATAAGTGTACATTATATTCATTATTGTGAATAAACCATTATCAACTCGGTAAATAGATTACATTTGTTTCCAAACGAGTGTAGGGCAGTCGGTCATATTTTTTGTGTGTTTTATTTATAACAATTTAATTTTTTTATAATGAATGCCTGCGCCCGATTTAATTTTTTTAATTTATTTGGTTTGTCATTAAAAAATGAATATATTAATGTTGGGCCACCCTTGTTTTATATACAACCGGTCTACTGATAAAAACAATATTATGTCAAAATATGAGTTACACCCATATAGAGTGTCATACTAAACAACATCCAAATCAATGTAAACGTTATCTTGTTATAAGCAAATTTTGTTTCTTTTAAAATTAATTTTGAAGCTGAATACTGGCCAAACCAAACGCATGTGTATATAGATAAGTTTTGTTAAATCGTCATTTTTTGACCTCAGTAATCTGTGGTTAAGCCATGTCCACATAATTTAGAGACACCCTGTATTTTCATGGTTATTAAGATTATTCCGCGATTTAATTATAATTATGAGAAAACTTAATTACACTACCTTTAATGTTTTGTTTCCACTCAGTAACACTGTATTTCGTCAAATTTCAATTGTAATCGTTCTTATTGAAAATTGTTTATCGTTTAACTTGGTAATAAATACTTGCTGCGGCGATGATTTGAGAAATATTTGCAAAAAATCCAAAGAATATTTTTCCGCTTTCAGCTTGTCTCTTGTATGAATAATTTGGACAAATAATAATTGTATATTAATTGTTATTTTAATCAAATAAATGTCCGATTATAAATCCATCTACATTGGCTATAAAGCTTTAGGACATTACATAATAACTGTGCAATTTATCAGTGATATGTGTAGGCAGATAAACACAAAGTTTACATTTGCATTTCTACAAATAATACCGCATAATAATAATACTGCATATAACCTAATTCCATACAAGGTGCATGTACCGAGTCGTAAACATAAACCAACGATCAATCATAAAAGAACGTAATCATTACCAAATTATTAATTTTGAAAGTAATTGGCACTCCGGTGTACAATTAATTAGTTTTCGATGGCCTACAAATTTTCTAATCACATTACTGTGACATCAGCGCTAAGAGTAAAGTTTACTTGTTTATAGCGTTACAGTATTCAATACTGTGAAAATCCAAGACTGCTTACCGAGTTAAATGCTCATCAACATTACATGAATGTAACCACGGTCTCACCTGAAACAAACAATAATCGAATTAGTAAATAATAATAAACACATAATTAACAATTATAATACGATATTTATAAATAAATTTAATTTATTGTTAACAAATTGGTACGATAATTGATTTAATTGTACGCGCAAATAAGCAATACAAATATTTAATGAACTTGTAATTATTTATTGGATGTATGTTCATTAGATCAATTACAATAAACGGTACGTAATTAGTTGAGTGTCTAATTAAAGAATATTTAAGTGCAGTTATCTATCCAAACATGTTATTCTTTACATCCATCAATAGAGTCCCGAGACCTTCAAACTGCAGTAGACGCTTGTCAAAATATTTAGTCCCGAACGTACGGGAGTCATAATTTATTTCTGAATAATAGTCAACACACACATTAGACCTGTAATGCAGACAGAAACCAGATAAATAAATCAATGAGTTTCTCAACACAATGTGTACCGAAGTGATATAAGTTTTCGAAAGTAAACAAATAGTCTGTTTGATAATCAAACAATAAATAACATTATACGGAGCTGTTGCGCAAGGATCGTAATATATTTGTCTCGACGACTCCATCGATCTTTGGCCCTCTCTTTCTATCGCACGCGAGGGAGTTATTGGCGAAGCCGAAAGGCGCAAAATACAATATTTGCGGACGTGATTTTATCAAAATGTATTGGAATGCATTTATTATCTCGCGCCTCAAATTATACGCCTATTTAGATGTTTCAACATGTAAACCGTTCGTAAATCAATTTATAACATAGTAAATCATTACCACGCACTACTCCAGCATCCGCATGCTTCGATGTGCGCTCGCACATTAATTATGAAAGGTGGAAAAAACGTTACTTCCATTTTCATTTGCTGCGCTCGCAGATACAATCGAATGAAACAGCATTACACCTGTGCCTCCATAAACGTGCAAAACCTGCAAAATTCCAGCGAATTGACCATAAAAGTGACTCCGCGCACTTAATACAAAACGATCACCGGCGCGCTTGCGTTAATTACTGTGTTCTCGCAGTCGGGAGAAAAAAATCGTACCCACATGTTAAAACGCGGACAACCTGCAGAATGCCGCGATATATCTCGCGGCTCGTGCCAATTAGCGAATTAAGCAGCCGAAACACGTCGTCGGGTCCTCAAATTTATGCGATTACTGTGACAGATTGATTGATTTCAAAGTAAGTCAATTCAAAGTAGATTACACAAAATTATTGCAGTATAATTCAGTGCTGCAGAAGTAGATACAAGTTTACCAGACATACTAGACATCATCACTACATATACAAGCAAGTTTAAACTTAGGTAACAAATTAGAAACGATTTAAGAAATAACTAATCAAAAGAATGAAATCACATTAAATGTTCAAACTGCGTTCCACCAACTGCAATAGAATTTTGAAACCGACGGACGTTCCACACTTCTACAAATGTTTGTACACAATTCCGCAGTAAATGTCAAAAAAGCTTCACGTATAAACTCACAAAATGTTTTACTATCATCATAAGCTTGTGAATGTACCAAATCTCGTACACGTCACCAGATTTTAAAATCTGATGGCGTCAAGTCACATGTACAAGCAGGCAATTACATAGGTCCTCTCCTCCCAATCCATGAACCACGAATATTATCATCTAAGAACTCCCTAACTGGTACCCCATGGTGAAGTGGTGCCCCATCCTGTTGTCAAATTATATCCGGGGGACAATTCTCCAAAATTTCGGGTAAAATTTGATGGTAGATAAAACATAAATAAATTTCACCAGTAATATTTTCCAAAATTATACATTGATAAAAAAATGTTCATTTATCCCACCACTTCAATTCCTGCCCAAACCTTAATTCCTGGCGATTGAAAGTATTTTTCTACTAATATCTAATATGAGAATTTTCATCAGCGCAATAGACACAATTGTGTCAAGTAACACGACCATTGAGGTAAAATTTTGCTTCATCCATCCATAAAATTCTATCCAAAAGGTTTGGGATGATCCTTTTCTGCCCCCAAATCTAAAAAATTATTGCAAAATTCTTCTGTCTTCTATCCGGATCGTCTTCATTTAGTGCATGTATTTATTTAGGCCGATAACATTTCAAACTGATGTTCTTAATCAGTCGGTTCACTGATGATACAGAAATTCCCAGTTATTTGAGAGTTCTTCTGCGAAGTTGTTGGCTCCTCAATTAATGCAATGTGCACTACTTCTTCATTGGCAATATTGCAAACAGTTCTGCGTCGACCACATCTTTCTTTCTTCTAATTAGTTATTTCTCCAATGGTTTCAAATTTGTTAACTAATTTTAAAATTGTGCTTGTTTGAGTGGTCGTGCTGTAGGGTAAATTTGTATCCACTTTTTCTATACTAATTGAACTGCAATATAATTTGTATGGCCCATTTGGAATTGGTACAACTATTTCACAATTGAAACGCGTTTTTGTAATTCATTTTAAGTAATTCTTGCCTTATTTTTAAAACTTCAAATTGTTTTAAACCGGTGACAATTGGATGACATTGCCACACTTTTGACTTTTAAATAATTTCAAATATACACATTGCCAAACTTCTTATCTTATATTTTTGTAGGGAATAATAACTGCCATCTGGTGGCTAGAAACGGCGATTTGGGTGGTTTAATTTTTATAGTAACGGCGAAATCAAAGCGAATGCATTAAGAACCGCGATCCGATGCGACTTGTTCCACTACGAAAAGATTGATAGTCAATTACTAGTCGTTTGAAGCACCACTGGGCTCTTAAATACCCTGTAAACGAATTGCTTAAAACTTTAAAGTCAATGAAATATCCGCGAATTTCGCAACTACAGTACAACGTCGATAATCCGAACTTCAATAATCCGAAAGTCCGCTAATCTGACCGCTCAAAAACAAAACATAAAAACAACATTAAGGGGGTTATTTAGTGATGAATATGTGCGCAAAAAAGTATCCGCGGTGTGACATTGAATTCCGCGCAATCAAGTGGAGGAAATTATATCTGTATCATATATCTTTTATTAAGAATTTGAATTTTAGCTTTTTGTTTACAGAAATATATTTCGTTTGAGTTGTAGTATGCAGGTGTTTCATTGATATAGATGTGTCTTGTGTCTTGTATCCAAAACTCGCATTTTTAACTATTTAGCAGCAAAATTTGATAATCGGAACTATTTGATAAACTACTTTGGTACCAATTAGTTCAGATTGTCGACGCTCTACTGTAATTGTATAGTGGGCACTAAATCCAAGATTATTAAGTTTGCTAAAAAAATATCTCTAAAGCACTGGATCACAGATTATTCATATTTGTAGATATCACCGAAGTAATATAATAGAGAAAGTTAAAATTTTCAAATCATAAAATGGAAAATATCAAACAGTTGGAGCACCGGCAAATATAATAAACAACGTTGCTAGTTAAAAGGTTAAAAGTTTCCATACAGGTTGGCGACCGGAGAATTTAGGAACCAATACTACTAACAACCAAATATGAACAAAATATAATATGATGCAAGGTCGATATGAATTGAAGAAAAATGGGAAGTTTAAAAATATCATACTTGAAGCAGTCGAAGAAAGCTGCGAATAAAAAAAAGTGAATATTGTAATGAAGAAGAAGAAGAGTGGTCGACTGAAGAAACAAAATCAAATATTAATGACAAAATAGACAAAAGGAAAACATATCTAAGTACATAAAAGAAATAAGGCTAGGAAAGCCAAACAATAGTAGAATTTGGCAAAAAGATAAACGAAAAATATGCAGACGTTCAAAAACTCGTCTACGGCACAATACGAAATCAAAGATTAACGACAAAATAGACAAAAGGAAAACATATCTAAGTACATAAAAGAAATAAGGCTAGGAAAGCCAAACAATAGTAGAATTTGGCAAAAAGATAAACGAAAAATATGCAGACAATCGAAAACTCGTCCACGGCATAATACAATAAATGAAAGAACATAATATGTAGAATATAAAAGACAAAAAACGAAACGTGGTCATTGAAGAACGTAAAATAATGCAAATATGGAGGCAACATTTCGAAGAACTGACTGAATCAGAAACAAGGACACCAGATGAATATGAAGAAATAATAGACATGGAAGAAATAGAAAAGATACAAGAAGTAGAAGTAATAGAAGCCCTAACAAAGTTAAAAATATTGACAGCTACTGGAAAAGATAACATTACCTCCGATATGATAAAATATATGGACGAGGAAGGAACAGAAGTAAGAAACTATAAACTAACAGAACTAATAAATGAAACAGCAAAGGGCGAAAAAAAACAGAAGAATTAAATACAGCGATAGTACTACCTATAGATAAGAAATGAGGTAAGAGAAACTTACCAGGAAAATCATGGCAAGAATACCTGACTAAAAATAGAGACAAAATAGAACCAACAACAGAAGGTGCTCAATGCGGATTTCGAACAGAGAGGAGCATCTAAGGCTGAACATTTATAGAGAGAGACAGAGAAACTATCTTTATTGGGCTATCGACCCCTCATGGGGTCTTACCGAATATTGATAATAAGACAAAATAATGAAAAACTTGTAAATAAGAACATATCTGTTTTATAGATCTGGAAAAAGTATTCGCCGAGTAAGAAAAGAAAAGCAAAACAGAGAAATAGATAGAAAAACCACAAATCTAATAAAACCCATACACTTAAAAAATATATCGCGAGAACAACGAAGAATAGAGAAGAAACAAGGATATATTTTAAGTTCATTACTATTCGCAGCAGTACTGGATGAAGTAGTAAAAGAAGTGAAGAAACAGAAGAAAACTAAGCTACAGATGATATGGTCATAGTAGCAAAAGCAGAAGAAGACCTACAACATAACATATAAATACCAAACAATGAACTAAAAAAACATTAAGATAAACATAAACAAAAAGTATGATAATTTTAAAGAAAACCAAAATACTCCACCAAATACGCCAAATACCATCAAACAAAATTTCAAATATTTGTGATCGATAATCGAAGGATCGAAGGATAATCGAAGGATGAACAAGATGACAAAAACGTTCTTTGGGAAGAAAGAAATACCACAGAAGAAAAAAAAAACGAATTAGTGAAAAAAATTAAAATAACGAACTGAAATGTATAGCAGTGAAATAAAAAGCATGACATAAAGGCATAAAACAAGGAAAAACGCAATAAGATTTTCAAAAAAGTCGAGAACAATCCAAACCAGATAGAACATGAAATAAAACTCACAAAAAAACCAACGGATTAGATCCATAAATGAAAAATAACGTTGATGTGGGGTTTGGGCATGAATGTCGAAAGCAAGACAATAGAAGCACAAAGAGTAAGAAGAAAGAATATAATTCAAGTATCCAGGTAAAACTAAAACTACAAGAGAAGATGGTAACAATCGTGGAATGACAGAATCTGGAAACAAGCAGAGAGAAAATAAACAGCATGGAAAGAAGAAAGAAACGGAAATAAACGGAAAATAAACTCAACCCCACCCGCCTTACACCAATACGTAGATAGAGCATAATAAAATCAAATAAATCTTTAAAGGAAAAGTACGGACGAATCTTTCAAATAAAGATAAATAAATAAAAATAGTTCAATGAGGTTACAGAAGGAGTCACGTGAACTTATTCAATAATTGACAGCGAGAAGGGGAAAGTTGAGTATCCTCATTTTGTTAGAGAAAAATATTTGTTGGTGTATCGTATTACAGCTGAAACTTTTAAAGTGGCGTTGGTTTGAAGGGGCTTGAAATGAATATAAATCTAGCGCAACAGCAATATTTCTAGATGCATCGTACAAAAATGCAAAGAACATAAATGCCCCGGTATTACAATATAAACACATTAAGTAAATACAACGGTTTAGCATTGGTAACATATAATCTTCAATAATCGTTTAGCAATTCAGATCACGGCATTAAAATTGAATTGCGTTTGAATGCATAGTCGCAATGCCTTTAATCAATACATTACAAATGTAATTTAAAAGAGGCGGGCATGTGCTACAAATTATCTTATATCAAACCGACAGTGTAATTAATAATAATAAAGGCGACAATGTAAATTGCTATGAATCGTTATAACTCCTATTTGTGTAACTAAAATATTCAACGAGTGTGACAATAAATACGTAATAATATATCGGAGCTCATAAATAATACAGAAACCAATTACAATCAGAAATAAAACCGCAGATTTAGCATTCTGAGTTACATGATTATTTCAAATATGCAATTAAATGCAAATATGCATGGATAGAGGATACAGGACGGTAATTTATAATTTCATCGTGGGCTTGTTCGTAGATAGATGTGCCCCCAGGCTCCGAGCAGAATGATCACTGATTTATTGCCTTCAGTATGTCATTTCAGGATTATTGTTTTTTTCAATGCATTGATTATTAATAATTTCAGTAAGAAGCAAAACTAGTTTGTCTTGCTTATTTTATAACGACAACAAATCTAGGCAAATGGTAGGCGTACTCTCGAGGCAGAATAAAACCGTTAGATTGATATATTGCTTATAAAACTGCACTACGAATTACAGCCTAAATACCGCATAGATTGTGTGATAAGGAACTACACGTAAAAAACTGGCAATAAATTGGCATACCCATTTACATAAATACTGAATACATTACTTGACACCAATGTGGATGCCTCGCAATATTCATAACAAATTATTCACACAGCGATTTGTTAATAGAGCGATAACATATCTTACCACATACGTGGAAAAAAGTAGCAGGTATTTCGATAAGACCCTGCTTAGCACTAATTCAGTAGCTATAAAATGTATCGGTTATCGTTTATTTTAGTTATTTGATCTGATTTTGTTCAACATCGATTAATGTCTCCTTCTGTACACATTACTTTAAAATCGTGTATAGATTTGTGTAGTACAATAAAGATTTTCATTATTTTAATATTATATAATAAGTAATTGTATGAAGTCACGTAAAAACATATGAATAATATTTTTTCAATGAGTTTTAATTTTGAAAAAGCCATTTTAATATTTTTGCTTACTCGAACGGATCCAAAGTGAAGTTAATATCGTGGGTTCAGAATTATAATTAGGTAACTCAAAATTTATCAAAATATAGTTATCTGCCACAGTATACTGTTTAGTAGGTAACTTTCGATTACTACAAGAGGATAACTAGGAGTAGAATATAAATACCTCTGGTGGACAATTTCCAAACTAGTCAAGAGTCAAGAAAATGAAGTATGTTTTCAATGCAGCATTTAGGTAAGTGAAAATATCTAGTTTATGCATTTTCAAGTCCGATTTATCTCAGTGACAAAATTTGATAACTATAGTTCCATCCATTTTTAGAATTCAAGTTGTCAATGATTAGTAGGCTTTGAAGGTTTTGTTGTCCGCTGATGTTGTTAGCGAATTGTTCAGTGTAAGACATAAAGAAATAACTTTCAATGTAAATAAATAAAATTATAATACTGTGCAAATTGTCAAGGGGGCAACGTTTAGTAGACATACTGCTTAAAAATTAAAATAAAGAACAGCAAAATAGTTCAGGTAATTACCTATTTTTTTTGAGCGGTATAATTTGAAATGAAGCTCGTAATTACCCTTAATAATGATATGGATATTATCTGAATACACCTCATATGTCACACCTCTGCTGTGTAAGCAACTTTCTATCATCCATACAAAATTCAGTGTCTAAGAAATATTTCAAATGGATGAAAGTAGTAAACTTAGAAGAGTTCCAACTTACCTCCAGCAGATATTTTGATTAAATGAATTCACGGTTTTAATCGGCAGTTTTAATCTGGGGTCGAATCAACGCGAGCAATTACAATAGGATAATTATTGCAATTGCAGGTACTTTAATTACAATTACAGGATTACAATAGGATAATTACAGGGTAATCGGCGGTCCGCGGTTTAATCGGCGATCTCGCGGTTTTAATCGGCGATCTTGCGGTTTAAATCGGATATCCGCGGTTATAATTGACAGTCTAATCACCGCGGCCAATTATATTGGGATAAGTACAAGTCGAATTGATACTAAAAATCACAGCACTTACATCAATTACAACAATAGGGGCCGCCGGACAATGGCTCGCCGCGAGATCGCCGATTAAAGATCGGCGATCACAGTGTAATAATCCAATTGTAATCCTGTAATTGTAATAAAGTATCAATTGAAAAGTAACAATTATAGTAATTATCCTATTGTAATTGCTCACGGTGATTAGACCGCCGATTAAAACCTACAATTAAAACCCCGAATTACTTTAATCGTAAATCTATCATCGTCCTCGAGTGCAGCTGAAGAGGAATGAAAAGTAACTATTGTGTCCAAGAATCTATTTAGTTTCATTTTTTAATGGGAGTTAGATTTGGAATAATACATTTCAGTAATAACTCTGTTTCACGATTTTTTTCGTCTTTTGAGATTTTTGTAAGGAAATAAATGTTAATACTTGTAATACTTGTGTTGTACTGTCCAAAAATAAAAGAATTTTAGGTTAGAATCCGAATCTTAAGCGCCATTTTTGACGTCTTCAAATGTAAGACATTCTTACGATTTTAGGAAGCGATTAATGATTGGTGCAACACTTTACCAACGTCTTATTTATAAGATCTATTTTAACTAGTTAAGTATCGTTGGAGAAACCGGGCGTATTTCTCGTATTAAATTTAAAAATGATTAAAATAAGAACACTTCGGTTACGAAGTGCCTGCAGGGCTATAAGCCCATAGGGCGTGGAGCAACTGAATGTCCCTTTTGAAACAATGAGGAGGGCCTGGCTCTCGATGCCGAAGAGTGGGGTAGGTGGAAAAAAGGGCTCCGCGTAATTTTACCTCGTACGCTGTTTCAAATAAGGATTTACACAAATGAGTTAGTTGACGAGTGGGATCGGCGCTACTTAAAAACCACGAAAAGAAATGTATTCGCCTCAATCGCCTACACCAAATATCCGATTTACCAAAATGGTAATTAAATTGAAATTATGTGTGGATACTACTTGGTGAAACATTATGATTAGGTTAAATCAAACACTTGGTTAAAGTTTCACTGTTGTAAATTTTTTCTAGCTTAGTATATATTGCACATTTGTTAAATTTTAATTTTAGTATCTCTGTACTCTTGAGAATGGTCGTGAGGCCGAAACAATTGTAGAGGTTTATTCTATGAATACAGTGAAACTTTAACCAAGGGTTTGATTTAACCTAAAATGGTAATTAGATCAAAACGTAACAAAACAAATAAGCTTTAGTCAGCGCCCTGAAAATAAGTAGATTTGGGGAGAGTTGACTCAATGCATACAGTTGAAAATTTATAATTTCAGTTTCGAATCTCGCGCCGTTCGCTCTTCGAGGAGCTATGTCTCAAATTCTGTACCCACGGTGACACTTTCCCCGCACGCCACATGAATGGCCATCCGCGATACTGCTTATAAAGAAATCGCCGGAAGCCACGAGGAAACGGGCAGCCTCCGGGAATAACGACGACACTTACAAACTGTGCGTGCATACAAATTTAATAGATGATAAGTAAATAATACTATGCGATGAAATAAAATATCAATAAATGTTATGGGATTAATAATTGAAAATATTGGCCTATTCTGCCTCCCTCTTGTCGTCCACAATACTTCTTACAGTCTCCGTCGGACGCCCACGCATCTCCGCGGGTTCACCGAATATACTCGGTAGAAGAAAAACGACTTGGTGTAGGAAAAACGACTAGGCGCAGAACAAAATGACTCGGCGTAGAACAAAAAGGGTCAGGTATGGAATGGTAATTGTATGAAGTCACGTAAAAACATATGAATAATATTTTTTCAATGAGTTTTAATTTTGAAAAAGCCATTTTAATATTTTTGCTTACTCGAACGGATCCAAAGTGAAGTTAATATCGTGGGTTCAGAATTATAATTAGGTAACTCAAAATTTATCAAAATATAGTTATCTGCCACAGTATACTGTTTAGTAGGTAACTTTCGATTACTACAAGAGGATAACTAGGAGTAGAATATAAATACCTCTGGTGGACAATTTCCAAACTAGTCAAGAGTCAAGAAAATGAAGTATGTTTTCAATGCAGCATTTAGGTAAGTGAAAATATCTAGTTTATGCATTTTCAAGTCCGATTTATCTCAGTGACAAAATTTGATAACTATAGTTCCATCCATTTTTAGAATTCAAGTTGTCAATGATTAGTAGGCTTTGAAGGTTTTGTTGTCCGCTGATGTTGTTAGCGAATTGTTCAGTGTAAGACATAAAGAAATAACTTTCAATGTAAATAAATAAAATTATAATACTGTGCAAATTGTCAAGGGGGCAACGTTTAGTAGACATACTGCTTAAAAATTAAAATAAAGAACAGCAAAATAGTTCAGGTAATTACCTATTTTTTTTGAGCGGTATAATTTGAAATGAAGCTCGTAATTACCCTTAATAATGATATGGATATTATCTGAATACACCTCATATGTCACACCTCTGCTGTGTAAGCAACTTTCTATCATCCATACAAAATTCAGTGTCTAAGAAATATTTCAAATGGATGAAAGTAGTAAACTTAGAAGAGTTCCAACTTACCTCCAGCAGATATTTTGATTAAATGAATTCACGGTTTTAATCGGCAGTTTTAATCTGGGGTCGAATCAACGCGAGCAATTACAATAGGATAATTATTGCAATTGCAGGTACTTTAATTACAATTACAGGATTACAATAGGATAATTACAGGGTAATCGGCGGTCCGCGGTTTAATCGGCGATCTCGCGGTTTTAATCGGCGATCTTGCGGTTTAAATCGGATATCCGCGGTTATAATTGACAGTCTAATCACCGCGGCCAATTATATTGGGATAAGTACAAGTCGAATTGATACTAAAAATCACAGCACTTACATCAATTACAACAATAGGGGCCGCCGGACAATGGCTCGCCGCGAGATCGCCGATTAAAGATCGGCGATCACAGTGTAATAATCCAATTGTAATCCTGTAATTGTAATAAAGTATCAATTGAAAAGTAACAATTATAGTAATTATCCTATTGTAATTGCTCACGGTGATTAGACCGCCGATTAAAACCTACAATTAAAACCCCGAATTACTTTAATCGTAAATCTATCATCGTCCTCGAGTGCAGCTGAAGAGGAATGAAAAGTAACTATTGTGTCCAAGAATCTATTTAGTTTCATTTTTTAATGGGAGTTAGATTTGGAATAATACATTTCAGTAATAACTCTGTTTCACGATTTTTTTCGTCTTTTGAGATTTTTGTAAGGAAATAAATGTTAATACTTGTAATACTTGTGTTGTACTGTCCAAAAATAAAAGAATTTTTAAGTGTTAAGTACAGTTTTATTTAAGTTGACCTTGTAGCTAATTTACAAACATCGGTTGTAATCAGTGCTAATACTTGCTGTCGTGTGAATAATTAATTATTAATAATAATTAATTTTTATATAAAATGTATGTTCCCCGATCTCCGTATACATCTCTTCAACATAATTAAATTAAATAATTAGGAGTACGATTCACTAAATGTGTAATTGTAAATAATTGAAGTGTGAAAACTAATTTGTGTATTACTCAAAACTCTACTTTTGAGTAGATACTCTTTTTTATAAACTCTAGTTGAGTCTACTTTTTCTATCTATCCATCAACAACACCTCTAAGATGTCATCGGAAAACATAACCCGATTTGTCGGCACTATTTTATGACTGTAAGTTTAACTATTTAATTACAATGTTACACAATTTATATATGAAATTTTCCTTTAATAAAAGATTTGGACTCTGCTGATGATGACCCCCAGGTCGAAACTAGTCCATGTAAATTAAAGCCCAAGTTCTTCATTACCTGATAGTGCTAACTACTTCTTCAAACCTACTTAATCAGAATGGATATAAACACATTTAAATAAAATTCTACTATTTGAGTTATCTAATTATAATTCTGAACCCAAGTTCAATGAATGATCAAGATTTACGGGTACCTATATAAACTTTAAGATAACAAAAACGTTAAAATAATAATTGGTATAAATGGGGTTTCCACTACTAGCAGTGTCAAAAGCTGTATTTAAAATTCGATATTATCCCATATACATATAATTTTAATATAACACATGTCAATTATTGAGCCAGAAACGGGATATATATGAATATACAGGGTATCCCAGTTATCGTGTTCAACTGGGGATCTGGCCAACGGTAAGAAATAGGTTGATTTAATTAGACAAAATAATCTGTGATGAAAATAAAAGAAATGTGAAGACACATCGTTTGTACTAATAAACACACGTAAAATGCAGAGTCGTTAGTCCAGTTACATAAGTATCATGAAGTAAAGTGTACAAAAAATATAACATCTTCCAAACATAAATTGAGAAATTTGAAATAACTCACATCGCCACATCGACCAAATTATACAAAATTGCACATCGACAAAATTGTAAACAGTGAAGTTACACACGCAAAATGAAGAGTAGTCCTTAATTCATAAGTATCAAGAAGTAAAGTAATATAAATATGAAGTAAAAAAAAAATGTTCAACCATAAATTGAGAGATTTGAAACAAGTGCAACGTGGGACAAAATTGTAATCAGTGCAGAGCTTATTAAGACTGCCATATTGAAGCAAGGTGGAACATTTATCCATGGCACCACAAATAAATAAGTCGTAGCTAAATAAACAATTTGAAACAATAAAATAAAGAAATAGAACAACCTTACCTAACTTAATTCCCATATGATTTCACGAATAATACTGCCACCGATATTCACACGATTACAGACCTTGCCTATTTCGAAAGGTAAATAATTGCAATCTACTTGATAAGACTGTGATGATTCACTGCAAATAGTTTGATTAAAGGCCTCATTTTTCAAAATGATTGACATTGAGATTAAGTGATACCAATGAAATAACATAGGGTTTTAAAAGTTTTAAATCTAATTGTTACACATTTTTTGGCATTTTTACTGCGAGACACATAGTCTAGTATACGGAAAGTAAGAGAATACTCACAAAACCAACTATTTAAGAAAAAATATTTCTTAGATTTAACATTATTCTCGAGAATTATTATAGACTTGATTTATTACTTGATTTAGTAAATTTTCTTCAACGATTCTTAAGATGCGTCTTAATTTTATATTCCGTTGCACCAAACAAATAGTTTAATTACGTTTGGCAACGTTGCGATTTCAAGAAAATTTGACTATCGTCTATCAAACTGGCCATAATATTTGATGACATTGCTGGCATATGTTAATCATCTGATGATTGCTTACAAATCATTAGCCATATTTCGCATTAGTTGCAATTTTTCACGTACAGTACAAATTACATTGAATTTTAGGTTAGAATCCGAATCTTAAGCGCCATTTTTGACGTCTTCAAATGTAAGACATTCTTACGATTTTAGGAAGCGATTAATGATTGGTGCAACACTTTACCAACGTCTTATTTATAAGATCTATTTTAACTAGTTAAGTATCGTTGGAGAAACCGGGCGTATTTCTCGTATTAAATTTAAAAATGATTAAAATAAGAACACTTCGGTTACGAAGTGCCTGCAGGGCTATAAGCCCATAGGGCGTGGAGCAACTGAATGTCCCTTTTGAAACAATGAGGAGGGCCTGGCTCTCGATGCCGAAGAGTGGGGTAGGTGGAAAAAAGGGCTCCGCGTAATTTTACCTCGTACGCTGTTTCAAATAAGGATTTACACAAATGAGTTAGTTGACGAGTGGGATCGGCGCTACTTAAAAACCACGAAAAGAAATGTATTCGCCTCAATCGCCTACACCAAATATCCGATTTACCAAAATGGTAATTAAATTGAAATTATGTGTGGATACTACTTGGTGAAACATTATGATTAGGTTAAATCAAACACTTGGTTAAAGTTTCACTGTTGTAAATTTTTTCTAGCTTAGTATATATTGCACATTTGTTAAATTTTAATTTTAGTATCTCTGTACTCTTGAGAATGGTCGTGAGGCCGAAACAATTGTAGAGGTTTATTCTATGAATACAGTGAAACTTTAACCAAGGGTTTGATTTAACCTAAAATGGTAATTAGATCAAAACGTAACAAAACAAATAAGCTTTAGTCAGCGCCCTGAAAATAAGTAGATTTGGGGAGAGTTGACTCAATGCATACAGTTGAAAATTTATAATTTCAGTTTCGAATCTCGCGCCGTTCGCTCTTCGAGGAGCTATGTCTCAAATTCTGTACCCACGGTGACACTTTCCCCGCACGCCACATGAATGGCCATCCGCGATACTGCTTATAAAGAAATCGCCGGAAGCCACGAGGAAACGGGCAGCCTCCGGGAATAACGACGACACTTACAAACTGTGCGTGCATACAAATTTAATAGATGATAAGTAAATAATACTATGCGATGAAATAAAATATCAATAAATGTTATGGGATTAATAATTGAAAATATTGGCCTATTCTGCCTCCCTCTTGTCGTCCACAATACTTCTTACAGTCTCCGTCGGACGCCCACGCATCTCCGCGGGTTCACCGAATATACTCGGTAGAAGAAAAACGACTTGGTGTAGGAAAAACGACTAGGCGCAGAACAAAATGACTCGGCGTAGAACAAAAAGGGTCAGGTATGGAATGTGGCCGTAAAGTTTTTTGATCAATTTCCTTCCGGAACGTGCTTACACGTTGGACACTTAAAATCCCCATTTAGGGTTAGAAAACTCGATGTTTTCTACTAGGATTCATCCTCAAATACTGGGCCTTCCCATCTAGTTAAAACAACTAATTTGGACTTCAATCCTCGTGTCCAAACGTCTGCTCCGGAAATTGAATTACAAATGGCGTGCACGCACTAATGTATCTCTTATCCGCGCGACCTTTATCTGCCAGATGTGCACTTTATCGCAAATCAAAATAACCCATTGTCGTCGGCGCACCGCGGCTAATTTCCGATCGCCAATACTAGGTGGCGCGGGCATGCCTATTCTCAATTAAATTACTCGCAAGGGGAACCGCCAATTAGTTTCATGGTCCATTTTGAACCGTGACACGTTAATATTACACAATATATTGAAAAGTTACTACAGTTTAGATCAAGTACTGATCATTATCAAACTAAAAGTAAAATAAAATAAACTAATACACATGTATTTATACAGCTTCGAACAATATACCATCGCCTTAGTTTATTTGATTTTACTTTTAGTTTGATGATGATCAGTACTTGATAGAAAGCGTAGTATCTTTTCAATATATTGAGTGATATAAACGTGTCACGGTTCAAAATGGACCATGTCTCTAATTGGCGGTTCCCCTATTTAATACATTGGGTGATATTAACGAAGTTAAGTAAATTTGAAATTTAACTATGTATCACGAAGCTAACGCCTCCAGCATTACTCAATTTAAAAATGATTAAATTGCGAGCAGCGAAAATAAACCTTAAGTTGACTGGTTTTTGAAGCACTATTTCTTAATGTTGTCTGAACATGTATCGTTAAACGTCGGTAATTAAGTAGTTATTTACTAGCCCCAGGTACCTAAACATATTTTTCTTTGTTTCTATTATTTATGTAAATATGATTTTAAGAATTGAATAAACCTCATTAAAAAGTATTTTATCGATATCTCGAGGATTTAAAAAAAAATTCGACCACGAGGAAACATACACATTAATAACTTTATTATTATGTATGTTAAATCATTTTATAGGGAACTGTTTTCATTTGTGCCATTTAGCAACTGAAACTCGATCGTAGCTTGTTTAGTCTTCCACCGCCAGAGGCGAGGAACACCTCAGCCTTTTCCGATGTAATCGTCCTCCGCGCCGCTTCTAACCATGCACGTCTCGCCGGTTTTTAGTGCCTCGAGTGCATAGCCGGCTCCTAACGTCGTTCCCAGAAGAAGCCCGACCCCAACGAAGAAGCGGAGTGTTTTTAACACGACGCGCCGACAATTGTGCAACGCGGCGCATAATAATTCTCGTTAATGGCGTACAGCGCGTTTCCCTTCCGCGTTCGGTTACCGTTACAAACATTATGTTTATTGCAACTGTCCTCGGCGCAATTTGTTAAGCGCCGGGGGATATGGGAGAGCGGGGAGGCTTCTTCAGTAAAACCTCCCATCCAGGGTTCATTGCTGGCGGAGGCAAATGTGAAAGTAACGCGCTGCATTCCTTCTTGGGAGGTTTCGGAGGGTGTTCCCCAAGGCTCTGCAACGGTCTCATTCGCTAATCACTGCGCGACCGATTAATTTTCCATCTTGTAAATAAATCCTTAGCACGGCATTACTCACAAAGCAATCACACATATTCTAATCGGTCTTATGAAAAATTTTCTTACATTAAAACGCAATTTGTTTCTAGCTTGGAACTAACATTTCCGTGTAGTAATTTTCACCTATTTTAATTACTTGTCGGACTCCATTTATATATATATATATATATATATATATATATATATATATATATATATATATATATATATATATATATATATATATATATATATATATATATATATATATATATATATATATATATATATATATATATATATATATATATATATATATATATATATATAATTTCGATTCAACTCACCGGTAAAACTTTCTGGTAGAAATACCGCTCCAATTAGCCCAGAAATCCAACACTGATGAAAACTGATGTTAAAAACTTTTTTTTTTATTTGATGTGAATTTACTATCAATGACAATTGCGACAAATTATCTTACAAAGCATGAAAATTACAAGTTGCGAGGCTTATTCAACAATGTATGGCAGCCACTAGTAAACTGATTTTCAATATCTGATTATTTTTTGTCGAAAAACCTTTATCGCCTTCAATTTCCGAAACGAAGCGTCATTCCGAAAATCACAAAAGGACAAATGATTCTTAAAATTACCAAAAGAATAATGCATTGATTTTTTTCCGCATGTTTAGTAAACACCCTGTATATTACGAGAAGTATTACGAACAGTAAGTAGTAATACAAATCTATTAGATTTTTATGATTAAAATTTAACAGTGATATTTCTATATTTCTATGGAAATTCAAACCTAAACGGCGACAGTACAATATACCTCAACCTCAATAGACCTCAAGAAACGCGAAAGAAGTTCGAATCAACGGTGAAAGTAAAATTAGGAAGCAGCAGTGATATGGGAAATATGAACATGGAAGAACTTTGGAAATCCTACAAGGAATCAATAAAAGCAGCCGCGGAAGAAACAATAGACATCAGAAAAAACAACAGGAAAACATGGATGACTAAACATTCATGGAATCTCATAGAAGAAAGAAATTTAATCAAACACAAAATACTCAGCGAACAATGCCCAGAGAGAAGAGTTAATCTGCAGAGTCAGTATGTTAACAAGGATAAACAAATAAAGAAGAGTGCAAGATGTGATAAAAGAAAAGAACGAGAAAACTGTTACTAGAAGCTGAAAAGGCATCAGGAATAAATGACATGAAGACACTATACAATATAACGCGAAAGATGGCAAGGAGCAAAGGTATCACAACCACACAAATAATAGATAAGCAAGGTAACATACTGAAAACTGAGAAACAGATTATAAATAGATGGCTATAGTATTTCACGGAAATCTATTCAAAGAAGGAGAAGGAGGTGTTAGATGAAGAAGAGATGATGGGGTCAACAGAGAACTTGGTACGGTAACTAAAGATCGGTGAAAGATGAAATATCGAGAGAAGAAATTGAAGTGGCTCAAAGACAGCTGACAGCTCAAAAACGATAAGGCGGCAGGATTAGATAACATCTTAGGAGAATTAAGGAAATAAAGGCAGGAGCAGAAGCTACCGCCGAAGTACTGCACCTATTGTTAAACAAAATATGGACGGAAGAAAAAAAAACAGTAGATTGGATGGAAGGCCTTATAATAAAAATACCAAAAATGGGCAACAGGAAAATATGTGATAATTGGAGAGCCATTACGATACTGAACACCACGAGCAAAATGTTACCCAAAATAATACTGGTTAGAATAAAAGATGAGGTAGACAGACTGCTCAGAACTAACCAAGCAGGGTTCAGAGCCAGAAAATCTTGCACAGACCACATAGCTACCTTAAGAATAATACTAGATGAAGTAAATGAATGGAATAAAGAAATACATATAAGCTTGATAGATTTTAAAAGGGCCTTTGATACGGTAGATAGAGAAAATATGTGGGTCATCCTAGGAAAATATGGACTGCCCGCGAAATATATTCGGCTAATCAAGCTATTTATTATACGAAAACTATTACGCTAGAATAGAACACTCCGGGACTCTCTCAGAAAAATTAAAGTTGAGACAGGTGTCAGACAGGGCTGCATCCTGTTACCCTTGTTGTTCCTCATAATGATCTATTGGACTTTAAAGCAAATAACCGATAATAAAAAAGGGTTGCAGTGGAGATTCGGTCAAACACTCGAAGATCTTGAGTTTGCCGACGACATAGCCCTAATCACAGAAAATATAACTAATCTACAAGAAAAACCGAATCTATTGAATCACACAGCCAAAAAAATCTGTTTGGAAATAAATACTGCAAAGACAAAAACAATGAGCGCAAACCCAACAGATGAATCAATCATTAGTATAGAAAGAGCCAGCATTGAAAACGTTAGCAACTTCATATACCTGGGCAGCGTAATAGAGGCAAAGGGAAATTGCCAGGAAGATGTAACTACCAGAATAGGAAAAGCTCAAAACGCATTCAACATGCTACGGAAAATATGGCGCTCAAATGAAATATCATAAACTAATAAAATTAGAATTTTCAACACGAATGTAGTGAGCGTGCTATTATACGGGTCGGAGACTTGGGCCATAAATAATTCACAAGAAAGAGAATTATAAACATTTGTAAACAAAGCCCTGAGAAGAATCCTAAGAATATACTGGCCAAACAAAATATCAAACATAGACTTGTGGGAATAGACAAACCAAATTCCAATAAAGACCACTATTAAAAAGAATAAATGGAGATGAATTGGCCATACACTAAGAAAACCAGTGGGAGATCTAACCAGACAGTCACTAGATTTTAATATGAGGGGGAAAAGGAAACGAGGTCGACCACAGACGACATGGAGAAGAACCGTAAGGAAAGAGCTTGAACGCCGAAATATAACATGGAACGAGGCAAAGCACATTGCACAAAATAAAGGCAGGTGGAAAGAAATGGTGGATCAACTCTGCGACGAAGAAGAGGAGTAGTTGCAGGAGGAAGGCAGTAAAATGGTGACAACATTTTATTGGTACATCAGTCATAGAAACATCTAAAGACGCCCTACACTCCCTGGTGGAGTGATAGGACCAAAGAAGAAGAAGAAGAATATCTTGCTATGTATCCAATGCGAAGAAAGAATAAAAGGTGGTACATAAAAATATATATGCATTTCATTGATGTAGCAGTCATCAACTCCCACATTATTCATAAAAAAGCAGGTAATAACAAAGAAGACTTTTTGCAATTTAAAGGATGCCTTGCAATAGCTCTAATTCATAAAGGAACAGTTTATGAAGCATCCAGAATGGGTAGACCAAGATCAAGATCTAATACACCACCATCAATTTTGAAGAAGAAAACAAGTATTCTTTCCACAGTGGTGAGGTTCGATGGTCTTGGCCAGTGGCCGAAGCTAACGGAAATAAAAAATGCCAATAGATGTCATTCCCGCGAGTGCAAAAGAAGGACCAAATATATCTGCAAGAAATGTAAGGTTTCTCTGCCCCGATTGTTTCGAGTTTTTTCACATGCAATTTAGACTCTGGTGCATGGTGTCATCTCAAGTGGACATTTAGAAATGTAATTATATTTTCTTGTTCTTGAATTTATATATCTTTTTAATGCATTATTTAAGTACTTAATAAAGTATAAGTTTTCTATTTTAAAAAGTCATGCATGAAAGGGTTAAGATCGGAGTTAAGATCGTAATTAAGGTCTGTAGAAAGGAGGTAAAGGTTCCTCGGAAGTCCCTTAAAATCCCGAAGATGGGTTGATTAAAAATCACCAGGAACCATTCACCTATGTAACTGTACGTCTCGCCGGAACAGAATGATGAATAATGACGTGATGCCGATTAAAAATCATCAGATGTTCGATTCTATATGAGCTCTTTTAGGCCGCTCAAAATAGACTTCGCGACTACTTGCCTTTGCGGGTAAAGGATGGCACATGGATGTCCACGGGAGAGATAAATGAAAATCAATATAAATTGATGCGAGACACCAATTAGTGGCGCTGTCCATTTCAGACTGTAACATTGATATCATCTGCGAAAATTGTGCAATTAGCTTCATCTACATAAGTAGCAAGCCAGTAATGCTACAGCCATTTTCGCACAGTTCCATGATTATTTTACTGGTTACATAGTTTCTGCACTTATTTGCTGTAATCCGGGTTAAATCTATTCCACTATCTTTGAATTTTCGCGATTCTCCCAATCCACGCTTCACGGACGTGGAAGCGATAGAAATTGGCTCCGATCGAAACGTTCCGGATCAAATTTGCGCCGATTTGATATGCGATGGTTCGATATAGGCGCAGAGTAGCGAAGCATTTAAAATGCAAAAGCAACTTTCATGCTTCCACCGATGAATAGGTTTTCTTTGCAGTCAAGAAATTAGCGTCTCAACTGTAAAAATACTTGACAGGATGTAGTAATGCTACAGGTTTAGTGCCTAGGCATTGTACTTGTAAGCGCGATTTTTTGGGTACGCACGTGCCGAGGAACTCGTTCCTTCGGCCCACACACGTGCATCTTTTGTTCGTCGCATCTACATAACAGGCGTGTCCCAGATATATCTCCGGAAATACGTTAGAGAAAGTTTCCTCCATAAAGAGGCTAATGCCGAATTTCATCTGGGCAAGGGTATCAATCTCCCGATGAAAACGTTTGCTTTGTTCTCGTTCCAGACACAACACGAGCGTTGCACTCCCTCGCGCACGCTCCTCTCCTTCGCAAGTCACAGGTGCAACGAGCGGCGCCGATAAAGCAAGCCGCCCACTGCCTAAACCCACGTTGCGGTTTGCATTACATGTATCCTCGTCTCACACCTACCGATTAATGTTCCACGAAAGCTCCGATTGAAAACACATGAGGTGTCCTCTTGGTATTCCACCAGCAGGCGAGTTGCCTCTCGATAATGCATCCCGGAAGAGAAGCATGTATTTTATTTTTAACGCTTGAAATATGTACGCAGTAATGTTGGTTTAAACGCCTGCTTACATACGTCTATAATCTGTTACAAACATGCTCCAGCTGGGGACCGCTCCGTGACCTAAATAATGATAAACTTCTCGAGGCGCACCTGTCTCTCGCCCGGCAATCCCCAAGAAATTAGCGGACGACATGCGAGAGTCGACGAAAATGGGCCGACGCAATTTACAGAAAAGGAAAACAAGAAAAACGCAATGAAATTTAAAATTGTGAATAAAGGCTCGGCCACTGCGGTCGCCGCCGGCCATCACGAGACCCACGGAGCCCCCCGTGGGTTTAGATTAATTTAACACGACGTCTGCACGATACGGACACACCACATCTCCTAAATTGTCGCTGCCATTGTTTAGCTAATTATGCAGGTACAGTAGGTAACGATGTTTAGATAGTGTTTATGTTCCTGAGTAATGCCATATTAAGAATTTATTAAAAAGGTAGAAAATTTATCGCTCTCGCTGAGGTCCTAGAAGTCTACAAGTTACTAGAAAGTTGGAAGGACAGATTATCAAATGAGGATTATTTTGTGTGTGCATCTCTGCATCTCAAAATTTTCGTTTTCAATATTTTCCGCTAATTCGAGGATTATTTTTTCATTCAAGTTTTGTAACATATATCTGCATATACATCGACATACATAGACTAAGGGTGTATTCCTTGGGAAATTTCAAGTCGAAAATTCCGAAACCCAAAATTGAAAAAAAACATTAACACTAAGAAAGCTCCAGGATTTCACTTAATTACTGGCGAAATTCTCAAACAACTACCTCGTAAGCAATCGTAAAAATTACATATATTATTAATGCATCTTTAAGATTAAAATATGTACCTAAGATATGCAGAAGTGATGATGATTCCTAAAGCTGCAAAACCACCAAATGAAGTTTCTTCTAACAGACCAATCTTGGTATTACCTGTAATCTCGAAACTGTTCGAAAAAATACTCCTTTAAAGAATAAAACCTATTATCGAAAGCAACAACATAATACCAGAACATCAGTTTGGTTTCAGAGAATCTCATTCAACTGTAGATCAAGTCCATAGAATAGCAGACGTAATTGAAAAATCATTGGAAAAAAGAAAAGTTTGCTCTACTATATTTCTTGATGTAGCGCAAGCTTTTGACAAAGTGTGGCACGAGGTATAGTCGACCCAACAATCTAAGAATATTACGACTTTGACTTTTAAGTATTTTATGGGGGTTTTATTTGGTGTTGCCATAAAATCAGCGCGGTCCTGCTAATATTATTCAGTTATCTGGGGTTGCCCGGCTGTCTTTCTGGTATTGACGACGGCGTGCGATTCTTCCGTCTTGACCATCCGTTTGCTTTATGGTGACCCTAAATTAAACCCCGAATATAACTATTAAGAAGTCAAAGTCATAATATTCTTAAATCTTTGGGTCAAGTATACTTAAATACAAATTAAGAACACTTCTGCCCAGACCATATACACAATTACTAGAAACATACATGTCAGATAGAGTTTTTAGAATTAAGCAGGAAGATGTTTACTCTGAACTAAAAGAATTAAAGGCAGGTGTGCCACAGGGCAGTCTGTTAGGGCCAGTCCTCTACCTATTGTACCCACTTTTGCCGACGACACTGCTATATTGGCTGTAGGTAAAGATCGCGAAGAAGCAGCACTAAATCTGCAAACCTCAATTAATAAAATTAACAATTTCACAAATTAAAGAAATCAACATATCCCTGTTAGTACGAATGATATCCAGGTACCCTACGCTGATACAGTAAAATATTTGGGTATTACATTGGACGCTAAGCTACGCTGGAGAGCTCATGTCAAAAAGAAAAAAGTAGAATTCGATATAAAATTTCGAAAAATATATTGGCTGCTTGGGCGGAATTCCACCCTGTCAATCTATAATAAAATACTTCTGTATAAACAAATTCTTAAGCCAGTATGGACATATGCCATCCAGGTGTGGGGTTGTGCCAACAAAAGCAATATAGAAATAATCCAGCGATACCAAAACAAAGTACTAAGGAGTATTGTCAATGCACCTTGGTATTACCGGAACAGTGACCTCCACAGGGACTTGGAAATAGACACTGTTAATGAAACAATAAACCAATTTGCCAAGAGTCGCGAACAGCGACATCTTCAACACGTCAACGTCGAAGTAATCCAGCTCCTCGATAACACGAATTTGACCAGAAGACTACAGCGGACTAAACCGTTCGAGTTGGTTTAATATTGTGTTAGTGCAAAAGCGGAGCATCGTGCTAGTGTACACGCTAATATTAGTGTAATTAAGTGATTTGAATCTAAGGGATTCTGATGAGTAGGCCCTTAGCATTAAACTTTCATTTAGTAATTTAAGTTGACATAATATTACTCATTGATCCATCTTTGATCAGATTTTAATAATTATAGTAAAGTACGATAAAGTGTTTTGCATAATAAAAAAAATATATATTAAAGGAATTATAAGCGATTCACTTTTCAGAAAATAAATACAGGGTTTTTTTTATCGTGCAACATATGGTTAATCCTTTTTATAGTTAACACTTCTGTCACAATGACAGCAATGTATCAGAGCATCTTTTTTGAAACAAACAACTAAAATTAATTCTCTGTGAGGCAAATGTTACAGTTTACGAAGTTAACAATGTTAAGCTGAGGTTTGCAGCATTAACCATTTGAATAACTGAGCTCTTTCTTCAGTACTATACATTGTACACTTCGTAAACTGTAAACTCACAGAGAATTAATTGTATGTTGCTTTTTAAAAAAGACGCTTGATTAAAATGATTAACCCTATGTTGCACGATAAAAAAAAACTCTCTGTATTACGAATTCCTAAAAAAAAACAACATGGTCTATGTTGGTACCCTTGGTCGCGGGACACCCGCGACTGTAACAAATCATTGGAGTCGTTTACTGTCTTCGAAAAATTTAATACGTTCAAACGTATATCAAAAGTTACAGGATTTTCGTAAAATTACTGCACTCCGAACGTTTTTGTCTTTAATTCCGTGGAACACATTTTGTTATGTAATGCCTCGAAAATTATTAATGCTTCCAAAAACAGATAATTAACGTCGAAAATTAAAAGTTCAGCTGAGTTTGGGAAGTTAGCAGAAACTTTAAATGTTCAAAATAGGATTGTTTTGTAGCCCATACACGCCGTGAATCCAACTCTATCAAAAGTTAAAGCGTTTCCAAATCGTTCGGCTAACTTCGCGCCCTGCGCAATTTATTTATGTGTGGAGAAATTTATGTTTTATAAAAATTATAACAAATCTGTTTACATGGGGCAAAAATTAAAAGGGTTATTGTTTGGTTTATTTTAAGAATGTTTTGTCCCTTGATGCGCTGAAACCTGCTCTGAAAGTTCATTTTTCGGTCCTAGATTGCGGCCGGAAAATGAAATTCCTAATGAAAGATCCAAAAATTTTCAGAAATTTTCCCATAGGGGGCGGCATACTTTTCATAAACAAATGTCATTCTGACTGATACGGCGGCAGATATGTTGTTCCTACTCTTGAATTAAAAAGTGTATTAAGGGTGTTCGGGAGGGCCTAGCGGAGTTTCTCAGGTGTCCAGGGGTAGGACGTGAGGTAGTGAAAATCAGGAGGGTGGGTGGATCCCAAATCATGCGTAGTCACATCCCACGCTCAGTGCATCCAGGATGGATGCTGATTTTTGCAATTGTATTTCTCAAATGATTGATTAATTATTAGTAATATAAAAAATAAATAATAATAATGTTGAAAATTTAATTGCTGACAGCTTTTTTTCCAATATGTCACATTGATTGATACATCATATTAACAATAATTTGTATTTAAAAAAATGCTTTTTCACATTGTAGATAATCATATTTTAGAAAGCTGTGCAAAATTTGGTGGCTTTATGTTAATTTTTAATACAAGAAATTTAGGAAACTGAAATTTGAGGGGTTCGAACATCCTTAAGTGCAATGGATGTTTGCAGCAATGAAGATTTTGCTTACGCCACTCGATATAAAGGAAGTTGAGGCTGCCGCTTCCGGTAACCTAATTAACCAATAAAATCTTAGACTCGGGATATACAGATCATCCATTATAGATATAAATTGTCAAATTCAAGCTCGGCCAAAATGTCACAATGTATAATAAATTTGACAGGGTACTTGTAAAAAACTAGTAACAAATATGTCATTGTAATCAACATGTGTTTCGAGGTTATGAGACCTATTAGTTTTTAATAGAAAGGACTTGTCAAAATTTGAAATAATTAAAATTAAATAGTTAAAATACCCATTGGCGTTCCTAGTAACTTTATCAATAATGCCAACCCAATGGCACTTTGACAATTCAAATCTATAATGGATTTAGTTTACTCCAATATAATAGGTTTTGTAGTTGGAAAACGGCCAAAAAGTCAAAAAACTATTTAGAAAATACGGTACTGGAGTATACAGGGTGTTTTAAATAGAGTGGGATTGCATGGGTATCTTTCTTATTTTGAAAGCTAGAGATCTGGTTAAATGGGCAATGTTATGCAGTTTTGTATGCTAGTTCAGATTATGTTAAAAAAAAAATCAAAAGTGCAAGCAGATTAGAAATTACTCTAAAAAAACTAATAATCGTGATTTTCTAAAAGCTCCGATATTTCCATAATTATTGAAAATGCAGATATAAGTTTAAAATAAAAGCTACTTGATTCATCTCTTCTAATAACATCTCTAGCATTGAGTTGAGGGGCGCCATCTTACTGGTACTATATTTGAATATTTTGTGCCAGTAAATCTTGCAATAAATCTTTTAACGTTGTTTGAAGAATTTTCAAATGACGTTATGCAGTTAGAAATATTATAGCACCATGTAAATAATTTCCAAATATGCCGCAAAAAACATTAAAGCCTAACCTCACTTGGTTTCGCCGAGGAATCAGTATGTGTGGATTTTTCTGAGCCCAATAGTGTTCGTTATGATGATTAAATAATCCACACTTAGAAAAGTAGGTAGGTAAGTATTCATAAAATTGTATTTATAAAATCGCCATTTTCCATAATTTTGTTGATTAATTTTCTGCAAAATGTTAATCTACGGATATTATCATTTGCTTGTAAAGTGGAAAAAATTTGCAATTTATGAGGGTGAAACTTGTGCATTTTTAAACTTGTTGATGTTTTGGATTAGATACGTTAACTTGATTTTCTATTTGCCAAGTTGAAATGTTCGAATTAGCGAACATTTAACGCTGTCAATTTGTTTTTGGTCAATAACTGTCAGAATTTTGAGTTTTTTTTTAAATAATTTATTGTTATTTTACTACTTTGTTGTATTACGTTTTTTTTTATTTTTTTTACATTTGTTTTAAAAATAATTTAAAAAATAAAAATAAAAATTGGAATAATAAATTTTTCCATATTTTTCATTTTGACATAGGTTGTTATACACCGTTGAAAAGAGGAAAATAAAGTCTACTTAGATGTATAAAAATGACGTAATTTGTTTTTACAAAAATATTTTCTTACGGGAAAAGGTTCGCGTTTTTCGCTCTAGACGTCAAAAAAGACGACAAAATTGTTGAAAAAATGCACCAGGTATATACCGGATATTGAAGTATACATCGAAATTAACATGTTAAATCAAATTTGTTTACTTTCCTGCTTCCCAGATTATTTTGGAGAAAGAGTACAAGTACAAGAAAAAATTACAAGGAAATGTTTAGAAACCAGTACTCTACCTTATTACATTTACATCCACTATCGATGTGCTACCGGAGAGGAGATAATATGAAATGCGACATTCGGGGACAAGGTATGCCAATATAAATCAAAATTCCTATTCCGAAATTGTCTCTATTGTCAAATTGACAATCAAACCAAAATAGACTCTGCAATTCATTAAACACCAACCCCCCTTTTTTATGATTGGTTTATCAGTCAAATGGTGACGTAAAAAAGTACCAAACGTAAAAATTATTTAAACAAATATACCCATTAAGGTTGATATTCAAATTACGTCAAATAACTATTCAGCATTGACAAGGATGTGTGTAAATAAGCGCTTTGAATTGCACTCTACAGGGTACCCTAAATAAACTAGGATTGCTTGGGTATCTTTCTTATTTTGAAAGCTATAGATCTGGTTAACTAGGCAATGTCATGCGGTTTTGTATGCTGGTTCAGATTATGTTGAAAATTTTTTAAAAGTAATATTTCTAACTGCACAAAGTTATTTGGAAATTCTTCAAAGAACGTTATAAGATTTATTGGATGATTTACCTTTGGCATAAAAGTTTCAAACATTGGAACAATTGATGTATCTCATATTTTTTATTTTGACATAGGTTGTTATACATCGTTTAAAAGAGAAAAAAAAGTCGATTTAGACGTGTAAAAATCAAATATAGCGGCCATTTAAAATAAGAAAGTTGCTATTAATATCTCGAAAACCGCCATCTTGACTTTTGTTTTGACTTGATTCTTAAGTTTTTGCGATCGAAACAAGTAACTTTTATTTTAAACTTATTTCCACATCTTTAATAATTATGAAAATATAGTAGCTTTTAGAAAGCACAATTTTTAGTTTTTTTAGATATAATTTCTAAACTACTCGGACTTTCGAAAAAGTTTTAACTAAATCTGAACTGCGTGACATTGCCCAATTTAACCAGATCTCTAGCTTTAAGAATAAGAAAGATACCCATGCAATCCTACTCTATTTAGGACACCCTGTATAGCAATCTATAATTTCCAAGCTCATATATCCCGCCAACGAATCCGACGTTTAAAATCTTCTAAATCGTTGAAACCTCCAGTTGACCCCATAGAAAGTACCCAATCCGTAATATTCGAGCCTTCAACAAAAACGGACAACGAAGGCAGCCCAACTCTATTTCGGACACCCTGTATAGCAATCTATAATTTCCAAGCTCATGTATCCCGCCAAACGAATCCGACGTTTAAAATCTTCTAAATCGTTGAAACCTCCAGTTGACCCCATAGAAAGTTCCCAATCCGTAATATTCGAGCCTTCAACAAAAACGGACAACGAAATTAGCGTTGGAAATCTCAATCTCATGTGTTTATTAAGATCACATGCGCACGCGTGGAATGCTGGCTGTCATGTTGAAATGTCAGGTTTGATCTTAGTGCAGATGTGCAGATTGCCAACGCCAACTTTGTCGTCGATTTTTGTTGAACGCTCGATAGAAATTAAAATAAGTATATACTTACAAACCAATAAAACAAAAGCTCGGTTCATAGGAAAACTTTGAAAGCGGCAACTCACCTGAAAAGAAAAAAATATATAATTCCAATATACGATACTAATTTGATACGCCGTTTTGACGTTTAACAGAAATTTGAAAAGAAAGCCAAAATCGGAAACTCATGTGTCATGTCTTTAAATATCTACGTCCAAATGCATAGTCGACCCAAGTAAAGTCCGTCCGTCGAATATACAACTGTAGGTTGTTAGAGCTGCTGGTTAAGCAACGAAATGTCAAACAATTGGCATTCTCTTCTGAATTACCGGTTTACTCCTCGAAATATAAATACGTGTATATTTAAGAGGGTTGTGATGCTATCTCCTTTTGGCTGATTTATTTATCGCATACAGAGCATCGTCTGATACGCGCAAATTTGAATCTGGCTTACCGGTTCGTATAAAATCCACCACGATCTTACAAAACATCAACTATTTAAATTACATTGTCTTTAAAATGATATTAACGTGGTTAAATGTATATTATACTCTATTGTATTACATTATTAAAATAAAACTTAAATAAAATAACCTGAAAGGCTGAAAGCGTGGTGGAAACGAACAACGACGAAGTGCATATTTCAGTAGACTGATCTTTAGCGGAGTGGTCATTTTGCGAGCTAGAGTTGTAAGTTCGTTGGGCGGTCTTTAGCTACTAAAGCTTAGTAGCTTCTAATACTAATCAGAATGTAATTTATCTTGCAGAAAGGCATTCAGTGAAGTACTTTTTAACCGTTTTAAGTATCTACTAAGGACTTAGAAGCTACTAAGTTCACTATGCATAAGGCTGCCACGATTTTTGAAATAATAAAAACTATCAACTGTTTTCAATAAAGTACAGTAACAAATAAATAATTTGTTACATTATTTGTTTCTGTCCGAAGCGAAATAAAGATTTAATTAAGTACAGTAACAATATATATATATATATATATATATATATATATATATATATATATATATATGTATATATTAAAAGTTATGACTGAAATATGTTTCTAAGAAAAATATTGTTAATAAAGTTATGCCATACGCACATCCACAGAAAATTTTCAAAAATTGTCTTGATGGACTCGGCGGTCAAAACGGATATTCTGTTGTAATGGGCTGTGGGGCACATTAGACTTAATTTCAAACAATATAGTGAATCAAAGTGTTTTATTGATAACCACAGAAAATGTACGGCAGAGGAATTTTCCATTAGCAGGTAAGTATCGCCTACTTGCAGTAACACGACGGCGAGTGATTGTCCTTGATGGTATCTCGCACAGTGAAAAATTGATCGAGGAGCCCCCGCTAACCACGGGTTGGTTCCTCGAGGGATCCTCGCGTCGGCGTCGCAACGAAATGAAGTTTCGCACCTATCTGGGCCATTAAGATTATTATCTTTCCGACGTCCGATCCGAATTCCACAGACGGCGGATGAAGCTTTTGGTACACCGAGGCACGCGATAATCGATGGCGACGAGACCGAAAACGGCACACGTTATTGGCTTTTCACGATTTATGCGTTCTCAAGAGCAGACGGACGAGCAGGGGCACGCTCCCGATGAGCGCCGCAGTTATGCGACACTCGCGGGGCATGTGTTTAATACTCGGCGATTAAAAATCGTAGTTTTTTTTGTAGTAACGAAACGGCATTTGGAATGTTCATTGCCGGCTATTAGAGAGCGAGCGACATTCGTACTGGAATTGAAATGTGCAGTCGCATACGTGCTGTGGTGATATCGGGGGCGGTGAAACGTTTTAATAATGTTGCGAAAATGGAATCAAATTAACTTTATTGTATGCTATTAAGGTTAACATGTGTTCGGAACTGTGCATTACAGTGATGAGTTGGACATACATACAATACGCAATAAAACAATTTATTAAAAATTACGATTAATTTAATAATATTAGTTAATCAATAGACGCAACTAAATTAGCAGGATGGTTTGGTAACTTATATTATGGATTCGGGTGTACGAATATCTACCTCATGCATGGAGATCTTGCAAATCGTAGGAAATTAAATGGACGCAGTACCTCAAGAAATGCCTGTATCTAAAATAAGGTTTGTAAAAAAGTTTATAGTTTATAGAATATTGCAAATAAAAAAAAAAGACTAATATTTGCAATTTTGTTTTTCTTCGTAACTCGGTTGTTGTTGAAAATACCAACACAATTTGATGACATTATCTTTTTTTAATCGTGAATTCATTTATACAGGGTTATTCAATTTAGATTACCACTATGGGGATATCGGAAACGGCAAGAGATACGAAGTCGGTTAAATTGGGGCAAAGTTGCGTAATCATATGGGGAACAATATTCAATAAGGATAAAAAAAAATCAAAGATTGCTCAGATTTAAAAAAAATGAAAATTTGCAAAACTTTTTCTCATCTACAACATGGGAATTTTAGATTTTGGATCAGACGTTTCGTGTGAGTGCAGCCGTCATCAAGTTTAAATTTTTAAATACGGACCTGCAATTTTAATTTTTATTTTGAGTTATACTCGTCTATATTGTTACAATAATGTGCAAAACTTCAGGTTTTAATAACGTTTTAATATGAAAATAAATCAAAATCTTCAATTAGCACTAAACTGGATTTTAAAAATAAAAATATAAACTAGAGTGCCATGAAAACAGTTTAAAATCAGAAACATAAACATATTATAAACGTTAAATTGCATTTCATGCAACACTAAGTTTTTAACGAGAAATACATACATTTACATTTACAGTACATTTAATACTAATATTATTACTAAATAGAATTTAACAATTGAATACGAATTTTAGGTGTTTTAATAATGAATAATAATTTTATAATAAATGTTCAAATATATTGCCATTATCTCTAATGCAAAGGGCTGCTCTGCGTCGAATAGTATTCACTGCTCGTTGTATATCACGCTGCCTTACACTCATAAAACTTTCTAAAATGTTTGCCCGAAGTTCAACAATATTATTTGGCACTCTGCGATAAACTTTATTTTTTAACATGCCCCACAAAACAAAATCTAATGGCGATAAGTCTGGCGACCTAGCTGGCCATTCGATAGGTCTACGGTTGCCTATCCACCTATTTTGAAATTGCTCATTTAGATACTCCCTAAGTGCATTAGAATTGTGTGGAGCCCCGTCTTGCTACCACATTAAATTTAGTCGACGGAGAGGTATTTCCATGATAAATTCTTCTAATTCCTCCCTGAGAAGCCTTTATATTTTAACACGAAATCTAACCTAACCTATATTTTGAATTGTCCTAAACCACGCTTGGGTCAAATGAAACCTACATACAACTATTTTACTTGTTGGTCATGCTTCTCTTACACCTGAATGAATTTATTTTTCAATATCATAAATTATTTTAATTTTCTCAGCATTGATCATACATCATTCTACTAAAACGTAATTAGTTGGATTAATCCTTTGCCTGTGCGCAAGTGACTGCATGGATTAGGGCGACCCTTTCTTGCATAGGTAAGAAAATGTGGCCGCGCGCTAGTGACCGATAGGCATCTATGCACAATTGAATCCATAGAAACTGAACTAGGATAAAAAATAATCCGAGATTGTACAACTTGACCTTGGCGCGTGAAATTGTAAAGGTACATATTATAAAATGTAGTCATTCGTTTAATGATCATATATATTATATCCCTAGGGAAAATATATTAGAAATAATTTTAACTGACTACCTGAGACTACCTGCCTTGATAACTGTTATCTACCAATTATCTATCTATCTAGGCAACATGTCGAGGGTAAAGTCAGTCAAAATTATGAGGGTATATCTTTTCCCGTGGGGTATTTATTAAGATAATCTTACGAAAATAACATAATCCAATCAAATAGCCAAATGCCATTAGTATCGTCAATGTCAAATACATCTTTATGGAAATTACAATTTGTGAACGTACAATTCTTATATATTTTATGTGGTTATGTGGTATGGTATGTTTTTATCAATAATTTCTTCAATTTGGTGTTCATCATGATCTCCGAATCGAGACACTTCATAGTAATATGTAGAACGTTTACTTGAACTTTTTAAAATGTGATATATGAAGTTTGTAATATTCTTTGAAAATGCACCTCGCCCTTCGGGCTCGGTGCATTTTCGTCGTTGGGGTTGAAATTCGTTGTATTTATAAAATCATTATCGATAATGAGAACACCACTTGTTATATTACCCCTGGAAATATCCGGGGTATATTCATGCATGATTTTGATTGTCGTATGTTAACAATAAATACATATTTTGTTAGAGTTACAAAGTTAAAGTTAAAGTTACAAAATATCATTAATAGTTATTTGTAGTCGACCAGCTTCATAATGCTATATTTGTTATAGAGAAAATCATGCATAAGCACCTACTTTATGGCATTGTGCCGTAAAGTGTGCCATAAAGTAGCCATAATAACAAAACAAGCACAGTCAAAGATTATGTTGTCTTTTATTCGTAGCATGCATTTCAACTTACGACGAGAACATTCAGCATAACGAAGAAGACGTGCAAAGTATTGACTAATAACAGAAAGTACGATGAATTACTGGATAAATAATATAATCTAAATTCGAACAAATTACTTGATCTAAACAGTACGCAAAAAACTTTCAGGAATCAGACTCAGCTCAGCTTCTGAGTTTTTTTCAAAACTTCATTACTTATTAAATCTTTGTCACAACTATTCATTTTGGCAGAATTTAAGAAAAATGGTTACCATAAACAACTGCTTAATAACCACATCAATCAGATCATCATAGAAAATCTATGTCAGCACAGGCCACCTCTTGTCAGTTTTTTTATACGCCGATTAGTTTTGAACAATTATTTATCAGAAATATATAATAATGCTCTAGTTGACTACAAAATAGTATACGAAATCGTTTATAATTCCGGATTATAAACTAATTTCATAATATACTGTTATGAATTAAGGGAATAAACGAAGGTATTAATAAGGATTATTGAGGTTTATTCCCGAATTGCATACCAATTTTTTCTCCCGACCGTTAAGTTTACATATTAATTTCGATTTGATAATTGAAATGCTCGTTGAAAATTCTCGTAACGACAGCTGTGACAACAGCTGTCATCTTAACAACTTTTAAAAGGCAAATAAATTCATATCTGTGGCATCGAACCTCCAAGATATCAGATGATTGTCTGTAGGTAAATATTGTAAATTCATCTAATGTTACTGTTACTATTACAAAATAATTAAATAAACTACACGTGGTTCACTTTATTTCCTAGGGAAACTGGATATATAATTCCGTCCGGGAATAAAGTAGTGTAATATGTGTCGATTGTCAGATATATACCTAAGGTTTATTCCCGGTTGTGAGAAAAGTAATAAATATAACCTTTCAAAAATTTAACTTACTATAAATTTATAATTATATAGTTTTTAAAAACTAATAAGTCAGTAAATATGTGATTAGTGTCACATATTGTTAGTGTTTGTTGTCGCATGAAATAAGAGGATGATTATAGTGTAAATTCAACTAGCTTTCAAAGTTTTTGTAAACTTTTATGCAATTATAACAACAATAGAAATCTGCATTGATTAAAATGATGATAATTTTAATAAAAAATGTAAAAATCAGAATATACCCCATCCCAGTTTCTTCAGAATATTACTTTGGAATGAGCCTGGTATTATTGAATAATGCACTTGCATTGCATTCTTTGCTTACAAAAATCAGGCAAAAATAAAAGACAAGGTCAATATTTCTAAGTCAAGCTTTAAATTTTTATACAAATTCAAAAATCAGAATGTAACTGTCTGTTTTTCCATATTTTGAATCTGAAATCATTTACAAGTAATTTTTAAAATTCCAATATTACACATTTATAGTAAAATTTAAAAAAAATGGGGTTTAATTTGAAATTTTTAATTCAAAGACGTCCTACTTATACTGCTACGGCAACTTACCACAATTGGAAAATTTGCCTGAATGGATATCGGAATGGATATCGAGTCGTCCGTATGGTCCGTTCTTTAATGTGTACGCACAATTTAACAGTTATTAGAATAATAACAACGGGTGTTATATACGAACACCACTAAAAAATATAAGACTATAAATTGTTAAAAATAAATAATATTGACAGGTACGCAGTATATAATATTGCCATGCGGGACAATCCCCTGCTGATTCCAGGACGTCTGATATTGCTGTTTGGCACGTGGCATTTCCTTGCACTTAATTTAGTTGCGAAAAGATCTGCCCCGCATGCACATGGCCCCGCACACTCTAGAAGTGTGACAGCTACTTAGATAAATATTAATGGCATTGTAGTGGCATGCAATTCTTAATGAGTATTGTGAAACGTGCTATAAAAGTACTTAAAATAATTATTGTAAACATTGTTAAGTCACTGTTTTGTAAGGGGCATGCAATCAAAAATGTACCTAATCAAGAGCAGTGGTTGCCAAACAGTTTAGATCAGGAGACATCCCATTTTGGTAAGAATTTTAATTGACACCCAAATCTGCTCATGGATTAGGATTAGAGCCGATGGAGGGGTAGACATAACGTACTCAAATGTGTCTCCTTTTTCCGTAATTAGGTATAACACTTTCTAAATTGTCATGCTGGGAATTCTACAATTTGTCTAATTCCTCATTAGTGAAATGTGCCGAAATGTAGTGTATCATCCGTCGACAAAATTGCAATCCGATTAGAATGTCAATTTCTTTAGATTGATCGATGTGGCTTTTATTTGTTGAAAATTCATAATTACTAATGTATGAAATAAAGTTACGCATCACATCATTTCTTCACCTGATTCAGCCACAGTGTGGCGAAACAATTGTCGTGAACAATAAAAAACAATTTTGAAAATTTTAAAAAGTGCGTAAATTTATTTCATACATTAGTAATGTCAATTTCTGGTAACCTCAAGCTAGTGGACCTTAAAAATACCCTAAATTACATTAGGGAATACCGGCCTTTAAGGCACAATACAATAATTTACAAAAAAAGCTGAAAAATGGAAATGTGACACACAAAAATAAAACCTAATCCTAAACAACAAAAAGTGCGTAAGTACACTGTACAGCATGGTCAACAATTTTATATATTTATTCTAGCATTGTTGTTATTTTCAATACATTCGCTACGAATATAGTGTGAAAATTGCTCTGGGCAATCACGTATTTAGATATAATAATTTTCTAGGCAGCAATTAGAAGCCCGAAACCGCCCCAATAAAAAAAACTCATTCGATACAGATTAGACAATTAAAAATTGTGCGGAAACATTTTTTAATTTTAGGGCGTAAAAGGGCGTATAGTTTAAGATAAACCAAATTGAAATTTGTGATACTGAAGTTTTTGAAAGGGTAAAAACTTCTATTATCTTTATAAAACACATGAGAAAATAATGTTCGTTCAAATTCAAGTTTTCAATGGAATCAATAGGAGATACCTGGAGAAATGGAGATAAATCACATTGAAATATAAACTTGTGATGAAACTGAAATTTTTTAAGGGGCGAGAACTTCGACTACCTTCATAAAATATGCGAGGATATTTTAGGTATTTGCGTCATGGCACATACGATCTTGATGTTCTTTTCAATATGAATTTTATTAAAAAAATACATAATTGTTGTTTCAGAACTGTAAATAATTTGAAAATATTATTTGCGTAAAATTCATCGTCGTGGTTTATAAATATCTAGTTGTCCGGGCACCAAATAATCCCAGCTAAACAATGTAACACTATTGTGTAAATAGTTTAAATTATGTAAATATAAAGAGTTTGAAGCCACTTGTAAATGTGAAGCCACTATTATATTATTTTACCTTTTGGAGGTGGCCAATGCTTATATGTATGTACCTTTACAAATATACCTAAACATAACGTGACATAACATATAACATAACATTCGTCTGGTTTAAAAACAAACTTCAAAATTGAAATCTGCATAATACTAAAGTAAAAACTAGTTTGTATTTATTCCAACGTTTTCGAATTTGGAAACACTGTGCTTCGGCGCCATGCGCGTGCCTCCTGCTTTGAATGACCAAAGCAGGAGGCACAGCTCGTGGCGGACACATTAATTTAAATATGGGCAGCCTGCATACTGAAATCCATCCTTATTTTAGCAAACACGCAAACTGTATGTATGTACAATACCAGAAATTATGCGGCACTTTTGTACTGTTGCATACCGCAAACCGCAGTCTCGGGACGCAACCTTTGAGGCAATAAATTATTAACATTTTAAAAGCAGATGCAAACGAATTTGTTCGCGGTGCCGAAATTGTATTCTGACTGAGAAATAAATCATTGCAAAAGTAGGTCGAACCTCAACACGAACCTCAAAAGGCGTTCAATGTTGTTGAACAACGGGAACATTATGATAAAATACTGAACATTTTTAGATACTTTGCATATTCTACCGAAATTTCATCATATGAATAGTGGAATAAGGGTATAAGGGTATAAGTGTTGAAAATAAAGGGCAGACTATTTTAGGCCTATACAGGGTATCCGTAATAAAGAGCCCATGCATGGTGATATCTAAAAAGTAACTCTACAAGTAATAAAAAAAAGTTGATACTTTGCAGCACACTTTGGTACGATACTTGGCACGATACTTTTGTTGTT
Organism: Othius punctulatus; assembly: GCA_951805005.1. Lineage (NCBI taxonomy): Eukaryota > Metazoa > Arthropoda > Insecta > Coleoptera > Staphylinidae > Othius > Othius punctulatus. Next base: position 30,282,156 of record OX638142.1, read on the forward strand.
ATTGAAGATTTGAAGATGAAAAGACATATTATACAATATTTTTTAAATGATGCATTAGTTTCATTGTAACTTATGTAATTTTGACTGCCACTTGTTTTTTTTTTCAATGCAAGTTATAGGAGGCTATGAGCCGATCTGAAAGACTTTCTATTTTTGTTTTTGAATTATTTTTTTGTTCAATACTGTTTATGGAATATTATTGCATATTCACGACCATATATCATTTTACGACAAAAAAAAATCGCAAAAACGCAAATTAGTCAATTTTCGCTATAGATTGATTTATGAAAGCAATATTCAATATTGGCTTTGCAATAATTACCTTTTTGGAACCAAAACCAAAGTTTGCTGGCCAAAGCCAGGTACCTGAGGTTAACAAACTTAAAAAAAAAACTGAACTTCAAGATAACACTACAAATGAGACGTATTTTAATTATATTCGTCTCAATTTTTCCATAAGCAGGCTATCTGCAATTACAATATTAAACAAACAAAAAAAACTTGGGCACCATATATGCCCTGCTTATGAGACACAAAAACAGCGAAAGTATGGCAACAAACAGAAACTACAATCCAAGAACGGAGCGTAAAAAATGCGATTAGCTCTGTGCACTTGCACACTTGCACGGTTCCTGCACTGATGTAGATAAACTCGGTATGTTGTACGTCAAATTAAAGGTAATTTTCAAGCGCACGCCATAGCTCGAAACTTTAATTGTTAAGCAGAATCCTAGGGGCACGGCCTGAGAAAAACCCCGTGGAGCCAATGCGTGCCCCTTTTTTTGTTATATTTCAATATAAATGCGATTCATAAAAGGCACATCTATCTGTTCAATGGAAGCCTGGACATGGAGCTTAACTGATTGCTGGAACGATGAAAAAAATCAGTGGCGTTTGTGCTCTGCTTGTTCCAGCGATTTTTTTCTGTTTTGCATGGTCTGATCTCTGGCGGATTAGGTTATAATTGCCTCAGCAAGCTTTGTCTCAAAGCGGTTAATTCACATCGGTTCTGATTAGACATAGCAAATTACAGGAACCTCGAACCGTTCTCAGAACGTATAATAATTTCAGCTAATAAATGCTAGTTCAAGGATAATATAAGAATATGGAAATAATAATTTATAGAGAATTTATTTCAAACTGTTTTAGAATAATATTTGTAGTTTATTCGGTTAATACATTTAATAATATTTTTGGAGCCAGCAGGTATACTCAACTATATTCTATCACAGTGTATAGGGTGGTCCAATTTGGATGTTTCTATAGGAGATATCGGTAACTAAAAGAGATAGAGAAAGTCGGATGGCGTATGCTCGATTTCAAAACAAACTCAATGGTGAAAATAAAAATTGGCTATTCTTTTGTTTTCAAGTTATGACCAAAAAATCATTATTTTCCATTTTCGATTTTTATTAATATTTCATTTACTTATCATTTTATTAAGATAAGAGTTGTATGTTCTTCAGGCACTTTTTAACAGTGAATTGAATGAGTTTTACAGATATCTTGTTATCTTGATATGATATCTCTATATGATTTTGATATCTTCGTTAATAAACAAGATACAATACAAAGTTGTGTTTTTTTAAATAGAAGTCATAGTTGGCTTTGGCCTTAATAAATAGATATTTTTTTTTCTTTTTTCAATGATGTATCATATGTGGATGTTATAATTGCAATTTTGTTGAAATCTATTAAAACTCTATCAAAACGTCATATGTTCTCGTATTGGGCGTAGCAGCATTGTTTTGTTTAAATTGTTTGGTTGTCTTATTGTTGTTTAACAATGCCGTACGAAAATTATGAAAAATTCGATATGTTAGAATGCTTTATTCAAAGCTATAACAATTCACAAATTGGCTTAGAAATATATTTTAATCGCTATCCGGAAAGAAGACAACCAGATAAATCAATTTTTCAAAGATTAAAAGAAAATCTTATTAACCACGAATCTTTCAAGCAGCCAAAATCAAGGTCTTGCAATATTGTAGACGCCTAAGAAACTGTTACTAATGTAATTGGAGCTGTAAAAGTGAATCCAGAAATTTCAAGCCGGCAAATTGAGGATGAATCCGGAATTTCAAAGAATTGAGCACTTAGAATTTTGAAGGAACCTACTTTTAGACCATACATTATACGAAAAAACATTATTTTCAAGATTTTCAACTAAGGTTGGAATTTTGCCACTGGTACAGCCTCAAAAATTTAGATAATCGGAACTCTTACCGCTGAATGATTTGGACGGATAAGGCATACATGAGTTCAGAGGGAATATTCAATAGGCACAATGTACACTATTGGTCCGATTCCAACCCCAACCGTTGATGTCCGGTCTCAAAGGCGGTTTGGTTTTAATGTTTTGTGTGTCATAATTGGAAATAGAATTTTATTTTACCAAATTTATGAAGAAAATCTAAACGGACAATGTTATCATCAAATTTTAGAACAAAATATTATTGAAAATTATTTGGACTATGTGCCATTAATTGAACGACGGAATTTATATTTTCAACACGATGGTGCTCCTCCACAATTAATTTTTGAGCGGTGTCAAATTTATAAAATTTAATTTTAGGGGCCAATTCGTTAGGAACTAACGGGCCCGTGAAATGGCCACCACGATCACCCCGACTTGACGGCGTTAGATTTCGTTTGTTAGGGACATATAAATGACAAATTATATAAAATGATAATATTAATAATTTACGTCACAATTTCATTGATTATATAAAATCAATTTCAAATGTTCCCATTCATAAGGCTTGCAGAAATGTGAATAAAAAGAGATTAAAGGTACAACATATGCATTTTGAATAATGGACATCAATTTTAACATTTATTGTAATTTAAATATTGTGTCTGTAAGGACCTAATCCACATTTAATATAAAATTCCATAATTGGACGAGTCAAACAAAAAGGCGTAAATATTGGCACATGCCGTCGGTAAGTGTGAATGTGCGACCCGAGCGAGGTCACACATTTCGGAACGTGCACATATTGAGATTATGCTGACTTCCATGCTGAACTCAAAAGGGCAATTGCGTAATTCGGTGACTCATATGGGATTGCGTCACTTTGCTGCGGAAAACCGATTTAGCATGGGACAGAGGTAGAAGAGTAAAGATTAGGGAACAGTATAAATATTAGTGCTGAAATTAAACAAAACCAGTTAGAGTTACCACGCGCCGCAGTTGGTTACGCTGCTCTACGATACAGATTTTGAGCATTAATTTCTTGGGTAATTATATACGGAACGAAATTAAATGTACACCACACTAACAACTCTAAAGTCAATTCCATACTAATAACATATCCTATCAAGTGACATCACAGCGCCGTGCCCGTAGTGAATGAAGCAAAATTTATAAAGGTAGAAATGCAGGTTCCTAACGCCGAACAATGCGTAGTGGATAAAGCTTAACTGCATTTTATACTTTGTCCTAACAATATTTTCGTACTGACCGAAGAATATTGTAAAAACCACTTTATTTTCTTCGTCGCAATACCTTTGATGATCGGTACTGCCCTGGAAATGATTAATTATCAACGTATCCAGAGTATGGTCGTTGTAAAATTATTAATTAACAATCCAATGTACATTAACGATTCAGGGTTGGAGTTATTTTCGGTTTCATTATGGAAATAAATATTTCAATATATATATTTTAATGATATTTTGAATAATATTAATTTCATAAATAAACTTACTCAGCGCTCCGTTATTCGAGTAATCGCAGCATTATGAATGAATTAACTGAATGTATGCATATGCTTAAGTAGTTAGAAAATTTGAAGTTGAACAGAAGTTTACCATACTATTACTTAGAGTTCTAAATCAATTTTGAATAACATTACCTCTTAAAGTTTTTACGATCACATGGGTGATATTCTTAATAGACACAAATACTAGTAATATCACGCGATGAGGACATGCATGGGGTGCATCATTTGAAGTACTTTAATGTGCAAATTTATGTGATTCGTTCCTATCCACAAGGTGGCGTTGAAATACATTGGTAGACACAAATGCTAGTAAAATTCTATGTTGTGATGACATGTATCAAATAACCTTCTCGGCACAATTTTAATATTTTGGTAAGTGAAGTCGCTAATATCACTTTATAATTCCAACAGTAGTATTAATAATTAACTCTTCGCTCAGTTTTCAAGTCAAAGAATATAATAAAAGATTCAATAATTATTAAATAAAATCTATTCCAAATTTTGAATAAATATAATTAATTGGTTGTATGGTTGTGGTATGCTGTGTGCTTCATCAACTTTTAAATGTCGAGGAAGTGCACAATGTCCCGCAGCTGTGCAACCAATACTTAAAATGAGAAACATCTTCTATTTACCTGCCGCATAATCTTTTAAATTGAATAAATCACATCAAATCTATATAACTGTGTTTTACTTACTAACAAAAATTACTAACAGACACATTACCCTTTAAACGAACCAAATTAAGTTGTCGCGATTTTGATTTAAAAATCAAACATAACGTAGATTACTACCACTAATCACGAGCAAAAAAAAATATTACAAATTATAAGAATTTGTAAATCACTAGTCAAATAAATATTACAAATTATAAGAATTTATAAATCACGAGCAAAATAAATATTACAAATTATAAGAATTTGTAAATCACGAGCCTAGCAAATATTACAAATTATGAGAATTTGTACAACACCTGGGTTCGAACCGTTACATGTCTATGGTTTTTATTAGTCCATTAACGGGTTTTTCTTTTAATCTTTGAAAAATCTATTTATTTGGTTGTCTTGCTTTTAGATAGAGCTTGTAATGTTTCCAAGGCAATAAGATAAGTATTATTTATTTAATAAACATATTTAATAAACATACTTTCTAACATATATAATATTGTATTCATATGGCATTTTATAATTTACAGATGGCAAATTGTGCGTTTGTCAATAAATAATTTGACTCTAAACAATAGTCTACGGCCAGTCTACCACGCCTAATAAAAGAACGCAATGTAACACTCGTCAAGTAAATTTTGACTCGTGCTATAAACAATGACTTATTTCAAATGACATTTTGATAATTTTAATAGATTTCGACAAAAATGCAATTATAACATCCACATCATTAAAAAGAAAAAAAATAAGTTAAGTGCCTGAAGAACGTGGAAACTCTTATCTTAATAAAATAACAAATACATGAAATATTGATAAAAATCGAAAATTTAAATAATGAGTTTTTGGACTTGAAAACAAAAGACGACAGCCAATTTTTATTCAATCTCAGCAGTGAGATTGTCTTGAAAAAAGAAATCGAGAATACGCCATCCGATTTTCTCCATCTCTTCTAGTTACCAAGATCCTACATAGAAACATCCAAATTGGGCCACCCTGTGCAGTGATTTTCAAAGTGTTGGTCGAAATTTTGCCTTTGTATTCAGTCAATTCAGCAAATGTATACACTTGTATGCACCAGTGTGTACACTAGTACCTCCAGTTGTATTAGTGTATGCATATACTAATTTAAAAAGTAAAGCAAATGAGTTCACATGCAATCAAATGTAAATTTTTGCTTGGTAAATGATTTTCATATCTGATTTGGTAAAGGTACCTAACTACAAGTTATACGTGAGATTCCAAATGAAAATATAAACAGGCGAAAATTTAGCGAAGTCCTTGAATTAATTTGAATAATTTTAAGTATAAAAATTTCCTACTATTATTCGTTTGTAAAATTTGTATAGGATGAACCATTGTTTAAAGTTATGCCTACATATTTTATGGAATTACAGGTAAGTTTTTTTTAACGTTATGTCGTATTACATTTTATAAATCACTATTAAAAATGAAGTATGCAGATGCAACAATTTAGTACCTCAAGTATAATCCAAAGAGATATATTCCGATGGTGTGCACATGTTACGTAGGCGTCCGATCCATTCCGAAAGTAAAATTTCTGCAGTAATTGTAAACAATGTCGCTTTCAATGGACACGTCACGCGGTCGTTCCAGTGTGGGCGGTTTAGCACGGTCGCAGGTACGTAGGTACACACATGTAGAGACACACGTACACACGGAAAGTAAAACATCACAATGAACCGTCGGCTGGTCGGTCGGCGAGCGAGAGTTGACGCCGAGGTGAAGACGGCGGTCGGTGTGTGCGGATCCCGACGTGTGCGAGATCCCGTTTTCGGCTGAGACGGGTCCACTAACCTACAGTTCGAGACTTCAGACGAGAGAGGTGAACGAGCCGCAGCAAGGACGCGCACACAGGTTCAAGTTTAAGGAACGAAAACACGCGGATATTTAAAATCGCGGGCCCGACATTTAAATTCATCATTGAGCGTGCCGCGCCGCCGCCGCGCCGGTTTGTTGCGAAAAATTGCAGCAGAAGTCCGGCCGGAGTTGCGACGCGGGGAGAGGGCAGTCTCGCGGGTCAGATTTCACAACCGCAGAAATACGGGTTCACGGACGTCGGATGAATCGATCAAAACACGTCCAGGCGGTTGAACGCCGACCGCAGAAAACAAAATGCATCAATCAACCTCAGCAACGGAGAGCAATAATTTTCAGCAATTGATAGTTCTAGTGGTTCGCTGCACATCGATTGAGGACTCAGGCTGTCAGTTGCAATGCGACGTGTGAAATAAAATCATTTAACCGGAATACATACCACATCGGATATCAAAGTATGAAATGTATACGATGTTTACTACGGCAATAATAATTCATTTACAGCTCACTTGCTTTCTATGACTTTCATCAAAGAAAATTATTAATAATATATTAATAATTAATCATTGTATGCCTCTTCTAACCTATTTTTGTCCACTGCTGCACACATTAAAATTTTCTTCGTAATTATAAAAATGAGGTATTTTCACCAAATGACTTTCACTTACGATCGTATACATATTTGTCATTTTTGATAGAAATATTTCGTCTAATATCAGGTGACCAGAATGACAAGCATGTCGGCTGTGATCTGAGCTGCGGATCTGCAGAACTGCCAACAATTACTTTTATTTTAGTAATTAAGTAGAACACAAAAATACAAGACCTAGAGGAACGAGTGGAAAGCGCAGAAAAAGAAAAGAAGATAAATAATATCGTAATAAAAGGGTTAAACAACAAAGGAGAATAAGTAAAAGAAAAGATAGAAGAGTTCGTAACAAGATAACGAAAAGTAGAAATAAAAATAAAAAGCGCATACAAAATAAACAAATACCTAAATCAAGACATAGTAAGACATGGTAATAGCAGAAGTGGAAACGTGGGAGATGAAAAAACAAATCATGAAAGCCAAGAATAATATAAAACATACTAGAATATTCATAGAAAATGATTTAACGTTGGAACAAAGAAAAGTGCAAAGAGAAATTAGAAACATAGCGAAGGAATAAAAATAAAAAGGAAATGAAGAATGGGCTACAGAAAAATACTAATTAATGGAACAGAATACAAATGGAACAAAGGAAGAAAAGGAATGGAGGTAGTAGAAGGTGCAAATAAGGGTTCAAAAAACTAAACCAAAAACCAAGACAGAAGACAAACAGCGGCAACCCACAGGACATGAATATGGAAAACAACGGTAAAATAGATAATATAGGAAAGAACACAAAACCAGAACAAAATAGCAATAACAAAATAAAAATAAAAAGAAAGGAGGAAGGGAAAAAAACAAAAAAAAAAAAAAAAAAAAAAGAAAAAATAACAATAGGGACATGGAACATTAGAGGATACACGGGAAAAGAAGCAGAACTGGTGGACGAGATGAGAAAACATAAAATAAAAATACTAGGAATTACCGAAACAAAAAATAAATGACACGGAATAGAAAATATACATGGAGGATACTGGTTGATATGGACAGGAGTAGATGAAAAGGAAAGAGCAAAAGGAGGAGTAGGTATTATAATAACACGGGAAAAGATAAAAGATGTAATAAAAGAAAAACACGTAAACGAAAGAATAACGACCATAGAAATCAAACTAGTCGAGGATGAAACATGGACACTGATAGTAACATACGGACCGAACAAAGACACAAACAAAGAACACAAAGACACATTCTTTAAAAACATACAAAGGGAAGTAGATGAAGTAAAGGAACACATAATGATAATGGGAGATCTAAACGGAAGAGTAGGATGCCAAAATAGCGGAATAGAAGAGATAATGGGAAAAGAAGGAGAAGAAATTAAAAACAACAATGGGGAAAGTATAATACAATTATGCGTTGAAAACAACCTTGCGATAACAAATTCAAAACTCAAACACAAAAACATACACAAGCACACAAGGGAACAGCCAAGCAGAAACGAAAGATCGATAATAGACTACCACCTAATTAATAGAAAACAGCCGAAATGAAGCTAAACATAGAAGTAAAATGGCAAACATTCAAAAGAAATATATTAGAAGCGGCAAGGGAGCCTGCGGAACAACAAAAATTGGAAACAGGGATATAAAAAAGACAAACTGGTGGACAGAGGAAGTCAAAAAAGACATAAAAGAAAAAAAGAGAAATGGAAAAGATACATCAAACAAAAAAAAAAGAATATGAAAAATACAAAGAAAAGAGAAACAAAACAAATTCAATAATAAAAGAAGCATGAATGATAATATGATAATTTTGGGCAGAACCAAAAACTATTCTACGGAATACTAAAGCTACTAAAACAAAAAAAGAACACAACATGATGAACATAAAAAATAAAAATGGAATAATTATCACGAATGAAGACAAGATAATGGAAAGACGGAGAAAAAATTCAAAGAATTAACCGAACAGAATGAAGAAGATAACGTAACACAAGAATGGGGGGAAAAGTTGCAAGAAGGGCAAGAGAAAAAATGAACAAATTAAAAAATAACATGTACGAGAGCAATAAAAAAACTAAAAAACGGGAAAGAACGAGGAACAGACGATATAACCCCGGAGATGATGAAACACATGGGAGAAGAGGGAATAACACAAATAACGAAACTAATAAATGCATAATAAGCAGCGGGGAAACACCAAGAGAATGGAATAAAGGAATAATTCTCCAATACATAAGAAACGGGATAAAAGAATATGCGAAAATTACAGAGGAATCATACTAGCAAGTATACAAAATAAGATAATGACCAGGGTACTAGAAAAGAGGATGCGAGACAAACTAGAAACAACAATAGAGAACACCCAGTGCGGATTCAGATGAGGGAGAAGTACGCAAGAGCAAATCTTCATACTCAGCCAACTAAGCGATAAACTAATTAAGAAAAACAGAGTAATGCACATATGCTTCGTAGATCTCAAAAAGGCATTCGACAGGATAAGGAGAGAGGACATATGGAACTAGCAGAAATAGGAATAGAGGAAGAAATAATAAATGTAATAAAATACATGTACAGAGAAAACAGAAATATTGTGAGACCAAACAATGAGGAATCAAAAGAATTCAAAACGAAGAAAGGAGTAAAACAAGGATGCGTGCTAAGCGCTTTGCTTTTCACAATTGTATTTGACAAGGCGATGAAGAAAGCAAAGCAAAAAATGAAAATGCTAAAAATTGGATAATGGAAAATGGAAATAACAAAAATAGCAGAACTACTATTCGCGGATGACAATAATTGCAGAAACAGAGGAAGAACTGCAACACAATATGGAAATAATTGAGAAAGAGATCAAGAAAATAAACATGAAAATAAACTACGAAAAGACAAAAAAACCGTAATAATTGCCAAAGAGAAAACACGAAATAAAATTCAAGGAAAAAAATTGAACAAGTAGAACAATACAGATATTTAGGAACAATCATACAGAGGAATAGTAAATTAGATTATGAAATAAAAAATAAAATAGGAAAAACAGCTAAACTATATAACATGCTAAAAAACACCTTGTTTAGCAAGAAGATATCAAGAGACACAAAAACAGAAATAGTAATTTATATGGCTATCTCACTTTTAGATGTTTTCTCTCTCATACACATTAACGGAATTACCGAATTTATCCGCTACTTAACTTCCACACTGTATATTTGTCTACGTATATTTGACTATGTTCGTAATTAAAGAACTAATTCGTTCATGCTGGCCTAAAATATAAAAAAAATGTAAGAGAGTATTCCTAATGTATCAAGATCAGCTGATTTGTCAACAAATGATTATTTTCTTTGGGGTTACCTGAAAAGTAAATTTTTTAATGATGTACAAATACATAACGTAGATGAATTGAAAGGCCGTATACGTACTGCATGTAATGGCATAAATCCACAATACATTAGGAATACTCTGCATATCTTCAAAGACCCCGTCATGTATTGCCTTGAATAAAAACATAACCTCTCTGGGTAACATATGCCAAAATTGACAGGTTGCTTGCACCGACGCCGTCAATGAGTTGTTTTTTTTTTTTTTAGAATTACACATAGAAAATTCCTTACGGGTAGATGCAGGCAACCAGTTATACATTGTCAATCATATGTGTAAAAACGAAAAAAAAGCCCGGTATAATAAGTAGTAATAGTTTGCAATTTGCAATGATAATAAATATCATGACGGAGTGTATTCACTCAAATCCATAAAGACAAAATTTCCAAGTGGCATGGATCGCTCTTTATTGACGCCAAGTCAGGAGAAATCACTCGTCGGAAAATAAATAAACAAAAAATGTGATACGATGTGTAGATACGACTGAAGTGCTTGTCCGTATAACAAACATTATTTTTAATCTTATATGAGATAAGATACAAGGAGTACTACAATCTAAACATTAGATTACATTTGTATTATCTTTAACAAGTATTATTACACATACAATGCTGATACATACCACGAGTGAAAACTTTCGCTAAATTACTCTATTGGTAAATATGGTGCATGCGCCGGTTCATATAGTTGCAATAACCAAACGCTAGGAGCAAATTTACATGTTCGGCAAACAATAAACCTTGCAATCAAATTTGAATTGTTTAACACTTAACTACTTCGCTACACCCGTTTCAAAAAACACCCACATTTACCAAACCCGGTCTGCTCGTTACTGATACTTAGAGCTGGGATTATATGCAAAATGCATACCCTATAATATGCATATGCTACGTAATAATTACGCATCTACGCGAATTAAGACAAGACAATTGTAAAATTTCAACTTTTATTTTGTTTCTGACCATATTTCGTTAAATGTTGCATATCGATGCATAAACTTTTCGATTTTTAGAGCATTTTTTGTAAATATTTCAAGTGACAAAACATTTTATGGTACAGCTTTTAGGCACTCTTTTACATAAAATAAATTCAATAATAAAGTTTAAATATTAGTATATCAGTAATCTAAACCCATATTTTTCCGCATTATCACGTCAACTGACATTCCGTTTTATGGGATATTTAATTACAAATTATTAAATATGAAAGATGAAAATAAATATGAAAATTTGAAAAAGTACACTTAGAAATTGCAAAAATTCACTAAAGAAACCTCTATTAATCCAATAATTAGGACTGATTAAAGTTTAGTCTATTAGCTATTATAACCTAATTACAGTTTTATTAGCGAATCTAGTTAAAATTACAAAACTTGAAGCACAAGCTGTGTAACTTTTTGAATTCAGTAACAGCTTTGAAAAAAAAAAAGTAAAGTAAACGATACTATTGGAGAATAAATAAAACAAAAATTCATGAAGTTTTGAAAAAAAAATACACGGTATGAGTGTCTAACCAAATTTTGTAAAGAGTTGTACGGAAACTAGGAAGAAATATAAATCTACCCATCAACCATTAGCAAATATAAATTTGCACCAGTTACATCAGTAGATGTAGAAATAAGTTTTTCACCTTATAAGCAGATATTGTCGGAATCGCGGAAAATCGTTTTTAATTGATAATTTAGAAACGCATCTTATTATCCTAATTTACAGTTGTTTAGCAAATAAAATATAGCCAGCTTTGGGGTTAAGCTATAGAGTAGCTACCACATTTTTTTTTTGCCAATGGAATTTATTTTCTTGATTTCTTGTAATATGAATTATTATTTGTAAAGATCACCATTTCTTTTGTAATGTATGCAATAAATACAACATTAAAAAAACTACTAATAAAAACTATAATAACCCACCCCCCTCCATATGCAGGGTGTCAATTTGAAAAGTAAAAAACAAATGGCACCCCCTACATGTAATATATCGTTGGAAAGCTCTTGAAAAATGCTTTGCAGTCATTATTAATACAATATGATTTGGTGAACTAGTTTTGGAATTAAGTGCAAATAAAATGCAATAGTGTTCAATTAATTAAATTAAAATGTAAATGTTGGAAATGGTTTCCCTTGGTTTCTAAACAATAATATAGCCTGCTTTCAAACTCCTCGCTAAGTTTTGTGAAAGGTTTGTCTAGTAATAGCTTGACATTCTTGTGTTATTCTTTCTCGTAGTTGTTCCATAGTTTCTACTTCTTTATTTATTTATGTTTTAGTATAAACTACAGATTTCAAGTGACCACATAAAAAAATTGCCGTTTAAATTTGAATGACGTTATCGACGATTATATTCCAGACTTTTTGACACCCTGTATAGAGAACCACTATAATTACTATTACTATTATTTACAATAATGACCATCCTCTATGATTAATTACAACAAATTTGTGTGTATACATTAAGTTGCTTTATCTACTGATAAGCCTATTCACGCTGCTATTGCTAATTACTATCGCAATAAATGTGTGTGTATGTATAACAATAAATGGCGTAGTTAAAAGATAGTAAGTGTTTATTTTGTGGCTAAAACTCATATACATGTTTAAAAGATATTATCGCTAACAGATACGTCTACTACTATCTACTAGTGAAAAACATTTTAACACGTCTATTTGCCACTATAATCAATCAAAAGTGCCAATTGCAAATATTTGACTGATTTATTGATAATTTGAGAATGAGAACATATATGGGCAAGTAATTAATTATTCGAACTGCCACCATGTGTATCTCTGTCTAGTTGTTTTAAAGTTGTACTAATTGGTAAATGGTTACTTTGCTTAATATTTATATCAGTTAATTATATTAAAAAAAAAACATTCAGTTTCTGCATAATTACCAGAGCCTGTGTGCCTCAAGTGCGAAACAATGTAGAAAACCAGTTTGTAGTATTTAATAATCTCAGTTAAGATATTTCAAATGGGCTTGCCGACATGAACAAACGTCAAGTGTAGCGAATACACCACTTACAATTTCCTAGACTGTTTCTAACGTATTACTCGTATAAATTCCTGCTGGTTTCTTAATACCCAAACGGGAAAAATCCAAACGTCAAGTGGAATCTTCCGCAATTGTCAGCAGTATTCCCTTTTATCACCAGAATCCTGTTTATAAATCTTATTTTCAATGAGAACTCCAAAGCGCATTATAAATTGTGATTGCAGCAATTATTGCGAGCATGCACAAACAAGTGTGAAACGTTGTAGAGCAGACGAGCTAGTCCATGATGAATTTATAGCTTTATGTAAATTATTACGAGTAATTGGTAATAAATATGACTAGAAATGAAGGAATGTTAATAAATCTGATAGTTGTGACTAATAAATAGTTGAATCACCATTTTCAGGTGATATAAATATTAATATGTGTCATCTACGAGTTTCATTTGCAATTCAAATTTTAATAGTTGAATTAGCATCGTATATAATGGTATTTAATCTTATTCGATGCATTATTATAATTGTTAATTTTTCCATTCCATTCCGGGGAAAATGAATCCCATATTAGTTCTCTATTGTACTAGAGAGATATTACTTTGAATTAAATATTTGTTCGTATAAAAAAGGTAATGTTCCAGAATTGTTCTAAATAAAAATTGTTCTTGTTTGGCGTAGCTGAATTTGTAAATAGTAGAGAAATATTTGCAAAACAAAAATCCTTACATTAATTTCAGCAATAGATAATTGAAAAACTTGAGTAAACTCAGTAAAGAAAATGTATGGCAACATCTTTTTTAATTATATTAATAACAGTAATTTATGCAGTACAAACTTTGAAATAAATAATCTGTAATTGTAGAAATAATACCCTTGGTTTATTGATTTAATTTACAATAGACTAAAACTATTGGCAGAACCAATAAACTATGCAATAATATACTATATTATCTTAACTATTAATAATAAATAAGTTTTTTTTATATAATAACGGAACACCTTTATGCATCGTTACATTTTATGGCTTGGCATTTATACTGCAATTTCCTATCCTTTATACCAGTTGCCTGCAATTGCTACAGTTTTTTACATCACAATTATCTCCTTGCACTTTTCACGGTACCGAGTCAAAAATGACGCCCCGTTGTTTCACTTGTAGGGTTATTACCGTGAGAATCAGTTGTATAAAAACGAAATGTTTTCACCAAAGAAGTTTTCAGTGGAACGCTGTGGTGTAATTATTTTTATTATTATGACGAAACCTGTTTGCGTTATATTATACTTTTTCAGGCCACGCTCCGTCTTCATAGTGATTGATGAACCTTGAGTGGCGGAATCGCACTGTTTGGTGCGAATTAGTGTAACGCCCAATTGATTTCATGTGCAGATCAGATGAACTATGTAATTCTGCAGAGCAAATCTATTGGAGAGAATCTTGCCGCGATGAATCATTTTTCTTGAATAAATGTTTAGCGATTCAGTCCCTCAATCATTTGTTAATGTTGATATTAATATAGTCGTCCGTCGAGAACTGACAGTGTTTCATCGGTCCATATTGGCTGAATTCGACACACGTTTCTTATTTCATTTCATTCTATTACATTTACTTTAAGCATGCAAAGGAGCATACAAAACGCGATTCATAGATCTAAGAAACATGAGCCATTGTCAGCTCTCGTCGGAACGTATATAGTATACTGAATATTCATTATTAATTTGAACTACAGTATTTTCTTTTTTTCCCTTTTTGTTATGTTTCACAATTTGTCAAATGACTTTCCAGTTCGTCAAATGTCAAGAGTTATATGTCACATGACATTGCATTTTTATCAAATCACTTTCAGTTTATACTATTGATTATGATAGATTCCATGTAATTAGGGGTGGTAAAGCATTTCATACAAAGTGAAATGATTTGAAAAAGAAGGAAAAGTTACATTCCTTCTTGTCCTTATTGACTATAATGTTTGACATTCCATAAATTTCGTAGTCATTTGGAAAATTGTGAAATGTCATGACAACAGAAGAAAAGCAAAAGAAAATAACTGTAGTAATTATCCCGATTCGTTATAATACTCCATCATACGAATTTCACAGCCCACATGCATAAAAACCTAATTGATGAGTAACAATTAGCTATTTCATACGAACATTAAAAATGACTACAATCTGATAATTTTCTATCATTTAATCGCAAGAATTGCAAGCAAAAGTTGACTGTGATTAATGAATGCGTACTATTTCATCGTTGCGGTATAATGTTGGTCATCATTTAGTAGTGGAAAAGAAATGGCTTACAAATCACCTCGGTGAAGAGACAATTCAAGCAAACGGTATTTTACAAGGTGATTTTGTTCAATGGAAAAACCCGCAGTATTACTCAGTTGTATTAGTTTGAGTATAAAAATTATCATCCAGGTTGAAAAAATACATCATGGTTGCGAGATTCGTACGACTCTTCATATTGCTGTTCACAAAATGTACTGTGACTGTGACTGTGACTGTGGAACCAACCAGTGACTACGGAAGTAACCAAGAGACCATCCGACACATTACGAATGCCCTCTACGATGTTTCCCTGATGGTATCCAGACTCTCCACGATATGACACCCAGTGCAATGAGATGATTTCACACTCTAGACATATCTCTGTGACAGACGGCAATATTATTTTATACCACTGTGTTCTTTATCGATGTTACCATATGAAATATATATAACACAATATAAACCTCTCTGTTATAGTTGGTTGACTTTTAAACATTTTATGAACTGTTACTCACTCCCTAAATGTAATAAAATATTGTAATAAGAATGATTCCAAGGAGCATAGAATTCAACAAACAATTCCTTCAAAGAGTTTAACACAACTTTATCGAAGTTTGCCACTTCCCAAATTTGACGAACTCTTTGTCCCAGTCTTTGAGAAAGTCTTGGATCAACAAATGCATGCTTGAGATTATGGGACAATGGCCGCCCTTGGCCATGCTGTCCTCAAGTTTGTTTGGGCGTGAAGATGGCACATCTATCTTCTTCATTCCGAAGAACTTCAGACTTGTCATCATATTCATTGGCCTCGATGGTTACAATGAGAACTTGCTCGCTGAAGGATTAGCAGGAGGTAGCTCTTGATGTCACCCCCAAAGATCGTTTAAGCAGTTTTACGGATAAATTCAACAATGAGCGGGAGCTAGTTGGTCACGATGAACTTAATGATTTGCACGTCGTCAGCTTCGTCGTTGTAAAGCACTTCAGTTTACCTTCATAAAACTTCTTGAATCAGATGATTCTTCCACATTCAACTTCATATTTGGTTAATAATGGCGAATGGCTAATTGATTTGCATGTCGTCAGCTTCGTCGTTGTAAGGCACTTCAGTGTACCTTCATAAAACTTCTTGAATCAGATGACTCTTCCACATTGAACTCCATATTTGGTTAATAATGGCGAATGGCTAGTCAACAATAGATGCTTTGGCATTGGAAGACATTAGCACTGTTTTGGTTTGGTCTTTGAAGAAACCAAGGTCGGCGACATTGTTGGATTCAATGAATACCTTAGCCTCATCATAACGCTTCGAAATAGAACCAGGATATAATAAAAAAAAACTTGCTAAAATTACACAGTAATAATATTACACTGAATAATATTAAAACCACTATACAGGGTGTAAATTTGTAAAGTTGCCATGGACTTTTTTCATAGAACATGATTATTTTTAAAATTACTCAAAACCGTTTGGGTGGTTCGAAGGGGTGACCAAAATGGCGTAAGTAGTGTCGACCCTCTACCCGCCTTTTAGGCAGCACAGCCACGTCCATAAAAAAAAAATGGCACCCTCTTACTTGTGATACATCGTTGGGAAGCTATTGAAACATGCCTTTTAGTCATTATTAATATAATATAATTTGGTGAACTAGTTTCATATTTTAATAGGCAATACCTTCCTACACCTGATTATTAGTTT
The DNA here is from genome assembly GCA_951805005.1 of Othius punctulatus. NCBI lineage: Eukaryota > Metazoa > Arthropoda > Insecta > Coleoptera > Staphylinidae > Othius > Othius punctulatus. The sequence continues at coordinate 30,299,301 of OX638142.1, forward strand.
TAACATATGAGAAAACTTAATTCTAAATTCATTAATAAATTTATTCCGCTCAACAACACAGATTTTTGTTTACGAAAGTATCGTTATTTTAACTTTGATTTAATTATACATTCTTTAGTAAGTATACCTTTTCAGTCAACTACGTAGGTTTTTTTTCAAAGTTTGCATTTATTAAATAATTTTTCTTAAGTTTGGTTTTTGCTCGTTTATTTTTATAATTCTTAAATCTCTCGTTACTTTATTTTCAGAAAAGTAGAAAGAGTTGAACAAATATAATTTGGGCCTTGTTTTAGGGATTATAAACCAAATTTTATATATTAAGTTTAATTTTTTATCCATAAGTTACCAGTTATTTACTTAAGGTATTATTATTTTGTATTTAGGTTAATTAACCTAATTATTGTATTCTTTGTAGACATATTACGCATCTGATGATGGTTTGTTAGAAACTGAAACTAGTTAGGCAAAATAAAATACATAAATAATAAAATAAAATAAAAATAACTCTACCAGTAAGTACAAAATAATAATACCTTACATTTTTATATACAGGGTCCGGCAGTGAAACCTGACGATTTTTGAAATGGAATAATTCAATGAATATTCAAAATATTTTGTTATATTTTTTTTATTTAAAAAAGAAAGAATAGCAGTTTAAGGACGTATACAAAAAAAAAATCGAAAAAGCATTATGAAGCCAAAATTACTTCACTCAATGATGACCTCCATTTTCTCTGCACTGCTGCATTTTTGTTATCTGTGGGGTTGCCTCAAGAGAAAAATGTACTTTGATAAGTCTAGAAATTTAGCAGAACTGTGGAAAATGCGTGCGATCCCACGCCAAACCGTGGAAAGAGTGAAGAATAAATTTGCTAACAGACTTGAGCAGAGAAAATGAAGGTCATCATTTGAGTGATGTTATTTTTGCTTCATGATGCTGTTTCGAATTCTTTTTGTATACATCTTACACTTCCATTCTTTCTCTTTTAAATAAAAAAAAATATAACAAAATATTTTGAATATTCATAGAATTATTCCATTTCAAAAACCGTCAGGTTTCACTGCCGGACCCGGTATAATAAACAAAATTTCATTTTGATAAATACTACAAACAAAATTAAATTTTCCTACATTATGAATAAAATTTTAGAAAATTTTATTCATAATTTATATTAATTTGTAATTTGTATGTCGCAAATAACATGTTCTTAACATACAAGTGCAAATAGAAACTTACTTCCTATGAGTTCATGACATTGTCGCACGCACCTATAAGCTTTCTGACCAAGTGGGAAACAGGAAATTGAAATTAGACATGGGATTTGGTTTCGTGTGGAACAATTGCATTTTATTACCACACTATAATAAACAATTTAAAATGGTATTACATAGTTTAGGATGTGTACAGTTAACTGGTTTAATGAATGTTGTTGACAGATGCACAACTCATTACTATTTTCAATTTATTGGTTGTGTGATAACTAATATTTAAGAGATATAGCATTAATAATAAAATAATCACTTTGCTCATGGCACAAATGTTATTTTAATGTTTCTTTTAAAATGATTGAAATATAATGATTTAAATAGGAAGGGCGGTACTTTATTCGGAGCTTTCAAGGCTACAAGTTTGGTTGGCTGTAGTCTGTTAATATTTGGAAATATTAAAAAAAAACGGATATTTTTTTCAAAAAATAATTGAAAAAGTTTGTAGATATTAGCAGATTTAATTAAATTGAAACTATGTGTGGATACTACTTGGTGAAACATTATGATTAGGTTAAATCAAACACTTGGTTAAAGTTTCACTGTATTCATAGAATAAACCTCTACAATTGTTTCGGCCTCACGACCATTCTCAAGAGTACAGAGATACTGATTTACCATTAGCAGATTTACCTAATGTATTAACAACTTATTAATATAGAAAATAATTAAAACGAAAATAGATATTTTTTAGTGTAGTAGGACAGACAAGTGATTGCCTTCAGTATTAAGTTTCTCAAAAGTTGCAAATAATTAATAAAATGTGACAGAATTTTTGAAAATATATGTTTTGTTTGGTTTCACCGAATTTGTTAATATTTTCAAAATAATTACAAACAAATATTTGCTGCCATTATTTTTCGCGAAAAACAATCGAAAAAAGCAGAGTTTAAGATTAAAGTTGGGGTGTTACAATTTTCACTATTTGTTTTGTTTGCCCTTTAATAATCCGACTCAGATGCATGTGTGTCTGTACAGATTCAGCCTATAATCCATGTCAAATGTGTTGTCACTTTTGTAGTAAAATTATGCCCAGCCTTATCTTTTGTGAACTTCCCGGCGGTCGGTTCTCGCGCGGGCAAGCAAACAAAACACGCTTTAAACAATAATGCGCTTCAAGGCGTGGAGTGGTAAAACCGTAAATCGATGTCTATTACAATTTAATGGGAAATAGGCGCAGTGGAATGGGGATGATAGTACTCACGGGCCGGCTGGGCCGCATGCGAAAAAATACCGCCTTTATTGCTCATGCCATAAAGCTCATAATAGTTCAAAAACCCTCCTTGCCTGGATATTAAAAAGGGACGGTCCGCATTTCACTGCAAAAGTGACAACACATTTGACATGGACTATATCTGGCAGTCGCCACGGTTTTCACAGCGTTTAGTGTACAGCTGGAATTTTAACTACGTTTTCGCCTTTTTTTTTCATGATGGATGCCTGTCATTAGAATTTAGCAACAACATATGATAAACAACCAAATTACAGAGTTATGTATTTATGCAATTACAAATTTATTTATTTATTTAATTTATGCTTGGCTCGAATACTTATATTTCTGGAGACTAATATCTAGGTTGACTTCACTATATTAATAGTGCTCGATGCAATTTTTCAGTCTATTTGTATCCAATGTATTTCTAATATCGTTGTCATTACCTTAAACCAGTAAATAACTATTCGCAACTTCAGCTTTGTCCATTTGCATTCCTTGGATAAACGTATGCTTATATACGACATTTCGAACTGCGTAAATATTGCCAAGTGATTAAATTTAATGTCTGTTGTGGAAATAAGTAGAATGATGAATATTTGATACAATCGATAGTGACTAGAAACTTTAGTCCGCTTTTATATCCAATTTATAAAATATTCACATGCATGAAGCAAAACATCAAGTGCTAGCGGCAAAACTTTGCTGGAATAAATTGCAGTAAACGCTTTCAGTGCCTATACGCTATTACCGCACACCAAAGCATTAACAGGGAATATACGATCACGACAACAATGTATCTATTAGCTAGTTAATAACGAGCCGCTTTAACTTTAAACTGTAAATGCAGAGGTCTATAAAGTAGAAGCTTACTGATAAATTTAAAGTCGGTTTGCTGAAGATTATTACAGTCACCGGTGGATATTTTGACCTTTTAAGAAAGTAACATTCGAAGTACACAGCTGGCAACTTGCAAATAGATCATATTCATTAAAAGACGGAAGTTTTTTTTAAATTTAATCACACATATGCAGATATTTTTCCCAATATAAAAAATAATAGTGGAAAATGATAAAGATTATGAAGAAAGTGATGTTATTATTATTTGTTTATTTTTCGACGACTATTTTCGCTAATACGAAAATCACACCAATATTATGGCAACTAATGAAGACAATAACTTTTACTCATTACTTTATACAGTGTGGAAATTAAGTAGCGGATAAATTTGGTAACTCCGTTAATGTGTATGAGAGAGAAAAAATCTAAAAGGGAGAAAGCGATATAAATTACTGCGCATATGAAAATATTTTTTTTTAGATTTAAAAAATCTTGTTTTTTTTAAATAACAACCTACTTTTTTATTTTTTATTTCGGTAGAGCTTTTTAAACTGTTTTCGACCATACAACATTTTGAATTGGTTACATTAGAAAAAAAAATTAACAAAAAAAAACGGCCTTAAAGTTAAAAAAGTAAAGATGGATAGGAACAAGAGGTCTAGAGGAATGGCCGGCTAGGTCCCCTGATCTAACGCTATTAGACTTTTTTCTATGGGGGCTCTTGAAAAACATGGTATAGAGGACCTTAAAGAAATAATTCGGCTGAGTGCAGGTTAATAAGGAATGCTTCAAAACGTGGTGAACGCATTTTATTACCGTTTGGGTATTGCAAGATGGTGGAGGGTCATCAGTTTGAACATTTACAGTAATTGTCGAAGGGTTAATATTTTTTTTTTTGTTTTAAACCCCGATAACTTGGATTAGTCTGGTAATTTCATTAATCTTTTTTTTAACTTTAAGGCCGTTATTCTTGATCTAACCTATTCAAAATTTTGTATGGTTGAAAACATATTAAAAAGCTCTACCGGAATAAAAAAAAATGTAGGTTGTCCTTTAAAAAAAAATAATGACGTCATATGTTTTAAAATTTTGTTTTTTTTAAATCTGAAAAAAAAATTTTTATATGCACAGTAATTTATATCGGTATCTCCCTTTTAGATTTTTTCTCTCTCATACACATTAACGGAGTTGCCGAATTTAACCGCTACTTAATTTCCACTCTGTATTATCCATTACATCCTTTGTGCTCAATTTCTTCTTTATTATTCTAATTTGGTGTTATTTTGGTTTTCTTATTTTCCTCTAACTTAAGTATTCCTTTTACACTTCGCATCTACAGTTTTATTATCCAATAGTTGAAACATACCGTAGCAATCCTATTTATTTTTAAATTTCTGTTAAAATGTTTAATATCAATTTTATAACCTATGGTTTTTATAACTTTTTACTGCAATTGACATTGTTCTAAGTCTATGAAGTTAGTTCCGTCTTTTTTCAGATCGAAGAAGAATATAAAAATATATATCAATGATACATTGATTTTTATGATATGAGATTACCTAGTAAAATAAAAATTTAAGCATATTGCGATACGTTGATAAGGCTCGAAAGGCAGTTACCTTGATTGACTACCTTGCATGAAACAATATACCGGGTATTTACAAGGTATGTCTAATAAGTCAAATATTTGAGAAGATAATTGTGTTGCCTTGGCAGGTACCTTCATGTAATAACGAAGATTAGAATGCTCTAACGCGCGGGAATGATTTACATTTTTCTAAAACAGATTACTCAAAAACGTAATTCATAATTCGACATTAAACAAGTCTGAAAGATACGCATCTCGTGTTTACACATGACAAATTATGTCTGCTTGGCTCTCCGGAGCGAACATTCAACGCTCGTTATGTAGTGTGATAGTGTGAATGAATGTATGCGGATACATGTGTTTGATGTTGTTAAATGTGCGTCTGACCACACCACAGGAGAACGAAATTTATCGGTCCATGCGTTTAATTGGGATCGGCTGCAGTGTGTTATTTATGCGAATGTCGATGGGTATTAATTGAAACGCTAACAAGCGAAATTGTCCCATGAACGTGTGTTACTCGGAGCCCAATATCAAATACACAGGTGCTTCAAATGATAGAGGGTGTAGAATCAAGAGTGCGAAGTTGCGGTAAGTTTAAATCTTACATTTCACATTTCAAATGATGAAATTTGTCAGGTTTTGTAGAAGTAAAATTTGCTAATAGCCAAAATATTATCAGCACTAAATTTTAGGGTGTTCACTAGACACGATTTACATCTTCAACTCCGGGTATTAGACGAATACTAATCGAAATGATCCAAAATTTCTCAATTAAAAAAGAGAATAAGACCCCACGTAGTCGCGATTTTAAGTAATTACTTTAAATTAATTAATTGCTTTGCGTTTTACGAACGTAAACAGAGAGTTAAGGTCCAAACTCACCGATTCTTAATAGTCCTCAGTCTCTCCATTTCCAATCACTCCAACTTCCAACAGGACCATCGCACAATTAGGTAATTATCCCGCGCGTGCCGCGACTGAAACATCGCGTACATCTGCTGGGAGCTTTAAAGCTGCAAAGTCCCCGATGCTTTGGGATCTCAAGACCGTCACTATTTTTAATAGTCCCACCAACAGAGAACAAAAACGGGAATTTAATAAAAATCATACCAGCACAAATCGGACTACGCGCAGGCGATGCAGCAGTGCACGTTACACGAAATAAATTCAATTTCAGTACTTACGTATTTGCATATAAAATCGACGATATTTACGACCGAATAACTAAAACCCGACGAACGTCGCGTACCATTTTCTGCCTTAAACAGTGAATCGCGTTGCTGCAAGCGGATGTGTGTGAACCTGTGAAACATCATGCCCAGCGTCCACTACCATCGTTGGCCAAATGATTCGCGAATTCCACGAAGCCAGCGTTAAAACCATTAATGAGTAAGTATGGCAAAATTCCACCGTAACTAAATGTATCCGGAGCACACTTTCCGGACTCTTCGGAGAAGACAATCCAAGCTCGATTATTTGGCAATTACCAGTATGACTAATATTTGCAACGGCTATTGTCAGTGCTTGTTTGTTTAATTTTCTTATCATATTCCAGCAGCTGCCTCAGCAAATATTAAATAATATATTCGCTACAAATTAACGTTGCAAATGTATTGTGTCAATATAATATTATTGAATATCAACAAACTTATTAGTGGAAAACAACTTAAACTCTCACCTATTGCTCACCAGGTCAGTGTTTTCAAGTATTGGTTTGCAGAGAACGCCAGTAATAAGAAATTTATGAGGGCAGCACATGACTCCGTATTAACATGAATAAAGTTTCAAATTTTAATCAGATGTTAATATGGAGTCATGTGCCGCCCTCATAAAATTTCAACGATGGTTTGTCAGACATCAATTATTTTGAAAATAACATAATAATCATTTATTTCAATTTTTCTAGAGTTTGGTTTAGATATGTGGATGATGTTCTTGCAATTGCGGCGTTTATTTTATGTCCAAAAATGCACAAATCAAGTTATTAACAGTAAACGGCTCTCAACACCAATGTCTGTGCACTAATAAACCCGTTATCTCGAAAAACAATACAAGTCGCGTGTAACAGGCAAATGATTTTTTTTTTCATTTGCCGGTTACACGCCTGTTACATTTTAACATTTCCCCCGTTTTTTCTCTTGTTTTACAGTTCTTATTTAACATCATTTTTATTTTTAAATAGGTTGAAGTAAATACAACAGAATAGCCTGTTTTATTTTCCCAGTGCTTTGAGTATAACTTTCACTGTACCTTTTTTAAATTTCCCACAAAACTGATTTTTGGACATGTGCACTTTTTAAAATAAACTCCTCAATTGTAAACTTCCATTTTTGCGTTGAGAGTTTTCTTTTCATTCTAAATTCCGCGATTGGTTCAAAAATTCACGTATTAAGAAAAAAGTCTTCCATTTTGGACATTAGAATTACTAGAGTTGAAAATTAATTCGGCTTTAGTATTTACAGAAAATACTCTTATACAGGCAACACATAAATTCTAGCTCTATTACTTTCTATAAATATAAACAATTCGCGTTCAATTTTTTTAAATAAATACGAAACAAGAGTGCTATGACATTTTATTTCTTACAATAATATGTATAATACATCTTTAGATTAGGTTCTATTTTTTAGCATTTTAGCAATAAATTAACACATGTATATTAGCCTATCATTAAGGTGACCAGACGTCCCGATTTTGGCGGGACAGTCCCGATTATTAGAAATTTGTCCCGCGTCCCGCGACGTTTCAAAAAAGTCCCGCCTTTTGAAAGATTTGTTTTTTTCCGGGGTGATCTTTTACTGGCTATTTTGAAGTTATAGGTGCCTAAATATATTTTTTTTTATCCAAACATTTATTTTTATTTATGGCAATCCGTCATAAAAAATCTTCGGACCTAGCTTTTATAACACATTGAAACCATACAAACAAAAATGTTTAAAGTTGAATTTAGAAACACTTAACTACCTTTTTCCTGAAAATGTTCATTAATAGGTTACATATTTATGTTTTATTCAGCAATTTTTCAATCCTTTCATTTTTTATGGAGCAAAGTGGAATAATTTCATCGGTATTTTGGCTACTAACTAAGCAATATTTTCACATGTATTTTGAACGTGAATAGTAGCTTTTAGTTATTCGGAAATTTCTCGGCAAACTTGCCATTGATCATCTGTAAAATGAACTTTCAAATTTACACCACCATTTAAATTTTTCCGATTTATATTTTTCAGACAAATTGATCATTGATGGACATTTTTCGGGATAGATTTATAAAACTAACCATTTTCCGAACGATTTTTACACCTTTTTTTTATGCACTACATAGTACATACTGTCATGTTGACACCACATTTATTTAGACTTATCGTCAACATTTGAAGTTTCAGTTGAACAGTTGAAGAAAAATTGATCCAACCAATCAGAATAGGCTCTTGGGAATGGGAACTCCCCCCACCCCTTCCGGCTTTACTATTGTTAGAATCTGGTCACCTTACCATGTATCATCATTATTCACATTGACTTCCATCATTGTTTCAAATTCATTATAATATAAAATACCGGATCTTCTTTAAATATGGCACCGAAACGCTCCTGCCGGGATAGTTCGGCTAAAAGGTCGATATTATCTTATTTGTTAGCATTTTGTGAGGCACTTACTATTACGTCTGTAATTTTTGACCTATGACGTCATTGACATTGTTTTAAAGTTTTTTTTTTTTTCATTTTCACATCTTTCTCGAGTTGCTTTAATTGTATATTTTAAGTATAAAAAATATTCTTGCTTTTTTTAAATTAATTAATAATTAATAAAAAAATCCTAAAACTCCACTTACTACGTAAATGATGAGCATTTCATAAAAATGATGTGACTGTAAAGATAATTAAGCACTCTACAAAACTAGAAAAATAAATTGAACACCAGTTAAAAAAATGCCAACGACGTCCTAAGTAAAAAAATACTGACCATAATTTTTCTAAATGCGTATTAACAAAAATCGATCTGTTCGAGGATTTATATTTTTCGAGCTATCTCGGCAGAAGCGCTTATTAAAATGAGACATTGACATTTTATAGTGAAAATGATAAATTTTAAAATCGTAAAACTTACCATGGGTTTTTTAGGCATTTGGAGTTGCCCAAAAAATACGAAAATTTGGATTTATATAGGTCTGTTACTAATCTACGGAAAGGTAGTTTGACTTATTCGATATAATTATATAGACGGTTATAAAATTTAAAAAAAAAACGGGCATCATTTCGGGCAAAATTCTCTATCGTTATTTTTGCCCTAAACTGTTTGGGGGGGGGGGGACGTTTTATTACTCTAGTCGCCCGTGGGTTGAACGGGCCTTGCAGGACGAATTGGGTACGGCCCTATCATAAAACCAATAAAATCCATTATAGGGACTTTTACTGGTAGCACCCGTCATATTTTACTATTTAGTAATAAATCTTAGCGTTGCAATATCAAAATTCATTTAATTCAATAATTGGTGCAATTTTTCTGACTTCTATCACACTGGAATGTTTGGAATAGCATTAGGTATGTTCTGACAAAAACTATATAAACAAAATTACGAATTCTTTGTGAAATAACGTATAAACTACCGGGTGGTTAAAATTAATTTTTGTATCGTCAGATTGGGCTTCATCAATATCTAAACATGTGTACTTATTTTGGATTTTTTATTTCAATTAGAAGTCGCCATTTTTGGCCTGGTAATAAAACTTGAATCACCCGGTATGTTACATATAACAGTTATTTTTTGTTTCAGGATAATTCAGGATAAGGAATACCTATAACCAAATCTAATTGAGCAGACAACGGGATAAATATCACTAATTGAAATTGTAAGTATAAAATCATTGAGACAAATATTAGAAAAAAACATGCTTGCTGAATAAAAACATTAGAAACCATACTGTGATATAAATAGTTGAATTCGTAATAGGAAATGCTATCTAAGGGTGCACATTTTTTACTGGCCATATAAAAATATAAAGTTGATGATGGTTTCTTCGAAACGAAACGTTGTACTGAAAATTTGTAAACGCTGTCTTGTAGAGCTAAAAATGTGGCAATGAGAAAGTGTCTTTGGTTTTCCTATACCTTTCCAAATAACTACAGAAAAAAAATAAAAACGAAATCGCAAGATTGCGGATTTTATCGCATATCTCCAGAAGTAATCGGAAATTTCTGATTTTCTCAAAAGATTTTACTGATTTTACTAAATTGCGCATCATTCTTGCAATTTAACCGCCTTTGTAACTTTTACGGTTTCCAAGATCCCCATGTTGTTGATCCTTATCTTGGGCACCCTGTATGTTGTATAATGTTGCTGAAATTTTTCCTAACATACAAGCAAATAATTTAACTAGATTTTTTAAAATATCATTATTTGTTAATATTTTGTTGGATATAAATGAAAAAATTGACACCACCTCCTTGAACGCTTTGTATACTTATAATAATGCGACTAATATCTCACTAATGAAGCTAAACCGAGCAATGTTAAAATTTTCGTCTTGTGCCTACGAAAAAATCTCGGTGTCTAAAAAGTATGGAATACATTCGTTATTTCGGAAATTAAATATATTTTTCTTATGTATGTTATAAAAATGTACACCTACCGCTATATCCCGAAAAAACGTCTATCAAATAAAATATTAGGGTCACTAGTAAAAAAAAATCCATCATATCCTATAATCATAACTTAGTATCATAACTTAAAAACAAATGATGACAAATATTTTTTATTTGTAACAAATGTGTTTTTAAAAACCGAAATCCATGTGTCCGAGGTTTTCTAAACTATTTATAATTTCCGAAATAATTAATGTATTCCAAACTTTTGACACCCTGAATACTATATTAATATTATTATAAAGTATTCATCGTCAAAGAACATAAGCTAGATGTCGTTATGTCGTTATTACCAATTATTTTTTACACAGATAAGAGATAAGCATCTGGTACCAAATATTTTCTTGGAGATATCAAATTATTCCGGCATAAGAGTGAAACTGTCTAATTTTATTAAAACTAGGCAACAAAAATAGTATGTTCCAAATTGTGTGAAGCCATTGAATCCGATCATTTACCATTGATATTTATAAAGACGAAAAGTACTAGCACATTTTTATGGACTAAAGGCATACCTTCTCTAGAAAAGAGTGAATTTCTAGATTATTTAAACCATGACCTTTGGTGCTCGTTTAAACTACCTATAGTTCACAAAGCGAACAAACTAATATTCTCAATGGATGAGTTGTGTTATTTTAGAGATAAGATAATTATGTTATAAAGAAGGGTAACTGAAAAGTTTAAATGTCATCGTTGAAACCTTAGTAAATAGGCTATGAGAGTTCTTTGCCAATTTCTCATAAGGATTTACATAGGGGTCTAAAGTCACCCGACCGTGCGACAGGTGTCTGACAACTGTCTGAGATATCTCACATGTGCCTCACAGGTGAATTTAGACCCCTATGTAAATCCTTATGGGAAATTGGCCCTGAACTCTCATAGGCTATCTACTAACCTTGATCTTGCGTGAAGAGTTTAACAATATTTTCAATCAACATATGTTAACGATTTTCGTTAGGTGAGAAGTTAATTTTGTAAGTACTGTAGTACTGACTATTTCCCTCCAAAAATTTCAACGAGATTGCAACCAATCATATTAATGCATATTCCAGAAATCGCATAGCAACGAACGAATACCACCGAGTATTTGATGCACCATGAAAAGTATTCTCATGGTGCATTAAGTGAATATTATTTACATTGAGCTATTAATTATCAAAATATATTTATTGATTTAAATTACAATTCGTATTTGAACAATATAAACTATATCAAAAAACTATGTGACTTTTCACTATGTAAAAAAACTTCCTTTGCAACCCTTATGGAGTATTATTCCATAAATTTATGATTTGGTTCTGTCGTCTTCGCTTAAAATTGAAGCGCTAATTTTTCTTTTCTCACCAAATACTTGCAGTTGTCTTCGTCTTGCATCTCGTTCTCTTCTCGCGTCTGTAAATACCACATCTTTAAATGGATCGAAATTTGTTCCAAATCCCTTATGAAATTTTTTCTGCAGAAGTTTCATGATTCGGTTCCACCGAGTCTGTACTACACCTTCTTTATAGTCGGACCCGTTGTGGTTTTACATATTAAAGGCAAAATCTTTAAATTTCTGCTAACTGAGGTATATAAGTATCTCCATTAAGTGAGTAATCCCTTTCCATGCAGAATGCTTGAAACTGCTCCCACACACAAGTATTGGCTTTCATTGTATTTTCAGGCGTTAATATACCAATTTCTTTATCTATTTGAGTCGAACTTGATTGCCCAAAGCGAATAGAACACATTTTTAAATAATTGACATTCATTTTCAACTTATTTACTTTTTGACGTTTGAGATGTCATAGTTACAGTACTTTTACATTCTTGATTTGTTATCGTAATTTAGTAATTATTTTAGGTAATTCATTAGTTATATCATAAAATTCGTACTTCGCATGATTTTTTTGTCGGGAAATAGTCCTCGATATTTCCCTCTTGCATGCCATCCTTAATATTTTCACTCGTGCACTTTGTGCACTCGTAAAAATATTCGCGTATATGGTATGGCATGCACTCGGGATATAACTACTGAGTATTTGGAAAAGGAGCAATAATTTTTAAAATCCAATTGCAAGTCTTCCGAGTTTTCTTACGATCTTACCCAGGAAACTTATCTTCTAGATTATCCCAGCAATATGGTATCACTAATAAGGTAGCGATAAGTATCACTGTAGAAATAAGTATCATTAAGTGTTTAACAAGGTTTTTAATTAATATTGTATTTGGAAATGATGTGAACATAAAAGTGAATACTTAATTATTTTTGTTTTTCTTCTTTTTTCCTGGTAACTTCCTTCCACGGTATGGTTCATAGTTTTTTTTAAATAATCTGAATTCGTAACCTACCTGTCACCACACAACGATGAATACCTTGTAAAATTTTTAATAGTTGTCGAAGAAAGGTAGAATATGTCTATACAAATTAAAAGCGGCTTAAATTTAAATAAGTAAACGTAATATGATTCAAACAAATTGTATATATTTGACTAATTTTATTATACGAGTACATATGAAGTATTCTGAGAGTCGGTCTCCGCATGGTAGCCGAAAGGCCCGTGTTCAAATCTCGGTAAAGGTCAGATTGTAAATGCCCCGATAGTAAATTATTCTCTTCTCATTAGCTTCTCGTTCCTAAATTCACTTTCAGATTCATTCAATGTTATTTCTGCGATTTCTGTTAGTCTGTTTTCTAATATCCTTTCATAGGTCGCAGCTGATGTGCTTAGATATACAGTTCCTTTCTACTTTCCACATTTTCTTGCATCTCCATATCTGCGTATAGGGAGTATGATCACCATCTTCCAATATTTCGGTACTTGATTTTCTGTCCAGGCTTTGTTACACACCTCTAGGAAAAGTCGTGTTACTTCTTCTTCCAATTTCTTTAGCATTCCGTATGTCATGATCATGGCCTGATGCTTTACCATTTTTTTAACATTCGTGTAGTGTCTCTCAGTTCCTAAAATTTTATTAAGTATTTTTTCTTCATTTGCATGTGCTTTCCATTCTGCTCACTTGTCTTTCATGGTTAGTATTTTTTTTTCTATCCCCGGCCAAACAAAATATCATATCTATCTATCCCTAAATAGTTCCTCCAATATTTCGTTCATGTTTTATTACCACTCTAGATATTGCTTTGATTTTCAGAATGTTTTCACTGTTTTATAGAAGGGTTTTACATTTTATTTGCTATTTACTTTCTCTCGAATTTGGCTACTTCTTTAGCTACTTTAATTGCGTTCTTGACTTTCTTTTGCTTTTATTATAGTTGCGTAACTGGTGGTCTCTTCAACAAATGCAGTTTCTAATGTTCTTCATTGATTTTCACTTATTTTCTGGTTCCGCCATTCAGGCAGCTTTCCATTGCTGTTTACTTTTGTCCTTGTTTCCTTCTTTTCATTATTGTTTAATGTATTGTATCTCCAGAATTTTATTATGTACACGTCAATTTAACTTATTGGATAATGAAGCTATTACTCCATGATCTATACTAATTTTATAAACGATTTGTTTCTTAGGTCATAAAAAACGCAAACAGATGTAGCTCAGAACACACGCCGAGCTTTGACTGGATCGCTGTTTTTTTTGGCGCAACCGCGACAAATGCATTTTACTTGCGTATGTGCGCATGGATGCGTATACATAAATGTTAACCGGCTTTGTATGTGCGTGCATGTGTGCAGGAGCATCGCTGCCACGTCTATAAATACAATTCGCACCGTGGCCTCCCTCCACCGTTTATTTATAAATATCCGCCCACGCACGAAACAGTAGCTTGGCCTTTTCGGACTAGAAGAGCCATCGAAAAATGAGAATAAACTGATCACTCCCGCGTACGTTGTGCACTTTATAGGCATATGTAATGTAACTTCTGTAGATGCATAAGGAGCTCTTAAACCTACATACACCCACAATTCAATTGAATGGTTAGATACGTTAATGCGGTAATTAATCATTTGCACCGATCGCGATGTATGTGGGTCGGTGCATTTTAAGGTTTCGATGCCAGGATTTTCTTGTTTTTATGCGAGATGTGTCAAAGTCCACATAAAAGTTTCCGCGATCCATGAAATAAAGTTCGTTCACGGTGCATCTGCCACTTAACTCCACCAAATTAAGGTAGCAATGTAAATTCATTGGTGTTGATCTGCAAGAGAAGGCGCACTGACAGATGTTTAAATATGTTTCCTGTATTTAATATCATGGAAGTATTGTATAGTGTTTTATTTATAATTTATCAGTATTTCACTCAGTGGTATTTATATTCGAAACGATGGTTTTATAACGATCACTTTTTAATATTAGAACCAATAGATCAATTAAAAACGTGATGTGGCCTCAGTACATGTCTTTCTCCACATGCATACAAATAAAATAATACAAATTAAAATTTTATGGCGTAAAGGAAAGGAATACTTGAAAATTAAGTTTCAACAAAATATATGCAGTTTAATATTATTTTAAGCTTTTCCTAAAATTGGTAAATAAAACACTAGCTTGTTTGAGGTTTTGCTAATTTTAAAGCCGCTGATTTATTGCAAATGAGGTCAATATGTCCTAAAATATTCTTTTAAATGTGTGTGATATTTTATAAATTATTCATATACCCATTTCTGATTTTGTTTTAAAAATCTTAATTCAAAAATATAATTCAATTATCTTGAGTCGTTTTTTGATTGTGTCCATTAATGTTATTATGGACACACACACAGACAGACATTTTTCATAAATGGTCTTCATGAACTAATGGCACCTCAAAACAGTCAATGAAACCTTGTAAGGGATCGGAATATCCATATTTTGTATGAAGAAATTTAACATAAAACCATGAAAAATGACTGATATTAATTGAGACGTTTTTTTAGTAATTTTAAAACAATTTCATACTCGGGTATAATCATTGAAAACACACGTAAAAGCCAAGTATTATATTAGAATAGGAAAGGGTGATCATTTGGGGAAATAATAAGTAATATGATTAAATATGAATTCAATTTGAAGAGATTACAAATGAAATTACGAGAACTTTTATAATCATTAATATGAAACGTTGTCCATGCGTGGTGACGCAATTATATAAACAATCACAGACGCGACACGAGCAGGCCTTTTTGTATTAGTATACTTGCTATAGTGCACATGTGGGATCACCGGAATGAGAATTAACGTTAAGGGGAATCACACAAAATCGCAGTGGGCGAATTTTTTATATAAATACCATCGTTTTGCATGCGAAAAGCATGCGAAAGTTTAGTTGGTTCCAGATTCGCGAGGCGACAGGCCGTTATTATCTTCGTCAATTGTATACGCGAATATCATTATAAAGAGTATTATCCGATTTATTTAAAAGTTACTGTTTTCAGAATAATATTAATTATTTAGAAATTGAGTAGTAATAATCAGTGCATTCCTCTCAAAGTTACCAAAAACGCCGTAAATTATTTATAATTTGGGTTACCAAAATCATGTTCCTTCTCAATATATTGTTGGCATCAAAGCTAAAAGCGTGGCCGTAACAGTATATGAAGTTCTTAGAGAGCTTTATCAATTTCTGGTATGCGCTTTTTAAGCGGTGCCATGAAGGTTGATAAGGTAATCTTTCCGGTGTCATTCTCGTTCAGACGGGAGAATGTTATCATCTCCAATTGTGTTTCCCTTAGTAGACATGATTAAAGAATCATTTCAAAAATTGCCAAAAATAAATACCGCGTAAATTATTTATAATTTGCGTTACCAAAAATATGTTCCTTCTCAATATATTGTTGGCATCAAAGCTAAAAGCGTGGCCGTATATGCAGTTCTTAGAGAGCTTTATCAATTTCTGGTCTACGCTTTATAAGCGTTGCCGTAGAGGTTGATAAGGTAATCTTTTCGGTTTCATTCTCGTTCAGATGGGAGAATGTTACCATCTCCAATTGCGTTTACCTTAGTAGACATGATTAAAGAATCACGTCAAAAATTACCAAAAACAAATACTCCGTAAATTATTTATAATTTGCGTTACCAAAATCATGTTCCTTCTCAATATATTGTAGGCATCAAACCTAAAAGCGTGGCCGTAACAATATATGCAGTTCTTAGAGAGCTTTATCAATTTCTGGTATACGCTTTATAAGCGGTGCCGAGGAGGTTGATAAGGTAATCTTTCCAGTTTTATTCTCGTTCAGACGGGAGAATGTTACCATCTCCAATTGTGTTTACCTTAGTAGACATGATTAAAGAATCACTTCAAAAATTACCAAAAACAAATACCCCGTAAATTATATATAATTTGCGTTACCAAATCATGTTCCTTCTCAATATATTATAGGCATCAAAGCTAAAAGCGTGGCCGTAACAGTACATGCAATTCTTAGAGAGCTTTATTAACTTCTAGTATACGCTTTATAAGTGGTGCCGTGGAGGTTAATAAAGTAATCTTTCCGGTTTAATTCTCGTTCAGACAGGAGAATGCTACCATCTCCAATTGTGTTTACCTTAGTAGACATGATTAACAATTCCCTTCACAAGCTAACATAAGTAATAAAAATATCAATTAAAATGAAATGCGTAATATCATTTGAATTGCCTCTTTAATAAAATACTGTCATTATAAATTTAGAATGTAGTATAGACAGGATAATACTCTTCAGGGAATAAGTATAAATTATTGAAACATAACCTAAATAATATCTCTTCGCTAAGGCAAAACATCATTTAATAATGAGTAATTAATAACATGAATTTGAATCAAATGATGATTAAGTTTAAATGAGAAACATTACAGAAATAAAACTAAAGGTTAATTAAATTAAATAAATAAAATTCTCGAAATTGCTTGTTTAATAAATCTTATTCTAAATGTAAAGCTGAAATCTAAAAACAATAATATTCTCCAGAGAATAAGTATAAAATATTAAGATATAATTCACATAATAACTAGGCAATACTGTGGCAAATTATTGGTTGTTTTGTGTAATAAGTATAAATGAGTTATAAATAATCATATTGCAAATTCATTAATATCAGTCATACCAACAATTCACAGGATATATTTAACAAACTTGTATATATCAAAACCTAGTTAGTAAATACTGAAGTAATAAATGGAATGTGACATTGGAAGGCACAAACAGTGACATATTTCATGAAGTGGTGACATGCACAGGGCAGTTTTGCGGACACGTAGAATTGATCAGTGTGTGAAGTCATTGACGTTAAGTACATCTTTTATCCAAAACTAACTAATACTTTTTGAGTCAATAAAGAAAGTCATTAAATTCAAAATAGATGTTTAATTATTGCAAAATCATTTAAAGTAAATAAATAACACTTAATCCATAAAGATGTGTCTTCATTTTATTAATATTATTGTTACTACACTATTAATGTTAGCACACGCATTACCTCTAAAAGAAGTTGGAGTTCTCACGATAATGATTTAATATCAAACATAACGTAAAGAAGTGCTGCCATTATACGATCACACAAAATAAAAGTTAAATAGATAAATCACGAGCTAAAACAGATATCTTAAATTATAAGAATTTATGATTATAAGTAAAATATACCTAATTATTAAATATTGGGGAAACCGAAGTCTTACAAATTTTAATTCAAAAATAGTATTCAATTATCTTGGGTCGTTTTTTGATTTATTGTGTCCATCAATGTTATTATGGATACACACACACAGACAGACATTTTTCATAAATGGTCTTCATGAACTAATGGCACATCAAAACGGTCATTAAAACCTGGATTTTGAAACTTCCACGAAAAAAAAAACACGAAAACAATACATTTGAAGAAAAGTAGAAAGCAATGCTACAGAAAAACTGCGAAACCCAAGTACGTAATGTGTTGCCTCCAGCAAAAAGGGTATCAGGTTTCCTATAAACTTTTTCTCGGCTACGGCTATTTACCGCCGACTGTGGGTTATGTTGCGGTGTTCATTAATATAGTGATACAATAGTATAACATAATATTATAAATCACAGCTGTGTTCATTACTCATCGGAAACTAGACGTTCACCTCCTTCCTGTTTAAACTGTTCGAGCTCCGTTGCCACAGATGGCTAGTTGACTAATACTGTATCCACATTAATGATGAGAGTAAATTATTAGCTCCGGGGACTTTTCCATTACCGTCATCATTAACCAGACACCCAGGAAATGCACGAAATTCAACTAAAATTAAATAAGAAATATAACAATAACTAATTATGCCATATAAAAACCACATTACTTCTATAATTTTGCTTTCATTTACGTGGTAATTTTTTTAAAAATAATTTTAATTGAGATATTTGCTGTTTTCGAGTCTTTGCTTTCCAACAAAGTAGTCGCATTGGATATGATTTTTACAAATATTTCAAACCATCAGGTTTATGAAGAAAAAAAAACACGAGTATAAAAGTATTGAAAATATTTTCACATCTAGAGAGGAAAATAAACATGTAGGTAAAATTAAATGGAAGGATGCATTAATTTGTATGGAAACGACTTTACAAACATTAATTTCAGTAATTTACATTGTGATAGTAATAGTTCATTTTGAATTAAATTAAACTTGCAAGTCTTAAACTCGAAAGTTCTCTAATATATAATACTTGTAATTGCAACTGCAATATCGTAAAAGAAATAACATTTCCTACTCGAGATAAATTACGTTTTTCTTTTCGTTTCTTGGACTTGCCCCACTAGGTGCTAGCGTGGCTCGTAAACAATTGCCCACGTACGAAAAAAAAACGTATCTCTTGCAAAATATATGTACTATTATTATCAGGTGATTATTTATTGAAGGAAATATTGGCTTTATAATATTATAAAAAATAATGATAAGAGTATAAATTACAAATAATCTGACTGCGGCACATCATTCACATACTTACTGTTTACTTATTATTGGTGCCACCCACGGCGTCTGTTTACTTCCACGTCTGAATGATTTGACACATCCTTTCATGCTGGGGCCAGGTACATGGGGAGAAGAATTCAATTCTCCCTCACGTACGAGCGACCTCATTTATGGACAACCTCCGTTGTAAACTGATTTTATGTGAGGCAGTAAAATGTTTATTCAGGGATGAATCCATTCCGGACAAAGTTGGTCACATTTATAAAGTTCACACCATATTACTTTAAAATGGTGAGAATAATTGTGCTTTTCATGGCCTTGTAAATCCTGTTGCTCATGTAATAAAATGTCGGATTTTATTATTTAAACACATTTATTTGGATTATAAAAAGCAGATAATATAAAAGGGTTTTGCAGTATTCTTTTTTCAGCATCTCGGTATCTTGGCTTTTATTATGGTTATCATTATGGTTATTCGACATACGAATTTGGCTAAATTTGCCCTATCAAAGTAATTTAATTAAATCAGACATTTTAACATAAATATTATCCAAACACTTTCCAATTTGAAATTTAAAAATTATTTTACAGTTGCTCTAGCTGCTAGATATCTATGCTAGAGTCTAGCATATAAGCAAATACTTGACAGTCAACTTGTATTTTTTAAGGGTGCCATATTAATTTTTGTTTTTGGTTGAATGATTTTTTTTATGGTTACAAAAAAGTACAGTTTTTTTCTTGTGGATGCTGCATTGTTTTGTTTTTGTTTGAATGATAATTTGTTTTGTTCCGATTTCAAAATGTATAACGCGAAGTGTCTTGTAAACAAAAACGCCACGTTAGTTTGATTAGAATTTGAATAAGTATAATGTTAGTGGGTCGTTGATATTAGTTTTCTGATGTTATATTGAGTGGGCGACTCGAACCCAGGATATCGTATTAACCGATCGTAAAGATTATATCAGAGATAGATTATCAATGTGTATATTGGGGCGAGATGAATAGTTGTGGTGCGGTGTGGGTGGTGGGTGATTTCTAGACAATCATATGGGAAGGGCATATAAATCAGGGGATCAGTTCCCTTCAACACAAGGGAACGTCCTATTAGTATGATAGTTAAAATCGATAAAATTATAGTTAGACAGAGCCAAAGGAAATGGCATTACCTTTGCAGTTTCAATCAAACACCCTTTTTTGTAATCCTTCCTGGTATCATTGCCAGAGACCGAAAAATGTTACTAATTTACGAAATTGTTTTGAAGGTTATTTCTACATTCAAAAATCCGGCAAATAATTTTATCATTTACGAGAAAAATGTGGCAAAATTCAACGAAAACATCTACTATTTTTAAATTATGGTAGAAAGAGTATAGCCCGAAAGAGAAACGAATGCCAAAGTAAATAGCATTACCATGAAAGTTACAATCGGACACACTTCTTGTAAGCCTTTCTGGTATAATTCTCGCACTGACCGGAAAATGTTACTAATTTACGAAATTGTTTTCAAGGTTATTCCTTTCTACCTTCAAAAGACCCAAAAATAATTTCCATGTTTTACGAGAAAAATGTAACAAAATTCAACTAAAATATTCAAAATTTTATCTTTTAGATAACCGTTGTGGTAAAATTAAATAAAATTTCAAAACTTACATCTTTTACTTGAATTGTAACAAAAGTAAGTGCCAATTGTCGTACGCACACCTGTTTCAATAGTTGCAGAAGACCTCCAAATTCATTGTTGATGCGTGAGATATCTAATCGTAAAGTGTTGACAAATGTTTCATACAGGGTGGCAACCTATCCTCACTCGGACCATTGCTGCTAGACTAATGAAAATTGAGAAAAAAATCTGATTGGAAGTTATTGGACACTTAATGAAATTATTTTTGAGTGCTCAGAGTGTACCATAAAACCGGGGCACAACATTTGGTCTAATTTTTAAATGGAACACCCTGTATATTCTTTAATTTTTTAAATCTGCTTCATGTGGGCTTCACAATACATTTTTATTTTTAGGGATCAGATGCAACGTTGCCAAGTTATTCACATTTTAATCAAATTTAAAGAAAAATAATGGCCGTGGAAAAAAATTCAACAATACCAGTAGTTAGGCAACACCGATTCCAGATCGCCCCCCGCGAAGATTTCGATTAATTTAATCCGCGGTTTAATCGAACTTTTGATTCGCGTAAGTAGAGCAATTTGGGGGTAATTAGAGCATTAAAGCGGCGGATTCGCGTTTTAATGGGATAATCGCGGTAATTATCCGCGGTATTTGCATACAATTGCTCTAATTACGCGATTATCCGCGGTATTTGCATACAATTGCTCTAATTACGCCAGCTATTCCGCGGTATTTGCATACAATTGCTCTAATTACGCGATTATCCGCGGTATTTGCATACAATTGCTCTAATTACGCCAGCTATTCCGCGGAATTTGCATACAATTGCTCTAATTACGCGATTATCCGCGGATTAAATTATGGTGATTGTATTGGTGGGCAAGGGCCGGCCAACATACCACCCCCACGCCGCCCCCGCCGCCCCCGAGTGACATACCAGACTAGACGCCGCGCTGCCCCCCGCCGCCCCCGCACTGCCCCCCGCCGCCCCCGCACTGCCCCCACGCTGCCCCCCGCCGGCCGTCGCCTCACTGCGGCCCCCGACGTGGCACGAATCTCCCGCGCACCGGGGGGTGGAGCGCATCTGAGCCGCATATGTTTGGCGGTAAATTACAAAGCACGGTCACGGAAATCATCCATCACCGCACACAATAAAAACTGCACCCTTCACGGATGGGAGCGTGGGAAATTAAGCTTTGTATATTAGTACTACACTGCTTATCAAAGGCGCACATCTGCGCAGATGTTTCGTGGTAAAACGCCGCCCAGAGACCGTCCATCCATCACATGACACAATAAAAACTGCACCCTTCGCCGTGTTAAATATCCGACAGACAAATACATTCCTGGATGGCTACCTGTGTACCATTCAGATGAGCCATAAATAACCGGCGGGCGGAGCCTGGGAAATTAAACCAGGCATCATAAATATGTCAATTTCATCCCGCTCACAGACATGTTTATGTACGGGTGCAGCTGCCATGCTCTCAGACAAGCCCTTCAGCGCGGCCTGAGCCGGTTATCTGAAAGGCGCAGTGTGATTTATAGGTATTAGACCCAAGCCAGATATGCACGTGCACCAATTAACTTGCCGCAACATTCCTACCTGCGCGAACACAGGGGCCGCCGCACCCCACCCCTGCGAGGGTTATTTAAACGAAAAACGCCGTGCCGCGAGCATCAGTCTCCTCCGAATAGTGTCGAAGCTCACATCTAGCCCTTCAAGTTTCTTGTGTTACCCTCTGTGCCAGCACCGATCTCCTAGTGAGTGTTATCGTGTTAACTCACCGTTCAACATACAGTGCCCGGCCAGTTTCGAATAGGTAAGTGCTTATTTATATTAAATTAAATATCCGCGGGCCCCAATTTAAATAAAAATTATTAGTGCAGCGGTATAAACTTAATCGATTTAAATGCATTTTCCTGGATATATAGCAGATGCCTCACATCGTAATTTAATGTAGCGTTTGAATCAGCATGAATTAATAGTTTGTATTTTATTGCTCGCAGATATGGAGTTTGTAAGCAGCTTGAATAAGATTGGGATGGTAAAAGCTATCATCAAAATCGGCGAACTGGAGCAGAACGTTCAACATCGCATCATCGAAGGCAGGAAAATCACCACCAAATTTGGCGAGAAGCAAACGGTCGAGCTGGAGCAGGGGATCCTATTCCTACCGAAGCGTTTCAACAGCATCAGTAGCGATGAGTTTGGGGAGGCAGTCGCACGCGGTCTGTACATCAGCAGGAGATCGGACAATGGACTGTCATTTGAGAGTGATGCAGAGAGAGCTGCGCGATAGGACGTTGTTGCTGAAGCGCAAAATCGACGAGGTTAAAAGGATGATCGAGTAGCCGCGCAACATCGAAATCATCAAGCAGATGGCAGCATTAAAGATAAGTGACAGCGCAAAGAGATGAATCGCATCGATATCCTAATGAAGAGGTTTGACCGAGAATTCACATTGGAGGAGACGCTTCTGGGCGGCTCTACATTCCCACTCAATAAAGCCCAAACAAAGCACGTGAGCATTGGGATAAGTCCGACTGAGGGTTTCATACCCTTCGTCAAAATATGGGGTTCATTGACCTCGATATTCTTCACAGCGGACGGGTGGAAGCAGTTTACCACGCTCGACATTGGAGGATTGACAGAGCCCATCTCGATGGAGCAGTTCGACATATATAGAGAGGCCTCACTGTGGATCGAACAGAGGGAGTTCAAGATAGCTCTGTCTGAAGAGGCTGTACATACCCTGGTGCGCATTAAAAAACTAATAGACTCTAAATTGGATATTTTATCAGAGTGCGCATTTAAAGACTATTACAACAGTCTGCTGTGCGCGTCTGCAAAAATGAATAATGGTGATTTAATGGATAATATTATGATGTTAATAGCTCCACATAAAAAATTGTTTCGAGCACAAATAATGTTAGAATATTTGTACATGTATAATGATGCTATATTGTCAACATATGAAAGTTTAAAATAAATATCTCCTATATCTAATTATGCGTCTTATTAACCACCTGCAATAAATAGGGAAAAATAAAAACAACGGATAATAATAATACTGATTTATTGCTCATCATGTTACATCTCTATCAAGGAATTAAATATATTACAATACATTTGTACTATCTATCCAGGAATTAAATACATTATCATGGCCCAGCCACTTGACAAAGACTTTGCTGCCCTTCCGCTTCAAGACCTTCTCAACGAGGTAGGTATCAGGATGTTTCGTCAGCTGCAGCTCTTCATTATAGAATGCTCCGCGTATGGGGGTCCCATGCATGTCCTCGAGCAGATATGAGGCAGGATCTGTGATTCGAGCCTGCTTAATTTTAAATAATTCAGCCGACCAATTTGGCGTGTACCCCTTCTCGAATAACGCTTTCTGCCTGCTTATTCGAACTACATCATTAACACTAAACTTTCGCACACCGGACATTTTAACGTGCGAATAAATGGTATCTAGAAGATGTTGTTCATGCTTCTTGGTGACGTCACAGGGTCTCATGCCAATAGTACGATGTTTCCTGACATTATATTCGGCGGTGGCATCGGTGAGAATGTCTATCCATGAATATGTCCCCCTCAAACTAAACGATCGATAAAGACTATTTTTTATAGTACGTATCACGCGCTCAGCCATGGATGCCTTGATTTTAGTATAGGATGAATAATGATTCACTTTATATTTAGCTAGCAGCGCCTTCATCGTAGAGTTGTAAAATTCAGTACCATTGTCAGTCTGCAAATTCTTCGGAGTACGACGCCCGCGAAAAATATCAGCGAAAGCGGCACTAACGCATTTAGCAGTTTTATCCTTTAGTGGACGAGTCCATAGGAACTTGGAGAAGCAGTCAATCACCACCAGAATGAATCTGTACCCCTTATTATCTCGAGCGTAAAAGGAGAATTCCGCCAAGTCAGCTTGCCATAGATCATCAAGTCCTTTAATGATAGTCCTCCTTCTCCCAAAGTTAACACGAGCGGGTCTATGGAGCTCATCAACGATACCGCTCTTAATAGCCCTCATTATTTAGGTGCGGCTACGGGCTTGCGAGGAGTGACGCCCGGAGTACGTCTGCTCTCTCTTATAGTCTGCTGTACTTTGGTATGTATCAGCTCTCGCAAATGTACATCATCATCCTGGCGCTTTTTCTTCAGGTCGGCTAACTCGCCTATAACAAGCGCATCGTGAGCCTGCATTCTTTCTTCCTGCTGCTTCTTTGCATCATCCAATTCCTGCTTAAAAGCAGCGCCATAAGCCTGAAGTTTTTCTCTCTCAGCCGACAACTGAACAAATAACTCGCGCAGCTGCTCTACTCTGGTGAACACCATCTCTCTCAATTTTACATCGCTATCCTCACTCTTCTTCTTCAGATCGGCTAACTCACGAGCAGCAATTACATCATGGATCTGTAGTCTTTCTTCCTGCTGCTTCTTCAGAGCATCCAATTCCTGCTTAATAGTAGCGCCATAAGCATGCAGCTTATCTGCCAGCTGCTTTTTCAGGATAGCTAACTCCCACACATTAGCCTGCAGTTTTTCCTCCTGCTGCTTCTTCAGATCAGATAGTTTCGCATCGGTATTTTTCTGCAGATTTTGCATATTATGCGCAGCAGCCTGCGAATAAAGTGCCAGTTTATTGCGAGCAGCACTAGCCGCACGCTCTAAAATATCAGCCTCCATCTTGTTCAAAGA
The DNA here is from genome assembly GCA_951805005.1 of Othius punctulatus. Taxonomy (NCBI): domain Eukaryota; kingdom Metazoa; phylum Arthropoda; class Insecta; order Coleoptera; family Staphylinidae; genus Othius; species Othius punctulatus. The sequence continues at coordinate 30,325,017 of OX638142.1, forward strand.
ATCTTCCACGAACCTCCTGCTAGCCGCATCGTCCAAATCCGCGGGCTCCTTTATGCGTGTGAGACGTCTATTATTTAAATCATAATGACCGCTCGACGTTAGCATAAATCCTACGCCATCGCGTCCTCGAGAGCATTTTCGCGTGCCTCCCGCTCTAAAGAAACGGCCGAACTTGTCGACGCTCATCGTATATTTGAGCAGGTAGCGCACATGTCGTTCGTTTTATTCAATTATATCAGCTTCGCGGAGCTCATCATCAATAGCCAGAATCTCATTACCGACGCTGCTATTCCCAGCAGTCCTAGCAGCATGTAGCAGACATAGCCTATCCACCAGCTTTTCTATTTTATCCCAATAGCGGTATTGTACGGGGGTTTTTAAGTCGCACTGCATCTCAGAGTCGAACTCTAGACCTCCAGTAGTTTTAGCGCGGGATCTAGTTAGAGCTGGCGAACTCACGCTGTTTAATAGAGGCGCGATAAACTTCTTATATTTAAATTGGAATATGCTATATTGGTTTTATTGATGATATCAGCATAATTGATTACATCTGTGTAGCTAAATGGTTTTGGCTTCTTACTAAAAATCAGATCATAGAGGCCAGGGGTCCCCGCATAGATTCTTCGCCCGACTAAAAGATCCTCCCCATCTGGGTTAATAGGTGAGTTACCCAGATGAAATCCTCCAGCATGGCTATTATAGACTACGCCGAATGTCTTGTCTAAGTCCTTATCATCACCCCTAACTAACATGGTGAAATATTTTCTAGGTGTTAGCAGCATGTCGTCCAGTAAATGTAAGAGCTCACCCCCTCTAGACGTCGTATCCATATCTTGCTCATCGCCAGCCTCACTACCATACTCCGAAAACGATAGATTCCTCGTAGCCTTTAACTTGGCCGCATGACGTTGTGCTACTGCTTTCGGTGTGGAGCGTATAACAGGGGTTGCAGGTGCTGCCTGTAAAGCCGGGAGTATGACAGGCATAGACATGCTGGTTGCAGGTGGTTGAAGCAGAGCAGAACGTGCTGGAGGTGCTGTCCGTGGATAGGATATATCGAATGTGCGCGGTCGATGTAGAGCAGAACGTGCTGGAGGTTAAGAGGAAAACACATGACAACACGGTAAAAGTATTAAAAAATAAGTCCTGCATTTATCGAATGCGTTAGCCTATTAGCGGCAGTGTAAAGACAGGGGCTATTATAATGATGTGAAAAAATGAGCACGCCCGATGTGATGGATAATAGGTTCGCATAAACAAGCACTTCGAGTACAAATAATGTTAGAGGACATTTACATGTATAGTGATGCTGTATTGTCAACATTTGAATGTTTCAAACAAATGACTCTAATTAAGTGTTTTATCAGCCTACAATAAATAGAGAAATAATTCGATTTATTACTCATGCATATCCTCGAGTAGCTAGGAAACTAGATCTGTAATTCGAGCCTGCTTAATTACAGTATTAACTCTAATCGCCCGCTAGGTCATAGGTGCATTGATTTGTACACCTGTCAGAACTTGTAGCTGGCAGGGCGCTCCTCCCCACCACATGAGTTTCGGGGGGCTATCTTTTAGCTTGATTTCTGCATACATTAGGGTAGTTCTCAGGCAGCAACGACGAAGCATGCATCCACCCAAGAGCACTAACACTCGCAGTCCTCCGCATATTAAGAGAAGTAAGTACACCACTTCTAGCCAAATAATTATGAATAAATCATATATTTTATTGCTCCCAGATATGGACTTCGTAAGTAGCCTGAATAAGATTGGGATGGTAAAAGCTTTAATCAAAATCAGCGAGCTGCAGCAGGATTTATTATTAAAAATAGTATTGTATATGTTTGCATGATTTTTCTTTATTTAATATGTTCTGTTCTCTCTATACACTATGGAGGGGTGAATAAAAATAAAGTTTTACATTGTATTATTATTTTTTATTACCATATAAAATATCAACTACATACTCGTGACGGAGTGGCGGAGGGGCTTCGGGACGGTACGGAGGATATATATAAGAGAGACTGGCACAGTGGCTGTCACAGAGATATCAGTTGCATTCGATCCATCAGCATGTATAAGTGTAATAGATGTGAGTCTTCTTTCCGGTGGCTGCGTGGATTGAAAAGACACAAGACTACTAATTCTGCCAGATTATTGAAGTGTTTGCACTGTGAGAGAACATTTACAAGAAGCGATAATCTCAAACGGCATGAAACTAAACATCAAACAAATGCCACGATGAGACAACCTAAGACCGAAAAGGATGCTTTGAATGGATCAGGGAGAACCTGTAATGACCAGCAAACGTTAAAAGGAGGTGGTGAGCTAGAGTCTCATCCGCGATGTGAGAGGTTTGGTACGATGAAGGTCGTCAAGCAGCAACAATCGCTAGAGGTGATCAATATGGATCAATGGACAGGGGTGCTGGATTCGAGCCGAGCTTCATTAGACACAGCAAATTGCTACCCAATACAATCAGGGCGCTAGTATGCGGACCCTCCCGTAGCCCCTCCGTACACTCCACCAGCCCCTCCGCCCCTCCCGAAGCCCCACCTCCATCTCCAACACCACCAGCCCCTCCGCCCCTCCCAAAGCCCCACCTGCCCCTCCGCCCCTCCCGAAGCACCACCACCCTTTATATTCTTAAAATGTAGTAACGTGTGAGACGCTGTGATACATATGTGAGACGCTGTGAGACAGCTGTAAAACACCTCTGAGACAGCTGTGAGACACCTGTGAGACAGCTGTGAGACACCTGTGAGATACCCGTGAGACACCTGTTGGTGGTGGTATATATATATATATATATATATATATATATATATATATATATATATATATATATATATATCCTCCGTACCGTCCCGAAGCCCCTCCGCTCCTCCACCAACACAACGAGCCCTTCCGCCCCTCCGCTCCTCCCGAAGCCCCTCCGCCCCTCCGCCCCTCCGCCACTCCGTCACGAGTATGTAGTTGATATTTTATATGGTAATAAAAAATAATAATACAATGTAAAACTTTATTTTTATTCACCCCTCCATAGTGTATAGAGAGAACAGAACATATTAAATAAAGAAAAATCATGCAAACATATACAATACTATTTTTAATAATAAATCCTGCTGCAGCTCGCTGATTTTGATTAAAGCTTTTACCATCCCAATCTTATTCAGGCTACTTACGAAGTCCATATCTGGGAGCAATAAAATATATGATTTATTCATAATTATTTGGCTAGAAGTGGTGTACTTACTTCTCTTAATATGCGGAGGACTGCGAGTGTTAGTGCTCTTGGGTGGATGCATGCTTCGTCGTTGCTGCCTGAGAACTACCCTAATGTATGCAGAAATCAAGCTAAAAGATAGCCCCCCGAAACTCATGTGGTGGGGAGGAGCGCCCTGCCAGCTACAAGTTCTGACAGGTGTACAAATCAATGCACCTATGACCTAGCGGGCGATTAGAGTTAATACTGTAATTAAGCAGGCTCGAATTACAGATCTAGTTTCCTAGCTACTCGAGGATATGCATGAGTAATAAATCGAATTATTTCTCTATTTATTGTAGGCTGATAAAACACTTAATTAGAGTCATTTGTTTGAAACATTCAAATGTTGACAATACAGCATCACTATACATGTAAATGTCCTCTAACATTATTTGTACTCGAAGTGCTTGTTTATGCGAACCTATTATCCATCACATCGGGCGTGCTCATTTTTTCACATCATTATAATAGCCCCTGTCTTTACACTGCCGCTAATAGGCTAACGCATTCGATAAATGCAGGACTTATTTTTTAATACTTTTACCGTGTTGTCATGTGTTTTCCTCTTAACCTCCAGCACGTTCTGCTCTACATCGACCGCGCACATTCGATATATCCTATCCACGGACAGCACCTCCAGCACGTTCTGCTCTGCTTCAACCACCTGCAACCAGCATGTCTATGCCTGTCATACTCCCGGCTTTACAGGCAGCACCTGCAACCCCTGTTATACGCTCCACACCGAAAGCAGTAGCACAACGTCATGCGGCCAAGTTAAAGGCTACGAGGAATCTATCGTTTTCGGAGTATGGTAGTGAGGCTGGCGATGAGCAAGATATGGATACGACGTCTAGAGGGGGTGAGCTCTTACATTTACTGGACGACATGCTGCTAACACCTAGAAAATATTTCACCATGTTAGTTAGGGGTGATGATAAGGACTTAGACAAGACATTCGGCGTAGTCTATAATAGCCATGCTGGAGGATTTCATCTGGGTAACTCACCTATTAACCCAGATGGGGAGGATCTTTTAGTCGGGCGAAGAATCTATGCGGGGACCCCTGGCCTCTATGATCTGATTTTTAGTAAGAAGCCAAAACCATTTAGCTACACAGATGTAATCAATTATGCTGATATCATCAATAAAACCAATATAGCATATTCCAATTTAAATATAAGAAGTTTATCGCGCCTCTATTAAACAGCGTGAGTTCGCCAGCTCTAACTAGATCCCGCGCTAAAACTACTGGAGGTCTAGAGTTCGACTCTGAGATGCAGTGCGACTTAAAAACCCCCGTACAATACCGCTATTGGGATAAAATAGAAAAGCTGGTGGATAGGCTATGTCTGCTACATGCTGCTAGGACTGCTGGGAATAGCAGCGTCGGTAATGAGATTCTGGCTATTGATGATGAGCTCCGCGAAGCTGATATAATTGAATAAAACGAACGACATGTGCGCTACCTGCTCAAATATACGATGAGCGTCGACAAGTTCGGCCGTTTCTTTAGAGCGGGAGGCACGCGAAAATGCTCTCGAGGACGCGATGGCGTAGGATTTATGCTAACGTCGAGCGGTCATTATGATTTAAATAATAGACGTCTCACACGCATAAAGGAGCCCGCGGATTTGGACGATGCGGCTAGCAGGAGGTTCGTGGAAGATTCTTTGAACAAGATGGAGGCTGATATTTTAGAGCGTGCGGCTAGTGCTGCTCGCAATAAACTGGCACTTTATTCGCAGGCTGCTGCGCATAATATGCAAAATCTGCAGAAAAATACCGATGCGAAACTATCTGATCTGAAGAAGCAGCAGGAGGAAAAACTGCAGGCTAATGTGTGGGAGTTAGCTATCCTGAAAAAGCAGCTGGCAGATAAGCTGCATGCTTATGGCGCTACTATTAAGCAGGAATTGGATGCTCTGAAGAAGCAGCAGGAAGAAAGACTACAGATCCATGATGTAATTGCTGCTCGTGAGTTAGCCGATCTGAAGAAGAAGAGTGAGGATAGCGATGTAAAATTGAGAGAGATGGTGTTCACCAGAGTAGAGCAGCTGCGCGAGTTATTTGTTCAGTTGTCGGCTGAGAGAGAAAAACTTCAGGCTTATGGCGCTGCTTTTAAGCAGGAATTGGATGATGCAAAGAAGCAGCAGGAAGAAAGAATGCAGGCTCACGATGCGCTTGTTATAGGCGAGTTAGCCGACCTGAAGAAAAAGCGCCAGGATGATGATGTACATTTGCGAGAGCTGATACATACCAAAGTACAGCAGACTATAAGAGAGAGCAGACGTACTCCGGGCGTCACTCCTCGCAAGCCCGTAGCCGCACCTAAATAATGAGGGCTATTAAGAGCGGTATCGTTGATGAGCTCCATAGACCCGCTCGTGTTAACTTTGGGAGAAGGAGGACTATCATTAAAGGACTTGATGATCTATGGCAAGCTGACTTGGCGGAATTCTCCTTTTACGCTCGAGATAATAAGGGGTACAGATTCATTCTGGTGGCGATTGACTGCTTCTCCAAGTTCCTATGGACTCGTCCACTAAAGGATAAAACTGCTAAATGCGTTAGTGCCGCTTTCGCTGATATTTTTCGCGGGCGTCGTACTCCGAAGAATTTGCAGACTGACAATGGTACTGAATTTTACAACTCTACGATGAAGGCGCTGCTAGCTAAATATAAAGTGAATCATTATTCATCCTATACTAAAATCAAGGCATCCATGGCTGAGCGCGTGATACGTACTATAAAAAATAGTCTTTATCGATCGTTTAGTTTGAGGGGGACATATTCATGGATAGACATTCTCACCGATGCCACCGCCGAATATAATGTCAGGAAACATCGTACTATTGGCATGAGACCCTGTGACGTCACCAAGAAGCATGAACAACATCTTCTAGATACCATTTATTCGCACGTTAAAATGTCCGGTGTGCGAAAGTTTAGTGTTAATGATGTAGTTCGAATAAGCAGGCAGAAAGCGTTATTCGAGAAGGGGTACACGCCAAATTGGTCGGCTGAATTATTTAAAATTAAGCAGGCTCGAATCACAGATCCTGCCTCATATCTGCTCGAGGACATGCATGGGACCCCCATACGCGGAGCATTCTATAATGAAGAGCTGCAGCTGACGAAACATCCTGATACCTACCTCGTTGAGAAGGTCTTGAAGCGGAAGGGCAGCAAAGTCTTTGTCAAGTGGCTGGGCCATGATAATGTATTTAATTCCTGGATAGATAGTACAAATGTATTGTAATATATTTAATTCCTTGATAGAGATGTAACATGATGAGCAATAAATCAGTATTATTATTATCCGTTGTTTTTATTTTTCCCTATTTATTGCAGGTGGTTAATAAGACGCATAATTAGATATAGGAGATATTTATTTTAAACTTTCATATGTTGACAATATAGCATCATTATACATGTACAAATATTCTAACATTATTTGTGCTCGAAACAATTTTTTATGTGGAGCTATTAACATCATAATATTATCCATTAAATCACCATTATTCATTTTTGCAGACGCGCACAGCAGACTGTTGTAATAGTCTTTAAATGCGCACTCTGATAAAATATCCAATTTAGAGTCTATTAGTTTTTTAATGCGCACCAGGGTATGTACAGCCTCTTCAGACAGAGCTATCTTGAACTCCCTCTGTTCGATCCACAGTGAGGCCTCTCTATATATGTCGAACTGCTCCATCGAGATGGGCTCTGTCAATCCTCCAATGTCGAGCGTGGTAAACTGCTTCCACCCGTCCGCTGTGAAGAATATCGAGGTCAATGAACCCCATATTTTGACGAAGGGTATGAAACCCTCAGTCGGACTTATCCCAATGCTCACGTGCTTTGTTTGGGCTTTATTGAGTGGGAATGTAGAGCCGCCCAGAAGCGTCTCCTCCAATGTGAATTCTCGGTCAAACCTCTTCATTAGGATATCGATGCGATTCATCTCTTTGCGCTGTCACTTATCTTTAATGCTGCCATCTGCTTGATGATTTCGATGTTGCGCGGCTACTCGATCATCCTTTTAACCTCGTCGATTTTGCGCTTCAGCAACAACGTCCTATCGCGCAGCTCTCTCTGCATCACTCTCAAATGACAGTCCATTGTCCGATCTCCTGCTGATGTACAGACCGCGTGCGACTGCCTCCCCAAACTCATCGCTACTGATGCTGTTGAAACGCTTCGGTAGGAATAGGATCCCCTGCTCCAGCTCGACCGTTTGCTTCTCGCCAAATTTGGTGGTGATTTTCCTGCCTTCGATGATGCGATGTTGAACGTTCTGCTCCAGTTCGCCGATTTTGATGATAGCTTTTACCATCCCAATCTTATTCAAGCTGCTTACAAACTCCATATCTGCGAGCAATAAAATACAAACTATTAATTCATGCTGATTCAAACGCTACATTAAATTACGATGTGAGGCATCTGCTATATATCCAGGAAAATGCATTTAAATCGATTAAGTTTATACCGCTGCACTAATAATTTTTATTTAAATTGGGGCCCGCGGATATTTAATTTAATATAAATAAGCACTTACCTATTCGAAACTGGCCGGGCACTGTATGTTGAACGGTGAGTTAACACGATAACACTCACTAGGAGATCGGTGCTGGCACAGAGGGTAACACAAGAAACTTGAAGGGCTAGATGTGAGCTTCGACACTATTCGGAGGAGACTGATGCTCGCGGCACGGCGTTTTTCGTTTAAATAACCCTCGCAGGGGTGGGGTGCGGCGGCCCCTGTGTTCGCGCAGGTAGGAATGTTGCGGCAAGTTAATTGGTGCACGTGCATATCTGGCTTGGGTCTAATACCTATAAATCACACTGCGCCTTTCAGATAACCGGCTCAGGCCGCGCTGAAGGGCTTGTCTGAGAGCATGGCAGCTGCACCCGTACATAAACATGTCTGTGAGCGGGATGAAATTGACATATTTATGATGCCTGGTTTAATTTCCCAGGCTCCGCCCGCCGGTTATTTATGGCTCATCTGAATGGTACACAGGTAGCCATCCAGGAATGTATTTGTCTGTCGGATATTTAACACGGCGAAGGGTGCAGTTTTTATTGTGTCATGTGATGGATGGACGGTCTCTGGGCGGCGTTTTACCACGAAACATCTGCGCAGATGTGCGCCTTTGATAAGCAGTGTAGTACTAATATACAAAGCTTAATTTCCCACGCTCCCATCCGTGAAGGGTGCAGTTTTTATTGTGTGCGGTGATGGATGATTTCCGTGACCGTGCTTTGTAATTTACCGCCAAACATATGCGGCTCAGATGCGCTCCACCCCCCGGTGCGCGGGAGATTCGTGCCACGTCGGGGGCCGCAGTGAGGCGACGGCCGGCGGGGGGCAGCGTGGCGGCAGTGCGGGGGCGGCGGGGGGCAGTGCGGGGGCGGCGGGGGGCAGCGCGGCGTCTAGTCTGGTATGTCACTCGGGGGCGGCGGGGGGCGGCGTGGGGGTGGTATGTTGGCCGGCCCTTGCCCACCAATACAATCACCATAATTTAATCCGCGGATAATCGCGTAATTAGAGCAATTGTATGCAAATTCCGCGGAATAGCTGGCGTAATTAGAGCAATTGTATGCAAATACCGCGGATAATCGCGTAATTAGAGCAATTGTATGCAAATACCGCGGAATAGCTGGCGTAATTAGAGCAATTGTATGCAAATACCGCGGATAATCGCGTAATTAGAGCAATTGTATGCAAATACCGCGGATAATTACCGCGATTATCCCATTAAAACGCGAATCCGCCGCTTTAATGCTCTAATTACCCCCAAATTGCTCTACTTACGCGAATCAAAAGTTCGATTAAACCGCGGATTAAATTAATCGAAATCTTCGCGGGGGGCGATCTGGAATCGGTGTTGCCTAACTACTAAAACCTTATTATAACAGATCAATGAAAGAATCTGGGTATGCAAGTACTCAAGCAATATGCCAAAACACACACAATATTTGGAGTGACGTTGAATACACAGGGTGTTCTGAAACAACGATCGAACTTTGCTATTTTCAAATGGAAAAATGTCTTGTCAGCGACCTTTGACGACATTAACAATTGGTTTGAGACTTACAAATGGACAAAGAATGACGACTTAGCCCCTGACCTAAAAGACGATGAATATTACGCAGTACTACATACAGGAAATAATTCGCCTCCCGGACATGACGCACCAACTAAAGACTTACTAAGATACTTACCGACAACGATACATGACCACATAATTAATATATATAACTACTACATACAAAACTAAATGCAAGCAATACCTTGGAAGAAGCGGATTATTATTACAATTCCCAAGGTAGGACAAGCAAGACAAAACCAGAAGGCTATCGTGTCATCACTTTACTCCCAGTTTTGGGGGAAAATCTGGAAAAAATTATCCAACACAGAATATGGAACCCCACAGAAGAACGCATACTCAAATATCAATGTAGGTTCAAACCCGGACATTCGATAACACACCCATTATACATACTGACAAAGTGACAAACAATATACAAGCGACATACCTACAAAACAAACAGACAGCACCACTATTCCTGGACATAAAAAAGGCGTTCGACACCATCTAGCACTTAGGACTATTGTACAAAATGAACACCCTACAAATAAAAAAATACCTCCTATTCACCCACAGTTTCCCGACAGACAGACAACTACACATAAGAACGAACAACATATACTCGAGACTATTTTCCCCAGGACTGGACTGCCACATAGCTTTCGTCTCTCAACTCTCCTATATAACATACACTACCACGACATATGCAGAACAGACAATACGCAAGCAGATTTGGAACAATATATTATACATTACGCCTACAACACAGCATTAATAACACACAAAAAACGACTGGACGATAGACTGGACTGAACCACACTTCAAATACTGACTGATAAAAAAATGAGATGTTTCAACAGATGGGGACTCGCACCCAACCCCACAAAATGCAAACTTCTCATCCCCTACCATAGAATTAATGACAACTCACCGACCATACAAGTTAACGGAACGAAGGTACACCCCACGCAGACGATAAACTATTTAGGTATGACCACAGACAACACGTGATTGGTGATTGGTTCGGATGTACCTCGAACCAACTATTTAAAGCAGCAGTAAATAAGATCCAGATTGTCATGATGGTCGCCAACCTTCGTTGAAGACGGCACCCTAAGAAGAAGACAGACAACACAAATTCGACAAACATTTACGGAAAAGACAGTCTGAAATACAAAAACGAGCAAAACACTTTAGATGTATGACGTATGAGAGAAGAGGTATATCCATCAATACTGCAACCAAAATTTACAAGACCATCGCAGACCCATGATAAACTTAGACACAAGGACAATCACCTTCATAACGTATCAAACATAAATCTATACAACATTACCAAAATCATACCTATTCAACAAAGACTTGACAAACTACGAAATAAATTCCATCAAAGACAGGACAACAGGACAATACTCAATTACGCATTAAACGAATTATGCATTAAAAGACAAGATATACGAACTAAAAAAAACACCCAACAAACACACTCCTTGAATGAAACCTCCTAGTACTCTTTCATTAAATTATTCATTCATTAGACTACATATATTAAGAATTATATACCAAGTGTCTGGGATAAGGGGCGAACATAAGAATTTAACATGTAAAATTAAATATGTGTAAGAATTAGCTCCGCTATTAATTTTAGAGGAAAATCGTAAAGGAGTATATTTTAAATGATGACAAATAAATATAAATTCATGCCTGTTGTTTGGGATAAATCATAATAATAACACGTAATTAGTGAATGAAAGATAACTTATTCATTATTAAAATATTTTACAGTACAGAGTTCCTGACTTATTTTCGGTTAAATTATAATAATTTAACGATAATAATTTAACCGAAAGTAAATCACAAACTCTGCGAAAACTGAGGCCACTGTAAAATGTTTTGATAATGAATACCCTCTCTTCATTGGAATAACTCAAGACTATTGTTCATAGCAATTGATATCTGACTATCCAAATTATTTTCACAAAAATATGACATTTGTCAAACTCATGGCAAGGGTTTTTATGGTACATTGTTCAACTTATTTTTATTATTTCTGGTACAAACGTAAATTAAATGAATGATACATTTACAGTGTTTAAACCTCTAAAAAATATTCTTTTTCGATTTTCTCTAAAATGAATAGGGCAGTGTGTTATCGGCACCTGTGAGGGGGCGTAATTTGGGTATTGGCTATGGATGAGTGATTGTGATTGCGATGGTGATGGCTGTCGAGCTTGATAAATATTTATACTTTTATCTAACGTCAATAAATATATGATATTAGGATTCGTAATGTAATAATCTACAATAATTAACGTAATTGAAAGAACTGATGTAATAATTTGTTCTCATTGGCGATAATATCGTGTTCGCAACTTACAGATTTGTTGCTGTTGGCGATGTTGTAGGATTCGCAGCGGAATGATTTGTTGCTGGGCGATATTATACGGTTCGCAATGAAATGACTTATTCAAGCTGACGAATTAGTATAGTAGTAGCGATACGCCAAATGTGTTCCCATACATGCACAAAGAATAGATAATTAGATACCTATATTAATACTAAGGATGGGGTATGTAGTATAGGCAATGTTGGTATGAAACTACTAAGTATGCGATTAAATGAGGTGTGGTGTGGTTTACCGAACACTGTTTGCTCTCCTCTATTGTAAGTAGGGCATATTTGAAATATCTGCATAACCCGGCATCTCGTGTGTTACAGCTGCCTATGGGAATTCATCCATTTCAATATTCTATAACATCTACGTAATAAAGCTTCATATTTGGTTGATTCCTTTATATCAATTTCTATTACCCTGAACGTGTTAATTTATCTCGTGTTTTATTGAATTTTAATACATGTGACCAAGAAATGATTTTATGATAAAAATAATTAAAATTCTTAAACCGGGAGTCTTCTAAAAAAAATATTAAAAAACGTACGCAGTTTTCAATTACATACATGTAACTTGCAATTAAAATATTTCTCACGCACCTGTTCTATTTTAGTACATTCATAAAAACTAATACTAAAATAATCTCTACAAGGCACAACAAGCTGTCGTAATAAGATTGGCAAGATGTGTCTTCCAAGGCCCTTTTCACATTCAAAAAATAAAACATTAGTCAATTATCTGCGAGTAAGTCGTGCCTGAAATTCTTGCGATCGCCAGGGACACTTCTGTAATCGGTAGTTCGGTGATCGGAAGTGTTTTTTTTTCCGCCGACCACAGAATTAATCATCGGATACTACGTAAAAATTGCGATCGTGACGCAATACAAGATACAGGTCAACCGTTAAAGAGATGAAGCATTGAAGTCCTGGCTCTTAAATGAGGCATAATGTTGGATTAATCTGCAAACCCCGCAAGTCCAAATATCAAAATTTTACAGGAGACCAATAAATTTATTGGTTTCCAAACTAATTTATTGGTCGCCTGTAAAATTTAGTTTATTGGACTACAGTTTTTGCAGATTAGGAAAACGATATGTAAGTTAGCGCTCTCTATATTACGTTCTGCCAACTCTGTTGATCAATTTGGCTTCAAATATCATTACAATAGTATTAGGTGTCCACACTTGCACAATGGCAGCATTCATGTTTTTACAGTGTTCGCCAGTAAAGCTGGAAAACAGGAGCAGTGTTAAAAAAATATTCTTGATACAACTCCAGGACGGTATAAGTTATATGAATTGTTTTTTATATTTAAGAAATTTCCATAGTACAGCACTGGCTAGGTTATGCTAAGCTACGTGACCAAGCGTGTACGGTACGTGATCAAGAGAGCATCCATAAAATTCGAGGATTCCTATAGAGATTTATAGCATATTGCATCTCTATGTGCCGCAATATGATGGACACTATTTTATAACTCGGGAAAGATTTACAGAAAATAGGGAAAGCTCAGAAGCAATACATTTTCATTTATCTTCCCCGTTGTATTGGTTTCCATGAGTCTGCAGTCGTGCAACCACCCGGGCACTGCCCCTATCTTCCCCCCTTCCTGTGCTCTGTCATTGATGGATAGCGAGATATTTGCAGTTTCTCTATCGACTCCGGAATAAACGAACGCAGATAGGATGTGATGTAGCGTCTGCCGTGCCAGCACTCGCACACTCCCGGAAGCGGAAATGACGCGATAAGTGCGGAATCGATAAGTTCTGAAGGTCGCTGGTATTGTCCTTTCTAGGTGTAATTAAAAAAGAAAAACTATTTACGAATGTAACAAAGAAGAACGCTAAAACACTAAAATTTTCCCAAAATGTAAAAAAAACAAAAAAAGGAAAGAAGTAGCAGGTAGCGCTAATGGAATTAATTTACAAATACGTAGAAAAGAAAAACTTTAATAATTATCCAGAGCAGTGGTTCCCAACCTAGTAGTCTCGACTAGCTTTCAAAGGGGCCACAATCTTAGCCGAATTTATGCATTTAAATAGTCCGCTTGACTTCTGTCCAAAAATATAACTTTTTACATACATATTTTACGAAATTCATAGCAAAATTGCTTTGCAGCTCATGTTTTATTTACTCAATCACTACATATGCACAAATTTATTTAAAAATTAGTGGATTTTAACTTAACTAGGCTTGTATTCAGCATTTCCTGAAAGTAGCTGTTTTCAACCCCATTATCTTCTGGGGGTACTGAAAAACTTTAAAATTTGAACGTTATGTGTGGGTTCCATGCCCTAAAAGATTGAGGACCTCCTCTTTCTGAATTATAACTAGAAATTATGTATCTATCCTTAGTAAGATATTATTGAACTGCCTGAAAAGGATTCAAGTTAAATAAGTTTAAATAATTCAAACTTCAGATTAATGAATAATCCCTAAACTCTCAGTAGTAGATCATTCATTCCTATGTCATAAATGTTGTTTTATAAGATTTTTTTGTCTTGTAAGTTTTCAACAGAAATAGAATAGAAAATTAGTGTACAGTTTCGTCATCCTTTGGCAAAAAGAGGAAAGAAAAAGAAAGATAAACTTTCGTCTTAAATAACTTCAGCAATTACCGACTTTCGGTTTATTTATTCATTAAATGACAGATTATTTCTGCCATTATGACCAATTAGGGCTGCCCTCCTCACTTTTGCCTTTACGGAAGATTTCGCTTCATCCGTATCGGGTTCTTGAACATATAAGAACATATAAGTAATGGAAACAGAATTTATTGTTAACCCGCAACTCAAAATAAAATATATCTATAAATTTTAATAAAAATTATATTTATAAAATATATAAATATAATATATATATATATATATAAATAATAATAATAAAGTTAAAAATGTATATATAAAACAGCAAAATTGTTATATTTTTGAGATTTTCGAGCCATGTAACTTTCAATAGAATTGAAATCGAACATTTTCATATAACATTTACATAACAATTTTTATTTTTTTACCAAGGCATGATAAATAATCAAGGCGCGGATTTCTAGGTATTATGCTATACATCAGTTTTAATAGCAGACCAAAATGACCTCGTATCTATACGTATTTTAGCAAATGAAGCAACGTGACAAATTTTGTTTTGTGCTTTTATGCATATTTTCAGTTTTTAAGCTTATTTGCTTCTTTCTCAATTTTATAGCATATTATTTATATTAGCTAGGAATATATTTTGTTGCACATTATTGTAATGAGAATTCAGTATTAATATTACTCCGTTACCTCTAGAGTGCTTGGTTATCAG
The DNA here is from genome assembly GCA_951805005.1 of Othius punctulatus. Taxonomy (NCBI): domain Eukaryota; kingdom Metazoa; phylum Arthropoda; class Insecta; order Coleoptera; family Staphylinidae; genus Othius; species Othius punctulatus. Next base: position 30,340,074 of record OX638142.1, read on the forward strand.
AAAATCATCAACAAAGCGAGCATGTGTACTTGATATTTGGTAAACAAAGCTTGATTATTTCGGGGATTACCCTATTTTTACGTGCACAGAACGCATCTGAGGCAAGTGTGCTATCAATTCAGTCCAATCTGCAGTGCGTTATGCTTGTGCCTTGTGTGTATTGCGTGTTTATAAGTTTTCTTGTATAAAATGCCCAAAGTAAAATCATCCGTCGATGAATGGATACGTAGACATTCTGAATTAAAATATGAGAACCGCAAATTAATTTGCAGGGCTTGTATCAAACTGGTAAGTTTTATTTTGTGTTGCTATTGGCCTAGGTACAAGCATGTATAATGTTGAAGATTAACTGCGAGACAAAATTTAATATAACACAACATATCAAAACCACAGTTCACTTGGAAAATTTAAAAAAACACAAATCTGCAAGCAGTACCCTGAGTACCCAGCAAACTATTTCCGAGTCTTTTGCGAGTTCTTCTACACAGAATGAAAAGGAATATTACTTAGATTTATGCAATACGATGGTATTTTTTAACATACCGTTAAAAAAACTAGATAATAGTATGTTTAAATCTTTTTTACAAAAATACACCGGTAGACATATTCCTGGCGAATCAACCATTCGCAAAAACTATGTCGAGGAAGTATATAAACACACTATTGAGGAAATAAAAAAGATCATTGGCAACAATTACATATGGTTCTGTGTAGATGAAACTACTGATTCATGTGGTCGGTACATCGCCCATTTAATGATTGGAATATTAAACGAACACTCCACCAATGCATTTTTAATTAGTTCCAAGCAGTTAGAAAAAAAAATGGCAATACCGTTGCCAAATTCGTTCACGATGGATTAACACTTTTTTTTGCCAAACCCCGTGCCAAATGATAAATTATTATTAATGCTTTCTGATGCCGCTGTATATATGTTGAAGGTATATTCTAATTTAAAAGTATTTTATGAGCAATTAATGCATTACACCTGTTTGGCACATGGTTTTAATCGAGTTGCTGAAACGATTAGGCTGCAATTTCCCCTGGTCAATGATTTGATAAAAACCGGGAAGAAAATTTTCCTAAAAGCTTCACCGAGGGTTGAAATGTTTAGGGAAATAATGCCAAATGTACCTCTTCCTCCAGCACTGGTTATAACTAGATGGGGTACGTGGCTAGATGCTGGCTGCTATTATGCCGACCATTTCGATTCATTTAAGGAGCTTGTGTTAGAGTTTCCCGAAAATGTGTCAGAGGCAATTAAAGAATGCCACAAAGTTCTTAAAGATAGGAGGGTTGTACAAAATTTAGCATTCCTAAAAACCAACTACAGTTTTGTAAGCAAAGCGATTGATAAACTCCAAGCAAAGGACACAACTGTGGTAGATGCGGTTCAAATAGTTGAAGATTTTAGACGACGTCTCAAACGTACGGGGATCTATATGAGAGATCATTAAAAAACATGTGATGCAGTTTTGTCAGAAAATGAAGGGTTTGGCGACTTACAAAAAATATCAACAGTTTTAAAAGGAGATTTCGTGGAAGATTTGCTGATAAATATTACAATTGTTCCCAAATTTAAATATGCACCGATTACAAGTGTGAATGTAGAGAGAAGCTTTTCACACTTAAAAAATGTGCTCAGTGATAGGAGAATGGGATTTTCCGTTGAAAATTTAGAAAAACATTTACTTATTAGTTCATTTAAAAATTAACAGTAATCATTATTTGTTATTAATTATTATTGTCATTAATATTAATCACCAAAACCTATGTTATTAAAATATTACTTTTATCTACCTATAGTGCGTTCTTGTTAATAAAATTATGTTTTGTTTTTCTGTATTTTCATAAAAAATAAAATATGCCTTTTCATGCTTTTTCTGCGTTTTTGTGCTTATTCTAATTTTTATGCTATTTTATATGCTTATTTTCTAAGATTTTTGTGCATTTTTAAGCGCTTATTTTGTAAATTTTTATGCTTATAAATCCGTGCTTTGTAAATACTAATGTCAATCTCAAATTAATTTTTGAAATCCTTAAAAATACCTTTTGAACTATCCCTCGCATTTCAAGTGGTGTAAAGCTCATTTCTTGTTCAGCACTAATTTTCACTATATTAGTTGAAAAAGTCAATGCCAAATTTTGATTTATATGCTGAAAAATGTTTGTTGTTAATTTTAAAAGATATTGTAACTGATCTAGTAGAGAAAAAATGGTATATACGCCACGTTGTGAATACTATTAGAGCCCCGGGTTTTGTATTTGTCGGCCTCGCGTTACAATAGACCTCGGCTATAATATTATTTTTCACAACCTTGGTGTATAATCTACTATATTACTTCGTGCACTGTATCTCAATATAAATATACCCTGCTCTTCACGATACTAATTGGTTAACACGCTATAAAATTGACTTAATTTATTCTTAAACAATGAACGCTGCAATACATACTTATTATATGTCATGCACACCTGATTGTAATTTATCGCCTGACGGTATCTTCATTTGTTTTACTGAATGCCTTGTTAATAATGACATATTAATTTTCTTCTAATGGAATTGTCTGAGATAACGGTCGCCTCCTTGTAGCATTAAGGTAATTTACATATACTCGGCGGTCAATTTTTGAAGAACAAGGGTGAGAAATTAGTGAGTATGTGTGCGCGCGGGCAGCAGGAAATGTACATTTAACACTCACCTGCGTGGTTTCCGTTTTCTTATCGGCCGGGAGATCACACGCGATTGCCTCACTTGCCTCCCCCCTCACTTACCCAAACACACACGACAATTATCGATTAACGGTGTGCAGAGGGACATGGAGGAGGACATAACGGTGTCTTCAAATTACATAGTTACTTGGTCAGTGCTTGTCTAGCAGCTTTATTAATTTCGAGGCAAAAAGCTTCAAGTCTCGCGAGACATAAGCCTGTAACGCGCGACCGCATTTTAAACATCCTGCCAGCAAGAGACCAATCTCATGGTCAAAGTTGCTTCCGAGGTGATGGACATATCTCAAATTACATTTCGAAGAATAGATATGAACTGCAGCCTACCAATTCGTTAATGGAAGTAGTGTACTTTTGCCCTGATCAATGTAGCAGCATCGAGAAATGTAGGTTTTGAGAAGCATCCAATAAACGCGTTGCATGTAAACCAGCGGTCCCCAAAATAGGTGACCCGGCCTGCACTGCGATAGAATCCGACCCGCCATAATTTTATCTTCCAAATAGGTTCATAAATTTCTAAAGAATTTCCACAAATGAGAAATAATATTTGAAGTATTGGTCGATAGCCAGTTAGGGATAATATCCCTAACAAATACAGTCACTACTACTATTTCAAGTAGTACACGGAACAATATATTTTATTTGTGGTCTGGTCCGACAAAAACTTATATAGCAATATTCGTATGTGGCTCTCCTGCCAAAAAGTTAGGGGAACCCTCATGTAAACGATGTATAGATTGTGGAAAATGTAAGAAGTATATAAAAACGAAAATATAAAAACCACGACCGGTCTAAAAGGTCACTTTATAATCTTTGTTTGAAGGCATAAAGATCACTTCACAGGCCCTAGGGCGTGCAAAATACATTATAGCCCTAATAATGCTTTAACGGTTAAACCGATAAAATTTCAAATGGGGTAAAAGTTAGTCCTATTTGAAATTTTGTCGGTCAGTGAGACAAACTTAGCGTGTTATACACGGTCCGGCAACAATGCGTCGGGCTTTCCTAGCGCGTTTACCGTGATAGATAGAAAAAAAAAAATCGTACAAAAAGTTATAGGATTAGAAATCTTTATGCCGTAAATTTATTTTCAAATATACAGGGTGTCCCAATTTTGCTGAATAACAAAAACAAACATTTTTATTAATGGAACACCCTGTATTTATTTAAGTTTCCTAATGACATTTTTTAACCTCTATATTATTGTTTATTTAGTTTTGGATTCTGTTACAGTGTTACCAATTTACAATTTTTTTCTCTAAATATCATGCATAAACATGATAAACAGCTCAACTGTAAAAAATCGTAGCGACCTTTTTGTAATGAGAAATTTGAATTTAGTAATACAGGGTGTACAGAAAAAAATGCCAAACTTTGCAAACTACAAAGCGGCATAACCCATTTTTTTAATGGTATGCCCCCTATTTTATGACATTATTTGATAAGTCTTTTTCTTCTGTTCAATTTGATGGGGCATATCTTATGTCTAAACCCCATAGTTGTTGAGATATTCAATATTTTTCACAAAAGTAAGAATTTAATTACATTTCTGTGCACTGAAGAAAGTCATTCTGAGACAAAACAACTGTCAAAATGTAAGGTAGAATCAATGTGAGATGAGCAAAAATATTTTGAACATTACTGCAGTATCGTTTCTCTGTTGTATTAATAATTTTGTTTTATTTCATGGTTTTAGTATAAAATAATTAATCGTATTACAGAAGTACTCGTATTTCAACAACTTTGGGGTTCGGACGTAAGATATGCCATATCAAATTGAAGAGAAGAACAAGACCTTTCGAATAATGACATAAAATAGGGGGCATTCCATTAAAAAAAAAAGGGTTATACCGCTTTGAAATTTGTAAAAAAAAAAATTTAAAGCATGTATTACTAAATTTAAATTGCTCATTACCAAAATGTTGATTATGAACCACACTGAGAGTATTGCTAAAACTTATTCTTACCTTCAAAAAACGAGGTCGCTACGATTTTTTAATGTTGATCTTGTTTTTGCATGATATTTGGAGAAAAAAATTGTAAATTGGCAACACTGTAACATAATCCAAAACTAAATAGACAACAATATAGAGGTTGAAAAATGTCATTAGAAAACTAAAATAAATATAGGATGTTCCATTTAAAAAAAAAAAAAAAAAACACCCTCTATATTTGAAAATAATTTTGCGGCTTTTAATCCAATAACTTGTTGTACGAAATATTTTTTTCTATCTATCAAGGTAAAGGCGCTAGGAAAGCCCGACGCACTGTTGCAGGACCCTGTATATTACATTTAATTATCACGCAGCGGCCCATAAACGTCTTATTATGCCTTTAATGAGTATAGAAGAGGAGAATTTGCATTATTTTTTTTAGCTGAATATTCTAGAATTTTATTTATAAGAATAATATGTGGAATTTTTTTATTTTTTATTATTTATAGTTGCTGGATTAATTATAGTTGGTGGCTAATGACAAATAGTTGTCCAAAACGTCGTTGTACGCGATGTACTTCGCTCACGCTGTATCTCCCATTATGAGACGATGTTAACTTCTGTTAATGCTGGAATTCTTTTATCTGTCTTGGAAACCCGATTTCCTATTTTCCACTACATACTCTGAAACACCTTCAAGTTCCGAACAATGACTTATAATAAGTAATAAAGATGTATGATCAGAGAAAATCACAACGTCGGATAATCATGATAGATATGCATTAGTTAGCAAAATTAAATCTGCCTCCAAACCAAAATACCGACTGTATTTTGCAAGGATACTATTTTTTACACTATTATGTTTACATTACTTTATTAATTGTTTGACTGAATTCATTATTTCTGTGATCATTCTCTCATTTCTAGTCATTTTTTGAATATACAAAAAAATGGATGCAAAATAAACAATTGAATCACTGATTTCAGAAACAACCCAAGTGACATATAACTAGTTTTGAAACTATTAAGGAAAAAAATAATTAGTCATAGACTAAGGTTGTTTCTGCCATCGGTTGATATTTTCTTGCAACCTCTAAAATCTTAGAATAGTTGGTTTTGAGCTCAATCAAAAGAACATCTTTTAAGCGCCATCCCATGTATAACTCAAATATAACCAAAAGTGGTTTCTGAAATCAGTGATACAATTATAAAAGCTATGGTTGCGAAAATAAATAGTTATCCAAAAGTTGATTGAACGGATTTATAAAGCCTAAAATTGGCAAATTAAATTTGCAAAGTTATACAGGGAGTTTCATTTAAAAAACACAACTTATTACTTTTAGAGCTTTTGTAACATCCTGTATAATAAGAAATTAATTTTAAAATGTAACCATCATAAACCCCCATATATCACAAGAGAGAAACTTTTTAAAATTCACGTATTTTGGCCACAATATGCCACAATATATCCGTGCCGTATAGCGTGAATAACCTTGTATATGACAAAATTAACAACATATAGATTTATTTTTATCATAGTGATTAAATGGCATCAAGTAGTTTCTAAGATTATTTTCTTCAAATTTTATCACTATTAAGTAGCAGTAAGTAGCAGTAGCAGTAACAACATTTTAGGCATACTATGACAACAGATGCCCACCTCAATGTCCTAATAATTAAATTTATGCTATTAAATTTATATTGTGCTAAATGAAATCAAAATAATAGAATTAGATATATTTTACTCATTTTAATCACGAGTTAAACAAACTGTCACCAATTCATAATTATCATACTGCTTAAATAGTTAATTTCATATTATATTTCATAATTTAATTTTATTCATTTAATTTTCATTGATTTTTGATTCATAATTATATTTTAATTTCATAATTCATAATAACAAATACTCACATATTTCGACAAATGAAAAGGAATGCCGAACTCACCTGAAACAGAAAAAAAAAAACATTACCATTAATCGTCAGTGAACCCAACGGAATTCAATCAACAGCGTCCGCAGAAAAATCAAATAATCCATCATTCGGTAATAATTACGTTCGGCTCGTGGTTTTGTTCCCCCAGTGATTGAGACCACACGCTGTTCCATGCCTGTTTTGCATGTGTGGGTGTATCAGTTAGTGAATGCATCGCATCCGTGCAGCACGCAAAATCGCCGGTAATCCGAAAAAATCGAACGTAAATCAACCCAATGCCCGCCACAATGCAGGCTCGCACCAGGACTTTGTAAGAGAGATAAAAGAGGCGTAAAGCAACATAAAAGCAAAACTTTATGAACGCGGGCTCCAATGTTTCACAGAAACTTTGGCGCGGCCGTTGTTTCGTTTCGTTTTGGTTTCTGCTGTGGATGGATAATATATCACTATGCTAGAAACGGAAATAGTTCCATAGAAATTGCATTTATGATTAATGCATGAGCTGGCTAAGTTTTATTCCATGCTCCACTTCAGGGGCTCCCAAAACGCAGTTCACGGTCCAAAATCTGTCCCAAGAAAGATTTTTTTATGGTACATTAATACTAGACTAAATAGCTATTAAATATACGATTAATACGAACATTTTAACAAAATAATGAAAACCTTTCATTAAAAAATGTCATACATATTGCGATGCACCCCACTCAAACCTCGCCTCAAATTAAATATAATATAATAAATAAATGTTCGATTAAGTAATATAAGCATACAGAATTATTTGTATTAATTAATCTCAGGGTACATGTGCAAGTAATAGCCACTTTGCATACACACAGTCGGTTCTAACTTTTTTTGTTTGATTTGATTTAAAGCATTGCTTACTGATTTCATTGGGGTTGTCACTGTAAAATTGTTATATGTATTATGCCATAGAAAATATATAATGAATGACCACCAAAAAATGGGATTTTTTTTATACGTTTATTTTAATTTGCGTTGTAATGTTTATTTAATGTCACAAATACTTTTGTGGGCAGTATTTTATTTTAAACCCTATAACTAGAATGGGTTATATGTATTACTGTGATTAAAATTGCAGTGAAATTATAATTATAAATGGCACGAGAGAATTTCAGGGTGGCTGGATTTGAACTTCATGGTGCTTGGATAATTACGGAGTAAGTTAGGAAAAGCCAGCTGCATGGAAACTGTTCTGCTCTATCCTTAATTATAGCCCTAATCACCTTCACTTGTTAAACAAAGCTTTTGAACAGATATATCTAAGTTGCCGTAGTTTGTTTTATTGGGTTATATTGAGCTACAAAAAGTAATAATTGAATTAAATTAAGAAAATATTTAAACACATATGTATTTCCACGCAGTAACGGTCGCAACCACCGTGATGATTAAGGAAATATTCTCCACCCAATTTCACGGTAATTCTCAGGTATTACCTGGGAAAACGTAGTATTTGATATCAAGCAGTAGTGGGAAGCTAGTGCTTGGCTGCCATGGTGAATGCCGTGCAGACGTGACCGACGTTGGTTTATTCATGGCTTTCAGTCGGTTGCATGCTATGGCGTGGAGTCCCGTGGGAAGGGAGCCGTGCCGCGGAAGAGAGAGAACCGTCCTAGGGCCGCTACGAAGAGCACACCAACATACCGGGCCTACGATCAATATCCAGTTATGTGTCTGTCAGTGGAGTGCTTCCTATCGGGGACAGCACCTCTTCGGTAATAAAGCAGACGACCACCAATTTGTAATACTCCCGCTAAAACCCGTCCCAGTTTGAGATGATCGACCAGCAAGTCGAAAATTGGTTGAGGAAGATATTGATCGGCCACGGTTTTGGGTCGACCCAGAACCTTGTAGCACGCAATCCACGGCGAAAACGAGTTTTCACATTGGAGTTCGAGTCACGTCAGTTTTTCACAGAGCGAATTATTAATTGCTTAGTGTTTCAAAAAGGGAATCGGGAAGTTATATACATATACAAATTTGATTATTTCAATAAGACGTTCACGTATTACTATTTCTCTGTCTACAAACTTTTGACATAATAATTAGAATGTATTCGCTGTTTTATAGCTTTATTGTATAAATAAATATGTGTACCGAATTTAAGGGGTGAGGACAAAATTTTATAGAATTTGATAGATAGTAACATGCTGGTGGACAAATGTATATGTTAAAAAAGATGCAACTATACGAGTGCAAATTGTTACCCCACATATTTGTGTATAAGAAACTGAGGACATTACTTTATTAATATAATAATGTTGTGTCGGGGGATAGTTTTAATAATATCAAATTTCATTTTCAAGTAAACGCACTATACTATACTCTTAGATGAAATAAGTGTTTCTATGATGTGGTAGTAATGGAATTGCTGCCTTTTTTCGCCTCAAACGCAAACATGTTGGGGACACAGAAAATATAATATTAATCCAAATTTTTGCGAATTTGTTAGCTTTTCAAATATTTGCCACGCAATAAAAAAATCTCATTGAAATCTTAGGTGATTTCCGAAAATTTGCACTACTTAGATTTTCATCATTTTGATAAACGACATTTTCTAGGTAAGTAAAAATCACTAGCTTCATCTGATAGGGGCTAATAACGTTTTTAGACAAGCACAAATTAATGCCGTAAAAAAGTTTATTTGATAAATCAATAATAAAAAAAAACCTATATGAGGCCGACTTTTTTGCGGTCAGTGTATAAAAAAATATATACAGGGTGTCCAAGATAAGGATCAACAGCATGGGGATCTCAGAAACCGTAAAAGTTACAAAGCCGGTTAAATTACAAAAAAGTTGCGCAATTTAGTGGCCAGTAATATTCTGTTGAGAAAACCAGAAAATTCCGCTTACTTCCGGAGATATTCGACAAAATCCGAAATCTTACGAGTTATTTGAAAAGGTATAAGAAACACAAAGGCACTTTCTCATTGACACTTTTTTAGCTCTGTAAGAATGTGTCTACAAATTTTCAGTACAACGTTTCGTTTCGAAGAAAACATCATTAACTTTATATTTTTATATGGTACGTAAATAAATTACAACCTGTATGAAATAGAATTTCCTATTACAAATTCAACCATTTATATCACAGTATGGTTTCTTATGTTTTTTCGGAAATAAACGCTTGTTAATTTTTTATATGGCGCGTAAAAAATGTGCACCCTGTATTAGGCAGCATTTCCTATTACAAATTCAACTACTTATATCACAATGTGGTTTTCCTCTTGTTTTTATTCAGAGAAGGGTTTGTTAATATATTTTAAACATTTTCCTGTAGTAGGCGTTGAAATGATGACGAAGAAAAAAATTAGTATCTAATTTTAACCCAGAATAGGTTCCCAGAAAAAGTAAGTAAAAATAATTTAACAAGATTAGTTAAACATTGAAACATTATAGCTATTTAGAGCCACACTTATTATTTTTTTACTGTGATATGAGAATTATTCTGTTCATTTAATGGCGATGAAGACAAACATTATTACATAAGTTTAACCCAGAAATCAAAATAGTACCAAAATAGTAACAAAACTTAATTTAGCAAGAATAGTTGTTACACATTGAAACATTATAGTTATTTAGAGCTACACTAATTATTTGTTTACTGTGGTATGAGAATTGTTTTGTTTATATAATGACAACGAAGACAACAATTATTACCTAACTTTACCTCAGAATAGGTACCAATATAGTACACTAAAACCAATTTAGCAAGAATAGTTGTTAAACATTGCAACATTATACAGGGTGTCTCCTTAAAAACGCCTCCTCCTTTATAATATTAATAACTCCTTTATTTATTGGAAGATTTCAAAAAAACAAAAACAAGATTAAATGGCTTCACATGTTCTACAAAGGGGCCCTAATTTTGTTTTTTTTTTTTTGCAAAATCAACTTTCATTTCAGCGATAGTCAACTTTTATTTTTCAAATGGTTACATATATTTTCTTATTCTTTTTCTGGTAGAGATTATTTTTCTGAATCCAAAGATGTATAACAAGTTGGCATTGCTGAAATATTCGTTACAGACAAAAAAAAGTTTGAATAGTTTTTCAAGTGAGGCGTGAAAAACAAAGCAAACACAATGTGGAAAACACTAGAAACACCTCCTAATTGTATATTAAATACAACTTATGCAATAACGAGAAGATTTCAGTTGTGTATCCAACTATTCGACAAAATGGCTGTCAATTTGAGCAACATTTGTAGATACGTTTATATTTTCTGATGCATATTTTGAATTATTCTAATAAAATATTACATATTGTTTTCCACATTGTGTTCGTTTTGTTTTTCACGCCACACTTGGAAAACTATTTAAACATTTTTTTTTTCTGTAACGAATATTTCAACAAAGCTAACTTTGGATTCAGAAAAATCACTTCTACCAGAAAAAAAAGAAAATATATATAACCATTTGAAAAACAAAAGTTGACTATCGCTGAAATGAAAGTTGATTTTGCAAAAAAACAAAATTAGGGCCCGTTTGTAGAATATGTGGAGCCATTTAATCTTGCTTTTGTTTTTTTTAAATCGGCCAATAAATAAAGGAGTTATGACCAGCGGCGTTTTTAAGGAGACACCCTGTAGTTATTTAGAACTATACTTTTTTTCTGTGGTATTATGACAAATGTTCTGTTCATTTAATTATCTAAAAATCTCAAGATTAGGTGATCAATTTTGTGTTCGTCGTTAATTTCAACGCCTACTACACCAAAATGTACGAAATGTATAAACAAGCCTATATTTCTGGAAAAAAAAAATGAGAAACCATACTGTGATATAAATCGTTGAATTTATAATAGGAAATGTTATTTAACACAGGGTGTACTTTATTTACGTGCCATATAAAAATATAAAGTTGATGATGGTTTCTTCGAAACGAAACGTTGTACTGGCTAAAACAGTGACAACGAGAAAGTGCCTTTTGTTTTTCATAGCTTTTCAAATAACTTCAGAAAAACATAAAAACAATATCGCAAAATTTCAGATTTTGTGGAATATCTCCTCCGGTAGTAGGCGGAATTTTTGGTTTTCTCAACAGAATATTACTGACCACTAAATTGCGCATTTTTTTTGTATTTGTTAATGTAATTTATTTCTTCGAAACGAAACGTTGTACTGAAAATTTATAAAAGTTGTCTTGTAGGGCTAAAAAAGTGGCAATGAGAAAGTGCCCTTTTGTGTTTTTATAGCATTTCAAATAACTTCAGAAAAACGTAAAAACAATATCGCAAAATTTCAGATTTTGTCGAATATCTCCTCCGGAAGTAGGTGAAATTTTCTGGCTTTCTCAACAGAATATTACTGACCACTAAATTGCGCAACTTTTTTGTACTTTAACCGCCTTTGTAACTTTTATGGTTTCCGAGATTCCCATGCTATTGTTCTTTATCTTGGACACCCTGTATATTTTCATAAATAAAATTCGACAACATTTTTGTTGCCGTAACGTGGGCATTAAAATACCACTACAATACATTGTTTTTGCTCCAATTACTACCAAATTATGTTTCATCCTAGACACAACATGCTTAAAAAAACACGACGAATACTACTAAAAGTTTGAATAAAGAAATTCATATATTTTGTAATGTTAATAAAACAAAGTCACAAAATTGTGACCCAACACCCTGTACTACCCAACTACCCTCCCTCCTCTTAACCGAGATGAATTGGTTGTACCTATGACCTAGGTTCATTTCACTTTTTTTCTCAAACTTACATCACATTTCATCTGCCAAAATTTGTCACCGACCGTATAGATCACCCTGAATATTTCTTTGTGTTTTGTTAGTTTTTGGACTTGTTTTATGTTCGCCCTTTCTTCACTTATTATGTTTTTTATTCACCCTTTCTTCACTTGTTATATTTCTATTTCCCCCTTTGTATTCTTCTTACCTTCCAAGTTAGATCGTTATGTATATAAAATTTAGTGTTCTTTAGTTTGTATTTCATTGACATTACTTTTTGTTTCTGTTCCCAGATTATCATTTCGGCTGCTAACATTCAATACTCGTTATCTCCATTAATTAATACTTAATACACATAATTTGATAGTGGAGTGTAGTGCTTTCAGAAACTTTGATTCTGCGGCCCTTGCTACTGATTTTTTTCAAATGGGGTATTCATTAGTAATATATGGGAATTTGGTCGACGTTAACTGCCAATCTGACTATAAATATTAACGTTATTACAGGCGGTACGTTAAAAAGGAACGTACATAAAATGGTAATAAGTAACAGTTATCATCTAATGGGAAAATATTTCCGTCATTAAAGCTGCGTCTCACGAAATTATCTTCAACTGAGTTTTTTTTTTGCATTTGGGGAGGTTTTCTTTCACGAGTCGACAAAGACGCCCTCGACCCTCTGGAATTATGGCCCGAGGTAACCGCTACAATGGATTCAGGGGACAGCATAGAAGTACCGGTTTAGCGAAGAGGCTTTTTCTTTAGTTATCGGAATTGCGGAGCTTTAATCTAGATTTACATCAACCGGCTTGGGGTTGCTTGCAAACGTTCTTCAAATACTTGCCCTGAGGTGGATTCAAGTGTTTTATTTCTACCTTCAGATATATAATGTATAGTTATTATCGGTAAAATTCGGTAGGGATTCTAGAATAAATTGTAGAGGTTAATAAGCAAATTGAATAGAAAATGTTTGTTGTTATTAGAAATGTTCATAATGTGTTAGATGTCACCAAATAATAATAAGCGTACGCACCACGTGTGGCGTAGCGAATTAAGGCTTCAACTAATCAATAGTTCAAGTGGTTCATGTTCCATCTAACCTAAATTGGGCACTGCCTTTGCAATTTTCCAATTTATTCGCGTGATGCGGGCGACCAATTCTACAAGATTACCCAGAAATCGAAGAAAATCCGTTTTCCAATGTGTCCCTGTTTCGCGATAAAAAAAACACTCATCATATTAAAACTATTAAAGGCAATACTATTATTTTGAATGATTTTAATGATTTTAAAAGCTCCCTACACCTGTTAAGACATGGTTTGGTAAGGATTTCGTTTATAACTTAAGAAGCACAACAAAATTGTCTATTTAAAGATTATGTTTATTTTGTTATAGTGTGAATAGGGGAGCAGAAAACTGAGGAAAACCATTTCCCCTTGTTATTTCCCTATGTTCCGCGGTAAATCGATCACCCAGTATATTACTATTGTTGCACCAACTTGCGAGCTCCCGCGTTAGTGACATATGTTTTCTGACACAAAAAACTGCAATTTTATAAAGAGAAACCCCCGCGTTAAAAAGGTCTGAATTCTGGCCTTTTTGACTAATTTGACTGGACTATATTGCCAAAAAATCAGTAAAACCTCCAATAATATTTTCTTAATTTATGTTTCCAGTAATACAGAGCTGGGATAAGGATAAGGGAAACGAGGGACTTGCCTCAGGTGAACATTGGGAATGGGCGAAAATTGGTGAATTTTCTGCTAGAAATGTGTGTATTGAATAAGTATGGAAAATTTGATAATAATGCAAAGCCCAAAACTCTACAAGAAATGTGATTTTGTAAATACCTACAGAAACTATTTTGCACTCTAATATGGCCTTAACTTTCCAGCAGTCGACCTATAATTTGTACGAGTAATGAGTATTCGCGACGGTCTCAGAGACCGATATTGTTTTTAGTAAAATTGCCAAAACATTCAACAAAATCTAATTAACATAGGAAAGATTAATAATTTACCATCGAATTCTTCACTTTTTTTTATTATTTAAGTTCTACATTAAATAAAATCAAAATTTATTTAAATCAACTAGTTACATTCGTCAAAAAAAGCAGCAATCAAAAATAAAAACATTGTGGGTTTTTCTGATAGAACTAGGTCACAACATTTGATCGGTGCAGGCTTAAGTCCCATTAAGTAATAATGTCGAAGAGATTTCTACACTGTGTTAGTAGAGTCCGTAGTAAAAGAAAGGACAAGATCTATATTTAAATGTATAATGCAATAAAGTTTGAATTCCGATTACGAACAACGGAAAATAGCTATTTCTGGTCTAAGTGAATGAAGTCGAATTTTATCCAGAAAAAACAGCGCAAGAGGCGAAGGCGAGTGCGATAATGTTTTCGAGAGGATACAATTGCTTTATTCACGTGTATCATACAAGATTTTTACCATTGATTAGTTATCAGAACTGAAGAATTTGCGCGAGGGTCACATTGTCAGGTGACAACAAAAATTTCAAGGATAGTGCGAATGTACCAATTTTTTTACTTCACTTTGTCAATGGTTATAGTGAATAAAATGAAAATGTAAAGATTTTATTCACCAATTCGATTAAAGTGTAGTTTTAACGATGAGATTCAATATACATAATAAGTATTTTAATAATGCGAATTGGAAAAAATATTTTATTAGAAACTACTTAATTAACAAAGAACAAAAATGAACAGTTAACTTCAAACTTAATATTAGATCGCTTCTTATGCTTGTGAGTAGAATAGCTCAAACGCCTCAAACGTAAACGCCTATCATCGCAATATCTATACGAAATATCTGTTTCAATATTCTAGGAATTGCAAAAGGCATTGATTTTCGGACACCCTAACCACCCTTAAAGTTGATCGACAACTACAGTAGCGTTCGCAACTAACGTGAGGAGTATAAAGTTTATCTTGGTTATTCACACGAAATCCATCGCAACCTTCACATGCTTCCCACAATTTTGTTCCATCTAAAATTTTATGTTTTGGCTGTCTTTTTTTGTCCACAAGCATAACCAAAACATATTTGAAGAAAAATTACACGGCATTTCAAACTAAATCGTACCAGTACATGGTAATTTGACGCAAAACAGCAAGCGGGTGCTATTTGTAAATTCAACGACACCAAAACATTGAAACGCGTCTACAATTATTCGGTAGACCTCGTATATTATGCTGATAAACTGCAATAAACATATTGCATGTTACGTAGTGTACCTGTTGAATATACCAATATCACATTAACACAATTGTCTGCTGATAAAGGCACTTTGTTACATATTTGGCAAAGCATACTTTTTTTACAATTTAAACACAAAAAGCTAGTCACACTTTTGTTTAGTCACATATGCACATCTACTATGCTGACTATTTCCTGAAGGATTCTTATCTTCTTCTAGACCGCAAACATGAAATAATCTTAGTTTTAGGTTTCTGGGAAGATAGGTCTTAGTTGCACGTACTAATAATTACCTGATATTATTTAAAGACTCTTTCCTCATACTCATATGTCCAGATTATAGACAATGTTCAATCAAACAATAAATATTATAAATAAAGTTGATGGAGGAAGCCGTTACTATGTTATAATTAATCATGGTGATACAAAAATGAAACACGTTACTACGTTTTTATCACTTTATTTTTTCGTTAAATACGACTGCAATTTCGACCACAATTAGGTCATTCTCGAGTGATTCAAAACACAAGAATGAAGAGACAATCAAAATCAATAAACATTATATATGCAATTCATTTATTATAATAATATAGAAATTACCTATTATTTCATTTTTTTTTAAATTTTTATAATTAGATCCTTATCTACCCTAAAGGGTGTTAAGTTTTAAGTTTTTTTTTTTAATAAAAAATACAAATTACGCAAATATACATTTTTTTTAATAACTGTACACATTGAAGTACTCACGGTTTCACTAAAGATTTATAGGCATATTTTGGGAAGGTCTATGGGTTTGAGAAATGAGCGCATTTTACTTCATTAGTAATATTAATATTTGTATCAGCCCGGACTCGGAGACCGTGCGCGACTACTGGAAGGTTAATATGACCACTTCCAATCCAATTTCCGGAAAAACTAAACATGGGATGTATTCAGGTTTTTCTATTTTCCAATAGTAACATATATATTTAACAAACACAGAAAATTTCGTAAATAATTTTAGTCTAAAACTTTATGAAATATTAATTTCCTCGAAACCTGCAAAATTAATTGCAATATCTGGGTTATCGCAATGCATTGATGAGTTTTAACGAAAATTCCGGTATAAGTAAAGAAGGGTTTTTTTTAAGTTTTTCATTTCCTGAGAGAAAATTGTGTATTAAATAATTGTGGAAAATTTGGTAATAATTTAGGCTAAAATTTCGTTTTTAGAAAAACATGCAATAAGTTATTTGTAGGGGAGCCAAATATGAGGCGTTCAGAGCTAAAGTGGATCAAGTCCAAAATAATTTTAAAAAAAAGTTTGTTGCAGATTAATACTTGTTAAAGGTATATATTTTTGGAGCCACAGTGAACCAAGTCCATGCTTTAGCTATTTTCTAACAGATGTCAGCAGTTCTCTTTAGTCTGGAAAAACTTTCATAAAATTTCCGGGCTAAAGTGGATCAAGTCCAAAATCGTAGCACATGGTTTCTATCTGTGTACTTGTGCACGTGTTGGTTAGCAAAACTTCAAAATAATGGATTCAGGTGAATGTGTGGACTTTTCTGATTCATCCTCAGACTGTGCCTTCGCAAAATGAATCAGCTACTTCAGAATCTGAAGGTAAAGTATGATAAAACAACCAATTATAAAGAAATTGCACTTGGCCAAAGCTTTGCAAGATAGACAGTCTCTTACAAATGACAAAGCTGCTGCATCAACTGCATATTATGTTGCAACATTTGACTTACAAAATGCCCTCCCCTATCCAAAATTATTACGTCTACACTATACTATAAGCGAAATATGTATGTGTACAATTTTGGAATCCATTAACAATGATAGTGGGCACATGCATTTATGGAACGAGACAGAAGGAGGGAGAGGGTACCAAAAAGTAGCATCTGTGCTTGCTGAACATATTAGGCAAGAGGCTAAAAACCATATACATGTTATCCTCTATTCTGACTCATGCACTGGTCAAAATCGAAATATTAAAGTCGCCTCCACATTAACGAACTTGGTATTAGATCCTCTGTTAAGTATTAAAACAATTGATTGTACATTTTTTGTGTCATGCCATTCATTTTTGCCTAATGATCAAGATTTCGGAGTAAAAGAATCAGCGTCACGAAAGTGTATTCAAATCTTTACTTCTGAGGACTGGAGTCATGTGGCCAAGAAAACCAAGACAAAGAAGCCTTTCGGGGTTGTCAAAGTAACAACACCTGCAATTTTATCCACCAAAATTTGCCCTGGTGAAAACGAAAATCGACAAAGTGCATATTTCAGCAGAGTAGTCACTTCGCAGCTCAAGCGGCTACCTAGAAATTTTACTACCTTGAGTTGTATATTCGTCGGATGGACTTTATACAATATTTTATATAGGTATACACGATCTTTTTCTTTCTACTCCTTTGAGTGCAGTATCTTACTTTTGGACGTAGGCAGCATTGTTCTTCTTTTGAAAGTTCCATCTCCTATCGGAAGTTGGATACCATCATGACAATCTTTACTTTATTGACAACTGATTTTAATAGTTGATTGGAAGTTAGGCCGAACCATTCCCTTAAATTTCTAAGCCAGTAACTCCTTCTTCCTATACTCCTCTTTCCCCTTATCTTTTCTTCCATAATAAGTCAAGCAAACCTGTAGCGTTCCCATGACATGGCCCAGGTACTGCAGTCAGTTTTTTAATAGTATTTATAAGATCTTCTTTGTTGGGCCATTGAAGCATCTCAAGATTTCTGACACGGTCTACCCAAGATATCTTTAGAATTCCTCTATAACACCATTGTGTTACCTCCGCAACCTCCCAACATTCATTTAATGTTGCGTTTCGGTTCTAAGCCAAATGCAAAGCACCTACATTTTAACTATGGTTGCGAACCTTTTGGGAAGGTTTTCCGCGGGCAAGTATTCTCGGTGGTTGCCCAGTTCCTTGTGATGGGAAAGAAGCGGTAAATGTCTGATATTGTTTCTCAGTTTCCAACCTGAGACCTTACGTTCAGAAGTTACACACTTCTCTTATTTTTTGCCGCATTTTTTTGTTTTATTCAGCATGGGATTTAGCAATCATACAATTGGTCATACCTCATCATATCATATCATATCTTTTTTAAGATAAGCGAGATGCAAATGGTGGGGTTCCAATTTGAGTCACCCTGTATGTAGACTTTGTAATATTGCCACATTAACCGCACAATCAAGGGCTATCAAAAACGCCGCAATTTACACAGAGTCATATTTAATTGTCAAACTATTACACAATCGCATTGACAACCCCAATCCCCCAAGTTATCGAATTTCGCCAAATTTCCCCACACCACATATATTCAACCGTTCACGTTACAATCCAGAACGTTCCCTAAACACGCCACGGCAGAACCATTTCTGGTTCAAGTGGGTTAAGGGAGTGCTCCTCCTTTTTTTTAATCCGAATGATAAATTACGGTTTTTGGCTTGCATATGCCTCCCACTCCTCAACCGCCACCGTCCAAGGGCGAGGGACCCCCGAAAGGGTCGAGGGCACCCTGTGCACCCCGTGGAATTGGGGAACGTGTGCTTCCAGCTGTTCGACGGGGCTGATGCACTTCTTTCATAGGCGGCACAGATTCATTTACACGATGATAAAAGGGTAGGGGAGCGGCAGTAAAGAGCGGTTTACAAGATGTTAAAGGGCCGGTTTTGTAGGTGCGGGTGCGAGGGGGAGGCAGCTAGTCGATATTTGCAGCGACGCGAAATTGTCCAATAACGTTTTTGTTTGAGGGATAACGTGGTTTCATCAAGGATTATGGCGTACTTACGTGAGTTATATGCACACTGCTGTATAAATATGCGTGTGTACATCTGAGAGGATTAACTCGAACGTTCGGAAATGCTCGTGATTGTAAATATCCTTTTACGATGTTTCCTTGTCAGATATAGTCCACTCAATTTAGACTTTTTGGCGGAAATAAATTATATAGTTTTGAAATTTAGTACACTAACTCTTAAGTACTCTAGAATCGAATATCCGTCGAGTTTCCCCTCCCCGGTGGGGGCGTCATCCCTTAATATTGAAAAAACACCCCCCAAACGGTGAACTTGTGTTATGTTTCGCAAATATCTCGAACACGGTGCACCGTCTGAAATTTTTTATATCGGGTAAAGTTGATGGGAACAAAATTTTGCACAAAATTTATATTACACAGTTTGCCACAAAAGCTATAGATCGCGCGGAATAGAGGCGAGAAGTTAAATTATCCAGTAAATCCAGGCGGAAATAAATGATATAGTTTTGAAATTTGTGATACATACTCTTGAGTACTCTTTAATCGATTATCCGCCGACTTTCCCCTCCACCGGTGGGGGCTTCATCCCTTAATATTGAAAAAACACCTCCCAAACGCCGAACTTGTGTAATTCTTCGCAATTATCTCGTAAACGGTGCACAACCTGAAATTTTTTTTATAGGGTAAAGTTGATGGAAACCAAATTTTGAACAAAAAAATTATATTACATAGTTTGCCACAAAACCTATAGTTCGCAAGGTATAGACGCCGGAAATAAGTGGTGAATACTGTGCTAAGAGTAGATTAGTGAAAAAGAAGACGTTGTCAAGTTCAGAGAAAAAGATATTGGTAGGAGAGAGTTTGAAAGTTTGGAAAAATTGAGAAGAAATCTAGAACGGTGACATGAAGCACATCGTGAATTACAAGAAAGGAATGGGACATCTTGACCAGATTGGTATGGCAGGAGGATCCACGTCAGAGTTTGGCGACGTCGATTTGGATTGGATTCGGTGAAGCTCGGCGGTGTGCAGATATGAATGCTGAAATTGTAACAAACAAGGTTCGTACAATTGCGTGGCAGTGGATAATTGAAGAGATGGGTGTATAGTGTACAGCAAGACCGGCAACTTTGTTTGTCCAGGACTGAACAATATGGTAGAAATAAACTTATATAAATTTGGATTTTGTGGCGGACATTTGGATTAAAAATTTTTGTTAAAGTATCATAATTACTTAGAATTGAAAAGGGGGAATTTAGATAGGTAATTAAGAAGCATTTTGTAAAATTTATATCGTCGTTGGTTTCATGTCAAGTTGTTTTTGTTTACAGATTTGTTTATTTAAAACAATATATTTGAACACATTGTCATTAAACAACCATTGGCCATATGTGTTCTTTTATTGATATTATTTAATAAAAAAGAAAACCCACATCCTACTTAGAACCCGAGATAAGAGTTAAAATAGTCATGCTAATTCATCAAGTAATAATTATAAATAATTTACATTATTTTTTATATATTAAAGCGAGCACAATTTAAATAATACATAACATTTTTGTTCTCAAAACGTAGGGCAATAATATAAAATTCCAATATTAATAATAATATTATTATTGAAGTACTTCTCATTAATTCTCATTTCTCAACATTAAACCAAAGAAAAAACCAAAACCAAAATGGTGTTTATGACATAGCAAGACCAGTTCCTTATTTCGCTTAATCCTAACATAACCATTTCCTAATTTTACATGCTCTCGCAAAGAACTACATATTTTGAAAAAGGTGCACTTTTGTCACCAAAACGTTAATAGTTTCTACTATCCCATATGTCTTATTTTTCTACTGTATATCATTTATTATGTAAAATATTATATTAACTTAATTAAACATGTTTGCAAAATTAAAATTTTCATTTTTATAATTTTACACGTTAGTTTTTCACATCGTTTTCACAAATTTTATAAACTTGTTATAAGACCTTTTATACCCAAATATTTCCTCCATTTCCCAAATAATATTATTGACAATATATCGTCGACTGAGAATTATTTTGAACAAAATTCACATTTATACTAATCAAAGTTGATATAAATTGTATATTTGAAACTTTATTTACATTAATATGAAGAAACTCATGTGGTTCCCACATATATATATATATATATATATATATATATATATATATATATATATATATATATATATATATATATTTAAATTGTGAAAATAAATATTTCAGATTTGCTTGAATGTAAACATAAAACATTTTCCGTTGACCTTACCTAAAGGTAGAATTTTTGTTTTTTTTAACGAGTTAAAAGTTGTACTTTTTCATCCGAAAACACTTTTGGTCTGCTTTAGAGCAGAGCTTGCAAAGCTATTGCCGTCCACCATGAAACGTGGCGGAGTTATTTTTGAAATAAATATATATTCTGTCAGCTTGATAGTATCTGTGATCACTTGTCACATTGAAGAGTTTCTCTAAACATAAACTAAGGAACTTAGAAGATGACGGGAAAATTTCATATCCTTCTCGGGAAAAGTGCATTTTCAGGCCTCACCTGTTTGATTGCCTCGTTTCCGGCTCGCCCATTAAACTCAAATTCGTCCTGAAAATGCACTTTTTCGTCCTCGTTACATAAATAACTATTCACATAAGGTAATAATTCAATCTTAAGAATAGGATTTTTTCTAGACTTTTAGCTAGAGACGCAATTACGAGTAATTAATGAATAGTCCATTTTCGTATATCAATGCAATACAATAAATCGTCCTGCTTTGGCGAGACAAGGCCTGATAGTTTCTTAGTAAGGAAGGCGGAAAGGTTCTCAGTTTCATTAAACATTGTAAGCACGGTATGGGGTACATTGCAATGCCCAGTTCGCATTGAAAGGCGAGTATTATTAAAGAGGACTCGCAAATAGGTGAAGAACGAAGCGAGGCTAACAACTGCAGCTAGTACACCGTGGGCCGATGAGCTCACATGCAGATTATTTATAGATCTGGCCTCGCGTTTACTGCATTATTATTTTAGATAATACCTGCGTTTTAATAATACGGCTTATGGATATTAAATATTTATTGGGCGAGTTGTCAATCAATTTGTTCTACAAAAGTATATTCTTCTCACCTAATACATATTTATACCCTATTTTCAATCAATATACACTGTGTCTCAGTTACTACCAGATATAGCAAAATTAACATTGGTGAATTATGTTAAGGATCAACTGCGTTGTCTGTATCTAACAATGCGATTGGGTAAAATGAGAAAATAGTTAGTTAAATGAATCAAATTTACATTACTGTCAGATTGCTGTTATTTTAGAATTAATAATTAATATGAATTAATAGTTTAATATGAAAATTATTTCACGGAAGTAAATATCTGTTTTAAATATTTAGTTTTGGCTACTCAGAAAGAATATATAGCTCATGGCAATATCTGATCCTTATATAATTTCCCAATGTTAATTTTGTTATGTCTGGTAGTCTCTGAGACACACTGTATAAGGTTCCAATATTTTTAGAAAATAGTTTTGAAATAAAAATAGTAGGTATCTTCGTTAGGTAAAAATAGATTAAGTGTGTGTTATATTGAAGATGGCCGCTAATGGTACCATTTTTATGAATCGTGAATAATGCTCCTATTGATTTTTGAAATTAATTTATTATTTAATTTATGCGAATTTTTCTAAAATTATACGCGCGAATTTGGCTAAACAAATTAAAAAAATATGCTAAAAAGTTACACAACTTACGGAAACATGTTTTACAAAAGAATTAAAAAATAATTAACACGGTGTGTGTTGACAGTATTGATATTTAGCATAAAATTCTTCAGATATTCCTAGTGATTATTAGGTCGAATTATTTTCTTCAGAGTTTTTTAAATATTGTCGAACTATTACTTGGGATTTATACGTAGTAACAAAAAAAATTCAACAAACAAATACTAATACATTACCGTTTTATATAATTGCTGCGTAGTTCAAAAATTGTTTTGATTTATGTTTATAGTGGTTATAGGAGTTGTTGGCTCCTTTGCTTGGGAATATTTCCAAAATTGACAGGGCCTTAGTAGTGTAAATTTTAGATAGATTTTGTACCCTTAAAAAGAAATAAACAACTAAATGTGGGAACCTTTGACATCTTCTATATTAATTAATGTAATAATGAAACAAAAATAAACATTCTGTGAACTCTTTAGATATTTTGACTGAATATTTAGAAAATTTCCATGAAATCACCATAAAAGTTTTTGGCGATTTCTAAAATATTTATAAATTGTGTGTATTCTCATTGAAACTCATCATATTTGATAAAATTTGCTAAAAAAATTTTTTTCGTTAGGGCAGCGCATAACCACTTATAGACATTAGCGCTTGATGAAAGTATAAAGTATAGTACACGATATATGTGTATATTTTGATATTTTGATATTATGATTATGATTGATGTTTTTTGCACCTTTTTCTCGCCGTTAGGTAAGGACACTTGGTAAGGTTAAAAAAATACCTGTGGTTGTGGATTTTTTTTCAAAAATTACAAGCCGTTTACATAGTACTATTAATCTTTTTTTTGCATAAACGAGAAATTTTCCAAAGTTTGTTTGTGGTTTTCCTATATTTTTTTATGAATTATAATTTTTTGTATATATTTTTTTGTTACAATTACATTTTCTACAACTTTCTCTTTTCTACTTTCTTCGGGCACGTTTCAGAAAAGTTTGAACCATGCCTGAAACTTCAAGTATTTTTGTCTATAGAGTTTCTAGTTGCAAGAAGTTCTAGTTCAGAAATTTTCAATAACTTCCCTGCATTTTGCATACATTTTATGCCAGTTAAAAAAAATCTATAACAGTGTTTTGCATTTATGAAACAATAATGAAATTTTCAGAAAAGTCCGAAATTACAGGAAGACCATCATGGACTTTCTAATTACAAAATTAGAATTTTCTGCCACTTAATAGGAATGACTAGTTGTAGGATTCAAGGTGTAGATATTAACAATATTATGTCTAGTACACGATATATTTATATATTTTGATATTATGATTATGATTGATGTTTTCTGACCCTATTTTTCGCCGTACAGTTTGATCGGCACCTTTGGGAATATTGCAAAAATTGACTGCACACTTGATAATGTTAAAAAAATACCTGTGGCTGTTGATTTTGTTTCAAAAATTACAAGCCGTTTACATAGTACTATTAATATATTTTTTTGCATATACGAGAAATTTTTCAACGTTTGCTTGTGGTTTTCCTATATTTTTTTATAAATTATAATGTTTTGTATATATTTTACAATTACATTTTCTGCACCTTTCTCATTTCTACTTTCTTCGGGCAAGTTTCAGAAAAAAATTAACCATTCCTGAAACTTCCAGTATTTTTGTCTGTAGAGTTCCAAGTTGCAAGAAGTTCTAGTTCAGAAATGTTCAATAACTTCCGTGCATTATGCATACATTTTTTGCCATTTAAAAAAACACTATAACACTGTTCTATATTTATGAAAAAAATTATTAAATTTTCAGAAAAGTGGGAAATTACTGGTAGACTTTTCATGGATACTAATTGCAAAATATGAATTTTCTGCCACTCAATAGGAATGACTAGTTGTAGGATTCAAGGTGTAGATATATATTAACAGCTTGCTTTAATATATAAATGTACCTTCATTTAAAAACCTGTGGCCCTTTTGTTAACAAGTTTGAGGATCCCTCATGTAACGTACAAATCTGACAACTTTGTTGATTTTTCTGTCAGTTAATAGGAGTGACTAGTTCTACTTCAAGGTGTTGATATTACATAACGTATAAATAAATAAATGTACCTTTAATTCAAAACTCCCGTGGCCCCCTTGTTAAGAAGTTTGGGGACCCCTCATGTAACGTATATATCTGATAACTTTGTTAGTAACACAAAAAGTGAATGATATATTAGTTGAGCTTTGTAACGAATCGATCGATTAGGTTCTGTTAGTTTGGAGCTTCCCGGCCGTACTGCTTACTGCACGTGGCACGATGTCCTTAAAACCCTTGCGAGTAGGGTATAACGTTATAAAAAAATCCCCTTCATAATCAGGTATGTAATGGTAATTTCAGTACACATTCGTAAACACCGCTCACGACTAATTCTCACCCAAAGTTGCGTGTGATATTTTTTTTGTTAAGTTGCATGTATGAATTTTAGTAGACGTCAAAATGTATCAATTTTGCGACGGTTATACTGACAGAGTTGCCGAATAATTAATTAATAAAACAAAATTATTGTAACGAATTTTTCTTTTTCATTTTTTTTCGCTATGGCATCGTGGTATTACGTTTACTTTATTTCTAATTATAATGTACCATTATTATATATTAAACTGGAGATTTCCGTTAAAAAAAAAAAAATAATAACTACATTACATTTACCAATGATACAATGGTGAAATAAAAGTTTACACTTTTATAACAAAATCTTCCTGGGCCCCAACAATATCTAGTGGGGCACTTCAAGTTAGTTAGTAAACAAAGTAACAACGTGCTTTATTGACTAACAATCAATAATTTTAAATTGACGTCTAGTAAGTGGAACAGATAAAATAACATAACATTTAAATAGGTTGCTTTGTTGTAATATTGTTACGGTCTACACGTTATCGATAAACTATTAATTAAACCGTGCTTAAATAAAATAGTGAATTAAAAATGAATAATAAATAAAGCCCTCCTTTTAGGAGATCGATGTAATTTATGCTGTTGTTCTTGTCAATTTGAATAAATAAATGTTGTGTTTTGCATAATTGAAGACTCAGCGAAACATGATGCCAGTAATCGAACGAATGAATTACACAAACAGCACAAATAATAGATGTAATCCCCTTATCGCGAATAATTATTAGAATTGTTTGGGTGGAATGTATAAATTATGATAAAATTTAATAACCTAAAAATGTAATTGCGGCCCATCTGTTATTTATCGCGAAATCGATAGTTTAAATGGTAATCAAAAAGGTTGATTTAGTGGCACGCCATTCGGTGTCGTAAATTCATGATTGCTCCTTAGGACAAACTTTTCACGCCAACATCAATTTTGGAGCGATTAATGTGTAATTTATATAAATTTTAAAACGCGCACACCTGGCTGCTATTGAGATATTAATACACTTTACTGCAATTTTATTCATAAATATCGAGCCGTAAATACATATTGCCATTTTGATTATAAATAAATTACGCAGTTATATAATCAACGTATGTAAATGTATGCGTCAACTTTTAGGAATAAATTTACTGCCCGTACAAAAATTGGGCACCAGTTAAACATATTGGAAGTGAAGATGCGTGAAATAATGGATAGTGCACATTTAGCACGAGACGAAATTTGAGATCGCATATTTTACTCTAGATAAGCTCGCGAAATCGATACCAAGAGCCTATCATTACCACGTTTGGCTTCTCTTATCTGCGACACCATGCGTGCCAGGTTATCTTAATGCAGGTGTTGCCGCATATCCACGTAATGTGTACAGGTGCTCTTATATGCTCTAGCACTCGCCTGTGTTTGCGCTGCTCTCCACATTTATCTAATAAATTCCGAATGATCGCAGATACAGGCAATTTCAACGCTGATAAACGACCGTTTGTCACGGCGATCGTCAATTAGGAGCGACGCAAACGACAGAATTCAATAAAGCTCGAGGCGGTAAACTCTTGTAAAAGCAAGACACCCACAACGCTTTCTAAGGAGATTTTGCTTTCGTTAGGTGTGAGAAGGTCGACCACTCGAAGGCGACCGGTGCAATAGGCGTTATTATGTGTCTCTATAAATGGGCCGAGGTGACCGCACTTGAGGCAAATACAAGGAACGTCCCTTTCGAATGTGTTAACGATCCATTTTCCATAATGTGAATGAAAATTTTGCAAATAATTGGTACCCAAAATTAAATTGCAATATCATTTTTTTTTTAATGCTGATTATTGGTCTTAACATGAGCAATTTATTACAATAAACTGGAGAAAATTGATAGAGCATTGATACTGCTGACGAAAATTAGGGAAATAAAACCTTTTCAGAAAATCTTGAAATTTTGAAATTCAGATTTTTAAAACAAAAGGTTTATGTAAAATCGCGTCAGTTAAATGAAACGATGAAGAACTAAACACAAGATATTCAAGAAATAATAACAGACGCAATGCATATTACGTGTTTCTAAGTGTTAATCGTGCCAAATATTTTGTACTGAGCTTGACTCTTCCATTCAGACGCTGGCGACCGACCTACCTTATGAAGAAAACTGGACAGGAAGATAAGTGTTCTGCTCATAAACTGTTAATAAGATTAATAGGAATAGGACTGTTGTAAATCAATTACTGTTAATGGTATGGTGTTAATTCGCTTTAAATATTGATTCACTGCAAGTTACACGAAAAAAATTCTCTGAAATGCAATTTTACGAAAGTATCGAAAGTTCGTTGACAAACGACGTCGAGACCGAAACAATTCTAGAGTTTATCTATAGATACGTAAAACTTTAACCAAGTGTTTTATTTACCTTTTGACAAAAGAAGAATTTTCTTTTGACCACAATAAGTATGCATAATACATTTTGTCCAAATATTTTTTTTACGTAATAATAATTTTTTATAGCCAATAACATTATTAACATATTTTGAACATTCAATTTATTTTTATAAAACCCTTAAAAAATTCAATATACAGGGGTCAATTTGAAAAGTTGCCAACAACTTTTTTTATACAACACATGATTATTTTTTAAATTACTTAAAACCGTTTGGGTGGTTCGAAGGGGGAACCAAAATGCCATAGTAGTGACGACCCCTTACCCACCCATTCAGCCACCTCCATCTAAACATTTTAAATGGCACCCCCCTAATTGTGATACATCGTTGGAAAGTTCTTGAAAAATGCTTTCCAGTCATTATTTTATTTATATATTACCAAAAAGTAAGCCGACTTTATATTTATCCTTAATAAATAATTAATCTCGTTTTAATGACTAGCCCGCGAAATCCTTTATCGTCCTCGCGATTGTCTTGCTTCGAAAGTATACGGCTATTTCGCGGCCTAGGTATACTAATAACTATAGGATGTGTGACACATTCCCAGATAAAAATTGTAACAATTCTCTTTTCGAAAAAGTCATCATTCAAGATTTTGTTTTCTAAGAATTTGTTGTCAAATGGTGTATTTGACTGCAACAAAAAAATTACGAACTCATCAGTTACCTGCTTCTTAGCTGTAGATTATTACGTTCCTCTTAGATCATATTCATCGTCGTCCTTCAGTAGGACTACAAGCTTGCAGATGTGTTTATTTCTTTATAGACGTTTTATTTTTGCTACTATATCTCTTTACTGCCTTAAAAGAAGGACCTATAGCAATTTGAAATTGTGTCACTATGAATTCTAATTTCCAATTTCAAATTTAAAATTATTAATAACTGAATCGATGAAAATTATTATTCAGTGCATCTCTAAAGTAGGAAACTGTAGAAAAACAAATATATCCTAGTGGTCATAGAAGTCTAAAAGCCATATTGTTACTGACTTTTCCTAAAAGTATTTTGTTTCGCGTCGTGTTTGTTTCGCGTCGCGTTATTTGACGTTATGAACTTTATTTTAATGGCAGTAACTCTTTGTTATACATCATTCGAAAAACTTTTTTAAGGTAGAGTTAAGTTCAGTGCCGTTCTCAAAATGTTGTACCTACATTTCGTGACAGTTTTGTGTTTTATGGTAGTCAACTCTTTTAATGGCACGTTTTGTGATACCTTCCTTTAAAGTTGATTCCTCTTAGATCATATTCATCGTCGTCCTTCAGTAGGACTAAAAGCTTGCAGATGTGTTTAATTTATTTATAGACGTTTTATTTTTGCTACTACGTCTCTTTACTGCCTTAAAAGAACGATCTATCGCAATTTGAAATAGTGTCACTATGAACTCTAATTTCCAATTTCTAATTTAGAATAATTAATAACTGAATCGATGAAAATTACTATTCAGTGCATCTCTAAAGTAGAAAACTGTAGAACGAAAATTATATCCAAGAAGTCATAAAAGTCATAAAGCCATATTGTTACTGACTTTTCCTCAACAAGTCTTTTGTTTCGCAGTAATAACGTCAGGAACTTTTATTTTAATGGCAATAAACTCTTTGTTATACATCATTCGAAAAACTTTTTTAAGGTAGAGTTCGTTCAGTGGCGTTCTTAAAAATGTTTACCTACATTTCATGACAGTTTTATGTTTTATGGAAGTCAACTCTTTTAATGGCACGTTTTGTGATACCTCCTTGGAAAGTTTTTTGAGTTCAGAGAAGTACTTAAAAAATATCTATGGACTTTTTTTTCAATCATACGCAAGCGGACCTTTAAGTATAAAAAGATAAATGTCGAGTTTGCCATGAAATTTTTACTTAGAAGCGATCTGGTGGTACAAAAAAAAGTTTTAAACAATAACAGTACAATGGAGATATTTTGAGTAAAACCGGTGAGTCATTTGTTGCTTATAGTAATGCTCAGAAAATTGCAGTATCACTACGAATTTTTGTTATAGTTTCATAAATAAACTAACCAACATTTTGAGTTATAAGAACTGCTCCTTAGAATTGCATAATTGTGTTAAGAAGATTTGCACATAATTTGGGAATTGACCCATTCGTTAATTAGACAATCTTAACAAAACTTACTCATGCGCAAGTTATTAACTGTACCGATTTGTCCCGCTTTTGCTCACGATCGACATCCTCAATTGCTCCACATTAATTATCAGATTCGTCATTCATTACATATATCCTACACATATACTCTGATCCTTTATTTACATTTGTAATTTAATGAAGCTAATTGCTAATTAAGCTTTCTAGTTTGCTTGTGCATGTATTGTGATCGCTGCGATCAGGCACGTTCCATTTATCAAACGTCGTGCAAAGCAAGGAATGAAAATATGTATGTACAATTTTACCGCAATGCAATTTAATTGAAATGCTCTACAGTCCATATAAGCTACACGTCTGGTGGAAATGGTAAATATTTCAATCGCAGATCAAGAAACTTTAGGATATGCTATTATAAGTGATATGGGAAAATATCTAATTATAATTACCTCGGATCAGATAATACAGTTACAGTTTTAATACACCTTCGCATGTTAAGTTATCTTAGTTTCCATATCCACAACTGACTACTTTATACTAGATATAAATGTCACAAATAGGTCCAAATGTCATCATCATCTTTAATCCTCTTTTACCATACAGGTATAGAGGTTAAAATGGTCCAAATGTAATAGATCCAAATGTATCCAATCAATGAATAACATGAAATATAAGGTAGTGGACTTACGTACAAATTCTGCATACAAGATGTGTCAATAGTTTAACAGATGTACGGTACAATAATAACACATAATACTTGCCGGCTAATACGTACAAAGGAAAATCTTTCTTAAATAACAAATAAGAGAAAAAAAAAGATCATCGAAATTATATAGCCTAGAAACACATTATTCAATACATAAAGTGCGGTTAATAGATTATTTTTTCTATAAATGTAATAATATAGGTTGAAGAAGCATGAACTTAAATAAATAACTCGTGAATGATGATAAAACGAAACGTTGCACGGGTCAAATTAAAATATTCTCACTCTATTCCTACTTTTAACGCAATCCATGCCACTAATATTTAAATGTCTACTGAGAATATCGAGGATAATAAAATGATCACTATCTACTCGCATTTACATTAGATGATTGATACTGGTGCAGAAATACTCGCCTCGTAGAAATATATCGCTTTAATAGGCCTAATGAGATGATGGTTGCCTTAATGTATATATCAGAGATATCATCACATACGGGTTAAATATGGGTAAATATGTAAATTGAGGTAATTAACGGAAGTTCTCGATAAAGTGATAACATTTGCTACAACTAATGGCTACCATTTCTCCGTGCAATGTGGTAACTATAAAGTCATTAATTATGTATACAGATTGTCACTAAGTATTGTGCTAGAAATACATATGTTTCCACAAATAATTCAAAGATTTCTCATTTATGATAACAAATATATAATATTATAATAATAAGTGATTGGCACTTAGTGATGGACTGAGTTTGAGTTTGAGTTTTATTATTATGAATCATATTCTTTGCAAACATTACATTTACATGTTACATATTACATTTATGAATGTTTATGTCGCTGAAGCAGTGCTTCTGCGCGACAATATCTATGGTGGTAAATACTTTCAAATGATTAGATGAATGATAAAACAATACATAATAATAACAACAAATAATAAAAACAATACGACCCTGCATCTAACCAAGAATTTTCTTAACCATGTCGTCATTATCACATAGCCACTTCTTTATATTCCTTATACATTTCTTCTTATGGATGCTCATATCTATGGGCCATATCTATGGCAAAACATTATAAATTTTTGGTGTATAGTGTTCATAATATTTTTGTTCAATAACTTTGTTTTTTCCAGTCCAACAAACGAATTTCTGATTGTATAAAATGTTCGAGTATTATAATATAAATAAAATTAAAGATAATATTTGATAGAACAAAAAATTACAATGAGATATTGAACGTTACACCTTCAAGCTCATATTATAGGAATACATATTGCACCTACAGTATGCCTCTGGATAATTTTGGGGATGGAAAACTTTTATGAATCTGAATACGAGGAATATAGAAGTGTAACTGAGTTATACCGCTATGATTTAGCTAGTATGATTTTCGTTGTTCACAAGAGAAATGAGAAGTTGCAATCTATGAATATACACTCAGATGCAAAAAAAACCCGGGTCATTGAGTCGTTGTTTGCAAAAAACCCATTTTCTTAAATTTTGATGTTGGTATAGTCCTTAGAATGAAAGCTTTAGTGTTTTACAATCAAAGGGACCATCAGGATGTAGAAAAAAATAACACATGATACTTATCAGTTTATTTAATAAGCGAAAATAACATTTAAAGCTATGCGTTCTTCACTACCTATTGCTCATTCGGCATTATGCATAGACGATCAAGGTCGCTACTGGGTTTTGACTCGTTTCTTTTCGAGTAACTGTCATTCTCATTATTAATCTCTGTTAAGTTCATTTTGCAGAACTGCATTTTCTTTCGTGTATACGTAAATTATCGTTTTCGCTTATTAATATTCATTAAATACATAATAAGTACCATATGTTGCTTCTTTCAACAACCTGACGGTCTCTTTGATTGTAAAATACTAAACATTTTATTCTAAGAACTATGCCAACAACAAATTTTTTAAAAAATGGTTCTTTAGCAAACAAAGGTTTTTTTTGCATCTGAGTGTATATTAGAAGCATGGCTTACTTCAATACGATTCTTAATTAAGAGTGCAGCTGAGGTGCGATGTCATACTTTAACCCAATTCATAATTTTTGCTGACTTACACCACTACGTTGCTCAGCTCACCAAATGTCTTGCCGAACAATGGCCATTGCAGAGCCATTTCCGAGCTTATACTTGCCATTGCTCGGCCAGTCATTTGTGTTAATAATTGTGATTTATTCTCTCATTGCGATTTTGTATTATATTTACATAAATTAAATAATTTCTAGGATTATTTCATGAATATCGACTTTCCCTCACTATTAGAAAATTAAATGGTTACATGCAATTTGGCAGTAGCGTAATACTGGAACCCAGTTTTTGAAATAATACTTTCTTTTGATTTCCTACTCAAAAATTCAAATTACTAAACATAAAATAGGTTAGTTATTTATTGAAACTTGTCATAATTTACAACATTTTATGTCTCTCAACCTTACACAAATGCGGTTCAAGTAAGAAAGTGTCTGGAAATAGAGTAGTGTGGACGCCCCAATTTGCAAATTGCTACAGTTTAAATATGAAAGTTATCTTACTTATTTGCAAACATAACATTTTTTGTGCAAAGTGAAATCAAATTTCTGTATTGAAATTTGAAATTAAAATTTAAACTAGTAGTTACATTTTAATTGACTAGAATATAAGTATGCTGAAGTATGTTAGTATTCAAGTTTCAATAGAAGGTCGTAAACTAGGAATTTTCAAGTACACAGTATTTAAAGTTTCATATGGAATGCACTTTGAACTTTATTCGTATCAAACTTTATTATCATTAGTAACTTTATAGGTAGTTTCGACTATACACGCTGATCATTATAAAACTTATAATTTAACAATGTATCACGGAGTAAACGCCTCCAGCGTAAATAAAATTGCATATGGAAGTTTTTATGCTTAGATGTACAAAATTACGATTTACGAGCTAAACACTATTTATAGTTTTAATTAGAATTTAAATTGTCAGACATAAAGTATGATAAACCTTTCTTTTTGCAAGTATGTAGTTAGTTCTAAGGACTAAAATTAAATTATTTTATGCTAAAAGCGAAGACTACAAATGATTCGTTCCAAATTAAAAAGGCGATTATGCATTTTCAGTAGGTTATTTTACAAAATTGACCATGATTAGGCCTGCGGGCACATACATGAATAACGTGATCTGCAAAAATAAAATGTTGACATAAAAAGCTGAAGTAACTAAAATAAAACTGAAATAATTTAATAAGATATAAAAAATAATCTAAAATTACTGTTTACAATGTTAAAATTAAATGCGTGTCTGACTAGGGTCCAATTATAAACTTGGACGGAAGTAACGAGCATATTGAAAGGTGCGATAATTTAATCACCAGGCAATTCAGATAAAATCAAAACATACACACACACCGTGCATACAGAGTAATTTAAGAACACTTAAGGGGGCTAGTTTATTGCCACTTTGTTAAAGCCCCATAAAACTAAGCTTAGATATGCCGTACACGACAAGTTGGAATTAAAACGGGTGGAGGGATTTTTTTTTTTCATAAATCCGCCTCTTACAATGTTATTATTAAATTTAATCGTAATTTAGTATATATAATCTCTAGAATTGTAATAAATTTATGATTAGTGTGCACTATGATTATTGGTATAAATTGTACATAAGCAAACAAGTATTAATTTATTATTATTCATGGGTTCATAAAATATAAATACAATAATAGGATACACACACTTTATCGATACCTACTTTGATATGTAGATATATTTGGATTCATTAAAGTTTCATGGCTATTTGCGGCAATTTTTTTGCAACTGCCTTGAACAGTTCGCATGTGAGGGAACATTTAATGACACGTGAAGAACAATTGGATCTGTTATATAAATAATAATAATCAACTTACACGATTAGTTTTTCAAAAAAATGACCAAAATGTTTAATGAACATTCAAATCAAAGTTTGCTTACTTCAATAAATATATAAAACATTGTCAATCTGGAAAAGACAATTGAAAACAGTCCAACGTGTGTTGAACAAACTGTTCAGTCAGAGTTCTAAAGTCGTAACCCAGTTTAAAAAGCACTGTCCTAGACTTTCAGCTTAAAAGACAAAACGATTTTTTTTTTTATTATCACTGGCTCATCTAAAATTTACTGCATACATTATGAACCGCATTTCTAGCGTGACCAATTTAAACAATTTAATCGACCGTGTTGTATTTTTGTGCGCAGAGGGTACACAAAACTCTGTTCTGTTACGCAACACATTCCATGTGCTACAAGATAAAAATTAGCGTATCTAGGTCAACGCACGTACACATGTCATTGTAATAAGCCAGGATTGACTAGCAGCAATTTTGAAGAATGCGGCTTGTAAGTTACAATGAGCTAGCGGATAGATACAGCGAAACATAAAATACGGCCACACGCAGAATATGTATTTATAGTTTCCCTACATATATGTAGGCACTTTACTGAAGTTAACGATGCAGTTCTAACCTACATAAATTTACGATATGTATCTGCATTTGGAGCCAAACGGTTTATGATTTTATGCACATTCGTTTATGTTTAAATATACGAAATTAGTACAACAAATATTAGTGTCGCGTTCAAATACCAATATTTCCGTAGATAACATATTGTACTTTACGATACATAATGGGGATTTCATATAACGCTGGTGAAATAATCACTTTAAAGGTTTTTCAAGTGGGAAGTCAAGAATATTTGAGCTATACATTAAGATAGCAGCTCTTTTCCATTTCCATGTCTTTACTTTCTCCATGTAATCATTCAAAGATCACAGGATTTTTATTTCATTTTTACAAAATACAGCAGCGAACCCAAAGGGATCTGCGAACTATCACTAACAATCTGCGAACTAATAAATCACAAACAAGAGTAGTAATTGCATTAGTGACATACTTCAGTAGATGTCGCGTTGGCAGCACACGACAGTAGAAGTTGTATAAACGACGAATGACAGTAGAAGAGACAGATGACTGCAACAAATTGTACAAACGACAAAATAAATCGTGTCGATTTTCCTGTTATTTAAAGGCTGATCTCAATAACTAACATATCAATATCAATGTAATGTGTTGCTGATATTCAGTTTATGTACAATGAGCAATGAACTGATAAAGTCGCATCTGCAAATTACATTATAGATAAAGTTGTGCTAGAGACAAATGAAAGTTGAACTCGTGTCAGCCATATTAATGTAGAAGTCTTTTGAAATTTATATAACTGTAGAAGTCATGCGAATATAAAAAACAAATATAATGGGTCCCCCCAAATTGGACGCCGGATTTAAATTTCACACCATTTTTTGTTGGATTAGCGTTTGGTAACTCTAATATGTTGCAGTTATAATCTATGATTCTTTCAATCAAAAATTTAAAAAAGTAAACAAAAATAAAATTGTCGCATTTAGGGCTCGGAAAATCCTTGCATGAATCATGAAAAGCAAATGCACCCTAAACGAGTCACCGTATAGTGTGGATTACCATAACTTGTAATGTGGTTCCCGCAGAACAAGCCACCTGCTATAGATCTCTTCCCGGTGCAATTTCACTGAATGCTGACATCAATTATCCAACAAGATCTTATGTGCAAATTATTTAACATGGTTAACATCCACAATCAGTTGACGATCTATACTTGCGATAGACGATCAAAAACGAATTCCGAAGTGTTATCGATAAAATTGACCAGAGATTGTGCTAAACTGTTATAGATTTTTTTTCGCAGAACCAAGATTTGCAGCCGAAGTTGAGGTGGCCATGTATATTAAATAATTTTTCTTATTCAATCGGAGAATGTGCACTTTAATACGTAATAAAAATCCAATCAAGCACTGTGAAGTTCATCATTAGGACGGGTGGTTTTAAAAACCTATATTTGCACCGTTGTAAATAAAAATGCGAAATTACGCCTCTTCGCACGGTCTGCGTTCGGCTATACTCCCACAGGTACAAACTGGATTGCCCGGCCAATCACAACAGCCGACCCCCGCCCTACAAACACGTGGACTGTGCATTTCGTCTCCAGCGTAAACAAACGCAGACCGCAGGCACAAAACGCGCTGGCGAGAGCTTGACAGATGTTTGTTGTATTTTAATATTTAATTTTAAATGATTGTAATTGTTCAAGTAGTGCAAAAAATAGTAGACAGGGTGTCCTAAATAGAGTAGGATTGCATGGGTATCTTTGTTATTTTGAAAGCTAGAAATCTGGTTAAATGGGCAACGTTATGCAGTTTTGTATGTTGCTTTAGATTATGTTGAAAAATTTTCAAAAGTCCGAGCAGTTTAGAAATTATTTCAAAAAAAAATAAAAATTGCGATTTTCTAAAAACTACGATATTTCCAAAATTATTAAAGATGCGGAAATAAGTTTAAAATAAAAGTTACTTGGTTCGATTGCACCAACTTAAGAATCAAGTCAAAACAAAAGTCAATATAGCAGTTTCCGAGATATAAATAGCAACTTTCTTATTTTAAATGGCCACCATTTTTGATTTTAACTCGGCTAAAGCGACTTTTTTTTTCCTTCTCAACAATGTATAACAACCTAGGTCAAAATAAAAAAGAAGGATTTATTAATTGTTCCCATTTGTATTTTATTCTATAAATTATTTTTAAAACAAATGTAAAACAAATAAAAAAACGAAATACAACTAAGTAGTAAAATAACAATAAATTATAAAAATGCTCAAAATGCTGACTGTTATTGACTAAATGGCAAAAAATAAGCTAAACATAATTGACAGCGTTTTAGAGTATTGTCTGTTACTTATCGCAATATGTTGCGAATAACGCCTTTTATTGCCTCTCTCATTGCTTCACGAAGTTCATCTACATTACTATAATTGAAGTTAATTCCATAAATTTTGTTTTTAAAGTACCCTACAAAATAAAAGTCAAGAGGCGTCAAGTATGCAGATATGGCTAACCACTGAACAGTTGTATTAGTTGCTATTACTTTATTATTAAACGGGCCATTTAAATAAGTAATAACATCTCTAGCATTGAGTGGACGGGCGCCAGCTTACTGGTACTATATTTGTTTTGAAGAATTTCCAAATGACGTTGTGCACTTAGAAATATTATAGCACCATGTAAATCATTTCCCAATATGATACAAAATTCGTTAAAGCCGAACCGCACTTGCATTTGCCATGGAATGACTATGTGTGGATTTTCTTGAGCCCAATAGTGTTCGTTAGGATCATTAAATAATCCACAATTAGAAAAGTAGGATGCAACTATCCATAAAATTGTATTTATAAAATCACCATTTAACGTAGTTTTGTTGATTAACCTTCTGCAAAATGTTAATCTAAGGATGTTATCATTTGCTTGTAAAGTATGAGAAATATGCAATTTATAAGGGTAAAAGTTGTGCTTTTTTTAAAATTGTTGAGCCTCTTAGATTTAGACGTTAACTTGATTTTCTAGTTGCCGAGTTGAAATGTTCGGATAAGCGAACATTTAACGTTGTCAATTACTGTCAGAATTTTGAGCATTTTTTATAATTTATTGTTATTTTACTAGTGAGTTGTATTAGGTTCTTTAAATTTCTTACATTTGTTTTAAAAATAATTTAAAATATAAAAAAAAAATTGGAATAATTAATTTTTCCCATATTTTTTAATTTTGACATAGGTTGTTATAAATCGTTGAAAAGAGAAAAAGAAAGTCTATTTAGACGTATAAAACTCAAATATGGCGGCCATTTAAAATAAGGATGTTTATATTAATATCTCGGAAACCGCATTCTTGACTTTTGTTTTGACTTGATTCTCAAGTTCTGCGATCGAACCAAGTAACTTTCATTTTAAACTTTTTTCCGCATCTTTAATATTTATGAATATATCGGAGTTTTTAGAAAATCGCGATTTTTAGTTTTTTTAGAATAACTTCTAAACTGCTCCGACTTTTGAAAATTTTTCATCATAATCTGAACATATAAAACTGCACGGTATTGCCCATTTAACCATATCTCTAGCTTCAATAATAAGAAAGATACCCATGCAATCCCACTCTATTTAGGATACCCTGTGTACACCACGGTTGTGAACATTATTTTCAGCCTTGGTGGATAATATACTCCATCGCACTTCTTTTAGAGTCGCATGGATTAAGTTTTATCTTATTTAACGTCCAATGAAACAAACTATTTCATCGTATCGATACTAACAAATAACTGAAATCTGTCACACCCAAGTAAGTCTGGCCTCGTCTGTATCTGTATTCTACAATATATCATTCATAGCATAATTTTCTTGACGTAGTTTCTAAAGTACGTATTGCAGTGAAAAATTGGAACGAATCGCATGTAATAGAAACTAGATAACTCAGGACTTGATAGAGCTAAAAAAAGAAAAAAGAATAACAGAAATGTGCAGCACTGAAAAGTAGACTTTGAGCGAATGGTCTAAATGTAAATATAGAAGTTATTTGTAACGACAGTTTTTCATTTATTTAGAAAATATATTTGTATTAAAGATTCACTACAATTTCTTCAGAAAGCTCTATAAAATGTGTGGTATTTTCTAATTGTTACCAATACAGGGTGTCCCAAATTAAATAGTATCTTTCATATTATTAAATGTAGAGAATCGTTGAAATGGGCAAAGTCGTCTAATTTTAATGCTGATTCAGATTTTGAGAAGCATTTTAAATTCCGATCAGATCAAAAATTATTTAACAAATTACTGAAAATTGCGTTTTCTAACAAGTCAAATTTCTCGGTAATTAAAGATGAATAAGTGATTATCTACTCAAACTGTATCTAATGTGTCTCAACTCAACTCAACTGTATGTACTGTAACTCAACTCAGCTGTATCTACTGCCTCCGCCCACAGACGAGCATACTGCATATTTTATGCGTAATAATGATCGAAGTGAAGGAAAATGAAAATGTAGTAATTTCTGCAAACCTTCTGGTAAATTGATACAGTTTCTAATCTAAACGGTGAATACAGTGTATTTGATAATTCAGCCTGTGTCAGGTGTTTTAAAATAAGTTTATATGACTATAATATAAGAATCTTCCTTGAACTGCTCTTTCACAGTAATCTTTCACAGGATTTAGCATGACTTAATCAATAAGTGATTGCCAGACTTTCAACATAAGAACAGGGAAAATGTCATGTTGCTGAGTATTTGGCTTAAATAGGCATGCAATAAAATATTAAAGACACCGATTTACTTTTGTTTAAAGAAATTTTTCATTATGATTTATTTTCACAGATTTCTGGAAAATTTATACAGCTACAAATGTAAACCTTGAATACAGTGTATTTGATAATTGAGCCTGTGCCAGGAGGTATATTATATGACTATAATATAAAAATCTTCCTTGAACTGCTCTTTCACAGGAATCCTTCACAGGATTTAGCATGACTTAATCAATAAGTGATTGCCAGACTTTTAACATAAGAGCAGGGAAAATGTCATATTGCTCTATGTATTTGGCTTAAATAGGCATGCAATAAAATATTAATGACACCGATTCACTTTTGTTTAAAGAAATGTTTCATTATGATTTATTTTCACCCATTTACAACTAAAAGTTACTCCTAGTAT
This sequence comes from Othius punctulatus, assembly GCA_951805005.1. Taxonomy (NCBI): domain Eukaryota; kingdom Metazoa; phylum Arthropoda; class Insecta; order Coleoptera; family Staphylinidae; genus Othius; species Othius punctulatus. The sequence goes on from OX638142.1 coordinate 30,380,334, forward strand.
TATTTGGGAGCGGCGTTCACACAATAATTCACTCAATTTTTATTCACAATGTATGTATCTCAAGTATGTCTGAAATAAATTATAACATTTTTTGTATTGATTTATTGTGAGAAATATTGTAGCACTCGTGTGAATTACATATAGAACAAAATGTGGCCTTGTAATTGATTAGTCCGCATATTTTCAACGCGTCAATAATAACTAATGAAGCAAAATTTAACCAAATTTTTAACGTCTCAATACATATATCTGGAATACTCCATAGTGTCCTAATAATTTGCAGTTACCCAAATAACTATTAACGTAACTTAATATGGTCAGACGTTATAAATTATTTTAATCCAGTGTAAAACCTGAATATTTTTGTCATTTCTAACGAATTCTCACATCTCTATTTTCCCATTACAACAACGTACGAATGCCATTAAATCCAATCGATTAACTTACACCACCCCAGCAGCAGAGTTAATTCCGCGGTTATATCAACCCCCAGCAAAACCACATCACTCACCTTAAGACAGAAGTTCTATGACCCTAGAAATTTCTGATTCCACCTTCTCACACGGCCCTTCTTGCCGTGCTGCAATTGCCCGTCTGTTATGTTGCAGTGGTTACGTCACTTCCCTTCGGATTAACCTAATTGCCGCTCAGCGCTGCCCCCATATCTCATCGTTGCAATTATTCCCTAATTACACTGAATTAAGTACTGAATAGAAGTGGCGAGATAAGCACACTTTCCCGCACCGCTCCCATGCGTTTCGTCACTCCTAGGCCGCATCTCTCGCTATGCGTTCTACAAATTGAAATCATTTTTATGCTAAACGACGCGAGGATAGCACAGCAAATTAACATGCTAATTTAAAAAGCGACGAGATGAGTGCGAATATTCTGCAAAGTTACCTCGTCGAAAGGGAGGCTGAATTAATGTGGGGACATTATTATTCACTCAATTAATAAATATTCATCGCTGCAATTTTATACCAATTCATTAAAAAAAAGTAGTTAGATAATTAATTCATTAATGGAAATTTATGCGTCTACCAATAATTTTATTACTTATTCCGACTAATAGATGGAGATGCAGAATCTAATTTCAAATCACAGCGTGCGGTGATATAACGTACAAATCAAACCGGCCGGATCCCATTATGATGTTGATAGAATTAATAAATTATATCGGAAAGGATGTATTAGTTAACCTGATCATTTTAACCCAATTTATGCTATAAGAAATATACTACAAAATATTGCCGTTGAGTTAAAAACTGATGTTAATTTTTATTTAACGACAGCCTATTTAAGCAGCTATTGTCTATTAAATTTGAAAATTTTGCCTTTATGGATTTCGCTTCATCCTTATCTGGTTCTTGAACGTGCAAGAATAATTTAACAGTACATATGATCGCCTGTTTCAGTTCCCCTTCAAAGCTACGTTAGTATGGGAGAAATTTAGTCGGCTTAAACTGGCCACAACTGGTAAGTCGCTAATCTAGTGATTAAGGAAGGCGAAGCATTAGGACACAAAAACACGTGCATTTGTTTTTTCTTCGATATGAAATGATTTATACAATAGTTATTATTATTTCAGGCAGGAAGGAAATACGATTCTGTAATAACTTCTATATCCAAATGTTTATATTGAACGTTACTACAGAATTTCATATCAAGTTATCCATAGGTAGTACGATGAACATAAATGAATCGTAGTCCTATTAATTTGAGCTAACCATGGTGCAGACTGGAGTGGCGCCACGGCATTTGTCTGTTTCAGACTGTGGTATGATTTTTACCCCATTTCTGCGAAATGTTCAAACAGCGTACGAACTTCCATAACCTCCTCGGACCCTGATTATCATATACTATATTACGGCTCAACAATTTTTTTTTGCCAATTTCCAATTTCCAATTGGAATTTGGCTATGTTTCCAGCGGTATCATATATAATATGCGTGAGGTGGTTGCGCACAAAAATTCACAATCTAATCGCACGTGTTCTAGAGTGTCTGGTCATTAAAAATCGAGCAGTGTTTGTGCAGTCATGGCGTCCAGTTCGAAACGTGATAAAACAAGGTAAGTAATGACTAATTATGCATTTTGCGCTAGCGTCTCATTGAGTGAAGGTTAGTTGTTGGTTCTAGTGCCTTCAAAGCTACAGTATCTACTCGAAGTATCTTTGGTGATACTTCGGGCCTTACCCAATATCCAATACAATTGTCTATCATCCGTTTTTTTAGCTCTCTCTGAGAAAGAACTCCAGGAGATCGTCGATAATTGGGACTTCGATGACTCTGATCTTGATGGTGATATACTACCTGATGATGACAGTGAAAATGAAGACGAAATTGGTGAAATGGAAGAAGATGTGCCAGAGCAAACGGCCGAAACTGATGATGACGGTAACAGTACCACAGAAAGTAGCGAAGAAAATGAAGCACAGGAGAGGCAAATTGGAGGTACAGTCTCTTCTTCAGATGACGAGCAGCCTTTGGTTCACTTGCTACCAAAGGGAAAGAAAAGGAAATGGAAGCGAAGTGCTTTTGTACCTACAATTGGTGTGATACATTCACCAACGGTTGGTGCTGAACTTTTGCCTGAAAGCATTCCGGATCCAATAAGTTATTTTAGCAAATATCTCGAAGACGATTTCTTTGAATCCATGGCCCTTGTGACCAACATGAACGAAGTAAATAAAACCGGAAAGTCTTTAAATACTTCTGCGGCAAAGCTGAAAGTTTTCGTTGCATGCAGCATGTTAATTGGCATCTACAACCTACCACGAATCAGGATGTACTGGCAAATGGATTCCAGAGTACCAATTATTTATGAAAACATTTCCAGAAATCAGTTTTTTGCGCTTCGAACTCGTTTAAAAATAGTAGATGACAATGCTGTATCGAAAGAAGCCCGGGAAAATGATAGATTTTGGAAAATAAGGCCAATGTTAGACCGAATTCAAAAAGCGTGTCTACAGAATGAAAGGAAAAGGAAATGAAATATCAGTAGATGAACAAATGATCCCTTTTCATGGTAAGGTATGAACTGAAATATGACTGTTGGTGTCAAGAATTTTGTGTTGACGACGGCAAAAGGAATTCCATTGGACTTTCTCATGTATGAAGGAAAGGGAAAAACAACGGAATCCTGCTTGGTACCTACTCCCGAAAAATTAGATGTTGGAGGAACGGTGATTCTCAGACTTGCGTATACTTTACCAGTTAGAGTATGCGTCTTTACTGATAGATTTTTTACGTCAATGCCATTAATACAAACGCGTCTCGCTCGAGGGATTACCCTCACTGGCACTCTCATGAAAAATCGAATCCCAAAAGTGGTGAGTTTCAGAACCGATAATCAAATGAAAAAATCTGGCCGTGGCTCCCAAGATATAACTGAGGATAATAAAATAGCTTTGGTTAAATGGTACGACTCCAAACCAGTTCATATCGGGTCTTCGGAATTTCTAACTGAATCTGTGGGATTGTGCAAGCGCTGGTCAAAAGTTGACAACAAATACATTGAAATAAATCGTCCATCTCTTGTAAAATCGTACAATGAAAACATGGGAGGCATTGATTTGCTTGATCGAGTTATTTCAAACTACCGAATGAAGAGTCGTACTAAGAAATGGACCATTCGTGCAATTTACCATTTTGTAGACTTTAGTGCAGCGGCCGCCTGGCTAGAATATCGAGAAGATGCTGAAGCTGCAAATGTTCCAAAAAAAGAAAACTGGATTACCTTGATTTTAAATTTTCAATTGCGAAAGCACTTTTGTCGTCAGGACTTGCTGCAAACCCGCAAAATTCAGATTCGAGTGACAGTGAGGACGAGGAAACAGCGTAGACCAGTAGAAAGGGCAGAAAGGTGGAGGCAATTCCCGAGAAAAGGATTCGAAAGAAAGAGAACAAACATCTTCCGCAGTTCATGAAACATCAACAAAAATCACGATCTAAATGTCGCTATCCGGGCTGCAAGAAACTCACTTTTGCCAAGTGCTCATTTTGTAAGGTTTTTTTTATGCTGCAGCGTTGACCGAAACTGTTTTGCGTAATTTCACCAATAAAATACAAGTTCAATATGATTTTTTTTGTTGGGCGTAAGGCCCATAGCATCATTAGTGATACTTTAGTTTTTCCAAAAATTGACAAAAAAAAAAGATCTTACTGGAGGGTGTTACTTGGACCCAAAATAATAAGTTGTCTCATTTACTATAAAGATTTTATAATCAATTTAGCGGTGGGCCCGAGGAGGTTATATACTTCTACACTTGCTTACTCACGACTCTGTTCCACAACAGAGCCACGGAGCCATCCATTTGTCATATAACAAAGCCTACGGATGACATGAATTGAAAGGCACTGTACACGCTGCAACTTTTATTTAGGGTTACCATCCGGATTCGGATAACTTCTGATCAAGATGCTAAACTATTCGGAATCCGCATCCAACGGGTGTCGGATAGTGATCACAAAAGTTGTTGAAGTAAATTAAAAACAAGGCAATTTTAAAGAATGAATGTACGTGTATATTATAATGAAATGGTTGTAATCTCCTGCATCTCATATTTGATATAACTGGATACGGATACAGATTGCGAGAGCTTCAATGTCAGATATAATTTAGAAACTTCGGACATCTGGTGTCGAATAGTTGGGTATTTGGGCATTCGGATATCGGAGTTCTTAAATCTTCGGATATCTACAAGCTTACTTTCAAGAATAAGTAGTATTCATATCTGCTGCCCACGTATGTGAGAACGTTTCATCTTAAGCATAGACACAAAGCATAAATACAAATAAGTACATACGACTTAAATAAAGTATCTGGTTGTTAACAATAGGTATAAAAGCTGCGCTTAATAAATTAGTCCCTGCTTTTAACAAATAACCAATAATTTTTATTATAGAACAGTTCGATTGTTTCGAGATAAAGTGTAAAATGTAGAATTAATTTCCAATAGAATCTGATAGTAATTTTATGCTATCGCTCCTGCAATATCCCCCTTTAAATTGCCAGTCCATATGATATTAAGGGTTAACGGGGTGCTTTAGATAGTGATCGCTTTATACTTCTTCCCCGTCCGTGTATATCATTTGATTAAACAACTTTATCGCCGTCGCAGATACTATCTTGACGTCGGCATTTAAAGAACGTTAATGAAAACGTATAAGCGCGTACATGTTTCCAAAATTAATTAGTGGCACATACATTACAAGCAGGGTGTCCCTGCGTTTCCAACTTCGGAGCTACTTGAATTAGCATATTTTCAATCTAGGGATAAATTGGGATTTCACCGCTTTAAAGACTGGGGGAGGTCCCCAACGCACTAAAGCTAATTCGAACCAAATTTTATAATTCCAGAAGCAGGACCGGCAATATATAACGCGTATATATTTGCAACTATGTATATTTAAATTTCTACAATAACAAATGAAGCGTTTCATACACTTATTTGATTTTATTGGGGCGAAATTCCGTCAACCGTTTTCCACCCAATAACATTATCCAATAACTTTAGAAGCTCACCGTGAACGATCATGGCCGGGGCCGGAAATCAAGAGTCGCACTGCATGTTAAAATTCCATTCTCATATTTATCTGATACCGTTCAGATACCCATGCGACAAATGTTAAAATAACAAAACTTTATTAATAATAAACATAAAATAATAGTTTCATACACAGTTCATATGTAACATCATTAACCCAGTGATATGTTTTTATAATCTAAACAATTATCGGCAAAATTATGTACACAAACAGACGTTGTACCAATTTCCCTGAAATAGGTCTAATCATGTAATATAAAATGCAGCGAGGCTATAAATCATGTAAACAGCAGCAGTTTTATGACGTAAATTATAAAATACTCGATTAGCTATAAAATGCAAATACCCATATTATCACTTAACATGGGAAACTGTTTAAAAGGCGCAAATACGATAGGATCGATCCCGCTTTTTCTCGCAGGCTTCACCGTAGCCGGGGCGGTTCATTTCAAACGCAATCTGAATAATACAAATACCGCTGGCTGATTTATTTATCTTGTATTTTCGAGAAAAGTCCCATCCGACACTTAACCTTTCGTCGATTGTCGTCAACACCTAGGTGCTAATTTATTGGGCTGAATTTGATGCGCATTTGCATATCAAATATTTACACCGTCGACTGAATGAATCTTTAATGAGATTTTACTACAAGCGAACAGATGTTCCAATATTTACGGGATTAATTACGTACACACGAGGTAAATTATTAAGCGCCCAATTAATCTGCAAATAACTCAGCGGTGTTTGTTGTTATGATGTATATTAAATTGGCGCCGACATCCGTGTTTCATTCATGATTCAATCCTAGCAATGTGCGAGCGAGCCAATTCACGGCTGAATTTTGGCGAGAAACGGTAGCTGTATGTAGATACGCGCAGCATGTTAACCAACGAGCGCCGGATGGAGAACACATAAACGCGAGTGACATGGCATAACTTTTGTCAGTTATAGTAGTTGACATGTCATCCGATAGAATACCGTGAATCAACAAATTACTTTCATTGCAAGGTGCACTCGTTTAGTTAATCAGTTAATGTTAATCTAATATGGTAACCATAAAGACAAAGGTAACGGTAGTTACTGTGTTTTGTTATAGTGAATTTAATGAAAACAAAGCTCTAAAAATCTGTGGGAATTGAAATTAAGAATTTTCAACACTGATTGAACATCGGACAGTTCGTCGCCGATTGCAGCCGGACTGTTCACCGCAGGAAACGCATAGCAGTATTCACTCAACAATTCGCCGCTGTATCACTCGCCGTCGGATAGTTAGTAAATTGAAGGTAACATTTTGTTTCGTTAATTATTCAAACTAGCGTTAGACATAACCACTGATAACCTGCGGCCGAATGATTTCACCCAATAATATGCGGCACATTGAAAACGATAAGTCGCGCAAGCGTTGGCCGCCAGATAATCACAGCAGGATTGTTCGCAAAGAGTTGTTCATAAATTGAAGCTTGCATCATGGCCATTGCATCATGATCAACTTACAACGCCATCTCAAATAGCTTTGCGAATTCAAAAGGTGATTGCAGCCGAATGATTCATCGCACAACTGTTCGTCGCGGATTGCCATGGCACAGGATTTCAGCATTTATTAATTATGTTCTTCAATTATGCTAAATAGAAAATTTCAGTATTGCAGTAATCTAATGCATAGTCATAATTTGTTAGCACTTTAATTGTAACCAGTATTTCTCTCCCATCCTTAAAAATGTCTATAAAATTATGCTACAACAATAAACCAGTGGATTAGAATAAATTATATATTTGTATATTGACCCTAACTATCTTAACAAATCTTAACAAACATAAAGCGGTAATGGTAAAAGGCACTCGCAACGTAAGATAAAATGAAATTAGGGAATAGAAAGGGAAGAACAAAGCTTGGGTCGATGAGTGCGGATATTGAGCGGGAAGGAAAGTGGATTAGAGCATTTGCTGAAGGAAGAGCAGGAAATCAAGTAGAGAAAAGTTCAGAGGGAGGAAATGGAAACATTTTAATAAATATAGTGGGAAGGATGGAACGAACCTCTAGTTTGTAGGAATGCATATTCATTATAAGGGCTATGGTGATGCACGATAGAACCATGCATACTAAATCTCCATAAATAATACCCTCAATGTTAAATATTTAATTATAATTACATGATGACAAATAATATATGTAGGTATATATCCAGGGAGTTTCAAAAATACCTGACGATTTTTATTTTCAGATTGTCATTTAGTGATGTAATAACACTTGATACAGCGATTATTTTTTACAGGTATAAGAGAGTGAAACATTGGACCTCATATTACATACATTAAAATCAAATATATGCGAAAACTCGACGCATTATTTAAAATTTATTCAAATTTATAACAAGGTGCTGGTAACGTTTGTATAGGTAGTGTAGACTGTAGACGTAGTAATTAACATAGATGAGGCCACTCCAGTATCCCTTATGCGAAAATTTGTTGATGCTTGCCTTTACACTCTTCAATTAACTAATAATATGCAGTTCATTTTCTTTTGATTTTTGATTTTTATTGTTTAGTATTTACGCTATAGTAGCCATGGAAACAGACTGCTGTTGAAAGCTAATCGGGGACTGTTAAACCAGTCCTACTGACACTTGACTGGGTTACTCTTGGGTAACGTAATTATTCATAATTTCCCGGTTAATTACATCTTTCGGAGCTATTCGGCGTGATGGAATATGAATTGCATAAGTAATTTTCAGACGTGTTAGAATAATACGTCGGGAATATACGAGTTGCAACATTGTTACTAACTTTTCAACACTCGTGTAGGTTTTCAACACATTGAGTAGGTTGAATACAAGTACAAGCTATATTTCTGTCGATTTCTATAAGCAGCACAATTGAGTTACAAAATGTAGAGATAACTATCTTTATTAGGCTATTGGCCCTCGGCCTTTCCGCCTTGTAAGATGTATTTAACCTGCGGTGATATTTTACATGAGAATCAACTCAACATATAAATTACAAATGTTAATATTACAAGTAATAATTTATCTTCAAATATAATATTTCACTAATTGATTCGGGGTTACAGTCCATTTCATAATAATCTACTTTAAAACGCTGTAACAAAAGTGAACATTAAGTAAAAGTAAGCTTTAAACGCTACTTAAAGTTAGGCCCGCTTCAATGGCCTTTATAAAGTCAACTTTAAAGGATACATGTGTTTTGAAAAGCATTTTGAAAATTAAACTGGACTTTAAAATTTAAGTTCACTTTAAATTGATTATGAAATTGATTGTGAGTGTGATTTAAATCATTTTTTTTTGTTTTTTTTAAATTAAATATTGTTTTCGCATTATTTGTGCATAATTTACTACAAAAAAGAGTAAACGTCAACAATACTTTTATTTAATTTTTGATCAAATCTTGTGTAGTTGAATAAATTTGAACTTTATTCTCTTATGAAGTAATAGTTATTTAAGCATTAAGGGCGGTAAGTATTGTTTACCAGTCGAGGTCGAGTTTGCGCCCGAGCTATAACGAGGGCTAGCAATAAAGTCCGAGACTGGTCAAAACTTACCTCTCGAATTGCTTAGTTTGTGTTTGATTAATTTATTTTCGCAACTTGAACAAAATAAAAAAATGCATTCTTGCATTGCTTGAACGAAATTGCATTCGTTCAGTTGTAAAATGAATTTCAATTAAAATAAACAAGAAATGGCCATTGAAGAGGCTGCAGATGCTGCCTGTTCCTTTCTACTGCCGGAGAAGTCGAAGGGGCGTCATCAAAATGCGTATGTGTTTTAAGTGTTTTAAAGAGTGGTACCAGAGAAAGAATGCTATTGAAATTAATTTACTTACTTCCCTGAGGGAGGTAAGTGTTTACTTACTTCCCGTTGTTCATAGTAACCAAAGATTGATCGGTAAGTGGGGCTTACTTCCATCAAATCAATGTCACAACAGTGTACTTACCATGCAGGGAGTGGAGAAAAACAATTACGTATTTTTAAGACTTTGAGAGAGCGTACTTAATAATATTTGCACACAATCGTACGATTTTGGAATATTTTAGTGACGATTTCGGCCACCCTTTTTTGCCGATTCCAGAAAGAAATATTTATTGATTAAAATTATCCCAAAAATATTATATTTTTATAAACCATAATAGAATAACAATAAAAATAATAATTATAGTAATAAAATAGTAATGCCTACAATCATCAAATTAAAAAAACACCTATGCAATTTGACTTTTGCATTGCATTTCATTGCAATTTCACATTGCATGATTTAATAAAATAAAGCGAATGATATAAGAAAAACTTAAATTAATTTAAAGTTAATGACAATAATCGTGCCATCCCACGCGATAAGTGTCATCATTCAAAAAGATGATAATATTGTTAATAAATACCATGAAAAAAAATTAACAAAAACGTTCTATGAGATTGACCAAATTACACATTTTATAGAATTATTTAATTAGTGTTACTGATAAAATGCACATAATAAGATAGCAGTTAACGTTATCAACGTAACGAAATAATAAAACAATAACATTTGTAGTCGAATGACTTAAAAATAAATAAATATTTAAAGTTACACATTAATGAAATACTTTTAGAGAAACTAAATCCAAAATCTGAAACAAAATCAATAATCTTCAATGACTTAAAGCCAACATGTTTCATGTCATAAAAAAAAAAATGTGACCCATATTACTTATTACCAGGGTTCGAATAAATCATGATTTAAAAAAAAGTGAAAAATCAATGGCTTCTTTATATTTTTTGCCAGTGAGCGAAGCGACGACTCCCAATTATTGTCTGAAAACGGTAACCCTTACCGTACGATATGCTTATAACTTTTTTTGCATGATTGGAGTATTTGGAATAATACTCCTACATTTTTTCGGGATGTGCAGTAAAATTGCTAATAAGTTTCCTCCGCTTTGGAAGAAGGCGATTTTTTATATCATTTCCTACTCCATATCTAGTGGAATCTGGTTTTAGTCGTGTAAGGGTTCGGAATATCCATGTTTTGTATAAATTAATTTAACATAAAACCACGAAAAATGACTCATATTGATTGAGACGATTAGTAGTAATTTTATAACAATTTCATACTCAGGTATAAACATTGAAAAACACGTAAAAGCCAAGTATTGTTTTAGAAAAGGAAGGGGTGATCATTAGGGGATTTAATAAGTAATCTGATTAAATTTGAATTCAATTTGAATAGATTACAAACGAAATTACGAGAACTTTTATAATCGTTAATATTATAAAACGTGGTCCATCCGCGATGACGCAATTATATAAACAATCATAGAGGAGCGAGCCGGCTGATGAGTAATCAACAGTTTGGTAATTTTGTATCAATAACCTTGCTATAGGGCACATGAGAGATCACCGAAATGAAAATTAAAGTTAAGGGGAATCACACAAAATCGCAGAGTGGGCGAAATTTTAATATAAATAGCATCGTTTTGCATGCGAAAAGTTTGTTGGTTCCAGATTCGCGAGGCGACGGGCCGTTATTATGTCATCAATAGTATACGCGAATAGCATTATGAAGAGTATTATCCGATTTATTTAAAAGTAACTATGTTCAGGATGGTATTGATTATTTCGAAATTGAGTAGTAATAATCGGTACATTCGTACCAAGGTACCAAAAACAAATACCCCGTGAAGTATATATATATATAGTATATATATATATATATATATATATATATATATATATATATATATATATATATATATATATATATATATATATTAAACGTTTTATGACTTGAAATGATTCCGCCTGTCTCCCGTGGGTTAAACGGGCCTTGCAGGACTGTAATCCCTATCATAAATATTATATCCCTATCAGGCCGTATCATAAAACCCATAAAATCCATTATAGGGACTTTTACTGGAAGCAGCCGTCATATTTTACTATTTAGTAATAAATCTTACTGTTGCAATATCAAAATTAATTTATTTCAATAATCGATGCATTTTTATTGACTAAGATTACACTGAAATGTTTGGAATTGCATTAAAGTATGTTCTGACAAAAACTATATAAATAAAATTACGAATTCTTTGTGACATAACGTATAAACTACCGAATGGTTAAAATTATTTTTTTTATCGTCAGATTGGGCTTCATCAATATCTAAACTTGTGTACTTATTTTGGATTTTTTATTTCAATTAGAAGCCATTTTGGCCTGGTAATAAAACTTGAATCACCCGGTATAATCTATTATTGACTTTTCCTTTTTGCTTCTCGTCTCTCTCGTGTGTCTGTGGATTTCTTTGTGTCTAAATCTGGTATTTACAATCACCATGTTGTTTATTAGACAGAAGTCTAGCATTATTTTCCCATTGCTGTTTTTTGCTTTTTCTCCGTGCTTTCTTATTATCCCCTCATAACCTTCCGTTTTATTACCCACCCTGCTGTTAAAATCTCCTGCTACTATTGTCTGTCCTCTAGTTTCCTCTACGGTGTGCTGCAATTATTCCCAAAATTTGCTCTTAGATTCTTTGCCGTCGTCTTCATTCGGGCCGTACACTATTACCATTGATTATAATAGCCTATTATAATCAATGCTATCACTATCCCCATTCGCCTTTCCTGTTTATTTTCCAGTTATATCACCATGATTCTCTCTGGTGAGTATTTCCATTCTTTAACTTCTTTTGCTTTTTCTTCCGTTAGTAATACACCCACTCCTGCACTTGCGTTTTCGGTTTTACTCACTTCGCTATAGTATAGCACATATCCTCCCTCTAATACTATCGTACCTTGTCCTTTATTTTTGTTCAGTTATCGCAAGTATCTGCAGGTTTGCCTTCTCCATTTCTTTTGTGAGTTCATCTTCGTTCTCTGTTATTCCTCTTATTCCATGTACCAAATTTATATCTATCTTTTTTCCTCGAAATTCCCTTTTATTTGTTCCAGGTCTGTGTCCTGTTCCTTGGCTGTAGTCGTCTTCGTATGGACCTTCGTCTTCTTCATTAGGTTTTTGTCCTATTCTGAATTTAGGTGACTAAACCCCTCTAATCCCTGACTCTAATCCCTCATTGCGTTGGTTCCATTTATATGTTTTATCGTTTATGTTCAGTTTTTGGTATCCAATCTTTAGTCTATTCCCTTTAGTCCTCTCTTGTATTGCAATGCTTCTAATCTCTCTCTGTATTTCTCTTTCTGTAGCTGTCAGGTCATGGTCAATGTATATTTTGGTCTTGCTCAGCTTATTGCTGTTTGCTTTCTTGATCTCTTTATTTTCCCATGTTTCGATCTCCACTAGCACCATATCTGCACCATTTAAATAAAATTATTACTAATAATGTTGGATAACTAGCAAACTAATTAGCTCACACTTACATGTGCAAAAAATAAAGTATTTTTAAAATAGTGTACTAATTTTTTGAATAAATAATTGTAAATAAATAGAAAGTACAGTTTTCTCTTGACAAGAGGTACGGGGGCCATGGATGAAATTTGATTTTTTTAGGGGGCCACATATAAAAAAGGTTGAGAAACACTGGTGTGGACGATCGAATGTCATACAACAATCGCACACAACAAAATTGTATGACAGGTTATACAACTTTGTTACAAGGTGTGGTTGCGCCTTTGGACACAAAGGGTTAGTGGTTATATAACCAACAATCATAAATTATAAAACTGTAGGTGTTACATAACGTCCAAGTTAAAATATTTGAGCAAAAGGTTTAATATAAAATGTAAAAGTTAAGGAACCGTTACAAACTTCATGTTGTCGTTACGGTTTTTTTTTTTTTTTATTGGTTGTGATACAGCATAAAAGTAATCGAGACAGTTTTCGATCGGTGGGCTATAAAAGGGTCTACGTGCGTAACGCGGCACCGAGTGGATTTTCGTGAACGCTTCCCGGAAGCGGCGCGCGACCCTCCGGCCCGTCCCTGGCCGTCGGCGAAAATTTCAAGTTCAAAGGGAACGCTCTCGCTCGGTCAAGTACGAGGTGCAGTCGTGCCGGATCGCCGAGGCCGAGGGCTCGGCGCGTATTTACAGAGCCGGATTAGGAGGGCAACGGAACACCCCCGTCGGATCGATATGGAGGGCGCAAAGGCCGCTTCACGCAGCCAAAGCCAACGAACCCGGCGCCGACGCCGACCGTCGGCGGCGCACTCCTGCCCGACAGCCGCACTTTTCCCTTCCGCTTCCGCCGGCGCGCAGCTCGCAGGAGCGTCGCGACGCCGCGCCGGGGCCACGGTCGATGTTGATTTACACGGGCGTAGTCGCGCAATCAACAATGTTTTCGGCACAATGAAATGTGGGGGAAGGTCGTTCAATTAATGGGTGAAGTAATTACTGGAGTTCAATGGATTTGTATTACACAAGCAATTAATCGAAACTAGGAAAGAAAAACATTGCATTAACTTCAATTGTTGGTCACACCTAAAACTACTCTAATTATCATATACAGAAGCGACGAAATCCGCATGTAATTACTGGAGTACAATGATTTTGTATTTCACGAGCCACTAATCGCAACTGACCAAGAATGCACACATGCAATATGTAACCTTTGAAAAAAATTGAGAAAAAGTGCGTTAAAGTAAAACTATTAAATTATTATTTTAATATGCAGAATGCATCTAGTTACCATTCAAAACAACGTCAGTTAAAACAAAATTAGGAAAACAGGCTTGGATTTTAAATATTGGAATGAAACCAAATTGATTAACCTGAAAAACAATCTAGTACAATTATGTGAAACAAATTATTACCTACTCACAGTCAGATTGACTTTTCGATCAATTCATCGTGTTACAAGTTAATTTCAAAATGGTTCGACGTTTTTCGGAGGCACAAAGAATTGATATTCTTATGATTAGAGGTTGTAGTGATACAATACGTACCTATCAAGAAGTGTGCATTTATTTTAATAATAAATATCCGCTTCCAGAACCTCTCCTTAAGAAGTCTGTTAGTGCAATCATAAGATAGTATGAGCAGTTGGGGCATATTAGAGATCGCCCGAAAAGTGGACGACCATCAGTTCCGGAAGATGTTAAGCTAATCGTGCTGTTAGAGCAAGAAAACCCGCATATTCCCTCCAGAGCGGTTCCGGCAAATAGTGAGCTTTCACAAACATCTGTTTTGAAATTTTTGAAAAGGCAGAAATGGCATCCTTACAAAGTAAATTTAGTCCACGAACAGAACGAAGATGATTTTGATCGTAGGGTTCAGTTTTGCGAACAAAAGATGAATCTCTGTAACGTCGATGAAGGGTTTGCTACCAGAATTTTATTTAGTGATGAAGGAACTTTTTTATTTGAATGGAACGGTGAATTAACAAAATTGTCACTATTGGTCCGAGCGCAACCCTCAGTGGATGATGGAAGCCCATACCCAATTTCCGGAAAAATTAAACGTTTGGGCAGGAATAGTAGGTGATATTATTATTGGGCCCTTCTGTATTGATGGCTCGTTCACAGGCCAAACATATTTGGAGCTATTGAGAGATTACCTCGTTCCAGCTTTGACGGTTCTATTCCCAAATCAACACGATCCCAACTTTCCAAATGAAGATTTATGGTTCCAATAAGATGGGGCCCCACCTCATTATAGCCGAATTGTACGCGACTATCTGAACGAAGTCTTCCAAGGCAGGTGAATTGGCAGAAGGGGTTTTGTTGAATGTCCAGCGCGTTCCCCTGACCTGACCCCTTTAGATTTTTTCTTACGGGGTTACAGCAAAAGTAAAGTATACTTTCATCGGCCAACCACAATTTAAGAATTGAAAGAACGGATCCAAGTCGAAATGAGACAAATGCAGCCAGAAATTCTCCTCAATGTCTGTGCGGCCTTTCGACATCGATTGGCACACAGTCAAGAATAAAATGGTCAACAATTTGAACATCTAATTTGAATATTTTCCCTAACCAATATTTTTTCGTTATTTTAATTATTTTTGTGACTTCATATTATTTTAAAACTTATCTTAAAACAAGTCATTCGTATTTTTTTCTCGGTAAAAATTTCTTGTGGTTTTTCTGTTCTTATTTTTGTAATTTATGATATTGTAATAAGAATGTTTTTCAGGTTGATCAACTTTGTTTTATTCCAATATTTAAAATCCAAGCCTGTTTTCCTAATTTTGTTTTAACTGACGTTGTTTTGAATGGTAACTAGATGCATTCTGCACATTGAAATAATAATTTAATAGTTTTACTTTAACGCACTTTTTCTCATATTTTTTTAAATGTTACATATTGAAAATGTCATGTTGTTGAAAACAAAATAAAAAGTACTATCAAAATCAATAATAAAAAATATAGGTTGTCAAAAAATGGCTCTGACGTCATAACTCAAAACGGAGAGAGATGGAAAATTGAAAATGGTCTCAAAACATATGTTTGAAAAAAAATCATTTTGACCTGTTAAAGTGTTTTTCGAAAATTTATATAGGGGAAAAAATAAAGCCAGGTATTAATAATACCTGGCCAGGTTTATGCCCTCTCTGTATAATCTAAGACCCTGGATGTACCCAAATGGGTGTGGCGGTGTAAAATGCTAAATTTTATTTGTAAACTCGTTCCATTCATTCCTATTCATTGCTATCTGTCTAGCCTCACTCCACGATTTTCATTTCTTTTTCAGTACTTTCCCTATTGCACTATCCCATGGCTCTGTTGGTCTTCCTCTCCTCATTTTTCCTTGTGTTTTTGTTTCCCCAGATTTTCTTTACTAGCACCTCACTGCTCGTTCTATGGAGATGTCCCCAGCGTTTCAATTGTCTCTGCTCAACGAATTCACCCACCGAATCTATGACAAGTTCCTATCTTATTTAGGTACTTTTCATCTTGTCTCTTCTCGTCACTCCTTGTACTCTTATTAAGAATTTCATCTCCATGGCCTGCATTTTATTCTTATCTCTCTCTGCCAGTACCCAGTACTAGCAGCCAAAGTTCAATATTGGTCTGTGCACTGTCTTGAACACCTTTATTTTTGTTTGCTTTTCAATCTCTTTCTTATTTATAAATCCTTTGCTCATTGCATAGTATGTCTTATTTGCTTTTTCAATTCTCTTATTAATATCGTTTAAGGTGACTCCTAGGTATTGGTACGTTTCCACTTGCTGGATCTCCATTCCTTCTATGTCAATATGTATTACTTCCTTCGTTCTTGCTACAGCCATTGTTTTTGTTTTGCTTTTATTCATTTTCATAACGTATTTTGCTAGTACCTCATTCCATATTATCAAGTTTTCTTGTAAATGTTTTTCACTGTCTGCTATAATTGCCACATCATCTGCGAAAGCACATTCGGACAACTGCATGCTCTCCAGATTTCGGTACCCTACGTGCAATGCTCTTGTTCTCTGCTTGGCTTCCCTGATGATTTCGTCCATGTACGTAATAAACCAGAGAAGGCGCAGGCCACCTCCATGCCTAACTCCTTCATCAGTTCTAAATATATCTGACGTCATGTTTTTGCTGACTATACAATTGCTCGTCTCCTTATACACGGTGTCCTAAATTGAGTAGGATTGCATGGGTATCTTCCTTATTTTGAAACCTTCAGATCTGGTTAAATGGGCAATGTTATGTAGTTTTATATGCTGGTTCAGATTATGTTGAAACATTTTCAAAAGTCCGTTAAAAAAAATCGCAAAGAAATGTTATGTTCAGTTGTTCAAGTCGTTATACCGAGTGATAATTTAAATTGCAGCTTAACCCTGGATTACTTAACCCTGGAAGTTTTTACAGCCAATAAGAAAAGCGAAATTGGCGATCCCTGATAACTAGAGCTGAAGCTTAAATGATCACTCGGTATTAGGCGCTGTCGTTCTCACTAATCTAACGAATTGGAACTCACCAGTTACACCAAATCAACATATGCGGAAAGTCCGCCGTGTTGCAGAATTTGTACGTCTAAAGCGGCCTGTTCTTCAATTTGAAAATATAATATAAATTTGGACCAATAATTTTAATTATATAAATGGTGTTTACTAAACATGGGGCAAAAATTATTCTGTGACTTATTTTAAGAATATTTAGTTCTTTGATTTTCGGAATGTCGATTTGTTTTGGAAATAGAAGACGAAAAAAGTTGTTCGATAAAAACGGTATTTCATTAACTAGTACTTCTTAAATCTACTAAGTCAGGCAGCGTCTGCTCCAAAATAATTCGATACACCTTACCGGTAAACTTTCCAGGCAGAAAAACGGGTCGAATTAGCCAGTTATCCAGAAATCCAACCCAAACGTACAATGAAAATCAGTGTTAAAAACAGTTTTCTTGTACTTCTGTATTTCATGTAGCTTTTGTTTAGCACATACAAGGTTATTGTGAAAATTCATTACAGAATTTCTTGAGAAATGACTACTTTTCTTCATCGGGAAAAGAATCTGCGCCAGTAGTTGTCGAATCTGAACCAATGTTTGCAGAAGTCACTGACAAAATACAATACGTTAATGAAAATCAACAGAATGCGTTGAATGCGATCTGGGTACAATAATTGAGGTTTCAAAATGTTCCATCTTTATATTCAAAACGAGAGCTTCGCTGGCAAAACTTTAACTATAGACAATAAAAACGAAATCAACTTACTATACAAAGCAATAAAATGAGAAATGCGAGATGTATTCAATAACGTATGACAGCCAATAGTAAACTGATTTTCAATATCTACACTAAGCAACAAAAAAAAGTTTTTGTAGAAAAACCTTCTTCGGCCTCTATTTGCGACATAAACCGACATTTCAAAAAATTATAAAGGATTTTTTTTAAATAATCAAAAAAATACCCCTGTAGAATATAAATTATCCATTATTTCTCAATATTATTATTATCTTTAGAATATGTAATATCTATTTATTGTTTTTAATGTTTTTAACTTTTACGTTTAACATCCCAAAAATAGTTGCGCCCAAGGCGGACACTTCTTTGCTGCGCGCCGTCGTTTCGGCACTGGTTTTAACCTTTTCTGGGGTATCATCGCTGATTTTGAAACATCGACATTATGTATATACGAATTGGTGGTTTTACTTATTTGTTCGAACCATCATCCGAGTTGGAATGTTGGATATTTTTTCTCCGTTTATAGTACGTTAAACCATATAGTATTCGCAGATAAAAGAATAAATTACGCGGCAATTCGTTTAGGGATTTCACGGTGAATTGCCAATACGCACCTAATCTGGCAATCGGATTCGATGCATTCACGTCAGCATCGATCTCCGCACTGTGGAATTTACTTACTCAATCCGCCATTCAGCTCTGGCGAGGGTCAAGAGAACCGGCTTACCTGGAAATAAAAAGGAGATTTTAGTACGCTAATGACGAGGATTAAAGCCGGACGGATAAATGCGGCCGATTTCGCTCAAGCGCAAAATTATGCAGCTCATTTCGGGATGTCAACATGTAATGGTATTACGTGCACTGATCTACAAATTATTCACGTTCACTGCCAGGACATATTTTCTATTATTAAAGAGCTTCACATGCAAAGTCGTTTAAAATAGACAGGAGTTTAGTAACAATTATTGTAATGTGTTGCAACATTGAATTGGAAAGTAAATAAATGGATGCTACTTTATTTAAGTACTAAATGCATTTAAATTATAGTCTTGGTGCCGTGTAAATTAAGGCTCAGACTCGCTAATAGTCGCGGATTCAGTTCTGTCCAATGGCAATACTAAAATTGTTTAATTTTCAAGATGAATTTAAAATAATAAAAAAATAAGTCGGAGGCAATTTCTCCCGGAATATATTGTTTTTATGGCATATCCTAAAGAAATTGCCATATGATAAGACCAATGAGATCAATAAATAACACCTTTAAACAAATATTTAAAAAAATGGGTGATGGTTATAGTACTATAGTAGTAAGTTACAAATCCGGTAGGTTACTTGTAACAAAACGAGTTAGACATTATAGGAGAGACGACCGACGTTACTAGCGGTGCAGAATATCTAAACGAGTAACTGTTAGAACAGCTACCGGACTTGTATCGTAATGCATTTTATTTAATACTGTAAGTCTCTTCTGTATCATTATTTTATTTCAAAAATCAAAAAATCACATTATATTGTGCAAATCGCACCATCTATTTATTTGTAACAATTGCCGTTGATGTTGTTTGTTTTCATTGTATAGTTGTCACTTTAAAATAGACGTCATACACGTTTCCACCTTAATCGCGCAAAAACCCCGGAATTAGTGTGACGGGCAATACAAATTGTTCAATTAAGCGGTGTGCGGCAAGTATTAATGTCTAGGAGCAGCGGTAAGCGACAAGCTTTCCCCAGCACGATGAATTCAAATCGTGAACAAAACGTTTGTTTTGTCGCTCTGCCGCTCGTATCGTAGCCGAGGCTTTAGGGTACATGTTAATATTCCCAATACATAATTAAGGCCAAATATATGTTTGCGTTTCTAATAAATATCAAATTTGATTTATAAAAATAATAGAGCTTACCGGCTCTGATGATGCTATAACTTACCTACCGGACTTAAATTGATAATGTAATCGAACATCTACAGGACAGTATGAAGTAACATATTAATAATAACTGTTACATGAAAAGGTACCACCTGTTGGTGAAATCAATTATCAGGTGTTTATTCTCTATTAATAATAGTAACCGGAACTGATAAAAGACTAAGCGTATCCATCAATATTGGTATATCACTCCCTGACAATGGTATTTACCGAAAGGAGCACAAATCGGACTACACAATATTCTAAGATTGTGATTTATATTCATAAAGGCGGAATATCGTCTACAGTTACAAACATTTTACTTACTAATATCAATAAGAATAAATGCGACTAAAATTTAAATTTTTCCACTTCATCTTCTTTAGCTATCCTGAGCCAATTTTAAACAAAGGCCTCCTCTAAACCAACCACAGTGCACTGTTACAGTAAATCGAAAACTAAAAAATCTGACGTGGGCAGCAGCCGACTTTTTCCATTTTAATACGAATAAAACGATAACATTAAATTTAACCCAGTTTTTACCGCTAAACATGAGTAGGTACTATGAAATTTTATTTGCTACACAAATATGCAGTTTGAGATGGTCTTTAACGTTTAAAAAAAAACATTTTTTTTTAAATATCTGTAACATTTCGAAATTTATTGATAAAAAACAAAAATATTATATGAGTAAAAACCCATTTCTGCTTTTCAACCTGTCAAAATCTAGATTTTGTTCAAAAATAAAAATATTTCAAAATTTATTTTAATTATCTTGAGACGTTATCGTGGCTACAAACAAGTTATCACATCCACATCCACACATACTTACGCCGACAGATATTTTTTATAAATGGTCTTAATCGAATCATATCGAATCATAATCCTGTAAAATCATATTTCTTCCATTGAAATATAAAATTCGAAAATTTTCACGAAAACAATACTATCCCCTTTATATTTACTTAGTTATATGGAGAAAGTAACAAATCTACCAGATTTGAGCATTCACGAAATTATAACCACCTGATGTATCCTACCCTACTCGTGCTCATAACACGTATTACCATACCACTGTCATATTATTACTGTTGCGTTCGTCTTAACGTTTCATGTTTTACATATCGAAAACTGACTACACACCACTGCTATTAAAGAGAAATGTGAAGGCTTCGGGCGTACAATGGCCAAAAATTACAAAGGCATGACAGCTTCAAAGTAATGTGGGCAGCCCATTTACGAAATGGGACACAACGCACAAAGCTGCGGTTACAATTCATGCCATTAGCCGTCCCTCATAGTCGTATCATTCGAGCAAAAAGTGACAATTGAAATTGGGCTCAAGTTAATCTAGGATTAACATGTTACAATTGCCTCAAGTTCCGGAATTCGTGTGAAATTTGCATTTTAACTATTTTTAATAATTCATTGCACACAATTAATATTTATTTCAAAAGATACCTCCAAACCTAGCGTATCATTTTTATTGTTACGTATTGTTAATAATGAGTGATATATTTGTGTTAAATACAGTATAATTTAAAATGTAGTCAATATGTAAGTCTTAAGATATTTGGAAATTAGCATGATCTCAAACTTTAGTTGCTATATCAAATATTTGCTTAAGATATTTATAATTAAATTATGATGACCACCAGACGACAAGATGATCAGCTGACCAGATAATAATTTGACCACAAAAACTAGCATATGAAAATAAAGTAATGTATTGTACATTCTCAGTGAGGTTCTGTTACTTATTGTATATAATTACATTAATATCAATACATAATTTCGCACATGTTTTGTTTTCAGTGTAATTTGCGACATTTTATGATTTTCTTATGAATTTTGAATGATCTTAGAAACCAGTGAATATATTTTATTGCAATTTATTGTTTGATATTATTATTAGATATTGAGTGATTTGAATAAGTGCATTCTAATACCTAATTAGACATAAAAGTATTTTTCCTGATGTCAACGAAACTGGGGTGAAATCAAACGTCAGAAGATTTTTTTTTAAATAAACAGAAAAATTTACAACAAAACATACACAAAACTTAACAATGAAAACAATAAATAAATATAACAACCTGAACGAACACATAAGAAAACTAAAATACATACCTTTTAAACTAAAAATAAAAAACCTAATTTTAAATAACAAGATCTAAACAAGTAGAATGAAGAAGACCGACAACATCCTTTACCATATTAACCCAGGAGGGAAGAGAAATCCCACAACTCCCGAGGTGAAGACAGAAGGAAGAAAACACGAAATATTTTAAACAGTAGTATAAATTATATTATATAGAATGTTATTTATATTTAAATACAGGGAAAATTATTACAAAATCTAATATAAATAATTATGTCCCCCCAGATTTCCCGAATGTTCGTTTAATTATTATGTTTGGTGTAGCTGATTTAATTTTTCTAATTTGGGAAAGATAATCGCAATAAACCATTGAAAAATATACGATTTAGTCATTTTGAGGTATGTATTAAACATGTTTAATAATAAAAAGAAAAAAAAAAAAAAAAAAACTAGACTAGCGTGACTTAAAGAAATTATTTTGCGAAGACAAAGGACAAGTGCAATAAAATATTAAGAGATATATTTTTTTTAGAAAATAACATATATTTAGTTAGATGAACGCTCATTATTTTTGAAAGTTGTTTTTTTAGTTTTCATAAATCATTATACCCTCAAACATCACTACAATTTTATTAATGTTTCAAACATGCCTAAAATATATAGTAAAACATCAGGCGGTAAAACTAAATTCCCATTTTATTCTAGTGATTAATGCTATACTGAAACATTATCCATTACAAAAAAAGTGAGATCCAATTCTCTAACGCCATCCATGTTGTAACAGGAAATGCTGTCTAAGTTAGAATTATGTGTGATGCGGTAATACTGGAGGCGAAGTATAAAATTATGTGGATACGTATTGTAAAAAAAAATATATTGTAAATCAGCATACGAGATACTTAGATTGTGCTCATATCTTCGATAGTCAGGACCGTTATACTGCAGTTCTATTGATAAATAAATAACCTATGTTAAGCATACAACCGTTAAAACATAGATAAAAATTGGGTGTTCCCACGAGAATAAGAACTGGACCACGCAGGGAATATACGTTACACAAACATATACAACATATAATGGTAAATTTCGTAAAATAGAAAATATTTAATAATGTGTAGGCCGGGATTTGAATACAAGATTATTGCTAAATAACTCGGATCCTTAACTCTGAGAATGCTATATTAGTCATATTATGTATCCCCAAAAATATATCGTGCGATTTATAAATATTTATTTGAAAAAGTATTGTCTGCAGTACAAATCTCTTTCATAACACATAGAAATTACATATACTTATCTTATTACCAAAAGTTCTCGTATACTGTTAACAGTATTTATAATGAAACCATTTCAGCTACAGTAAACGAATGAAATAAAGCTTCCGGGTTGAAACAGAAAAGGCAGCATTTAACTTGACACGTAGATAAGGGTTTATATAAAGTCTGATCCCTAGGATCAGTGCAGTGCAAGATTAGGGCGATGTAGCCTGGATCCGAAATAACAAGAGTATTACGTGGTTAACCCTTCAATCACGTGACAAGGCTTTATCGCGCTACAGCTCCATTGACAGCAATTAATATTACCTACGACAAAACCTTGCCAGGACATTATTAAATATCGCCCTTTTAGTAATCCACGAATATTAAAAGTACACCAACATCTAAAGTAGACACAGAAGTATGAAAATATTTCAAAGTATTTAAATGTAAACATCGCTATAATTCTAATTACAAAGTTTGTTATTTGTTTCAATTTCATAGTTTTTCCTTTCCGCTATGTTTCAATTAATAAAAAATTGCTATATAAAAAAAACACGTTTTAGAGGAAAGGGCAATTATTTTTGCAAAAAAAAAAGTGGGACTAAAGAGAATTAGGAGCTCTATAAAAGTTGTGCCTTAAAAAAAATCGAACTCCACTTACAAAAAATGCCAATGACTTACTAACGTCACAATTTGAAGTCATAGTGCGCAGAAAATGCGGAATAAATAACCAAAATCGACCTGTTCGAGAATTTGTTATTTTTTTCGAACTATCTCGGCAGGAGCGCTTTGATTCCATATTTAAAAATTAACCTGTATGTATTTATTTAGTGCAAGTAATGAAATAAATCACGTAGTTCATCAATTGTTTTTACAATGTTTCACATTAAGTCGAATTTTAT
Organism: Othius punctulatus; assembly: GCA_951805005.1. Classification (NCBI taxonomy): domain Eukaryota; kingdom Metazoa; phylum Arthropoda; class Insecta; order Coleoptera; family Staphylinidae; genus Othius; species Othius punctulatus. The sequence continues at coordinate 30,404,595 of OX638142.1, forward strand.
CAAGTGAGACTAATGGTTTCTAGGCGCAATGTATTGATTAATCCTGTTCATTTTTTATATGATATAACCGTAAACGTTTTATTGTTATTTATTGTTTAAATATTAAATAATTTATTTCATTTGTTACATAAAGCTAAGAGTTTGCAAATTCTCCAGTACATTTAAAAGCAAGATAGGAGTGCTGTACATTAGGGTAGTAGTTGAAAGTGTTATATAATTGTTACAGAAAGTTGAATTTAGTTGAATTCCCTTTGAAAACTTTCCTGTGGCTTTACAATTTAACTTCAGCTATTAGTTTAGGTCTCACTATGTTATACTTGTATGTATACACGGCCAACGTACATACCTGCACCCTATAAATTTATAGCACCTTAAAATACCTGATAAATTGGATATAGGGTCAGGGATAGTTTAAAATATATATATATATATATATATATATATATATATATATATATATATATATATATATATATATATCTTCTGTTTGTCTTTGAGATGTAAGGGTAACTTTTTTAAATATCGTCATTCCGGAGCAACAATGACGCAACTGCAAAATAATTAAATTAATGTAAATAATTTACATTAGAATAATTACCTATAAAATTCACATCTTTAAAACTCAAAAATTAACAATCGCTTATCGTCTGTCCGGAAAAATTCGGCGACATATTCTTCGAACTTTAATGCTGTAGCATATCTTGTTTTTATCAAAACAGTTAATAAAAATAATCTCAAATAACTTTTCAATAATGAACACGTTTGACAAACTTTTGCAACGAAGCAATTGAAATATAAGGACTAATCTATGTGTTTTATGTTTGCTTGTTTGTAGAAGATGAATAAGATATGGTTGTGCTACGTCACTGTAGTTTGAAGAATGTTATTTTCAAAAATGGAAAATGCAATTCAAAATTTGATCTGCAGTAATATTTAAATTTAATTAAGTATACCCGTATACTTATCTCAATAACAAATGAAGATTCAAAATCGAAAAAAAAAATAATAACGTTACTATGCCCATTTTATGACAGATATACTGACTTTCGACAAATGACTATTGTAACGAATGAAAATAAATCAACATTACAGTCGATGCCAGAATGTAATTTAGATAAAACTGTGAGAATTTTATGTGACTTGCATTGACAGTGATATCGAATGAGTTTTATAACGGATTAAAATTATACCTATAACCCGTTTCTCTAACATGAGTACCGTTTGGAATATTTCATAACTGCGATTGGTGCTGACTAGTGTACATTTTATTTTCATTTTTCACATATATTGACAGCGATATTTAAATTTTATGGTCCTATTTACATTAGTTAACGCAACTCTACTAATTTTTCTGAGAAAATGAATAAATATAGGTGCAAAACTATTAGACAAGATACAAAACAGCATATTCATAAAACCTTTTCAACATAAACAACTATTATTTGTGACATTCACAGTTCAAAATAACCTTGTTAATATTCCTTTTGCAATGATATAGTTTCGCTTACTTGAATGTTCATAACACAGTAACAAAGGCACTAAAGTTACTAGAACAGAATATTACATAACGAGAGTTGTAAGAAGCATATTACGTACGAAGGAAGGTTTAATTGAGGTGCGTAATTGAGGCGCGAAAATGATGGGGGGCATTTCGAACATTTACTGTAGCTACAGCTAAAAACTGACTGTACAAAAATTAAATATAAAAATTAAAATGAACCCAATATCTCTTCATTTTAGGACACCTGTATATTAAGACTTTTAGGCATATTTTGGCCTAATAATATATATATATAACACCCTGTATAATTGACTTTGTCCATATTTGGATCAAGTCAGTATTGGCTGAGAAGTTGAAATAATAAGTATAGAATAAACTCGTGGCTAAGAATATATTATTAACTTAAAAAAATAAGAGTACTATAAAAGATTAATTGCAATGTAACCCGGCGCATTCGCCATATTAGCACTCTTTTTTCATATTAGTGGAATGTGAGATATATAATCATCTCAATTAACTTTCATACCATTATATAAAAAATAAGGCTGGTTTATAAATTTTATAATTCTTAACTATTAACCATTAATTAATATTTTTCTAATTCAGAGATTACTCATGTAAATAATGTGGTGTACTACGAAAAACGGATTACATATAATTATTGTGCAGAACCGTGTTTATATTGTAAATTGTAGGTATATATTTCTCTTATTTTAGTAAAACAAGTTATATATACAAATATACGAGAAAACAAGTGTTAACAAACAGTTTTGAAATGTTACACATTATGAATAATACAATTTTAATGCAATTATATTGTATGAAAAAGTCTGTGTAAAGGAGTATTGTTACTGACTTTATGGTCTAGGTTTTGTAATAAAAATGCTTAATTGAAATATTTCAAAATGATAATCCATTATCTTTTTAGTATTTGGTCTATTATGAAAATTGTAAGTACTTTATTGTGGGTTTGCCCGAAAATTAAATATTTATCCACAAAACTCAATTTTATGTATAGCAGTCTGTATTGCTGCTAAAAATATTATAAAGAGTAACGATATCCAATATAACTTCGATAATGTACTTCGATTTTCTAATGACTAAGCAAATAAATTAGTACAGGATTACCAACTAATCCATATAATGAAATGTTAAAAAACTAATCATCATGGCTTGATGACGATAAAATTTATTAAGTTTAAGGTTTTATCCTTAAATAACCAGTTATATATTTAAGGTTGTTATATTATTATTTAGTACTTACTGGTAGAAAAAATATTTTTATTTAATTTTATGATTTATTTATTTTATATCGCCTGACTAGTTTCGGTTATATACAACGATCATCAGAGACATCTTCGAAGAATATAATAAATTAATTAGGTTAAATATAAAATTAGAGTCAAGTTTGTGACAAAATTAATAATTGGTTGTATATAACCAAAACTAGTCAGGCGAAATAAAATAAATATATCATAAAATAAAATAAAAATATTTTTTTTACCAGTAAGTACTAAATAATAATATAACAACCTTAGATAAATTTTATATTACGTAATTATAACAAAAATATATAATTAGGGATAATTGTATAATAATAAATTATAATATGCATTGTTTATGTAAAGCTCTGCCCTGCGCATCCACCAAATATACAAATTGTTCAAAATAATTTTTGACGCCTGTATATACCGGGTGATCATTTTAATTTCAGCTCTACTAAGAAAAGCGAAATTTCCATGGATAAGTAGAGCTGAAATTTAAATGATCACTCGGTAGTACTCAATATGTTATCACGTATAGAATGTGTTATATTACTGATATTAATTGATTGGAACTCTCATTCTTCTTATCAGTTCTTTAAACCAAATCAGTCATCTGCTTTATATTTCGAGACTAAAATGCGTAACGGGTTTACATTGACGAAAATTATATACACTGATAATAGTATATTTCATTAAGAGTCTGGAAATAAGAATTTTTCCGTGCGCGCGTGACAATTCCCGTGTGAGGCGAAGCCACCCCGGAAAGTCATGCAATTATGGAAAATCCATTTCTGGACGTGTAATGAACAAGTGTTGACAAACAGTTTTGAAATGTTACTCGATGCTTTTTATTATACTTTATTATGTATATTATGTATATTACTTGATTTAGCGCATGGAAAAAATCGCAGATCGGAAAAGCTTTTCATGCGCTGTTCTGAAATTATTTAGCTCACGGAAAAAAATCGGAGATCGGAAAAGTTTTCCGTGCGCTGCTCTGAAAATGTCACCTATCCGCCAGTGTCAAAATGAAACAAGGTATTTTCAGATAAGTTAATAAAAAAAAACAATGATAATATATTATTTAAACAATCTACATGAAAGAGTACAGTATTACTCTAAAGGTATTACATTTATAAATTATAAACAGAAAAAAAAAATGCTGAAGGAATAGAAACAGTTTAATAGAACATTATATCTGGATCTTCTTTTGAATGCTTAGTTGATTCGTTGTTAAAGTTAAAGAGTCGCAGATTAAACTCACCAAGTTAAATATGCTTGAAAGGATATAAAAAAAAAATCAATAGAAGACGTAATAATCACTGATTACTTTAAAATGTGTGTCCATATTAATGCTAATGGTATATTGTAGTACGGGATCTATTATTTAATGCTACGTTTTTAACAGCCAGCAGCTCATCAACAATCCATTAAATTACCATTAAACCGATTACATGCTATAATTAATTTCATAATGCCGCGATTGTGTTAACTGCAATAGCTTCAAAAACCGCATGTACACACGATATGTAACCGCAAATCCCATAAATATTTCATTCACTGAATGTAACCGCATTGTCACCAATATAACTCTTTCCGCATGTAGGAAGTTTCATATTTCAAATCCATCTACTAAATTAGGTTCCGTCGTTGTTTCCTATATGGCTTTTGTCAATTTGGAGATTGCATTTTTTCCACGAGAAGTAATGCACACTGAATGCATAATAATACTTAAATGAGGCGAGCCACAGGGAAAAGGTTCCCGGCTGACACAATTTTCTAAGTGCTTTTGACAGATGGCTTATTTACAAACATAACAAGAAGTTGAGTGAAGTGAGTTTAGCCTAAAACATTTCTTATGTTTTAAGCTTGTTGAAACGTTTATAACATTAATTCAATATTTCGTAATCCATCAAATCATCATTTTAGTTTATATCTTACACAATCAAATTATTTACATGTAAGTACAGTATGTTCTGTACATATTTTTTATGTATTTAATTTACTGGAAGTAATAGTTATTATCATTATTAATGAAAGGTACATATTAGTAATTATGTACTTAAAAAAAATTTAGTTTCGAAAGAGCATTCCGTAAACATTAAATCACATCGAAATTAATGAACGTAACCTACAAAAAAAAACTGCATTTGAAGTACCGTGAAGTGCATAATTGCAATCACCGTTGCAATAATCTATGCTCGTTCACTTCTTCGCCTTCACATTTACGATGACGCCACCGACTGAACAATTAAGGCTGCCCAATCAATCACTTTCAAATCTTCATTTTTTAAACGACAGGACACACGGTCAAAGTACCCGACTTTGCTGCAGCATAGGAATTGGGTCAAAGTTGATTACGAATGCACTAGGTACGCCTGGAGAGTAACGAGGACGGCGTGTGCTTGCATATGCTAACAGCTAGGAGAGAGCGAGATGGGCGGACGTTGCCAGGACGATGCGTGTTCGAGCCAGTCCGGAAAAGTTTGGCGCGGCGCCAGGATGCTTTCCTCCAGATATCGCACAGTTTAACTGACAGGAATTTGTATCGAGTGTTTGTATTCAGGAAAATGTTAGTGGTGAAAGTTTTTCTATAGACGCCAAGTCGATGGCATTGATAGATACTTCAAAATAATAAAACTGTGTAATGTGAATGTAATTTATATATATGAACCATGCAGAGCATTATTCGTGTTAATAGGTATTCTATGCTTCGTAATTGTACATAAGTCCATCAAGATTGTATACATACAGTACGACTTCATGCCATGTATAAACAATTAGTATATGGTTGAACTTTTCAGGTCACTGTGTTTTAGGTCATGTATGCGCTCTAATGATTATCCTTGGATGTTCAGCTCTGCACTTGTTTGTTGTAGACTATTACTTGCATTCAATCTTCGTTGCATTTCTTTGCCATTCAACACCGAGTTATATCTGGTAGAGACACATAATCGGTATTGCAAAATCAATAACTGGCCTCGTTGCAGTCAACGATAGTTACCACAATGATATCAATTTGAAGGATATATTCCTGCATAAAACCTTAAACGAATCTTATACCACAATTCACAGGTTTCTTCCGAATATTCGTTGTTTTAGAAATTATAACTTTTCTTAAACCCGGCACCTACATATTAGACATTTCATTCGAAATCGTACATACTAGCGAAATTCAGTATGCCGGGAGACATAAATGATTAAAAGAAGGAAGATACTATAAATTCAAGATTTATAGAAAGTCATATTCTGCAGCTGTGGAAAGAAAGCAAATCGGTAAGATTATACAAGACTTCGATGAAAAGACACTTTGGTTGGTTTGCATAAAAAGTTTCATCAGAATGTTGCTCTCCAACTGACATAACGACGATGCAGCTTTATAAAGTGGTCGCCGAAAAAAATATGAAACATCATCAAAACTATAAATATTTTCCAAAACTAAAGAAGAAAATGTCATCAAGATTCAGACAATGAGAAATTCTAAAAAATCTTCAAAATAAACTTATATACAATTTGAGATGTTTGAATATGGACAATTTCTTGAAATCCCCAAAACTAACTCGATTAAGCTACACAATATTAGTTATAAAAAATATGCAGACCTCTAGAAATTCCTAAAAATAATTAAAAATATAATTTCAAAAAGTACAAAAAAATTGAGTAGAAGACTGTTACGTAATCGAAGGACCAGGCTTGTTGATTGCCAAATTAAAACTGAGGATTAATAAAACTCGTGGTTGGAAAAACAATGGTGACTATATTTAAAACGTAACAGTAAGTAAATTAAACGATACACACCGGTGAAAGGTTGATCTTGGACTATATCTACAATTACAACATTATTAACTATACACTTGAGTTTTAAGGTGGGGCGCAATTTGAGTTCTTGGGGTGAGTTCGCGCATATCGGTGATTGGTGGGTTTCTCTCTTGCTAAGCCGTGTTGCCACGTTAGGTTTTCTGCATTGTATACATACAGTACGACTTCATGCCATGTATAAATAATTAGTATATGGTTGAACTTTTCACTATGTTTTAGGTCATGTATAAGCTCTAATGCTTATCCTTGGATGTTCAGATCTGCACTTGTTTGTTGTAGGCTATTACTTGCATTCAATCTTCGTTGCACTTCTTTGCCATTCAACACCGAGTTATATCTGGTAGGCACAGATAACCGGTATTGCAAAATCGATAACTGGTATTCAATTTCTGGTATTCCAAATCTTTAGGTATTTCTTCTAAGTATTCTTTATGCCCTCCAATAAATCGTTTTGGAGTTTCCGACGGTACCTAATTGTATTGCCCGCCCAAACTGGCAATCTTCTGGTCCATAAACAGCTTAAGGTGCCCTTTGATGCTGTTGCAATCCTTAATATTGTTCTGTAAAGCGATTTCCGCCGAGACATCCGCAATGGCAGATCCACAAATCACCAACCTTCAATAACTCGTATTTACAATCTTAGTCCAAATATACTATATACTATATAAAACGATTAGGGTTACGACGATACGTATTAGCGCCGTAACAAAGACTGAATATACATGAGCGGAAAATTAAATATACATATTACATATATCTTTAAAATTAACAAAAACATGTTGATAATACTAAACCCAAACGAGCAAATGCCCCGCAAAATTTCAAACATGTAGGAGGAAATCCTAAAAATCGTCAGAAATATTTATATAAAATTTCAACTGTTTCAAAATCCCTAAATTGGAGAAATGATCCAAGTAAGAAATACAAATTTCTTCTTCTGAAAGTCCTGTGTTTATTTTCAAACGTTGTGGCGTTCATCAAGTCCGTGATTATTTTCAACTGTAAAATTGTATTTATGAAAAATAGGCTAATATGCAGAAATACATAAAAATCAGTAAACTAATTTTATTTTTTAAACTACAAAAAATTTGCAAAGGTTAAAGAACTTAACCAAAATTTAAGAATCCATACACAAAAATGTAGAGTATATAGCAAGATTATAAGTAAGCAAGAAAAATTTCGGCATAAAAAATATGCAAATATGAAAAGGAGTTCGGAAAAATCGGGTAGATGAACAAAAATTTAAAAAAATGTTAAATTTTTAACTGTAAAGTAAACTGAGACAGTATTATTGGTGTCATTAGACCAACTTTTATATCATAATTATATTGTCTGCTTTGTAGTTTATTTTTAAACATCCTGCCTCTTTAGTCCAGTTTCTTCTTGAATGAAATTTGGCCATCATTGGTACCATATCAACATTACTCGTTGACAATACAATCAATAAGAGCGTCGATTGGTGGTCATTAGCCCTATCGTGAATAATTTTATAAAACATGTTGGAGAAAAGTTACCCGAAGGAGTGGGGTTGGGAAAAGTTGCAAGTTTATCTTTTAAATCGCGTAATTCGTTTTCTGCATTGTTGGAGTATATATTTTGCCTGCGAACTTGTTACATACGTTACAGTTTCTTTTACAAACCGTTACAAAATATAAAATTCGACATAACTGAGGCATAGATATCTCAGTTATTAACGTCGTATTTTTATATCGCACAGCAAAATTTACGCAGAAAATTCAGAAATTTCGTCACTGAATAATACCTCAAGTAAGGTATACACCCAGACCCAGGTATCACTAAATGGATGTTTCCATTTAAAAAATGATTGATTCATTGATTCTCGAGAGTAAATCAATAAATTCACTCGATTTTTAAAAACAAATGATGTTGCTTGGAAACCTTTAAAATACCTGTTTCCTTAAAGCAGCATAATTTGCATATCATTTGCATGCATATCAACACAAGTTGTATTTGTTAAGATAACAATATTAAAACTTGATTTTTGGTAAACATTGATTAAATGTATAGTTTGTGGAATTCAAATTATATTTCCAAAACGTTTGCAATTCATAGTGAACACGTGACACTATTAACACAATCTGACGTTTCTTTATTAGTCATTATGAGAGGTGTTACTTCTTAACTATGGATACAAGATTACAGCCGCACATATTCGTCATAATATTCAGGTGTGTTGCGTATCAAAAACCGTTAACAGTATCACATTCGAATGTCAGGTGTATTTATGACATAAACATGATGACATTCGAAAATTATGCTGTCAAGTAACGTACACGTTACTGCTAACGGTTTTTGATACGCAATACACCTGATTAAATAAAGTATCCATTAGCAAAACGAAATAGAAAATCGAAACACAAAATCTCAAACATGGAGTTTTCTCAGTTATCAATGCTATCAATGAAATAATTCGGGAAAGACCATGAAAAACCAACGAAAGCAAAATATCCCAATTTGTGGGATTTTTGATTTCAAAATAGTTGGCTGGAATTTTATGTTAATACTTCCATACTTTTTGGATGCACTGCTAATTTAAATAATAGTCTCAGTCTAATTTACAAGTTTAATTTACAAGTCTTAAAAGTCTAAATTAACTGCGTTATACAATTAACCAAATAATAGTTACTTATAAGGCTTATTCTTACAGGTCTTACAAGGTTTTAATTATAAGGACTTACTAGTTACTTATAAGGGCATAATAAGGTGGTTATGGACTGAAGGGCGACGATTAAATCCCGCGTGTGACCGAGGGGTATAACATGCTATGGATCAACCCTAGCTACTTACGGCCTTCATCATCATGTGAACAAGAAACTGTGCTATGTGTGCTTGTTTATTACAAGTAAATCACCGCATTTCGGGATATTGTTCACATACGTATATTATTAAAGCAAACTACTATATGACAAATGAGGCAAACGTAAGATGTGCACCTTGCAATAATAAGAAGATTTTAATGACCCCATTTTCAGTTTAATTTCATGGTTGTTATATAGAGAGCGCATAAAGTAGTAAGACGTGGCTTTATTTTTTTCGCCAGTATAAATTTTCGAAAAACGCTCTAACAGGTCAAAATGATTGTTTTTCAAACAAATATTTTGAGACCATTTTCAATTTTCCATCTCTCTCCGTTTTGAAGTTATGACGTCAGAGCTATTTTTGTTAAATGACAACCTATATTTTTTATTATTGATTTTGATACTTGAGTACTTTTTATTATGTTTTCAATAACATGACATTTTCAATATGTAACATTTGAAAAAAAATTGAGAGAAAATTGAGTAAAACTTTGTACTAAGTATTTGTTTGAAAAAAAAAATCATTTTGACCTGTTGAAGCATTTTTCAACAATTTATACAGGGGAAAAAATAAAGCCAGGCCTTAATACTTTATGCGCTCTCTGTATATAAACATTTAGCTTTGTACTATTCTTCTTTAAACGAAGAAAATAATAATTGAATAAATTAAGGCCCTAAGTAGTAGGAGAACATTAGGGGTCAAAGATCGTCTTCTTCAGGCTGTTCCCCGCAAATAAGATTTGAATAAAATAAAATAAAAAAAATCTTGGATTATATTAAGAGGAGGAATTTTTCAAGTTCTCCTAGTCTTTATACTAACATTAAGATTATTCTTTTGGCAAAAAATTGCAGGTGAGTAATGACATTTGTAAGAAATAATAAACATGTGATATGATATATGGGACATGCGATACCAAGTGATCCATCGAAAAAACCTTACTCCCTTTGAAATTGTTCAAATTTGGCTGATTTAATGTATCTTCAGGCAGCCAATATTATTTTTTCTTAGATTTTTATCTCTACTAGTTTTATACTTACAGCCTCCTGAAATCGTCGAAAATTACTACGATTCTATTACTCCAACGATGAAATTTTGCACAATTGCTACTGAGATATGTACGTGTGATTTTATTTTATATTAAAAAAAAAGGTAGCAATTTAAGAAATACGATTTTTTTTTTTAAATTTTGCAGCATCACCTTGATGGTGTTACTGTCCCAGACAGTCTTATTATGTGTAGTACGATAGCTTATAAGCTATGCTAGAAAATGTTTTTGTCCCATCTATCTAACTTATTTCCAGCTTGAGTAATATTTTTTTATGAGATTACGTGAGATTACGCGGAAAAAAGACGGGTTTTCGGCGTTGCAGAAGGCTGTAACTTAAAATACAGTTTTATCTGTTACAGATAAAAATCTAACAAAATAATAATATTAACTACCTATGATAGAACATTAGATAAACTAAATTTAAAAAAAAATCCAAGAGGGTAACGTCAAACAGTGGCAAAATTTTGGATCACTTGACATGGAATGACGCATATGATCTATCATCAATAGTAAATTTAATACTTACATTATGTACATTTTCATCTAAATATAATTGTAATATCAAGAATATTGATAAGAAATAAATCGCAAAGTGCAAGCACACACACACAAAACATTCTGTCTACACGTACGTGCTAGAATGATCTGTTTATGCTAGCTAGCTGAATGATATTCGCCTCGCAAAATTTACCAGAGTCTCGGCACACCGTGTTAACGTTTCGATTATCAAATCCCGCCGCCTGGACGATTAAATCGCGACGGTGCACGCCAAATCGCTCACTGAACCGGCCGTTTGGTCCGTTTTGTTTATTTATGTTGCACCATCGGGCTCGGGGTTCAGTAGCCTCGTTCAGATAAGATTGTTTTCACATGCAACGGCATCGTTAACTACTGCAGTACGATCAGTTTGTCAATAATCGTGGAAAGGAGGCGGGCGACCTCACCTACGCGAAAAACGCATGCGAATTGCAGGCCAACTCGCTAACGAGGACAAATGGTCACAGGTGACAAGCCGATCGGTAACTTGTAATACATGCATCGCTGTTTTTTTTTTTACATATTAGTGTTATCTCAAGATGAGTATCTACGTTAATGCACAAATTGATCACCAAATTTGTTATAAGGTAAACTCTTCACTTGATATCCTATTAACTACTTGCAACAGGAATGTGTATCATATTCTAAGAAAATTGTTTTATACAACTATTGCGGCTAATAATTTCAAAATCGCTGTATGGACACGCAACATCTGATAACATATAGGAACTCCACAAAAAATAATGTTAATAAAATATTTCACACGATACAAATATTCAGGTTTCAATAGAAAATGAATACAGAACGAAAAAATCTTTCCATAGGTATAGTCTCTATTAAACAATTGTTTAAAAGCTTTAAAAAAAATACGATGCGGTTATGGAAAGTTGTAATAGTTTTACCTTTTTCACAAAAACATCTACTTATTCGAGAGTATATAATAAATGAATGAATGATTGTCAATACAAATATACTCAATTTTGAGAAACAAAATCCATCGTGCGAAATCCATCGCTTGGGCAAGAGGCCCTCGCGCTGGATCACGTTACACCCCTAGCCTTATCATCGGCATAACGCTCTTGGCACATAAATAACTATAAATAAAGTAGCCAATAGCGAACCGTAATACAAAATCGAAACACAAAATCGAAAATATGCAGTTTTCAGTTATCAATGCACATATATGTATAAACCAATCAATCACGTGTATTTTGCAATGAAATAATCATCAAAATGACATTCAGTGGGTAGGAAATTGAACTCCGATAAATAAAGTAAAGCTAATAGTTTTACCTTAAGCGAGTCATTGTTAGAATTAAATATTAACTAAACTTAGCTTGTAACTAATATAATAAGAAAAATAGATTATAAAAATTGGAAAGTAAAACAAAAAACAGTATAAGGTTCGTAAAAATGTGTGTATTGGTAATGAAAACGTAATCAATTCATAGTGTAGGTTATTTATATGCCGAGTTACATCAAACTAAAAATAATAACTCGTTAATTACTAGGCAATAAATTATATTAAAAGTGAGAATTTCACCTGGCAATGCTATAAACGTAGTTGGTACTAAATTTTATGCTAAATACTAGATTAAAATTTTAGCTAGTCTCTCAGTTAATTAGGCACATCATTAATTTGAAATAAATAATAAAATATTATTTTAAATATGCAATTTATATATCCGTCTATGGTAAAGTTTTCGATAATCATTAATTAAGTATTCACAATTTTAGTAATGTGATACTGAACACGTAATAAAAAACGAATTTGGTCACCACCTGAGTTTGTCTTACTAATTGACAGTGCAATTATAATTACTAATAAGTAAGTAAAATTGCAAAATTAATTGCAAAATGAATGTAGTATTAATTAGTAAAATAATAAAATATTAAAATTTATATATAATTTGAGATGTCAAAGAACATTTAATTCCACTAGAAAATATGCAGTGTAATCATTAACTTATATTAAAATTTATATCTCACATTTTAGAAAATATTGTTAAAACTAAAATATTAAAACAAAAACCTTCCGATTGTCAATTATCTACATTCTTCTTTCATTGGCTCAAAACTTTATTTTTAAACACATAAATTCAAATTGTTTTGTTCTTACCAATCATTGGATCAAGATTTTATTTTTGTATAAATTATTTCCAAAATTATATTATACTAACATACTTTTTACACTTTACGACTACTTAACATAAAATAAAATATTTTACACTTTACGACTACTTAACATAAAATAAAATATTTTACACTTTACGACTACTTAACATAAAATAAAATATTAATATTTAAGTCAAATTACTCGGATTATTTCATTCCACGCAAAAAAAAAAAACGGATTTGATTGGTTCAATTATGTGCATTGATAACTGAAAACTGCATGTTTTATTTGAATTTCAGTGCTATTTGCTACTTTGCTTATATTATGACAAATATATATCATCTTGTCTTTCATCTTATATCCATAGCCAGGAAGTAACATATCTCATAATAATTAATAACGAAACGTCAGATTGACATTTCATGTTAAGGTTTACAACATATAAATAGTTTATAGCAGTAGTTCTCAAAGTGGGGCGCGTAGGTTTTTCAGGTGGGTCATGAGAATTTAAGGTGGTCTTATGATATTTGAAGTTGGATTTTAATATAGAATTAATATTTGCTGCAGCACTTAATTAAAAATATATTAAATTATAATATATTAAAATTTATATACACATATGTATATAATATACATATATCATAGCGTTTTACTTAAGCGTTATTGTACTATAATATTGATCGAAAAAAATGCGTTAACAAACATTTTTGTTTTTCCACGTATTTAATCGAATCGACAAAATCATGTGTCGCGACGTCGTGGCTCGATGACTGTTGGTACACGAGTCATATTTTCAACTAGTGTTCGTCTAGTATTCATTGTCAGTACTTGCATTTACGTCTTTTTCAAGTGTTTTTCGTGTCGAGTAGGTGTATATAAATCAGTTCATTGTTCTTTTTCGATGTTGTAAGAGAGTTTTTCAATTTGCTAGTTATTAAAGGTAAGTTGCATTTTTTATCAAAAAATAATTTAAAAATACTAAATACAACATAATTGTAGCTAATTTTGGCTCAATATAAAAATGGCAAGCGCCAAGAAGATAAAGACTCGCCAATACAAAGAAGAATTTTTAAATTTTGGTTTCATAACCGCTATAAATGATGAAAGATCGCCTTTCTGTCTACTATGCCATCAATCTTTGAGCAATGAATCAATGAAGCGTGGCCGTCTCGAGGCACATTAGAAATAATAGATAATTTGGTATCAGTCTTTGAAAAATCAATACATGTATTGAAATTTTTACAAAAATAATTGAAAATTTATCAGTTATCATTGAAATTTCTACAGTAATCATTAAAATGTTAACAGCAATAATTGATAATTTGATATTTGCACCAGGTATTTAAATTTTGTCGTAAATATCAATTATTATTAGCAATCTTTTAAATTTCAATAGAAGTATTGCAATTTTGATAAAAAATATTGACAATTTGTAAGTTATCATTGATATTTCTACAGTAATCATTGTCATTTTCATATAAATAATGAACACGTTGGCATCAATCTTTCAAATTTCGGTGGTTGAATTAAAATTTTGAAGAATTAATGAAATTTTGAGAGAAATAATTACAAATTTTACAATTGGCATTGAAATTTTTACAATAATCATAAAAAATTTGACACCACAATAGATATATTTTATATTTGACACCAGATACATTTTGTCAGAAATAATTGATAATTTGGTATTAGTCTTTGAAAAATCAATAGATGTATTGAAATTTTTACAAAAATAATTGAAAATTTATCAGTTATCATTGAAATTTCTACAGTAATCATTAAAATTTTAATAGCAATAATTGATAATTTGATATTTGACAACAGTTATTTAAATTTTGTCATAAATATCAATTATTGCCAGCAATCTTTTAAACTTCAATAGAAGTATTGCAATTTTGATAAAAAATATTGAAAATTTGTAAGTTATCATTGATATTTCTACAGTAACCATTGTCATTTTCATATAAATAATTAACAATTTGGCATCAATTTTTCAAACTTCGATTGTTGAATTAAAATTTTGGACAATTAATGAAATTTTGAGAGCAATAATTACAAATTTTACAGTTGGCATTGAAATTTCTACAATAAGCATAAAAATTTTGACACCACAATAGATATTTTTTATATGTGACACCAAATACATTTTGTCAGAAATAATTGATAATTTGGTATCAGTCTTTGAAAAATTAATAGATGCATTGAAATTTTCACAAAAATAATTGAAAGTTTATCAGTTATTATTGAAATTTATACAGTAATCATTAAAATTTTAACAGCATTAATTGATAATTTGATATTTGACACCAGTTATTTAAATTTTGTCATAAATATCAATTATTGCCAGCAATCTTTTAAACTTCAATAGAAGTATTGCAATTTTGATAGAAATTATTCAAAATTTGTAAGTTATCATTGATATTTCTACAGAAATCATTGTCATTTTCATATAAATAATTAACAATTTGACATCAATCTTTCAAACTTCGATTGTTGAATTAAAATTTTGAAGAATTAATGAAATTTTGAAAGAAATAATTACAAATTTTACAGTTGGCATTGAAATTTCTACAATAATCATAAAAAAATTGTCACGACAGTAGATATATTTAATATTTGACACCAGATACATTTTGTCAGAAATAATTGATAATTTGTTATCAGTCTTTGAAAAATCAATAGATGCATTGAAATTTTTACCAAAATAATTGAAAATTTATCAGTTATCATTGAAATTTCTACAGTAATCATTAAAATTTTAACAGCAATAATTGATAATTTGATATTTGACACCCGGTATTTAAATTTTGTCGTAAATATCAATTATTGCCAGCAATCTTTTTAAATTTTTTTTGTTACTTTGAACCTGGAAGTTATTATAAACAATATTTTATAGTTCTTATTAAAAATTCGTTTTTCTTGAATTTATATTTTATGACCATTCTACTTTGCGTATATAGACGAAGAAAAGCAATTAATAATTTAGTCATGCTGTGCAAAAATTCCGACATTTTGTTTATTTTATATATGGGGCATCAGATATTTAGTAGCTAATTGGTGGGGCATGGATCAAAAGAGTTTGAGAAGCACTGGTTTATAGGGATTTATAATATTTGTTTTTCATGAAATAATCTTAACTAATATAACTCGTTGAATTCGAACTTGGTTCTCAAAATCGAGTGAATTTGTATGTCGACAATTATTAATACAATTGTTGTATTACTCACGAAAACGAATTTCTTTTCCTAGAAAAAGTATGCACTTTTCAATTGTTTTTAATGCTTATTGACATATTTTTTACATACCCATCCGATTTTAGAAAATATTCATAAAAATAAAACTAGATATTTATGGTATAAGTGAATGGTATAAGTTAAATTTTATTCACGAAAAAATAGTTTAGGGCAAGAGGCGAAGTGAGTGCGATAATATTTTCGAGTGGATAAACATTGCTTTATACACTTGTATCATACAAGATTTTTTTCAATTCGTTATCAGAATTGAAGAATCTGGGTAAAGTGTCACATTCTCAGGTGACAACGATAATTTCAAGGACAGTGAGTATTTACGTATGTTTTTACTTTATTCGCGTTGTCAATGGTTATAGTGAATAAAGTGAAAATGTAAACATTTTATTCACCCATTCGATGAAAGTGTATTTTTAACGATGAGATTCAAAATACATACTGAGCATTTTGTAGTTTAATAATGCGAATTGAAAAAAAAATTACTTCTGGTTTACTATTTTAATCAAAGAACTAATAAACACTAGATTACATTACGAAGGTGTTATATATAAAATGTCTACCCGTTTCTGAAAAATTTTGCGGACAAAATTCAAGGCAATCAGATGACTGCTACACTTCTATACTTTCTATATTAAAGTAATAAAGTAAAAATGCAAACCAAATAAAATAGTTATGTATAGTTTGGAAACAACGATGTCCTTCTGCATTTCATTAGCATTTCATATCCAATAATTAGTTTTCCTCAAAGTTATTAATATAACACTTACCTTATGTAAGTAATCATTTTGCAAACTAAATGAAATTATTGATAACGACAACATGCAGCACATAATATTTTACAGGCCAGATGCAAGCACATTAATCATCTGATATTTATTGTAATTGTTGTCAGCTGTAAGGCCGAAGTAATTGAGCCCAGAGGGTGTAAAATAAATTATACAGAGATCAAGGTAATCTTACATAAATCTAAAAGCTTTAGGCCACGTATAATAGTCAGATTTAGTGCAGAAATGATCGCAGATTTTAAAAACTTTTATAAGCGCCTTATATCGTTAATATTATACCAAATAGACGAATCGATTAATTTTGACAAATAATTATAATCTAAAAACAATAAAAGAGGTTTGCCAACTAAAATAGTCCACTTTGAATCACTGCGCTGGTCATCTTCGTCCTCCTGGCCTCATTGGATGAGCATTGTTATCGTTGTTCTTCTCGTCCTCACCGTTTCCGCATTGTCATCTTCGTCTTCAATGTGCTCTTCGCTTTCCGTATCCTCGCAATTTTCGGTATAATATTCGCGTTACTAGTCCGTCTCGACTTCCTTTTCCGCTTTGTCTTGCGGAGGATTACAACTTCCTCCTCCTCATGCTGTTTGCGTTTCTCGTCTCTATGCTTATCATATTTGCCCTCCCCATCTACAGTGGGGGGCTGTTGTTATATTACGTTGTGTACGCAACCCAATTTGCACAATATCATACAAAAATAATTAATAATTAATTGATATTAAGTCATTGAAAATTGAAATATTGCAATCATATTAAACGCAATTTTACAGCATTTAACAAATACTCCTATGTAAATAATTATGGCCATCACGTAGATAGATAACTATCAAGCCTGTAATTTAATAATTGATTTAGTTGGAACCTCCTGATAAGGACTCAGCCATCTACTTAAGCACAACTCATTTGCTTATTCATGAAAAATCAGAAGTAATTGCCAATTACGCGATATAAAATTGCGAGTCACGTTAATGATTTGTTAATTATCCACGCTCAATGGGCATTTGAAGAGTCTAAAATTTACAGGCCATTAGGCGTTTCAGACTCTTCACATAATTACCATGTTAATAATGAAATTAAAAGTAGTGAAACCTGCAGGTGGGAACCCACATTAAAGCGTTCAATAAATAATCCAGAATTTGAAATGGGGAAACCTCAGCTGCAGGTCACTATAAATAATGATATTCTTATATACAGGGTGTAACTTAAGTATGAATGAATAAATTCAGATTGACATTTTCAATTCGATTATCAATATGAGAAAAATTAATGCTATTTTTTGGGGAAAAACGTTTTTCTTTTTAGATTATCAGTCGCTACAAAGGACTGTAGTGGTGAAAAATAAATAGCCAAGAAACAACGCCAAATCGGCCTAACTTTAAAATTGAGGCATTTATCTTAAAAACAACACAAGTCCAAAAATGCACAAATCGAGTTATTAACAGTAAAAGGCTCTCAATGTCTATGAACTAACAAACCCGTTTTCTCGAAAAACAATACAAGTCGCGTGTAACAGACCAATGAATATATAGTAATTCTTTAAAAACGACACATATCCATCGGGTTTCTTTATTAAGTGTCAATATCTAAACAAAAAGCAAGAAAAATCATTAGCAAAACTGAAGAATCTTAAGGTCTTAATGGGTTTCTCAAAATATATCATTTTATGAACCGTTTTTTGCTGAGCAATATTTAAGTCTTGTTAATGAGGAACCCGAACTGGACGAGGATGACAACAGTAGTGGTTGTGAAGAGTTTTAATTTTTATTTAAAATTTTTGAAAAAGTAAAGTTTATTTTGTATTTAAACTTTATTTTGTATTTTCATTTGTTCGCATTAAAAAATGTCCACCTTAATAATAATATCATTTTATTTTTAAATAAGTTGAAATAAATACAACAGAATAGCCTAATTTATTTTCCCAGTACTTAAGAGTATAATTTCCACTGTAATTTTTTTTAAATTTCCACAAAACCGATTTTTGCACATGTGCACTTTTTAAAATAAACGCCTCAATTATTTACCTTAAAATGAAATATTTAGTCAATTAAAAGCCTTCTATTACTTTGACCTTAAAGTATTAGAACATTGCAATCAGTGTTCTGTTGATTGCATGCATGCACACATATAGATATACACGATAATCTAATGTTAGAAATAAATATTTCCGCGATGCAAACCAGCTTAACAAGTATAATTAGTAACTTTAAGTGAACCTGAATTCTTGTTGAAATTACATGGATTCCGATCATTTACTGAATGTCAAGGTTTGAAGTTAACACGTAATGCTGCTGATACGCGAATTGTGTATATATAACACGGCTCCCTAGAGCCGAGTTACAGTTAGGTTAAGTGGGCATTTAAATTCCTTGAGGTATACTGCAATTAAAATAATTCAAAAATGATTAAACGATCAAAATCGTTTACTGCACACTATACATTGCACAACATGCAGAACTAGAATTTTCAAAAACGGAATAATTACAATAATTAAGCTGCATGCAATTACTTAATAATAATAAGCTTATTGCCTTTTTGATTTTATGTGCGAAGAGAAATAATTGGTTCAAACGTGGCAATTTTTTGAATATACATTCATGATAAGTTACATTTCGGCGCATTATTTATTAAATGAGATAAGCGCCAAAAATACAAATTTTGCTTTACCCGTTTATACCACAGTAAATTACAATACAATACAATATTTTGTTAATACAACAGTTCTATTGGAAATAATAAAGATTAAATTGTATGATTTTAACGCAAATGATAAAAGAAGCATCCAATTTCAATGAAATTACGTAATAATCGATTTATGTTGTCTCGTGCAAAATTGGCGTATTGTCGTTTATTCCTTCTAAAAAAGAATGCGTCGATTTGCAGGGTACTTCCAGGATCGCATCTCAAATATTACACAGATTGACACAGATTGGTAAGAAATGTAATAATTACAATAATTAAGCAATTAATACGACATTACGTAATACATATTAATAGTAGATTATACCACGAGTCAATAATAATAGCCATTATTGCGAGTATACGAGTATCTCTACGTTATCTTCGACTAAATAGGCTAGTAGAACATTTTCGGAAAATGATTTTGCGTTGTTATCAAGGTAAATGTTGTTGCTGTAGCTAGTTGTACAATTTCTGGAGGTGTACAAGTAAAAAACTCCTTAATTTTCATCCATCTCAATACAAATACACAAAACACTACGCGTTTGACAGTAACACTTTTCAGTTTGTGTATTTTGTTTCCATGGTATTATTTAATTTGAGAAATTTTGTAATTGGAGTGCAAGAGGGATTAATGACTATTAATCCCTAGCATTATACTGCAAAAACCTCAAGTATAATACTTACATTATAAATTAGTCGTAGATAAATAAACTTACTGCTAATTTGTGAATATCTTCTGACGTAACATTTTTTTTACATACGAGGGCTGTTTGACGGAAGAGTGACTTTTCAAAGGTTGGTAACACTTTCGCTATAATTATTATGTTGCTAGCTGCTGAGGTCTTTCGAAGGTCTACTGTCAAAATTTGGCACCAATCTGACAGATAGATTATGTTTTATACTTATTTGAAGAAAACTGTTTTCGTTGTTTTGTAAATATGGAGAAAAAATAATTTCGAGTGTTGATTAAACATTATTTTCTACGTGAAAAAACAAATAAAGAAACCGAGGAAAAGTTACGTAAATATTATCCAGAATCTGCTCCGTCCCATGGAATGATTTGTAAGTGGTTTCTGATTTTAAAAGTGGGCATATGAGCACGGTTGATGCAGATCGTCCGAAACCATCATTTACTGTAACTACTCCAGAAATGGTTAATAAACTATATGGCCTTGTAATTGGCAATCGTCGAATAAAAGTTCGTGAGATAGATAATGAAGTAAACATCTCAACCGAACGGGTATACAATATTTTGCTTGCACATTTCAATAAGAAAAAGCTATCCGCGAAATGGTTGCCGCGTTTGCTTAATGGTGATCAAAAGCGCGCTCGCATTAAGAATTCAGAAGAATGTTTGGCCGTCTTCAAAGTAATTCAAAGGATTTTTGTCATCGATATGTCACAGTAGATGAATCTTGGATACATCATTATACTCCAGAAACAAGAATACAGTCTAAATAATGGATTTCTCTATGCGAACATGCTCCCTAAAAGGCAAAAACACTTTTTTTCGACAAATAAGGTCATGGCCACAGTTTTTTTGGGATTCTAAAGGTGTAATCTTTATTAATTGTTTACAAAAAGGAAAAACGATAACTGGCCAGTATTATGCTGATTATGCAAACACGTTTTGATGCCGAACTTGAAAAACAACAACCGCATTTGATGAAGAAAAAAGTATTGTTCCATCACGATAATGCGCCCTCACATTCGTCTGCAATTGCTACAACTAAATTGGCTGAATTGCATTACGAATTACTGCTTTATCCACCATACTCGCCAGATCTGGCTCCCAGTGATTTCTTCTTATTTCCAAATTTTAAAAAATGGCTGGGTGGAAAAAGATTTTAGGCAAATGAAGAGGTGATAACCGAGACAAATGCATATTTTGAAGACTTTCCGAAAGATTACTTTTTGGAAGGTTTAAAAAAACTGTAAACTCGCTGGGCTAAGTGTGTACAGTTAAAAGGGTGTTATGTTGAAAAATAAAATATTTTTTTAACAGAAAAATGACGTTTTCATTAAAAAGTCACTCTTCCGTCAAACAGCCCTCGTATATAAACGAGTAATGATATTTTCAGGGTATCTATGTCTTCCTTCATGACATCTTGAAGATGTAATCAACCAAGATCAACCATGGATTCCCATGGATGAGTCCTCCATAGTTGGTTTACAAGGTATATTAGATGCAGAGTGGTGATAATTGTGGTGAAAGTATGTCCATATTGATATAAAAATTAACTGGCAATCAATAACGTAAATGATGCCATCAATCTGTAATAAATAACAATTATAGTAATACACACTTCGTGATATGTTTACCAAATGTATGTATTAAAGTGTGCAATGTGCATCAATTAGATTAGACATTTTGAGCAAACTAATATAATGTGTCAAAAGCAGATTTACGACTGCGTTAAATACCATTAATTGGCGTTGAGCACTTTCTCAATTTACCGTATTTGGCTGTAATTTGAACGCAAATATTTTTTATGCCAAGTCAACATATAATAACCATTTGTATTCTTTTTTCTGAAAGTTGATAACTACTCAATTAATTCTGTAAGAGTCTTGAATTTTCGGGTAAATTGCATTAAACAACATTTTGTTAGTAACAATTCTTCAAGATGTGACATTTTGGATTAACAGCAAATCCCAATACTGGAAATAATCAATAGTTATCTATAAATTATTTATCATAATTTATAATCATTTATATATAATTTCTAAAAATATTATTAATCTTTTTTAGTCTGAAAAAATATACTCTCAATTTTGACATTTTTCAATAAGGCTTTTTCCTGTCTTTTCTATGGCAATTTTAAATTACATAATTGTATCTACATAAGTATTTTGGAAATAATGAAACGTTAATGCGTTGACAAATTCGGCTATACATGATTTCAAGTCATCATATCATATGATTTTTATGTTTCCTCTTTGTTTGAACACATTACTTGCAATAAACTTCTATAAACTGGCATTAGTTTCGGAATAATGCAGTCTACGAGCGTCTGCATTGCAAATTGCATTTGCACCATGATTATAGAAAATCTGTTAATGACGACGACGCGATCGTTCAAATGCAAAGTGGATGATGGGCAAGAAACGTGATTAATTTCTATCTATTCACAGTTTCCATTCAGGGAACTTCTATAACAATATGTTTTACACTTAAGCGGTCAGAAGTGCATCAGATTGCTATCTATTATTTATGCAGTCGAAGCATCCACAAAGTGTTCCCATAATTCTGTATACATATCATGTAACATTCTATTAGTAATAAACTAACTGTAAAATTTATAATCCCTTTACTTCCTTGTATCATATACCTTAATACGATTTTATTAACACCGAAGGCTTTTACTTCGCGATACAGTGTAAAATTCATAAATAATGCACTTGGTATTAAACTTTATAACTACAGTGACTACAAAAATTATAGTCACTATAACAACTACAATAGCGCGATACCAATAAATTTAAAAGTGGTTAGAAACTATAATCACTATAATAACAAAGTGTGCCACTAACAAAGTTAAATGTTACTAGAAACTATTCAATTTTTCAATTCAATTCAATTCAATTCTTTATTGCGTGCTATTATACAAAGTATTTACAAAGGTCAAGATACATATAATATATATAAAACTATAAATAATTTTAAATGGATACATTATTTTGTGGAAGTGTTATTATAGTAAATCCGCTTGGGCAATCTTATAGATTAAATATTCATTTATAGTGTAG
Organism: Othius punctulatus; assembly: GCA_951805005.1. Classification (NCBI taxonomy): domain Eukaryota; kingdom Metazoa; phylum Arthropoda; class Insecta; order Coleoptera; family Staphylinidae; genus Othius; species Othius punctulatus. The sequence goes on from OX638142.1 coordinate 30,428,166, forward strand.
AAACATTTATCTATCAAAAACTTTTTTATTTTCCTTTTAAAAAGTGGGGTGGCGAGATTCCATACGTCTAAAGGGATATTATTATAAAACTTGTATGCCCAGTAGTTTGTTCCATTCATTGATTTGCTTAACCTAAAATTACGAATATCCACATCATGTTTATTTCTCGTACAATATGAATGAATATCGCAATGTTTATTTATTTTTAATATTCTTGAATGGGCATACATTATACAGCAAAATATGTACATGGATGGTAACGTTTGTATTTTTAGTTTAATATAAGACTCCCTACAATCTTCTCTGTATTTACAGGTATCTAATATTCTGATTGCTCGCCTCTGTAGAGCAAAAATTCTCTTTGATCCATATGAGTGTCCCCATAGGATTAAACCATATGTTATTTTGCTGTGGCATAAAGCAAAGTACGCTGTTCTCAGAATCGAGCTGGAAATTTCATTGGAGAGCATTCGCAATATAAATACGTTTGAGCTAATTTGTTTAGCTAAGAAATTGATATGTATGTCCCAGGTTAATTTAGTATTTATGTGTAATCCCAAGAATTTTATTGATCTGGTAACCATGTCATCTCTCTTTTTTAAGGAGAAGGCAAGTTGTTTTGTTTTTTCTGGGTTTAATGACAGTTTATTTAAGTTGAACCACGTTTATCTCTAAAATGCTTTTTATAGTAGACGGTAAGTCGTTTATATATATAATAAACAACAGTGGTCCCAATATTGACCCCTGTGGGACACCAGTTTTTGTATTTAGGATTGATGACCTTTTCCCCGTATATTCCACGATTTGTGATCTATTTTCAAAATATGATACCATCATTTGTATAGCATTCTGATTAAAGTTGTAATGTTTTAATTTTGACATTAATATATTATGCGGAACCGTATCGAATGCTTTACTTAGGTCGCAGAAGATTGTGGTACTGAACATTCCTTCTTCGAAACAATTGAATGTATATTCAATAAATTTTTGTAATGCACCGATTGTATCATGATTTTGACGAAATCCAAATTGGGCCTCTGCAAATAGATTGTTTTGCGTGAAAAAAGTGTATATTTGCATTGACATTAATTTTTCTATAATTTTAGATATTATTGGTAGAATTGAAATTGGCCTGAGGTCATTTAAATCATTAATGTCTGTTTTCTTTTCAATGGGGATTATTTTGGCAATTTTTAGGCAATCTGGAAAGTAGTTCTCTTGAAAACAATGTCTAATTAAATTTGTCAATGGAACAGCTATGTAGTGAGCAATTGATTTGATCATATCAGTCTCTAAGCCGTAGTAATCACGCGCTTTGGAATTTTTTAGGTTATTTATAACATTTGAAACATCTTCGGTGTTGATCTCAGTAAAATTAAATTGTTCAAATGGTTTCGGTACTTCTGATAAATAAATTAATGGATCTCCAACTGATGTACTCATTTTCTCTAATAGTTTATTTGGGATGTTTACAAAAATTTTATTAACTTCGTCAGGTGAGGCAAACACTGATTTTCCATTTCGCTTAATTGGCCTTTTTGAGTTTATTACCCGCCACATCGTCTTTATCGGGTTATTTGAATTTGTTATTGCTGAATCATTCGCCTCCTTTTTGCTTGTTTTATTGCTTCTTTATATTTTTACTGAAGATTTTTCTTAACATCAAGTATATATGTCGAGGGCTGTGTTTTGTATATGTCATGTATGAGTTTCAGTTGTAATCGCATATCATTTAATTCAGCATTGAACCATTTGATGTTTGAATCACATTGTCTTGTTTTTATTTGTTTTAATGGAAAACTAATATCAAATGCATCTCATATATTTTGAAAGAAAATTGAAAATTTTTGTTTTATGTCTGAGTTTGTTGAATAAAGGTAATCCCAGCTCAGTTTCCCAGTTATCGATATGAATCTTAGTCTATTTCTTATTGTTCTTGTTCTTGATACTATTTTATTACACATTATGGCAGATTTGTTTAAATCTTCTGTTAATTCAATTTCACAAAAAATACCGGCGTGGTCCGAGAGAAATGGCTGAATTATTTCGGACGGTCAGTAAATAAAAGATATAACACTAACAAATTTAAAAGTGCTTTATTATATATTATATTTAAGGTTGTTATATTAATAGAAGAATTGTTGGGTAAAAATTATTTTTGAGGTTTTTACATGTAATGGTATAATACAAGTTGCAATTTGTAATTATGATGGGGCTAAGCGCGCAGGTGCTCACGAAAATATGCAAAAACTCGCTTTCAATTTCGCACAATTTCAAGTTTCGGTTTTAGTGTATGAGAAAGTATAAAGAAAAGAACGCGGAATTGTTCGCTGTAATGAAATACTTCAAAGTTGAAAAGTGCCGCGGGTGATATCGAGCGCATTTATAACAAGGGAGACCGAAAACAAAGAACCGCTGCCCTGTGTATATTTATCAATTTCTTACACAAAGGATTTAAGCAAAAGTACTCAAAACATTAAGTAAAACTAATTTACGTCCAATCTGTGACAAGGCCCATATATTTTTTAGAGCCTTAATTATGCAGTGCAGACTTCAAAGCGAACCGATCAGATTTAATTAGAACTTTTTATTGTATTTTACTGTACATTTTGATCGTAAAGTAAGGCGTACACACATACATATATACCCATTACAAGTTAACAGAAATTTCCAGCAGCGAATTTCTGGTTGAGGGATTAAAAACCGGCGTGCGTGCAAAATGCTGTTACGCTGGATCAGATACTTAACGCCGAAATAAAAGTTTCATGCAGCGATCAGATTAGATCCCAACATAAGTCGTTTTCTATTGAAACCGCTGATTAAATACATTAAAAATGTTAACAAGTACTTTTAATTAGAATTTTTAATCTAAATGTTAAGTTGAGAGGACGTCTGTTTGTTCTTATTACACGCCATACGAATTAATTACAAGCAAATTGGCATATTAACTAGAAATTACTGCATTAGCATAATTTCCACATAATCTCCCAGTTTGTAAATTGAGGCGCCGTTATTATTGTTATTTGCGAGAGTTATTGCAGTGTAAGTGAAATCAAACGAGTGAGCCACGCCTCTGGTTGATTGAAACAGAATTTCTTGCATAAAAATGTTTGTTTACAATACATAAGCAATTAAACTTAAATTGAGTATGTTATTATCTGGGTTATCATATCTTATAGGTAAGGTGTGGTTTTTACAATAAATAACGATTAATTATCATTTAAATTTATAATATGCGGAAGATATATTATTAACGATCATAACTCATTGCCAAGATTGATTATAATAAAAATAATCTCGTGAGGACGTAATTGCAATTTATTGTATTAATTATTTATTTATTACAAAAAAAAAATCATAAATTGTGAGAAACAAACTTCGAAATGCATGAATTAAAATTGAAACTAAATTTGAAATGTTATATGAGACGCAAAAAAACATCCAGTTGGTGCAAATTTTCACACCGTTCACACTTTGGAGGTAATAATTTATTATGATTATAAAAAAAAAAACACTGTCTCTTAAGTTTAATTAAAAAATAATAATCAAAACAAGTAATAGAGTTTTGGACCGAAAGATGAAAGTCGATATCCCATTACATATATCATGTATCACATTATATATCATATATCTATCTATCATTAACATTATATTATTATTATATGTATTACGTATGCTGCAGATATGTACACATTATATATCATATATCTATCTATCATCAACATTAAAATATTATTATTATTATATGTATTATATTACATTATATGTATTATATGTAAATATTATATGTATTAAGTAGGCTGCAGATATACATACGGAATAAATGTTCATACTACTAAGAGAGTTTTTATTTTAACGATAACAGTTTTCTCAATAAAACATCAAAATATTCAACCAAATACATATTACTGTAGTCGGCAGGAAAAAGTCAACAAAAGTAATTTACGTTTTATACAAATTACTGATTATATATATATATATATATATATATTCATTATTTTCTCGTTGATCAGATTTAATTTTTCTCGCTACATTGCTGTGTACGTTTAGGAAGATTCAGAGTTAAAGTACAAAGATACAATCTTGCGAAAGGCACAAAGTTCCACAATTTTTATTTGATGCCAATAGATTGATTAAAAAATATTTAATAATGTCTTATAGTAGTTCTTTGACATGATAAATCTAGTTAATCAATAGGCGTTTTACATCAAGGCGGCAGCGCCACGGTGGCGCATTCACGTACTAGCCTTGGGCGGCATTTGACGCTTCCAGACATGTGTTTCTTGTGCTAAAGCGTGCGATTTGTTTCAAATTCGTCGACTTCTGCCGTTTATCGTACAGTTATCAATCTGGTGGTTATGGTTTAACATCAACAATGGCAAAATATAAAAGGGTTTGTACCGTATTCTACGCTAGTTTCCACCGATTCCCGGCTTCAGGTAAAAGGTGTGCCATTCGTATCCAGTTCGTCGATTGATACGCGCATTATAACTGTACGATGAATACTGCAATGTGTACGATGGATACGCAACTTGGTATTTTCAAGAGAAAATTCAAACCTCTCATTCGAAAATAGTTTTCAGGAAGAAAATGCTTGGAATATATATGTAAATACTTTAATGAACACGACTGTACTTGCTTTTTCATGCCCATTCTTAATTTGAGCTTCCATGCTCTTTATATATCCATCAGCTCGGTGTTTGCCAGCTTCATTACATATTTCACGTTCATTTTGCCTGCAGGCGGGAATCGATGCTAACTGACGTCAAGATTTTTGATGCTGTCAGCGTTGGAGGAATACGGTGCAAACCCTTTTATATTTTGCCATTGTTGATGTTAAACCATAACCACCAGATTGATAACTGTACGATTGACTGCAGAAGTCGACGAATTTGATACGAATCGCACACTTTAGCACAACAAACACATAGGACGTCAAGATTTTTGTTGCTGTCAGCGTTGGAGGAATACGGTACAAACCCTTTTATATTTTGCCATTGTTGATGTTAAACCATAACCACCAGATATAACTGTACGATAAACGGCAGAAGTCGACGAATTTGAAACAAATCGCACACTTTAGCACAAGAAACACATAGGAACACATGTCTGGAAGCGTCAAATGCCACCCAAGGCTAGTACGTGAATGCGCCACCGCGACGCTGCCGCCTTGATGTAAATCGCCTATAGTGAAGTTCGTTCCATGGCTATCACTAATAAACAGCAGCCACTGACCTACAATGTTTGAAAAGTTTTTAAATATATTCAAGAAAAGTTTAGTTAATTTATTAATAAAATTATTCCCCAAATTTTTTAAGTGTCGTTATGTGGTGCCAACCGCGAATGGTACTGGTTTTTCAGTAGAACCCTCAAAACCATGGAGAAACTCATGTGCTGCTCACATTAATTGTTTTCACGATTACTAACTGTTACGTTTATTAAAGTATATAGTGACGAATCAGCACTTGCTATTCATAGCTCATTGTTAATTTACCAATTTGATCGTTGGTGGAAAATGTTATGAATGATAATATTGTTTAAATATTTTTATTATAATTTCTGACGCTTGTGATCGTTATAGCCACTCCTTGATAAATTGTTTGCAATATCCGTTAATAATCTTCTCATTTCCTCCAAAAAGGCACCCTCCAGCAATGACGCCCTCTTTGCCACCGCAATCCATATTTTCCCTTTTATGTGCTATATGTGCATTGTGCACTCTTTGTATCCTTTGCCATTATGCCTGAGAAAAATCAATATGTTCATAAGTACCTCACTACCAATAAAATGCTACGAGTTAAATACTTCCTCATCGAATTGAAAGCGCTTTACGCAAGAACGCTGAGAATAAAGTTTTGAATAAGTTTATATCTATAATTAAATAATTCAGTCTACACCAATCTTATGTATTCAAACCTAAACGAAAATATATTTTATTATTATATCCATTACAACCCTACACGCACAAGGATAGAAAGCGATATTATCCATTCCATTGCAATTGTAAGACAGAACCTAAAAATTAGTAAATATGTTTGGTTTTGTTTATTATATACATTGAGTTCTTGTTGTCTAACACAGAGGTCCCCAAACTATTTGCTACTTCTAGCATCTATACATGATTTTATTATACTTATATATTTATGAAAGCCAGGGCATGCTTGTTTAGTGTCATTGTCAGTATCAATGTTGGTGCAAGTCTCGATCCGTTTGGCCGTTTTTGTGATTGGACTGAAGTAAATTTAACTACTTATCTATCACGATCACTTGCTAGCAAATGAAGACATCTCATTAAAAGGATGAGGGAAATCACCAGAATAAAACTAAGATACGCGCGAATATACATCTGTGAAATAATTTCCAATCGCTTACATTTATTAAAAGATAGAATCTTAGATACGCTTGTGCTAGTAAGACAATGTTTTTTCTTCTTCAAACATTCATTGCATTCATTGCATTTATTTATGGGGTGGGTGTGATAAGCAATAAAAAAATATTATAAATTTAAACCCCCGAGACCCACGCCGTACAAAATACAACTAACTGGTTCTAAAAATGGACATAACAATTCAAAATTTATATGTGCTATTATAAAACAACATTTTTATGATTATGATTCTAACACAAACGAGCAACTAATAAAGTCCTTATTAACATTAATATAATAGGACCGATGTCTGTTTTGAATAAAAAACATACATTGGTAGTGACATTTATTCGAATCGAGCGCAATTAAACCTGTTCCTTACAAAACCCTTTATTACAGCTGTCATAAATCGTTCCCACTAATTCTTAACTACACAAATTGTACTAAATTCATCATGTAGGCATCCATATTTATAATACAATTTACTACTCTTTTTTATGGGAAATGCATAAATCTCGTCACCTTTTAGTAACCCTTTCAAAGACGCGCGCGTGGAAAATATCCACTCGTCTTGACAGATCCTAAATTACGAGACACAATTAATTACCGCCGAGCATTTTATTGCCCGGAATTTGAATGTGTGTTTTACAATGTGCCCGTGAATGCCCGAAACGTGCCTCTCAGCTACCCCCTCAGACTGGATTTACTATTTAATGATGCTATCACGCTACAGGATTTAAGCTGAAATGTGTGCGTCATAAATACGACAGAGACGAGCCAAGCTGAGAAAAAAAAGCAAAACCCACACGATTCAAGACTCTAGACGTATTTCAATTTCTCGGCGGATGAGATTTTTCTTGTGTATTACTCGGGATGTTCAAGAAGTGGGGTTGTAGTTTCCATCATTTTCCGGTTCATATATAAAGCAGGTGAATACGCGAAGGAAATGCTTTGGAGTTAATTTTGTATCTTAGTAAACTTAATAGCGTTAAAGCTCATGATGTACAATATATTTTATTGATGAATGTACGAGTAGCTAATCGTAAGTAATATTATAGATGAAAATTTTGGCGAATAAAATCATAAAATGAATTAGATTTGTAAATAAAGACATACAAAGGAAATGCTTTGGAGTTAATTTTGTATCTTAGTAAACTTAATAGCGTTAAAGCTCATGATGTACAATATATTTTATTGATGAATGTACGAGTAGCTAAGCGTAAGTAATATTATAGATGAAAAATTTGGGGAATAAAATCATAAAATCATAAAATGATTTAAATTTGTAAATAAAGACATACATTTTTAATTATTAGTATTTTTAACATTATAATTAAAACATTATTAAATTTATATTTATATAATTAAAAAAAAAAAATGTCATTTGCATGCCCCAAAGCACAAATAAAATTTTGGTGCTTTTGATGGTTTAAAATATATTAAATTCAAAATTCCTATAATTTGGCATGCCCCACAAGTTTTTGCATGCCACAAGTTTTTGCATGCCCCAAAACCACAAATAAAATATTTGTGCTCTTGATGGTTTAAAAAAATATTAATTTCAAAACTCCTATAATTTTGTTTTACAATTTGATTTTCGAAAATTAAAAATTAAAAAGGTTTTCCTATTAATAATATCCATAAGAGCACACACTGGATATTATTATTATTATTATTGAATGAAACATTGAATGACATACAGTCTGTTTGATTTATTGTGACACAGTTTGAATAATAAAGGGATACTTATGTGGTATCATTATAAAGCTAATGTTATTGCCTATTAGAAATAACGAAAATATATAGGGTGTTCCATTAAAGAAAATGAAGCTTTTAGCTTCCACGTGTTTATTTGATTTTCAATTGTTCTTATGAAATTAGGATTAAATGGACGACAAAAATTACTAAAACTTTTTTCTATTTATTTTCTATCTGTACTAATAAGAGAAATATTTGCTGTGTCGCAATAAATCAAACAGACTGTATAAAGTTATTGGGGTCTATTGCACCATGATTTGAAAGGCCTATCAACCCTAGAGATCCCATTAATGCAGTCCTCGCCATGCAGCATGTAGGAACTGAAAGTTTGAAAATTATTTATGCCATTTTTACCAGAGCTGGAGAAGAATTTTTTACGACAATACCATTTCTATCATCTCAGGCACTATTACGGGCCTGCTGTCACATTCAAATACGCCATACATTGGTGTACAAATGTATGTAGTGAAGTAAATATCAAGTAAGACTGGTGACATTAAAAATGTTATTTATGCCGTCAACACCACGATGAAACTCCTAATTTATGAGCATACACGTTATTTATATTTAAATATTTACATGTCCAATGTTAAAACTGAAAAGTTTTGAAATAGTCATGTAAACAAGCAGTTTGTTCCGTGTAGTACGTGTAATTTTTTTGTACCTGTTGATTTATAATCTTCTGAAGTTTCAAGCGACAAGCCGCACGGATATTCGGGACATTGGAATTTCGCGCTGAAGTAAGTATCTATAGATTACGAGCAGAGACTGGAAAACTAAGCTTTAAAAAGTGGACCTAGGTAAGGCTAAGAAATTGCTCAAAAGTGCATTAAAATAACGGTATCAATTTTATAGGATCTCATTGCTTCATTTAAAGTCATTTTACGTGCGCTCGTTCCACCCTGTAAGGCTCTGAACTTGTTGGGCAATATGCGACTAAAGGCCACCTAGGAATTTTGTGAATTCTGAGCTACTTTTACCTGAATTGGTATATGACATTCATATATCCACACCTTGAATTCTAGAACTACAATAAATAATCAATATATTCAAATTGCTTTACACAAATTGCGAAAAATTTAAACGACAAACTAAATCTACGACAAGTCTACTTATACGACTTTTTGAACAGTTGCACAAATTTCTGAAAATTAATGAATGAATTTTTTCATAGAACAACTATTTTGATATTAGTATTAAGTTTTCTGCAATTTCAATAATATTTTCTGGCTTTTCAATTTCTACGGTTTTAAAATGCTTTTTGGTACTTTTATATTATTATATTTGAAATTCTGGACTTTCCAAACTCTTCTGATATTACTATTGCATATTTAGTGAAATTCCAGAAAAGTGTATGGCCATTTGCAATTTGTTTGTACCTTTCATATTTTACGTGAATTCACATAGGAACTTTGTGATTGTGTTTTAGTTGCACGTCCTTATGGATATTAAGTTAAGGTAATAATTTTTAGGTAATTTTAAGGTTTTATCCATAATTACTTTACCAGTTATATATATTTAAGGTTGTTGTAATAAGTACTTACTGGTATTTGTTTATTCCTTTCATTTATTATTTTAATCGCCTGACTAGTTTCGGTTATAAAAAAACATCTTTAGAGGCATATGTATTTAATGTATACAGGGTGTATCAGCCAAATGGAATAAATTCAATAATAAATAAATGGGGGCGTGTTCGAAAAAACGCTCGGACACGTCGATTGTTATTTTTAGTTGCGCATTTTTTTCAACAAAAACTTTTTATACAGGGTGTGTCATGTGACACAATCAAATAACAATCGACGTATCCGAGCGTTTTTTCGAACACGCCCCCATTTATTTATTATTGAATTTATTCCATTTGGCTGATACACCCTGTATATCCTGAACTTAATTGAATTGTAATTTAAAATTTGAAAAGATTTAAATTTATAAAAAAGACCTGTATATCCTTCAAATTTCAAATTACAATTCAAATAAGTTCAGGATATACCGGGTGATTCAAGTTTTATTACCAGGCCAAAATTGGCGACTTCTAATTGAAATAAAAAATCCAAAATAAGTATACATGTTTAGATATTGATGAAGCCCAATCTGACGATAAAAAAAAATAATTTTAACCATCCGGTAGTTTATACGTTATTTCACAAAGAATTCGTAATTTTATTTATATAGTTTTTGTCAGAACATAATTTAATGCTATTCCAAACGTTCCAGTGTAATCCAAGTCAAAAAAATTGCACCAATTATTGAATTAAATGAATTTTGATATTGCAACGGTAAGATTTATTACTAAATAGTAAAATATTACGGCTGCTTCCAGTAATAGTCCCTATAATGGATTTTATGGGTTTTATGATAGGGCCGTACCCAATCCCTCAGCCTGCTGGGTGGATACTTACGCAAGGATTTCTTCAGGGCCGGAGCTCAATATTTGCTTGATAATAAAGTCATAAAACGTTCCAACCGCACCGGCGCGGTCAATGCTTTGTAGGGCTCTTGACTTACAAAATCATAAATCATACCGAGGAAAGTTGGTCAGTAATGTGAAAAATGCTTTAATTTGAAATCTAATCATTTTCGTTAATTTTTGATTTCATAAATGGGTACTATGAATCAAATAAAACAGTTTAGGGCAAAAATAACGATAGAGAATTTTGCCCGAAAAGAGTTTTTTTAAATTTTATATCCGTCTATATAATTATATCGAAAAAGTCAAACTACCTTTTCGTAGATTAGTATCAGACCTATATAAATCCAAATTTTCATATTCTTTGGGCAACACTGCAAATGCCTACGAAACCCATGGTAAAAAAACTTGAATCATCCGGTATATACATAAAATACATATGCCCCTAAAGATTGTTTTTCTAACCGAAACTAGTAGTTAAAAATAAATCAGAAAATAAATGAACAAATACCAGTAAGTACTTATTACAACAACCTTAAAAAATTTATTAAGTTTCCAATGCAGCTAGAACACTTAATAAAATTGTAATAAAAACAAAAAAAAAGCACAAAATGTATGCAATTTGCAGAAAATATCAGAAATTTCCTCAAAAAGCCTACAGATCAAAACACTGGGCATTTCAGAAATATCTCTAAGTCTTCTAAAACATGCCAGTAAAGAATGCTGAAGAAACCAAAAACGAGAAAATTGCATGAAACTTATTCATAAAGTATTCACTACTTTAACCATTTACAATAGAATTATGGTATTTCATTTTCTAAACATAATATTTTATGTGACATTGCTAAACCCAAAACAGTCCGTAGTTTTGATTTTTTTCTTTTTAATTAGCTTGATGCTTCGTATAATTTTTTAGTTAATATTTTGAACGCTTATGCTCTCTCTCTCTCTCTCTCTCTCTCTCTCTCTCTCTCTCTCTCTCTCTCTCTCTTTTTCTTAAGGTTTCGAAATTTAAAAATTGGCAACTTTTTGGCAACATCTAAATTATTGTACCTAAAGCAATGTGCAATATACCTAATATACCAATATACTTCTAGCTAATGTAATGCAACTTCATTGATTACTTTATTAAAATTGGTGAAAGTTGTGTTTAGTATATTTATTTTATAATTTTGATATTATTGCTAAATTTTCTGCAATTTGAATAACTTTTTTCTGGTTTTTCACTCTCTTCGGTTTCACAATGCATTTTTTTCTTTTTTTGTAGGTACTTTTATGTTGTTATATTGGAAATTCTGGAATTTCCAAATCTTTTGATATTACGATTGTATATTATAAAGATTGTATAAAATAAAAAAAATAAAACTGTGTGGCCATTTGCAATTTGTATTTAACTTGCATATTTATTTGTATATTGTACACATTACATGTATAATAATTAAATTGCAATTTTCTCGATTTTTATGAGAACCTTATCTTTAGTTTTATTACATTTTCATTTAGTTTTTTCAGATTTACTGGCGTATTTCTGAAATTTATTAAGCATTTTTTAAATTTCTATTATTTTTCTTGTCGAAACTTCTTGTTTGTGTCCAAATTTGAATCGGGATTGATTTAATATAAAACATGGAATTGACTGAAAAAGAAATACACAAAAAGTAAATCAGAAATCGAAATAATGATGTAGACAGCATAGTAAAATTAAAACATAAAGTAAACGGGACAAGATAGGAAGCTAGATAAAAAATAAATGAGTGAAATATAAGTATTAATAAGCTTTTGTGTTATTGAAACAATAATGAAATTAAATGCAGTATTTATGAAGAACCGACGTAAATAACGGGTTATAAATGGCTCATAATAAATTAGTTCAGTTTTAATGCAATTTTCGGAAAGTATTTACTGTGCATAGATACGAAATGAAAGAATTGTTTGTATAGAAACCTTTTTTCTATATTTAGTTTTTCCACTATTTACTTACAAAAACACATCAAAACACATGCTTAGTGAAAGAGAGGTCAGAAAGTGATAGAGGTAACTGTCAAACTGAAATTTGATTCCAGTGTTGCCATAAATATAATAGGAATCGGTGTTGCTTTTCGAAAAAAAAAAAACAAGTTACTAACATTTTACAAAAATTTTAATCCTACAAAATCTGTCGTGCTAGAAACAATTTTATAACGTTTCTGGAATCAGTGCAAAATGTTGTATCGCAATCAGCTATTTACGTCAAAGGGACAAAAATTGCGTTGGCCAGTGTAATCAGAGTATACTCAATGAATAACAACGCTTGATACGATCCAAAGACGAGTTTTGTGATTGAATGGCACTTTAGAAAGTTTACTTCCTCAAAAGCAAGTTATTTTAGCGGAGGCTACAATGACGGTGTGTAAAATGCAGACGGAGACGTGAGTATTCGTTTTTCGCAAACTTAAGGTAAATCGTTGACAGATATAAAATATATAAAAAATATATGCAGGAACAATAAAACACGTGAATCGATGACAGCTATCATATAAAAACATATATATGCAAACACTATAAATGAAATGTTGACATTAACCATTAAAAAACAAAAAAGTAAAGTTTGCAATATTTAAAAAAAACGGCATGTTTAAAATCCGGTCTCCGGTTATGAGTTTCTGTTTTGCTTACAAACACACGAACAATTTGTGCATGCACCGCTGGAAGGACGCGGCTAGAACGCGCCCATAAGGTCAGCAGAAAGCCTTCTCATATTTCTATTTATAAGCCGGGCATGTGGTTATAATTTTAGATACTGTTACTGGTTTTATTCCGGCGCGAAGACGTTACTTTGATCCGGTGCTACATACATTATGGGATTTGGAGAAAGGATTTCGTGCGCACGCTGTTACTGTCACATTATTTTAGCTCGCGTTTCCTGCTTCTGTTCGTTGAAAGTTTTCGGTCCATTTGGACGTGCGCTTATACAAAGGTGCCGGTTATTTATTTAATGACCGCCACTTCTTTCGCATTCACGCGCGATTGTCTAAGGAGGATCAAAAAAACAATTGTAAGTCTCTGAATACAAAAGTTTGCTGAATAAGTGTAACGGGGCTTTCATGAGGCACTTATGTACTGGCTTTATGGCAGCGAAGTATTTCGTTAGACAATCTGCAAGGCATAATTTATGCTCGTTACCAGATGTGTAAATCAAAATCACCTATAAAATTAGCTGGTCTTTATTAGTTGCTTCATTGTGAGCAAGAGCCTAGAAAAGTGTGATGTGTACATTCTATTTATGGTTCATAAAAATGTATGCATGTAACTGTACAAACTGGCTGCAATATTAATCATAAAATTCTGTCGGTGCTATAAAACAAATATTTGAATAGGTTTCAGGTGATGGCGATGTACAACAACAATAATACATCAATATTATTTGCTGTAAAGGTTGAAGCATAGCCACTTTTACGATACACATAATAAAATGCTTATGTGGTACTAAACTACTGAAGAAAAATTGTACTTAAACGAAAGAATTGTATTAATGGCCAAAGTTTAGTAATTTTTATTTTATCAAAAAGTGATTTACTTATAACTAGACAGCTTATTTAAAAACAAAAAGCTGAACAAAATGGGGGCACTAATTTTTATTCCATGCATTGTCAAGATCAAGATCAAGTGAATCTCAAAGAATAATAATTGCTTTAAATTCGTTGAATTGGCAAAGACGACAAAATTTAGGATATTTCTTCAAATTTTGAAACTACTTCTAGTCTTAAAAAACCAGTTGGTAGTACAATAAAATACGTTACAAAAATTAAAGAAAATGAGATAACACTGTATATTTAAACATGAAAAAGAACTACACTATTTGAAAGATCTCCTGTCTACAATTGCCTGAACCTTTATAACACACTACCTTCTCATATAAAACATAGAACTAACCTCTGCAAATTTAAAACCATACTAAAACAATACAAGGAGTATTATACTGTGACTGAATTCATCTGTGATGATCTATCATTATTTATATGCGTCATATTAAAACTGTTATGTCATAATGTGTAATGTATAATGTGTATCATGTATTTGTTTCTGAATGTTATACTATTTCTTATTGTCTGACTTATTACATCTGTAAAAACAATAAGGTGAATGTAATATTTATTATTATTATTATTATTATTATTATTATTATTAAAAACGAAAACGATCAATACGATCACGCGGGTCATAAAATATCACATTTGTATCTTAAAAAAACAGAATATCACATATTATTTGAGTAGCGTACTCCACCTAGAGTAAAGTCAATAAATAAAAACAAAAAATAATTACGTCACATTGTAAAAATTACTCCGCGCGTTCATTTAAAAAGTTTTTAATACAGTATGAAGTAAGTAAAGTAATAAAATGTTATCTATTGTGGTTCTCGCAATCCAGTTTGTATTGATATGAACTTGATCAGTTTTTTTAATTTTTTAATATGGTTAAAATTCTCAAAAAACACTATAAAACACTTTTTTTTAATTTAAAACATTTGCAGATTCAAATTTCACCAAGAACTTGGTAGTGAAATAATTCAATTAATTAGAAGTGTCATTTCTACAACAAAAATTTAAAAAAATTGTTATTCATATATTATGGCTTATAACACGATGTTGATTGCAGAAATTTCTGTACGTAATTATGTGACGTTACATTTCTATTACCTGAAATTTGGTAGATGTCTGTAAATGTTGGTAGAAAAAACTGGTCAAAAATAGAATCAAAAGAGTTAAAAATTGCTTAACATAATGGAATCAAAGTTTGCAAATAATATTTTTAGATAAAAAAAACATTTGCAAAGGTTTAGGAAAAACAGAAGGTGGACTTTTACTCTTATGACATTTACTGTTTGTGTGAATTTTTGCTTTTGTAAAATTACACTCTTATTTTTTTCTAAGTCTTTCTTCATTTCTTAATGATATATGTTGTTAGCAGAAATTAGACCACATATTATATTATATGCGAAAAATGTTTCAACCTCGAAATCTGTCGAATGCTTTTCCGATCAGTACTCGGGCGAGTTTTTTCTTTCTGTATATACAGGGTGTCCATTTGAAAAGTTGCCATTGACTGTTTTCATAGAACACATGATAATTTTTGAAATTACTCAAAACCGGTTGGGTGGTTCGAAGGGGGAACCAAAATGGCGTAGGTAGTGTCGACCCCCTACACACCCTTTAAGCCAAAGCCACCTCCATCTAAAAATTTAAATGGCATCTCCCTACTTGTATACATCGTTAGAAAGCTCTTGAGAAATGCTTTCCAGTCATTATTAATACAATATGATTTGGTGCACTAGTTTTTGAATTAAGCGCAAATAAAGTGCAAATGTGTTCAATGTATTAAATTCATATAACAAATTTAAGTTATTGGTAGAAATGGTTTCCATTTTTTTCTAAACCAAATAAGGCCTGCTTTCAAACTCCTCGCGAACTTTCTGAAAGGTTTGTCTAGTAATAGTTCTACATTAAGGTGCTATTGTTTCTCGTAATTGTTCAATAGTATGTAGTAGTAGTATAGAAGTGTTAGATCTGATAATCTAGGAGGCCATTTGATAGGCCCTCTTCTTCCAATCCACCGATTTGGATAGTGACGCTCAAACCATGCTCTAACTGGAAGTACATAGTGAGGAGGTGCACCATATTGTTGAAAATGTAATGTATTTTCGGTAAGTCCATAACTTCCATGTTCATTTGTTTTGTTTTTAACCTCCTAAAGTACGAGAGGCTCAGTGCATTCATCCAACAAATTAGCATAAATTTCGCCGTTCAAATTTTAATTAATTTCAACAGCAGTTATTTTTTATGGGGTCACTTGAAATCTGCAGTTTATAAAACATAAATGAAAAATGAACTGGATACTATTGAACAATTACGAGAAAGAATAACACAAGATTGTCCAACTATTACTAGACAAACCTTCAAAAAGTTTACGACGAGTTGGAAAGCAGGCTATATTTTTATTTAGTAAACAATGGAAACCACTTTCAACATCTACTTTAACATGTTATTTGAATTTAATACATTGAACACTTTTGCACTTTATTTGCGCTTAATTAAAAAAGTAGTTCACCAAATTATATTGTATTAATAATTACTAGATAGCATTTTTCAGGAGCTTTCCAACGATGTATCACAAGTAGAGGGGTGCCATTTTTTTTTTTAGATGGAGATGGCTGTGGCTTAAAGGGTGGGTAGTGGGTCGACACTACCTACGCCAGTTTGGTTCCCCTTCGAACCACCCAAAGGGTTTTGAGTGTTTTAAAAATAACCATGTGTTCTATGACAAAATTTATGGCAACTTTTCAAATTGACACCCTGTGTGTATTTGGGCAAAGAATGATTTATTTTTTTTAAACACTCGAATTAAAGATAACACCCATTAAAATTGTTGTTGAATTAATTTTTGAGGACAGAATATGTAAAAAATGGCAAAAATTTTGAAATTAATATTTTTAGAAACAGATATTTGAAAACAAAGTCACAACCAGAAGTGGATGTTTACTCTTATCATTGATTATAATATCTTTATAATATTATAATCAATGCTCTTATAATGATTTTGTTTCTGTTCAATAATATTGAAAATATGAAAAAATGTATGATGAATATTTTAAAATCTGAATAAAAAATGCAGAGCACTTTCGTTTTGGGAAACTAAATTAACAAACTAAATTAAGTTCTTATTAATATTTAATATGCTACATGAATTTATATTATTATTATTATTATTATTATTATTATATAAACCATTACAAAAATTATTGCAATCCCGATATGTAATTGTTTATTATTATTTGTAATATTTGCTCTTGTGCGGTGTATTACGAATAAAATTACTTACAGACTAAAACACAGGCCATTCCTCTGATACTTGGAATATATTTGAACTGACCTGAAAAAAAAAAGCATAGCAGTTAGTCAACATGTACATACACAAATTCATACACAAATATAAAGGATCTGCAATCCCCGAAATGTGGAAATAATGATAAAATTTTAGTCTTCGGATTTAATTAAATATATATATATATATATATATATATATATATATATATATATATATATATATATTAATGTTTTAAAGAAATAATAAACGTATTTCATCTTGGAGAATCCCCTAGAAACAATAATGCAGATAATCAGATTGGCAACCATTTCAAGTTTTATGGAATTATTTCCTGGACTTTATATTCCCACTGAATTTATTTCGCATTATTATTATTTTTTGTTTAGATTTGCATTGTTCTTTAACACCAGACTAAAGTAAAACCCAGCCGAGAAACGAGATATAACAAATTCATTACGAGACTTGATATAATTTACTTAATAGGCAAACTGCTACTTCTACACGAAGTAGATTTTGAGATTATATAGACGTTGTAAAGTGCAGTTTCGTAAGAGTACTTCAGCTGTAGCATGTTACATGTGATGACTAACAACTATAATTAAGCGTGTTCCTATGCATAGATGTTCTGGTTGCGTGGATGTTAAATGCACCCAAGCATTGATTCCACGCCATTTCATGGTTTTTCAATGCTGCGAGAGATTATTGCATTTCCTGATTTACTATTCGTAACAACAATATCAGTTTAATAGTAATAATTTATTTGATATTGGCAAAAACTATTTATAATAAACATGTACACACTCGAAACTTAGCCAGTGTTCTAAAACATTCTAGAACATCTCAAACTATTACCCTTATACCTAATAAAAGTAATAAACTAATATGATAATGATATGAAAAGAGTTGAATAGTCTTTCAAGTGAAGTATCAGAAGGTAGGCGTGATAAAATCGACGAAAGTGAAAAGTGATAAAATCTTATTGAAATCGCAGAAAACTTAATCATAAGAGTAAAATTTAGAAATAAATTTACCAAACTTCCACAAATTTAATAAAATATATAGTGACTTTAATGAAGAAACTGTTTGTAAAAATAATTCGATATTTTCATGCTTTTTCCATTTTTCCTGCTTCATTAGGATTGCACTTGAATTGTATTTTGTACACATTTCGCAAGCATTTCTCGAAATTTTAACCTTGCCAACATCCTGCAGAAATATTCTTTTTCATATCTTATTAGCATTTATATGTGAAAATTATTATACAAAACTTAAGTCTGTTATTCACCACTTCCGTTACGTACGAGCACACTTGCCTTTGCTCACAGAATGTGTTTGTTCTGTTATAGCGCAGGTAGCTGAACTTTGCATAGAAACCAATATTTTCATTGAATGGGTTTATCTAATATAATTACTTGTACACGTATATTTAGGTATATCATCTTCTTAAATGTTTTTTTTTTGTTCATTGCGACCATTTTTTTAAAATATCTGCCTGTGTGTTAGCGTGATTGAGTGCATCCATGAGTGTGTGCGTCCGTGCTTGGATAAGTCCAAACGACTGAAATAAATGAATAAAATTTTGAAATAAAGTTTTTAAATCTAGTTTTGTACAAGTATTTGAAAAAATAAAAAACTGGATCTCGGTTTACTTTTATTACATTTTGGTTTTTGTCACTAATTTCGAATTTATTACGAATATTTAAAAAAACTTATATTAATAAAAGTTCAAGACAATCTTAGAGAGCTTACCGTTTGTAGGTAACAACATTTTATAGCACTCTTGCTTTGCAGACAAAACTAACGTTGAAATTCAATTATTATCATTAAGTTATATTAATATGGAGGAGAAAATCATATGCTGTCTAGAGATTTTTATACATAATTTTAAACTTATGACAGATTTTTGAAAAATATTTTAATTAAAGTCAATGACGATCTTCAACTAAAGAAATTATATAAAGTACCAAAATTACATAAGTACTCCACCTTAATAAATTACTTCAAATGTGTATAAAATATATACAATTCAATCTCAATTTAAATTAAACAAATGAACACAAACAAAAACGCATGGACAAAATTTCTTGCATTTCTAGGGAAAAACCTAGATAAAAATATACGTGAAAATCCATGCATATTCCAATTCCATCTTCCATCCAAGGAATGTTCATGAAAAATTAAATATGCATTTCCTTGCAAACTTTGGCATAAGAAAAGATTTGAAGGATATTTAAAAAAAAAACTAGACAACAATCGTAATAACGTCCAACATAATTGCACACATTTCAGGCTACCTGTTAAAGGTCAACATTCTAGAGAACTTTTTTTTTTCTTGAAAACTAGAAAAGATAAGTGTACATACGCTCTTACAAAATATGTTCCAATTTAAGCGAGGAATTCAAAAATATTATAATATATGGGGTGTTCCATTTAAAATAAAAAAGTTGGTGCTACTTCCGGTGGAACCGGAAGTGATAGAAAGTAGAAAATATTTCACATGAGTATAATTGATTCAACCGTGTGACAAGATTTTTTTTGAAATTTTTAGTACAACGGCAACCCCGTAAACTTTTAACGAACGGTATAGCGTAGACACCCTGTATACAAAGGATATGTACGGAAAAGTTTTCCCGTGCGCAATTCAGAAAATGTCACTTTTCCATTATTGTCAAAACCTATGGGAACTAGGTTATTTCAGATAAGTATAATAAAAAGTATCGTTTATTACACGTCCAGAAGTGGATTATTCTGTGTTTGCATTACTTTCCGTGTTGGCTTCGCTTCACACGGGAATTGTCAAGCGCGCACGGAAAAACCCGTATTTCCAGACTCGTAATGAAATATACTGTTTTATTATAGTTTATTATAATTTATTATTACTTTGTTTAGCGCACGGAAAAAATCAGAGGTCGGTAAAAGTGTTCCGTGCGCTGTTCTGAAATTGTCACCTTTCCGGCAGTATCAAAAGGGATGGAAGGTGTTATCATATAATAAAGAGTATATTTGGGCACCCTGCTCCCCCACAAAAAAGTCTTTGCATGCCGATGTGTGTTTTTGTATAATGAGTCCTGCATCACTTTCTAAGCCACAATGCTACACTCCATCTAATTGTGCAATGGCGACCTCCGGGAGACGCGCACTTCATTAATATAAATGCAGAGAAATAATTACTCGAGCCAGACGATAAAACGCCTCTTATGTTGCAATATAATTTCCATAAAATAGAAGTTAGCCTCATGCAAATTGAGTAGAAAGCATTTGTGTGGTACGAGTAATGCACTTGCCGATTAAAAAAAGGCACACACAACACTGAAAATAAATTTACCCATATAAAATTACCATTACAGACTGTTTTATTATCAAAAAATATTGTAATGCTATGAAACCATATCTCGATGGTGAAAAATGAAAACTCGCTTTGTAAAAAAAACAATCTACACCATTTAGGGAACTAAATAAATGCCCAGTTTAAGTTGCTGATCTATATGCTACATTTTTAAATTCGAAAAAAAAATTCGAACTTGACTTGGTGCACAAAATCAAAATCGATCAATATAAACCCTATGGACTATGGATATTTTTGGCATATGTACGGAACAATAAAAAACAAGTGGTGTGTGTGTGTGTACGCATGTTTGAGTGTTTGGGTGTGTGTACGGTTGCTTCTATGTTTGTATGTTTTTATATACACTTGTAAGTTTGTATGCTTGTATACAAGTTTGTATGTTTGTATATTTGTGTGTATGTTTGTATGTTTATATGCATATTTATTTATTTGATTGTTTATTTATTTGTATGTTTTGTTTGTATATTTGTATGCATGTTTGTATGTTTATTTGTATGTTTGTATATTTGTTCGTATGTTTGTTTATTTATTTAATCCGGTCTTTGTTTCTATTTGTATATGTTCCTTTGTATGTTTGTTTGTCTGTATGTTTGTATAGTCGACGGAAAAGTATTGTAACCAACTCGTGTAAAAATAAGCGATGAATAATCTAGATATTTGAACGTTAAAGGTTGAGAGTATTAACTAGTTCGTTAAACTACTATTAATGCATTAAATAACTAGTAATGGGTTAAGAGCCCATTTTTTAGTTAACAGTTCACGTAGATGATTTCAATTTTCTGCAAAGTGAAAAATAATATCATATGGAGCAAGCCATATCATAATAATAATCCCTACTTCTCCTCCACCTATGGCGCATTTGACAGAGAATTCTGACCCAATTACATTTAATTTTACCATAGGGCCCTGAACTATTACTAGTTATGCGGGCGTTATGAGAAGAGGGGCATTATTATCAGCAAGGAACGTAAATTGAGGATTATTTTTAAATTTTATTACATTTGGGGTGTGCAAGTGCAAGTGAAAGTCGTAGCTCATAAATTGGTTACAGAGTCAAAGTCAAAAACAGTTTCGAACATTTGATATAAATTCGATTTAAAGGCACATTCATCAGATAAATAAATGCAAATAAGTCTTATATTCTCCGCAATTATTTGATTTGTTATCATTCTATATCATTTCAAATTAATGTAATAATATGTAATATATAATTAATACTTCCTCTGCAGTTAAAAATAATAGTTTAATCCAAATCACGTTTTACCAATTTTAGCTGCAGGTGAAACTTAAAGGATCGATACCGTTATCTGTTTAAGTGAGCAAGTTAAATTCTTACGTATAACTCGAGATATCATGAAACTGTTGTATGAACAAAATAAAGTATATAATTATTATAAATAGCGGAGCACTAGAATTATTATTATTTTTATAAAATAAGTAAATCATAAAAAGATTTAAACTATATTGAATACTATCTTATATATATTTTTTATATATTCGTTTCCTACAGGAAACTGCAGGAAACATCAAATCATTGAAAATAACTCGGGAGTTCTAAATTACATCCAATTAGGTGGAAAAACTTAAATCAGTTTAAAATAAATATTTAAATTTTATTGCAGCCTCAAATAGACTATCCACACTGAATAATAAAGGCTAACTTGCAATTTCCATTCACAACTGCAATGTATTCAGGAATTCCTGCAGGAAACATCAAACGAAACTGCCGGATGGGATTATCGGTAGATTTATATGGATTTGAATACCTTTCTTGTTATATTATTTCCTTACGAGATCCTCTGATACATCCTGTTTACTATGAATAATCTCATCACAATAATCAATCATTTATGTGCATGCACCAAATGCACTAAAATATAAATATGTAGGTTCAGGATTTAAAGTATATGAGAATACATAAATACGTTAGAACTCAACAAAACTGATGTGGGCAGCACATGTTTTTTTCCATTTTAATATGAACAAAATAATAAAAAAATAATTTCAATCTAGTTTTGCCCACAAATCAATAGTGTATAAAATCTGCTTCCTACAAAAGATATGCAGTTTAAGATTGTCTTTAGCTTTGATGCAAATATTTTTTAAATATATTTAATATTTTCGCAATTATTGATAAAAATCACTTGCGGTTTTCGATTTTTGTTTCAAATCTAGATTTTGTTCTAAAAATCTTAATTTCAAAATCTATTGCATTATCTTGTGCTGTTTTTGACATTTACTGTCCACAAAACAGTAATCACATCCATCACCACACAAAAACAGATACTTAACATAACAAAGCCTTAATGGACTTGGGGACTTCAAAAATGACATTTTCATTGGAATATTGAATTCGAAATGTTTTACGAAAACAATACATTACTTAAACGTAGAAAGTAAAAATGTATTTCGTGTAAATCTTCTTCCTTAGGTGCCATCTCCGTTTCGAACGTCGTCAATCATCAGGGCTACTCCTACTCTTGAAACAGCCGGTATGAATAAACGCTGAACCATAATCTTCTTCTAGATCTTCTAAGATTTCTCATCCAAGAGTGTCTTCTCCCCATGCTTATTTTTCCTTGGATCATTTCCTGAATTATTACTTGCAGCAAGTGGTACTTATCTGCACTCATTATATGTCCTAGACATTTTAGTTTCCTGCCCTTAATTTTTATGATTTAATTTTCTTTTTGCATTTTCTCATTACTTCTTTATTTGTTACTAGTTCGAACCACGATATTTTCAGTGTTCTTCTGTAAATCCATAGTTCTAATATTTCCAGTTTTTTACGTCTGCTTATTTTACTGTCATTGTCTCCATCCCGCAAAAAATAACTGAATATACATAGCAACTTACATAGCAAACAGCAAAATACGTACATAGCAAAATGTTATGTATGTACAAAATGTTGAAATAAATGTTAAATACAAAATGTTATGCTATGTACAAATTACGTACATAGCAAAATGTACATAGCAACTTACCATTCTTGTTTTCAGTTCCGGGCTCAGATCTCTTCCGCACAACACTCTCGTCATTTTTGTGAATATTGCCCTTGCTTTCTTTATTCTTGCTCGCATTTCTACTGAGCAGTCGTTATTTTGATTTATGATTGTGCCCAGGTAGTTGTATCTGTCTACCTTTTCCATTGGTTCTTCTTGTGCAGATATAGATATTCGTTGTTGTCTGCTGCCTTTGTTATTACCATAAATTTAGTTGCATTCTTGCATTCTTCACTTTCTTTTATTTCTCTATCGAGTATTGTTTGTAGATCAAGTAGGTTAGCAGCTATTAGTATTGTGTCATCGGCGTATCTTATGTTATTAATGGGTATATTGGGTGTCCAACTAGCCAAACTAGCACTACATAACAAATCAAAGTTTTGTTTGAAAGGTTCAGATCTAAAGTAAATACGTTGTTAAATATATCGAATAGTAAAGCTATATATTTGTAAGCAACAAGCACAAAATATAATAGGCCAGAAAACGCACTAACCGTTGATTACAATCAATACCTGCTTTTGAAGAAAACATAAAATAACCGACATCGATAGAAATTAAATTCATTTGTGTTCGAGATTCATCTTAATTAAATCGTTTCTCGTCGGTTTTTTAATGCAAATTAAGCGAAGACTCCCCAAGAACTCGCTTGAGAAACCATTAGCATATTGTGTTTTCTGCTTAATAACCTCGCAACTAATTATGATTTCATCTATGCGCATTTATAATCGGAATATTACACACTCGAACCCATATAGGAACATAAGTATTCGCCATTTGCGGGTTGAGTTGTAAGATAAAATATAAGAGGTACTATAAGAAGAATATTTTGATAAAAATTGGAGGTGGCGGATAAATTGTAATTTTTTTCTGAAATTGTCAGTGAGGTTAAGAGAAATCGGCAATAAAGTGACTGGAAATCGTCACAAAAGTTGACATAATAATGTTATATTATAATGACATAATAATGAAATAAATACTATATAAACAAATAGTGCATAAGCAATAGTCATTAAATGTGTTTGCCGTGGGTATGTTAATATTAAATCAAAGTGTAATAACATAAATATTTCTAATTATTGGGAAAACATTGCGAAAGAAGAATCTATCTATTTAGTTGTTCACAGTTTTAATATTAAATTTAAAAATGTTTCTTTTTCGGCATTTTGCTAGAAAAACTAATTGCTTCTAATAAAAAATAGTTGCACGGTTACGAACATTATTTCTTTGGTTCAGTGTGTCTCACACTTCGAAAAACATAATTTGTATTAAGAAATTAGTACATGTCCTCAAACAAAATATGTACTTGGAAATATGTAAAAATTGTGTACATTTTGTATATTTTTTCGAAATATATCATACAGACTTATCATATTCAATAACAAGCGAAAATTTACACTGCATAATAATAACAATAATATTAATATTAAGAAACTAGTACATGTTCTCAAACAAAATATGTACTTGGAAATATGTAAAAATTGTGTACATTTTGTATATTTTTTCGAAATATATCATACAGACATATCATATTCAATAACAAATGAAAATGTACACTACATAATAATAATATTAATATTAAGAAACTAGTACATGTTCTCAAACAAAATATGTACTTGGAAATATGTAAAAATTGTGTACATTTTGTATATATATATAAACAATCTTTATTAGGCTATCGACCCCATAGGGTCTTTCCGCCTGCATTTTGTATATTTTTTCGAAATATATCATACAGACATATCATATTCAATAGCAAACGAAAATGTACACCACATAATAATAATATTAATTGTGTTTAGAACTATACAGCATACACAAGTCAAAGTAGGTATATAGTTTGTAAAGTATGTTGGTGAAGAAAAATATCACTGTTTTGACATCCGGAAACACTAATATAGTAACATACGAAAACTGTTTTAACATAAAAACAGTAGATAAACACACATACAGTACATAACAGATATATAAAAAAAAGAAACAGAAATACACTTGTGCACCTAACTTTTTACATTTTATGTTTAATTTTCGAAATAAACAAGTACCCACGACATGTCCTAAAACATTTTAAACAAAAGACTGAGTACTAAGACATTTTGTATACGTTAGTTTTATAATAAATTTGACATGAAAAATAAATACATTTCATCCAAAAAAATCATTGAAATTTAGTCGAGGAATTCAAACAATTTCAGTTGATGAAATGTTTCCTAATGATCAAGTCCTAAGTAGCAAATTGTGTTTCTCTATAAAAAAAAGTAAAAAAGTATTATAAATGCATGGAGCTATAACCGAGGCGTTTATTTTAAAAAGAGCACATATCCAAAAGCAGTTTTGTTGGAAATAAAAAAAAAACTTCCATTGTAGTTACTCAAAGTTCTGGGAAAATAAATCAGGCTGGTCTGTTGTATTTATTTCAACTTATTGAAAAATAAAAATGATTTTAAATAAGAACTGAAAAATAAGAGAAAAAACGGGAAAGAAAGTTCGACTTGTGTTGTTTTTAGATGGAAATTTATTAATGCGAACAAATAAAAATACAAAATAAAGTTTAAATACAAAATAAATTTTACTTTTTCAAACATTTTAAATGAAAATTAAAACTCTTCATAACCACTACTGTTCTCATTCTAGTCCAGTTCGGGTTCCTCATCAATCAACAACAGTTAAATATTGCTCAGCAAAAAACGATTCATAAAATGATATATTTTGGGGTTCCTCTAAGAAACCCATGAAGTGCTTAAGATTCTTCAGTTTTGCTGATGATTTTTCTTGCTTTTTGTTTAGATATTGACAATAAAGAAAGAAACCCCATGGACATGTGTCGTTTTTAAAATATTGAAATATTTTCATTGGCCTGTTACACGCGACTTGTATTGTTTTTAGAGAAAACGGGTTTGTTAGTGCATTGACATTGGTCTTCAGAGTCGTTTACTGTTAATAACTCGTGTTGTTTTTAAAATAAACGCCTCAATTGTACAGACACCAAATGATTCCCCAACGAGCGATCTCAAATAGATTTTCAACAAATTTAAAATTACAGAAATGAATGAAAACAGGAAAACAGGTAATTGTTAGTTATAGCAATAATTAGCCATATCAGAAATAATGTTACAACATATTTCATTATTTATTTATAGGTTGTGTTGTTATTTAGTAACTTGGCGACAGTAACCAGCGATATCATCAGGTAAGACGCAAGACCATTAGCAGCGAACATGAAATAAATCCTGACACTAGCAAGTAGTAGTGACTGTATTTGTTAGGGATATTATCCCTAACTGGCTATCGACCAACGTGGGTCCTTCTGCCGTGTGATTTGTGTAAATGTGTGTATTGAGTTAGGGCTTGTTACTCTAGAAATTCGCCCCCGATCTCTAGAGCGCCGTAAATGAGCTCCGAACGGCGAATGGCACTAGTTTCTCAGTACAAAATGTACTACCTGTACTGGGGCTCGAACCCAGGTCTTCGTGCATGATAAACAAGCATTCTAACCTGTCAGCCAAACTAGCGGTGTGACACTAGCAATAAATGTGAATTTGATTATAAGGAAGAGTAAAACCGGGTGGTCGGATAAAACCGGGAATCATTAATATTGCTTTTGGAGATGCTGCCATTTTGCAAATTGTAGCAAAAATATTTCAGAATATTTCAACACCGTTGTCATTACGTTCGCCTCAACCAAACTGTAGCTTTACCATGTCTCTTAGAGAAATATTCAAGCTACCGCAAGCTACAAGAAATAATAACGCTAATAATAAAAATGGTCGCAAATCAATAATTTGAAGTTTGTCGCCATACAAGGAAGAGTTGATGGCAATTTCTGATAAAGTCCAAACTACTAAAAGGTCTGCAATCAAGAGACATGTGCGACTAGCTCTGCCACCTGAACGGAGGCTCTCAAAAAAGCAGGTGACGGTGAAAATGCGCCAGGCTTGTATTGGGATGAACTATACTCAAGCTGAGAGTCTGGTGAAGGATGGGTCAGATGCGCGTCATGTCACAAATGGTCCCATGACGCCTGCGCGCACATATAGGATCATGATGGTGGCCACTATGTTTATTATTATTGCGTATAGCAAATGTTTGTGTTTTTTTATTAATAGTTAAATATCATTGTTTCGGCGCTATTGCACAGCGTCGAACCCCAAATCGGTTAAAGTGTATTCGCAGTAGTCGGCTTTTATTGCTGCCGATACATTTGTAGTATTAAGATTGAAAAGACGAGTTATTGGGGTGGCTATTATTTAGCCATTATGTTCACCGAGAAGTGCTTGAGTAAATTACGGTGCGCATAAAGATCAATAGGCACCTTAAGCCGTTTATTGAGCAAGGATTGCCACTTCGGCAAATACAATTAGCGATCGGGAAATTCCAAATATATTTATTGGACGGCATTAGGAATCCTCAGAAATTCCAGATAGAGGAATTACCCAAGGCTTGTGATAACCAAGTGTGGCAACATGGCTTACCGAAACGAAATGCCGCACCAATCAGGGACCATCTTCAAGCCACCCCTCGTGGTGCACAATTCAAATTGCACCCCACCCCAATAACTCAAAAAAATATTAATTGTAAGAGTGCAGAGCAGAACAGACTTCAATTCGTTACCTTCACCGGTGTACATCGCTGTGTATTGATTATTGTTACGCATTAATTATAGTTCACATTATTTCCAAAACGACGAGTTTTAATTACCTTTTCAATTAAATTGGCGATCACCCGCCTGGTCCTTCGATTGCGTAACAATCATTCCAATCATGTTTTGTCAACATTTTGAAATAAAATTTAATTTAATCTTATTTGTTTTAATTAGTTACCTTCCTGGTTTTATCCAACGAGATGGGTAAAACCAGGTACATTGACATTTCGCAAATCATCACAAATTATAACTTATGTTTGTGCAAAAATAAGATATCACGAGCAATCGAAACTGTACTAGTGTCCCAACACATTTCTCAATTTCCCAATTTCTCGCTCATAAACAAATTTTTAAAACCAATTATATATAGGTACCCGGTTTTACCCAACTCTCCCCTACATATTACATATACAGGGAGTGTTTTTTTAAATAAAAGTATACATAGCATACAGAAGTATGCTTCTATTGTTAGTTCCTATAACAAAGTTGTAACGTTCTTTTTTTCACTTACGTGTATGGTCACGCGGCGGCCTAACTTAGCACCCTAGGGGCAAGTTACTCCGATTTCCCCCCTTCTCTTATCGCGAGTCCGCGAGTATCGGAACCCAAAAATGAGGATTCGTGTACGAGGTCCCACGCCGGTCGGTCGTTGAATTTTGAACAATGAATGAAGGACAAACATTTGAATAATTGTCGGGATAAGCGACCGTAATCAAGGCGTGATATTGTTGAAGAGTGTGTGGTTGAGAGTAAGCCTCCCTCAACGTCAGCTCAGTGCTGGATTAATTACTATGTCGTATCACAATACCTAGCGGCCGTTATCCATATTTAGGTAAGATTTAGCCCGGTTTCATTTTCGTTAGTGATACTTACACCACTTCCTATCTGTAGGCTTAGTCGTTACTACGGGCGCACGGCCCATATCTACAACCCTAGACCGCCCATATGACGCTGGGTCGAGGAATTTTGTCAACGCAAATCCAAAGGGACCACGAGGCGGCAACCTCAACCTTTTTGTTACGGGATTTTTCGTAATTTAATTAAGCATCCCACCCTTCCACATTGTTTTTAAATTACTAGGAGCCACACCTTCACCTGGATTAAGCTGAAGGACCGCAGACGTGGTTTTTTATTTTAAGGGAGGACCAAATTTCGACGACACCGAAAAGGTATAGTAAAGAGCTGAGGGACAGAAAAAGAAAAGGGGGTGTGACAAAGTGATTTAAGGCGCCGATTGCTGTGCTTGCCAAAGCCAACATTTCTTAGAACATTTGATTTCTTAGCTTTAGAACCGTCCGTCATTTCACCTCCCGTCTTCTATAGCTCAGTTAGTAATTGACTTAGGATTTTGATATTTTGCAGACTATACTTGCATTCTGCGTTTTTCAGGAAAATATCTTTGATTATACAGGGTGTCCCAAAAAAGTGTACTGAAACATAAATAAGCAATAAAAAATATACTATGCAATCTAAAAATATACATCATGATGACGTCACACTTTTTTGGGAAACCTTGTATAATCAAAAATATTTTCCTGGAATACGCCCCAGAATGCAAGTAAAGTCTGCAAAATATCAAAATCCTAGTAACTGAACTATATACAGCAGACTATGAATTGCAAAATTTCAAATGACATTTCTCTTGGCCTCATGGCATCATAGCCGTCGACGTTCTTATTTACTGCACATTCGTGTTTCTCTAGTCCCTTTTGCCACGTGGCGTTCTGTTAATCTGTTAGTAGGGCACGTTCTTGGCAGTACGTCGATTGACTGTCGCAACTGTGATAGAAAATAGGACCTTGCACCCACCGGCACTACTTGCAGGAGAAGGTGCGCTCAATTGCAACACGCAAATGCAGCGATGGTTAAAAGTTTGCCAAGGTTTATCGCTTGGAAGCCAAGGTGCACCGTAAATTGTGGAATATTCCTTCCACTGCAGCGGGCTTCAAATGGCCACCATATATTAGAAGCGCGGCCTAATTAATCCCGAAACTGAACCCTGTTAATAGAAAATGGAAGTTGCCAGGCGGTGACACGGCATTTAAGACAAAATCATATTAACCCAAAAGCTTTTGGGAGCAGCGCACAGTGGGCCAGAATCAGTTTCTAGCTGGACAAAATTAATTTTACAAAATATGATAATTCTCAGTATTTCAGGTACACACGGGTCAACAGATAGTTTGTGCTCAATGTTCAATTAGTATAATTCCCCGTAAACCCTAATTGTTTACGAATGACCCTTCGAACTGCAACTATTGGTAGGTGTTACGCATTTTAGTAAGATTTCAGTGTTCACTTGTACCAGTTGTATTTATTGTTAGAAGTGCATTACCGAAGTAGTAATTATGGATAGTGTTTACAAAGGTATGTCCACATAAGCGCACAGAAAAATGAAATTGTTACATTTATTTAGACAAAAACAATAGTTTAACGTTCAACAAAAAAAATATTTACTTAATTTATGTTTGACAAGCTCTACAAAAAAACGTACCGATATGTACCGCATAAACTTAATAGGATTCGATACGTTAACTATTCAGCTTTCAAATCATATAAAATGTATACCCGACTAAGCCCGATCTTATTAGTTATTGTCATTTATAGAGAGCCGTGTTTCCGTAACGCGCATGGAATTATGTGAGGTCCTACGTTCGCGTGGTCCAGTTCAGCCAACCCGTACTCGGAGTAAGCGTGATTTGGTACAGTATATTTTACAAAAGTACGAGTTTCATTATATGTGTACAATGGACTTTAAGACACGTGTAGAACAATGCATTTATAGATTCACCTTGCTTTTAAGAAAATTCTGGACTAAGAGCCACAAAAAAATCAATATTTTTCTTGATACTTATCAAGTTTGGTTAAATGGCACCGTAGAATTGCCCAATATTGAAACATCGCGTAAAAAATCAATATCTACAACTGGACGTCCGGAAAAAAAAAATAATGCAAGTAGTAATAAGACCAAAAAAAGGAAAGTGCAGGATTTATTAAATCAAAGAAGTACGGAAGAGTTATTATTTGCTACCGAACTGAGCTTAAGAAAGTCCGGACGTAGAAAAGCTGCTCGAGAATTTAAAAATGGTAGCAAAATTCAAAATCGTAAATTTAAATCAAATGCGAAACCAATTAGACCATATACTTCTGAAGAAGCATTAAATTTAATTATAAATTTAAAATTGTCCAAACAAGATTACCAAATTTTACGATTAGAGGCAAAGGACAGAAACTGTAACATATATCCTGCATACAATCAAGTGCGAATGGCAAAAAAACATTGCCATCCTCCAGAGGAAAATATCTCCGTAACAGATATATCTGAAGAAGTAAACCTTCAAGCACTATTAAATCAAACGACAGAAAGAATTGCAACAGTTCAGGAAGAAGTGTTGCAAAATTGCTGTGAGAATATTTCACCGGATTCACTACAATTAATATGTAAATATGGTTTTGATGGAAGTTCGTCCCAATCAAATTACAAACAAGTGTTCACGTCATTAAATGAACACGCTGACGACTCCAGTGTATTTATTTCATCACTAGTTCCGATTCAACTGCAAGGAATTGGATCTAGTGACGAAAAAGTTGTGTTGTGGCAGAATGGTAATAAATCAAAACACTACTTCAAAATAGGCGAATAAAAATGTTTTCACAACTTTCTGCAATGAATGAGAAACATTTATAATCATAATTGTGTAAATAGAATTTATTTCAACATCAAATTTCGTCATGTAGTCCCTTAAACTGCCGCGCATACTTTTGTCCAGCTAGAGGCTCTTTCTGGCCCACTGTGCAGCGTGGCGTAGCGGCACTGTGTTAAACTGCTGAAACAAAAGTTCGTAGCTCGAGTAAATGTGTAGAGGTTCGCAGCAATTGTCAAACTGTAGGTACCTTGCATTTGTGTAAAGCCAGATAACACACAATATTACGTGAAAGTATAACTACATTAGATAATTCGAAAACGTTTAAAAAATAATACGAAATGATGTTATTTTTTGGATGCATGCTGAAACGCGAAATGGCATTGCTATTGTTATTAAAAGTTTAGTGGAACTTGTGCACACACTCCGGCATGTAAATAAATTTACTGGCCTAAGAAAAGGCAAAGAATGTTTATACAGTGACGCAGATCGTGTTTACAAATTAATATTTTTGCACAGTCCACTTACACATTTCAGTATGCAAATGAAAGACGTGATTTATATACATTTCGGGAGTCAAAATATGTAGTTAAATTTCCGTCCTATAAATTTTATGGTTAACGTGAGTCACACGTCTGCGTCGTGAAGTGCAAAGACCCGATTTATTTTAGCAGTATGAGGCTCTTTACATAAGGCATAAGAAAACGCAATATTTAGATGTGGCTTTTCGCCGTTTTATGTTTCTTCTGTTGTCATATTATAACAATTTATTTTCATAATCTGCACACACTAGTTATATTTACATACATGCAGGATTACAAATATTTATATCTACATATTTTATTAAACAATTTTTTATTTGAAACAATGCGAATTTAAATAAATCAAAACATAGAAATGCCATCTCAAAAGTTTCCTGAACTAAAAACGTCTTCCCAATAATTTCAGCCATTTTCGAGTATTGGAAATAAAATTCTAACAATTTTTCTTGAATTCACTTTACATGTTTATGCTATAAAATATTTAAAACTTAAAAAAAAAGTTTAAAATTTGATGACCGATTTTTATGCCTGAAAGTGATATAGATTTTGAATATACAATTTAATGCACTTTAACAATTTGCCTGCACTGCATATGCGCATATGTGCATATGAACACTGAAAATTCAAATTTAAACATTTCACGTTTGGAATATTGATACTGCGATTTTACGTTCTTCTAAACACGTTCAGGAAATGAAAACACAATCCCCCACAATATTGTACATTGAAAATGGAGGTTTAAACATTTTTAGGACTGGTTTACCACAACTAAAAACTGATCTAAAGTATGAAATATTTAAACAACATGTTTTTGTTTTTTAATTTTTTCGAACCCTGCGTACAACTGTTAAACTGTTATAGTTAGACTAGAATTTTTCATCACCAGTTACGAAAACTGTTTCATTTTTTAACTAGTCACGAAAAGTAAGACGTTTCGCAATTACTGTCAATTTTAAAAACACTATATGCCAAAATTATAAGGAAAATAAAAACCGAGTTTTTCTTGGTATCCTATCTTTATTTCATAAGTATGCTGTAATAGAAAATTAAATTCTCTACATTTTGTTTCCATATTTATCAATAGGATCGATACAGGGTGATTAATTGGAAAATGCGCATACAGTAATGGTAGATGCGGCACACCAAGGTGATTCTAAATAAACTATATTTTAGATCTATCGTTCTTTATAACCAATATACAGGGTGATTCATTAATATTGCCCATTTTTTCACTTAATCATTTCTTACGAACCACCCTATATATTTTTGTAATATTTGGTACGTATGTTCTTTGTCCACTATAGTGTCGTTTAACATAATAAATGAAAATCTTATTCTAGGTCCGGCACTAAAAAATTAATAAGTAGGTTTCGACTAGAAACAACACCCTGTATATCAATAGTTTAAAATTTTGTTTGGAATATTTGGAAAGAGCAGAAAAAAATAAGCAACACAGAAAGTATCTGGTACTTCCGCATACAACTTTATTACTGATTAACTTGACTCAAATCTAGATGTTTCGATAATAAGGTGGCACAAAATTAAAAATAAATAAATTTCCTTTCATAAATGATCATTTTCCAGCTTTAATCAATAAAATCATCAACTATTTCACGTAATCTTTCTCTTAATTTCTGGATCCTAACCTTAATGCAAAACGAGAGGACAGGTCCGTATTTGGGTCAAAATATTAATATCAATGACTAACTTTCAAACACTCTGTATGAGTAAAATAATGATTATAACATTTGTTCATTGCGCTACATTTAAAAAAAATAATAAAATGAATTTTTTTTTTTTTATTTAATTAAAGTAATTAATTTTTCAGCTAGAGCATGATCATTTCTCGACTCTTCTGATGCATTCTTGATACATAATAATAATAAAATAAAGCAGTCTGTTATTTACAAAATTAAACAATACGTACAGACTGCTTTATTTTATTATTATTATTATTATTATGTAACAAGAATGCATCAGAAGAGTTGAGAAAAATTATGCTCTAATTGAAAAATTAAATAGCCGCGGACAAAAAAAAAATGTTTTGCATTTCTGTTATATTCAATCTTTATAATGTAGATTTGTTGCAACGTTATTGTTATTTAAAATAAAGTTATGTTTTTCTCGGAATGAGCATTTTTAAGCTCAGTTTTGAGTATAAATTTTTTTTTTTAAATGTAGTGCAATGAACAAATGTTATATATTTACATTATATATATTTCGTTTTGTTTGAAAGTTAGTCATCTAGTCTATCCTCGTTTTACATTAAGGTTAGAATCCAGAAATTAAGAGAATGTGAAATAGTTGATGATTTTATAGATTAAAGCTGTAAAATAATCACTTAGGAAATGAAATTTAATTAAATAAGTACATTGACTAATTGAACGGAAGTTTATTTATTTTTAATTTTGTGCCACC
This sequence comes from Othius punctulatus, assembly GCA_951805005.1. Lineage (NCBI taxonomy): Eukaryota > Metazoa > Arthropoda > Insecta > Coleoptera > Staphylinidae > Othius > Othius punctulatus. The sequence continues at coordinate 30,463,150 of OX638142.1, forward strand.
TTGTTATCGAAATATCTAGATTTGACTCAAGTTAATAAGTAACAAAGTTGTATGGGGATGTACCAGATACATTCAGTGTTGCTTATTTTTTTCTGCTCTTTCCAAATATGCAAACAAAATTTTAAAATATTGATATACAGGGTGTTGTTTCGAGTCGAAACCCACTTATTAATTTTATTAAGGCCGGACCTAGAATAAGATTTTCATTTATTATGTTAAACGACACTATAGTGGACAAAGAACATACGTACCAAATATTACAAAACTTTATAAGGTGGTTCGCAAGTAATGATTAATTGAAAAAAATGGGCAATATTAATGAATCGCCCTGTATATTGGTTATAAAGAACGATAGACCCATAAAATATAGTTTTTTTAAAATCACCTCGGTGGGCCGCATCTAACATTACTGTATGCGCATTTCCCAATGAATCACCCTGTAGGAATATTCCGTATTCATCTCTCGTCCGTCTTTTTTGAGTTTTACTCGAAAACGGCTACAACATTCATCCGTTGGAAGTAACTTGTCGAGAATTCAATTCTCTGCAACTTTACTTTCAATATATGTTTCGATAGGATTCAAAACAAAAATTATTTTTCTCCCAATTTTTCATTCTTACAATTTATCTTGAAAATCATTGGAGGTACATAAATTTTCTGCACGAATTATTTTAGACATAGTAAAGTTCTCTTGGATTTTTGTCGAAATAATTTTTCGATGGTGCATCAAATAATAATATGTATATAATTTATATATAAAATTCAAATAATTTATTCGTACACTTGGGCATTAATTCAACGGATAACTGCAGACCGGTTTCGACTTATAGGTTTCATCAGTGAAGGGGTTCCGAAGATTTAATACCCAACTGTACGTTTTGTCTAGTTAACCTGACCACTTAAGATGGCACTTTGGTGCTTCTCTTATGCATCGAATAATAGTTTATTTTTCGGATATTTGCGTTTTTCTCGAAAACTGTCAGTTCTAGACTACTTTATCATATAAATAAAACTGAAATATATTAACGAAATCCGCGTTTCCTGTTATTTTTCAACAATCGCAAAAAGTGAACTACTAGTTACTTTTATCAAACATCAACAAAAACCCAATCATCGCTGCTCCTCATCATAGAATTGTTATAAATGAATCATGATTGCTGAACTCATCATAGTTTTTCCCGAACGACTCTCGGAGATCTTCAAATTGATTATATCAAAACTAAAATGGAACAACACTTTAATAGAAACATTTTAATAGTAATTATACTACTTGGGAGCAATGCCTTACAAAAAGGTTCCTAATTAAAAACAATTTTCACAGTTATGTTTCAATGTTTTTTGAGGAATTCCTTACAAAATATAAGAGCCTACTTAAAAGGGCTATACAACGGCTAATTAAATGAATATAATTCAGTCTACGATCAACAATTTAAAACGAATTTTTGCACACCGCTTTAGAACATGGTTCCCTGCAGACTACAATGCGTTTTGCTTTATAGTGATTATTATAAACAAATTAATAAAAAAAAAAACAAAATAGAAACTTGCAGTCCCAAGTATCAGATAATGTTAAATCGATTTTGTTTTTAACTTCATTTTGAAATTTATATTTCACTATTATGATTTATATTGAAAATAATTGGATTGTGAAATGAAGCACGTTTATTACTTTGTAAGCTTATTGTTAAATGATGAAGTCTAGTCCCACCTGATGTCATTGTAAAGCAAAACTTGCCTGTATCTGGCCTTTCAAGCAGATGTCGGACCTTCGTCCCTTCTGTTTACGTTTATATTGCCTACTGTTACGAGAGCGAAATAACACACATTTTTCAGTTCAATTTTTATTTATGTAGGTATTTGTAAATTCTCCAATTATCACGTAATATTCATATAATTTATTATCGCTATGTAACAATTATTATATTTATTGACGTATATACACGTTATAACGGGTTTTCCAATAAGAGGTGTTATTTTGAATAGCCCGCTATTTCGGTAGATGTCACTTTTGAAGCTGTCATTTCTTGGCATTTGACAAGTAGAAACTACGCCATTAATAAAAATGGTACGATACACGCTTCAACAACGCATTGAAATTATTAAAATTCACTATAAAAATGGTGAAAATTTGGCAGAGACGGTTCGTAAAACTCGAACATTTTTGGGTCGTCGTGAAGCACCTTGTCGGACCGCAATACAGAAATTGGTGGAAAAATTCGAGCTGTTGGGACAAGTTAGTGATGAGAAGAATAAAACCCGTGCACGTCGCTCAAGAACAGCCGAGAATATTGCTGCTGTAGCCGAAAGTGTTGAAGAAAACCCAGGTTTGTCCATTCCTCGTCGTTCTTTGGAATTAGGTATTCCACAAACGTCATTACACCGTATTTTGCATAAAGATTTGGGTCTTAAGGCTTATAAAGTCCAGTTAACACAAGAACTCAAGCCGGCCGATCATCAACAACGTCGTGACTTTGCTGATTGGGTCGTTGAAATGCATGAAAATGATCCGGAATTCCATCGAACAATCATCTTCAGTGATGAGGCCCATTTCCACCTCGGTGGCTTCGTCAACAAGCAAAATTGTCGCATCTGGGGCTCAGAAAACCCAAGAGTTATTGTTGAAAAGCCTCTCTATCCTCAACGTGTGACTGTTTGGTGCGGTTTATGGTCCGGCGGAGTCATTGGACCTTACTTTTTCGAAAATGAGGCTGGCGCAACAGTTACGGTGAATGGATTGCGCTATCAAGAGATGATTAACGATTTTTTATGGCCGGAATTGGATGGTATTGATCTGGACAACGTTCACTTTCAACAAGACGGCGCTACGTGCCACACAAGCAACGAAACCATTGATCTTTTAAGGGAAAAGTTTCCGGACCGTGTTATCTCTCAAAGACCTCAAAGATGGAATTCGTGAGGCTATCGAGGACATACAGCAGCCACTTTGCGATTTAGTTATGGAAAATTTCATGAAAAGGATTTTGTCCTGTAAGCGTGGCCGTGGTGGTCATTTGCTTGATGTTATTTTCCACTATTAACGGCATACCTTCCTCTTTGTAATGAAATAAACATCTGATGATTTATAATAAAAAATGGCATTTTTCTTTGAATATCAAAATAACACCTCTTATTGGAAAACCCTTTAGTTCTGATGAGTCAATCTATCTTGCTATTTAAGTGATCAAAGTTATTATTATCAATGAGTATATAGGTATAGGCGCCACATTAGCGCAATATGTGCAAACAAGTAATAGTTTATAACCAGTTTGTAGTACGATACCGTTAGTTAGATGAAAACATTGACATTTCAATATGGATCGAATTGGTCCCGTCTGGCGGTTCCGATCCTGGTAGTTTCCTCATACAAATGCAATATCTGCATTAATTAGCGGCCAGCTAATTGGTCATTAGACGCACTAGACGGCGCCCGCCTAAGAAATTTATGCTCGCCAAGAAAACGCATCAGCTGAACAGTAAATTGTGTGATGCCCTCGGTGGATTAATTGGACAGGAAGAAACGGCAGATGCCCCCGAGGTCCGTCGCCATGCTGGTACGGAATCATAATTTTTCGACCCCCATCTCGCGATTAATCAAGACTGCAGCTCGTTCACTTCCAGACTGCAATCATTTCGTTGCCTTTTATAAAACGGCAAAACGGCGGTCAGCTCAGATTAGGCATAACCGAAATATAATGCCCTGCCCAGATATAAGTAATTGAGAGGGCAGGGGAGGTACATATTCGGATTTTTCATGGAAGCACCTGCAGTTCTTGGTACTACCAAGTTCAAGCGTACGGTCCAATTAGATATTTTTACAAAGGATCGTTTACAATTGCCGAAATCTGAAGTACGGTTATTAGCAAGAACAGGCAAGTTCTTAATATACTCGACGTATGTTGCAGGTAATTAAAAAAAAAATAACTGGTTATCGACATTGCCGATATTAATTATTAATTTCTCCGTATAAGCATACAGGGAAAGAATTGTTTCTGTGTAAATTTTCGAATTCAAGATTTCAAAGGAAATACCAGTTAGAATTTTGAAGTTTTTTATACGCGCGCACGTTTGTGTGTGGTTGCGTTTATAAAGGATTTTGAAAATTTCGTAAACCGGAAGTGAGACGCAAAAGACACAACATAACACGAACATAAGCACATAAGTAACATAAGTATAAGCAAGAGACCAGTGCATCATTTTCATCCGTCCACCAGTTTCCTATAAATTATGAAGAACTCTGAGATTAATATCTTGGCGAGTTAACCAAAAGTTAGGTAAATATATAACAAATTCCATAAGTAAATTTGAAATAATTAACCAAGAATATTTTGTTTTGTCGATCCATTGTGAGCTGGAATCTTTACGATGGCGAATGAGAAGAGCCTCGATGCCTGTAGACGCCCAGGGCCGGCATCAGTAATTGCAGATATTGTTTGCTTCAGAGTAAATAGTCACCTTCATAGAAAGAAAATAAACCGGCGCCTGCAAGGTGTCTTCCGGCTTCTTCCTAACTAATTTCTCGTGATTTAATAATTTTTCATTTTTTCCTCTCTGGCTCAAAACCAGTCCTAACCATTTTACTTCTAACTCCTTATGGAGTTTGGCCGCTCCTCTTGGATCTAAATTTTCTTCTTCATTTGTTCTAGTATTCTTCTCCATTTATTTCTGTCTTTCATACTCATTTTCCAATTCCGAATTCCAAGTGAGATCATGCCCCTTCACTACTTCTTCTTTCCATCTATTCCTTGGTCTTCGCTTTCTTCTGTTATTCTTAGCCATCCTTCATAATTTCACCTTCATGCCCTAACCATCTAATTCTTGTCGCTGTTATGTTATTTACCACGCCCTAGCGAATCATAAATTTCTCTGTTTGTTATTCTTCTTGGTTTGTCATTCTCATCTTTAAGTAGTCTAAGCACGCATCTCATGATTTTTCTTTTGAGCACCTTTATCCTTTTTTGTTCATTTTGTGTGCTTTTCCATTATTTCAGCTGCGGAAGTTATTATCGGTCTTACCATGGATTAATTTACTTTTATTTTGTTCTTTGTATTTATGTTCTTACTATTGAATATTTTACTGTTTGTATAATATGCCCTGTTCACGGCTTGTAAATTATCGTGTATCTCATTTCATCATGATCATAATTATTTATCACCGTGCTTAAGTACTTGCAATTCTCTACTTCCTTAAATTTGTAGTTTCTTATAGCTGCTGTATCTCTTTTGTATACTTTTCCTATTCTTAGAAATTTGTGCTTTCCTACATTTATGTAAACCATATTTTTTTCTTCTGTCATTAATTCCTTAACTATTTCTTTTAATAGTTTTTTTAAACTATTAAAAAATATAAAATATAAAATATATAAAAAAATAGTTTAAACTTTATAAATCAGGTCTCCGATTGAACTTATGTTGACCCGTTTATGAATTATCCTGGCTGTCGTTTACGTGCAATTCCCTATACCGCGTTTAGGTAAAGAGGCCTCTTAATCATTTCTATATTGTTTTATATGTTTTATATTCCTGGAGTTTTTCCATTTTTCCATTTTGTAATAATATCTTGGACTTCCTTTAATGTAGGTTTATCTATTTCAATGTTATCTTCCGTATATTTCCTTTCATCCATTATCTGTTGTTCGTTATAACCGTCCTTAGAAATTCCTTAAAATACTCTTTCCACGTATATTTTTACTGTGGCATCTACCATCATAACTCCTTTATTTTTCCTGTTAATCTGTTTGCTTCTCTCTTTCTGTTTACTTTATTTTTTGACAAAATTATTTGGAGTTTCTGTTTTCTTTCTCTATCCCCTCCATTTTTTTAGCCATTTCTGTTTTGTGCTTCTTATAATACATTACATATATTACATATATTTTTTCTTGTTGTATTTCTGTTTTTATCTTCTGTGTTTATTCTTAACCATTCCTTTCTTACTTCAGATTTCTTATCTACTTTCTTGCCACATTCATCATTCGACCACTCGTTTCTGTACTGTGTTTTCATCTTCCAATATTCGATTTTGCCGCCTGGTTTACAATTTTTTTAATTTTTTTCCCAGTTTCCATTTAGGTATGTTACCTCCTATTTTAACTTCATTTTTTTGTGATTTATTCTTCAATATATTTTAAGAATCTTTGTTTTATGTTATATTTTTGTCTTATTTCGGCCACGACCATGAAATGGACTCTGTCTGTATTCGCACCTCTGAATACCTATATATCTATGACAATTTTCGCATTGTTTTGTAAATTAATACGTCTAGCTGGTTTTCATATCTGTTCCCTGATTCGAACGAGTTATTTTGTGTATCTTCTTGTGTTCAAATTTTGGGCTTGATATTGTCAGTCATTTATTGCAATAAAAATACGATTAGTTTGTATTTTGTTAATAGGTATCTAGTAATGTATTCAGAGTTTTGAAAACTGTTGTAGTTGAGTTACAATCGTCAGCTTCATTTTTTTCTTCAGGCGTCGATTTTTTTTTCTGTAAAGTTATTAACCAGTATAAAAAGAAAAAGAAAAATGCGAACTTGTTAACCTAAATAAATTACAAAAATGTGGAATAGAGATTAATTTTAAGTTAGAATGAAAATATAAAGACAGGTATTAATAGACATTACTTTTATATTATGCTTTATATGGTAATTAATATACAATTAAAATAATTAATAAATTTGTGCGAAAACTCTCAATACAAAATAATTGAGCAACAAAATTGCAATATTACCAATTTATTGTGGCAGTTAAAATATTATCATACCATAAGATGCCATAACAAGCAAATTAAGAATTTTTGTAATCCTACCACTTTATTAAAAGCAAACGCAAAAAGTATTCGCGTGTTGTTAATTGATGTCTTTGAACTTTCTCGATTTTATGCTTGCTTCAGTAGCTGTAATTTACACGAAGAAGCTGCAATTTACTTTATTACTCGTAAATTTAATCAAGGACATGCAATTTTCTTGGAATACCTATTTTATGCTATTTACTAATAATATCAATCCATTACAGTAATGCTGCTGGCTGCTGATGATTAGAGAAGTCATAATTGCTAGAAAAACTAAACTCAATTTGAATAATTCAGTGGCCAACAGGTTTATAAAATGATTTACTATAGAAGCAGTTACCACATTTTAACATCATTTTTGGGTTAAATTCAGAAATAATACAAACTGTGCAAATATATAATTTTAGTTAATTTAAATAATTTTCATGACATAGTCAGGGCATCATTTTCATGAGATAGTCAGGGCCGTGATATCTCGCAAAAGAGAAGGTGTTGTGCTCATCAGTTGTTTCGGTGTGAGTTAATGGTGTGAATACATCATATATGTTTTATACAAATAAACGATTACTTTAATTTTTGAAACCCAGATATTCATTGTGCCCATCTCGAATAGTTACTCTTGTGTTCGCGAAACAAAAAAAAAAACTTACCGGCTAAAATGCTCGCCATCCCTGAGATAGTAGGAATATAATGCAGTAGATAACTAACCTGAAAAAGAAAACAACAATTAGTTAACATGTTATAATACTAATTTTTTAGAGTATTTCAAATATAATTTGAGTATTTGGGTGCACCTAAGAACATTTGTTTGTATTCAATACAGAATAAAGCATAGTAAGTGTTTTATTTTATGTTTAAATTATGGATTACCACGTAGTAACGGTTGGAGCCAACATATTTTTTTATTCATAATTCAAAGAATCTGTAAGATTTTGGAAATGACCGGAGTTAAGAATTAAACGGACGCTTTTAGCCACATTTATGGGAATTCCGAGCCGCATGTTTTTTGCACGTGGTGCCATTCAATTTAGCACTTGAAGTTGTAGAATTCAATTTGTATATGAGTTGACCATTAACTTGAAAAATTCAAGAGTTGAAAATAAATCATTTCAAAAAGTGTTTAATTCAACAAATAATAACTCCCGAAAAATATTCAACCATAAGCCGATCCAAATAATACAATAAAGAAACTAAGTACAAAGTAATTCTTCAAATCACTTTCTGCATAATAAATTTAATTTAATTTGTGAGTGAACTGCAATTACCATGACAATTTCGAAATTTTCTACGAGTAGACTTTCATGTAATTACTTACACTTAGCTAATGCAATAGTTTAACATTGCAACACACCACACGGCGTAATTAGTACTACATTAAACTGCAATGTATTATACTTTCATCCTGGCTCATATAGATGCAACGAAAATGGCTCCTCAAGTCCTGCACGCCGTTGCATCTTGAGCAATTACTAAATGTCATCGCAAGTTAACAATGAGCGCTCTTGAAAAACACTTATTGTGTTATTCAATGTAACGGTTTCATGATTGTACGTGCTTCCTTTGTTGCTTACGAATCAATAGAGCTTGCTGAGTGGTTAGAAACGCAATCAGGTGTTTCTTGGTTATTTCTTTTATTACTTTCCAACAGCCAATTAGAGGCACGCACTTACAATTAGATTTAACAATGTTATAATATTATCCCAACAAAAAAAAAAGGATGTGGATAGCTCATGACATATTAATATAAAAATTAAAAAATAAAATCATCGCAGTTTCCCAGTTTCTGTCAAATATCCGAAATATTTTCAAAATAATTGATGATTATTCTTTTCTGATTATTACTTTCTGTTTTAAAATTTAAATACAAGATTTTGTTCTAAAATTCGATATTTAAAAATTTTATTCAATGATTTTGAACCTTTTGGGATATATCCGTTGAAATTTGTAATTCCAAATTTTTCACGAAAACAATACTTTCCCGTAGTTATATGGTGAAGTTTCTACTTACTATTCATACGGATATTTAGAGGAGCGGCACAGATTGTTTTTATTATTATAAATTTTACACATTATTACATTTTTTGAACATTTAAAATAGCGCAAATAAAAAGTTGAACAAAATAAGTATTATTTCATAAGCCAAATTGTTCAACGGTTTAAGAATATTATCCATTTTCTACAAACACTCAGTCAGAATTGACTTTTTCATTTGTTTCTATTGTCAAATTGCATTTTCCAGTTTGATAAAACTTAATGTAACGCAATATGTTGTAAAAGCAACAAGAATCACATATGTGGCTATTAAAACCACATGTGCAACTCGCTTCCCTGCAATGAAGCCACTTACAAGATTAATCATAATTTTTCCAACATACGTTATGTTATTACGCCACGTTAAGAACTACTACGTGCGCGACCTCCGCAGAAGAATTTTATGCCATGATCGCTTTATGTATGCACGTCAGTTTTCAAATAACATGGAAAAGGAATATCTAACTTATGCAGAGATAAATTATAGCATAATAACTGTAATCGTGCCGGAATAAAGCTATACTTTCGTTAATAATTGGTTACAGCATGAACACATGTGCTAAATTAGTAAGCATTTGATTTGTTATTATATTTGATATAATAACAATGATATTGAATTTTTCGATTATTATAATATATTAAAATTTTATTAGTAATTTGTTACTTTTCCATGTGGCAACATAATATTATCACGAAAATTTTACAATTCCATATATCAAGGAAAATATCCGTTTTGAGGTCCGCCGAGTTCAATAAAACGTTTTTTTTTTAATGTTTGAGTGTGTGTATGTATGTGTGATTGTTAAAAAAACTGTATTTAGAGGAACGCTGGGGAGTTTTTAAGATTAATTAAATTTAAAAAAATCATAAAAAATATCAAACATTGCTCAGAAATGAATTAATGAATAATTCTGATAGAGATATAGTAATATTCATGTGTGCTATTGGTATTTTCTTCCCTGACTTCCCTGACGGAGGTAAGTTTTTACTTACCTCCCGTTGTTCATAGTAATCAAAGCTTTATCGGTAAGTGGGGCTTACTTCCATCAAATCAATGTCACAACAATGTACTGAAAAATATATGTACATATAATAGGGAATACAATATGCCGTTCACAACAGTTTTTTTTAAATCTTGAATATATTGTGATTTATTTGAAAAATTATTCAAAGGATAGAAATATTAACTTTCACAGCAATAGCTCAACGATGTTTTTACTGTTAAGTTTCGTATTGCAATGTAAAATAGAAGAAATACAAAATTTAGATTTTTGATGTAAAAGTGAATAATTTTGCATGCGATTTGTTAGACAAATCGAATTTCCTACGCAAGAATCATAGTAGCTTTAATTTTAAATAATACATGATGTGTAAATCGATTCAATTTGAACACTGCCAATCAACGATTTCAAATACATATTTAAAAATGTTTAATCAAATTATACGTATTTAAGTAAGGCTTTTGATAATGGCTTATATACTTAACATGATTGCATACCTTTTTTCTGGTTTTTAGTAGTCAAATATTCTCAAAAACCTCTTGCAATGGTTTGCCACCGAGTAAGTAAATTATCATGTATATATATTTTCCGTTGATCTGTCATTTAAGCATATCATTAATGTATGATTTGTACAGAGAAATCGTTCATTAATAACCCCCATTAATGAACGATTTGTTTTAATAAACTATTTTAGTATAGGCCACCAAACATACTATATTCAAATGTCACTGTAAAACGTCAAACGTGATTTATAAGTTATTTGTGGCTATTATGGATCTCGAAGACGCTCTAATATTGACCCCGCCAGAAGTTTTGGAGAGTGCCAATGTTGCTTCATTGTGTTTGCTCCCGGAAAAAAGCAGGTCTTTATACGAAAAGACATACGGAGAATTTACAACATGGTGCGCAGAGAAGCAGGTAACGCGCCATTCGGAATCTGTTTTATTAGCGTATTTTGCTGATATTGCGGGAAAAGGTCTGTTGGCAAGCTTATGGCCGAAATATTCAATGCTTAAAGCGACATTAAATATAAAAGAAAACATTGATATAAGCAAATTCAATAAATTGATCATGTTCATTAAACGACAAAAAGAAGGATATCTGCCGAAAAAATCCAAAGTACTCGAAAAAGAACACATCCAACGATTCCTATCTGATTCTCCAAACAGTGTCTTCTTAATGACTAAGGTAATGAAATAATGACCAACTGAAAATATAAACATCGTATTACATTTCAGGTTGCAATGATTTTTGGAGTAGCTGGAGCATTAAGAAAAGATGAATTATTGAAATTAGAGAAAGATAATGTTCAGGATATGTCATCAAAATTTTTAGTTACAATTAAGGCGTCCAAAACACAAACAAATAGAATTTTTACAGTGGTGGACAATGAAGAAAAAACATTGTTAACATTAATTAGAAATTACATTTCATTGAGGCCAAGACACACTCCACACAATAGATTTTTTATTTTCTATAGAAATGGCGTCTGCTCCACCCAACCTGTAGGCATCAATACATTTTCCAAATTACCGTCACGAATTGCAACATTTTTAAAATTAGATCAGCCTCATCTTTATACAGGACACTGTTTCCGACGATCGTCTGCTTCAATTCTTTCCGACGCTGGTGCAGACTTCGCAGCTATTAAACGACATGGTGGCTGGAAATCCACTTCAGTTGCTGAAGGATACATAGAAAATTCAATTCAAAATAAAATAAACATCGCTGAAAAGATTCTCTCGACAAATAATTCAAAAGCACCTCATACTATTACGAGTGCTAATAATAATAATGAAACAGAAAATTCCACAACAAGTGTCGAAGACAATAACTTAAACTTAAATTTTAGTTCAGAATACCAGAAAACTGAAAATACTATGTCTATTCCTGGTTTTAATTTCAGCAATTGCACAGTTACTAATCTAACTATAAATATAGACAAACACAGTGCAACTTAAAAATTAGTAATCTTACAAATTAGTTAATAGGTTTTGAATCATTTGTATATGTATATCACAATAATTATCACAATTAATTTGATTTTTTAAACTTTTTTATTGCTAATAAGATCAACGAAAAAATATTGTAACCAACACGTAAGATTAATCGGCGATTAATAATCTCGACAATTAACGCGCTCGCTCGCTCCGCTCGCTCACGCGTTAAAATTTCTCGATAATTAATCGCTCTCATTAATCAACTTGTTGGTTAAATAACTATTAATATGGAAAATGGAGGGATACCGCAGGGAAAAAGTAAGTAGCAGTATTAAACTTGAAGTGGACGTTCAATAAATTATTTTTTCAAATTTAGTAAGAACATGCGTTTTATATTTTTTTATTGTATCTAGGCATGCCTTGGGTATTGAATAATACGCCATGGCAATCAATGAATTATAGCTATCAACATCCATGATCACTTAACTGTATCTGATGTAGATATTAATCTCGGATTATATCTATTGATTACGTGTATCAAGAGCAAGCACCTCCATAAATTGCATAGCTTTACATATTAATCTTATAACATTAATGTATCTATTTTTAATTATATATGCGCTATAGGCAAATCAAATGAGTTTATGCAAACCCAACACGTGTTTCAATATAATTAATAATACCGAGCTTATAGAATGGTGATGTTAATAATGATTATTGCGTTAAGCTCTATTAACTCAGAATGGTACAGGTTACTGATCTATCTAATCAAACGTGTAATCAGATTACTCATACTAGTAATAACATAAATTAAATAAAATATTGCATTTAGAAAACAATAATTATTAGTAAGTGTTATATAGTAGTAAGTAAGTATTCACCTCCAAGTAAAGTGTCTGTTACTTACGTGACAGTTAACCGTACTTGATAGATTTTATCAGATCCCGTGTTTTCATCAATTATTCCTGTACAGTATCCTGTAGGTATGTAGTTACTGGACAGAAGCGGTAGAGAGAACCACACAAAACAATTCAGCTACAATACGCAAAAAAAGTTCAAATTTCTATTTCTGAAAATTATATGATATGATGAAAAGCATATAGCTTTTGGATTTATGCAAGTCGACAATAATTGTCCTTAATGTGTTTATTAAGGTACAAAACACATTAAGTTTTGTGTAACAAAGTTTTGCCAAACGGAGCTCTATGTTTCCTGTTAAACCCTTTTGCCAGTTCCAATATTTGCATTCGGAATACAAGAATAAGAATGTAAGCTTTTTTGTTCAAACGCGTGAAATAATGTTAAAAACAAAAATATTTATGCGTCATGCATCGCATACGGTTAATGAAAATGCAACTGAATCATCCTACATAGTTTCTTACAAAATTGCAATGGCTGGTGAAGCCCATGTAATAGCAGAAAATCATATAAAGCCGTGTGAAGTTGAAATGGTAAAATATAAGCTGGATAAAACAACTGCAAAAGAACTAGTAAAGATATCACTTTCGAATGATGCAGTGGCTCGCCATATAAAAGAATTGTCAGAATTCATAAAAACGGAGTTATCTTAAAAGTTGTGATTTTGTGCTACAAATGGACGAATCTACTGACGCTGTGGAGTTAGCAGTGTTGCTCATATTTGTACGGTATTAGTTCGAGCATTCTATACAAGAGGATTTAATAATCTGTAAGGCGCTAGAAAGTAATACTATTAGGGACTGAATTTTTTAACTCATGAATAACTATTTTATTGAAAATGTCATTTCACGGGACAACTGGATTGATGTTTGCACTGATGGAGGAAACGCTATGGTTGGAAAAACTGCAGGTGCTGTTTCAAGGATCAAAGCTATAGCCAAAATAGCAGTAGTCACTGTATAATTCACCGTCAAGCATTAGCAGTCAAGAATATGCCACTTTAAAAAAAAAACTGTCCCCGACGAGTCAGAAAAAGTAATAAATTTTATCAAGTCTCGACTATTAAATATGCGACTATTTAAGAACTTGTGCGGTGATATGGGAATTATCAATACATGTTTACTACTTCATACCGAAGTCCCATGGTCATCTAGAGGTAAAATACTACTTCGGTTGTTTGAGTTGCGAGCTGAAGTTCGCACTTTTCTCCTGGAACATCCTTATCTTTTGGAAAGTCAATTCACTGATAAAAACTGGTTGTTTATACTTGCCTATTTAACAAAAATATTTTCCAAATTTAATGAAGTAAATTTGCCACTTCAACAAAAACATATTACTGTCTTTGCAAGCAATGACAAAATTAAGTATTTTAAACAGAAGTTGGAAATTTGGCTAGGTAACGTAGAAAGTGGAGAGTTTGACTTTATCCAACAGTAAAGGAGTTTTGTGAAGAAATGGGTACAGACGAATTACCTAAAGGAATAGTTAACGACATTGTTAGGTATCTTCGAAACATATGTAGTTCGGTAACACAGTACTTCCCGAATGCATGGAATAGTAATCTGGTTAAGTATTCTTGTGACAAAAAATACAGTCTGTTTGATTTATTGTGATACAGCAAATATCTCGGTTATTAGACAGAAAGTAGTACAGACAGAAAAAAAATAAAGAAAAAAAATGACGTACTTTTTGTCGTTTATCTAATCCTAATATCAGGAGAATAATTGAAAATCAAATAAACACGTGAAAGCTACAAGCATCATTTTATTTAATGGAACACCCTGTATATTTTGATTATTTCTTATAGGCAATAAAATTAGCTTTATAACGATAGCACATAAGTACCCCTTTATTATACCAATAACAATTTCTCTTTATCACAAAATCTCTTTATTAAATTTCGTCGTGCTTTTTGCAACATGCGTGGTGTTAATCAACATGCCCTACGAGTACGATTTTGCAGATCGTCTAGATTTTCTGGACATGTAACATAAACTTTTTGCTTTAAAAACCCCCAATTAAAAAATCTAAAATAGACAGATCTGGCGATCTTGCTAGCCAGTTTTTGGGGCTACCATTTGCAATCAATTTCACACCAAACATATCACGACAGATTTCTAGGGAAATATCATCCAAATAATGTTCGAATTCTGTCAAAGAAAGTTGGCATATTGCAACGTTGGATGCGACGTTCCTTGATAAAAACAGGAGCTATTATAGCATCACCTAACACAGTGCTCCGCAACCGGTGTGCCGCGGCACACCGGTGTGCCATGAGCGATGCCGGGTGTGCCGCCACAAAGTAACAAATATTTCGCAAACAGTAAAAGTACGAACAAATAGCTTTTCTTGTCAGTCTCGTCAGCTTATCGCTCGGTAACGCTTGTCATTCGGTCAGTAGTTGACACGGTCTTCGCTTGCCTTGCTGGATTTATATTTAGTTTTACATCCCGTTAAATATGGATAATATTTTATTTAGAAAACGTTTGAATTCCGAGATGGATGATAACAAACCCAGCACCAGCAGTGTTGTTAAAAAAGAACGTTGTTAATGGGAAGTATAACGAAGACAACATTCGATTTTCATGGTGTGGCGAAGAAATGGCACCACAATGCATCATTGTAGAGAACAGCTAACAAACGTAGCCATGGTACCCAGTAAACTGAATCGCCATCTAACTTTAAATGATCCTAATTAAACCAAAAAAGATAAACAATATTTTCAAAGGCTTTTACTTGAAAATCGAAAACATATTCAATTTATGATATCAACTGTTACTGTTTCTGAAAAAGCCTTAAAAGCTAGTTACTAGATTGCAAAAATAATTGGAAGTCAGAAAAAACCACATACTATTGGTGAAACACTTATTAAACCCACATGTATGGAAGTTGTTCGGCTTATGCTTGGGCCTAATGAAGTTAAGGAAGTAAGTAAGGTTTCGATGTCAGCTGATACTATTAAAAGACGTATTGACGACATGTCTAGCGATATTTTGGGAACGCTTATTTCAAAATTGATAACGGGTGAAAAATTCGCACTTCAAGTGGACGAATCAACAGATATTAAAAATCAAGCACAACTGATAGCGACTGTTCATATCGTTGACGAGGACTCCATAAAAGAGCAGTGTTTATTTTGTAAGCAGTTTCCAGAGCGAATTACTGGTGAAGACTTTTCGGACTAACAGATGATTTCTTCAAAACTTATGGTATTCAATGGAGTAATTGTACTAGTGTTTGCACGGACGGCGCTGCGGCAATGATGGGCAATAAAAAAGGTTTTGTCTCGTCTGTAAACACCTATAATCCCATAGTACAAATTACACACTGTTGCATACATCGCGAAGCACTATTGGTCAAGAACTTACCAGAGGAACTATTGCAAACGATGAATGAATGCATCAAAATAATAAACATAATTAAATCGAGAGCTTTGAATTCGCGAATTTTTCAAATATGTACTTTGTGCAGAAATGAGATCGGAATATAAATCCTTATTGTTTTACACAGAAGTAGGTTGGCTATCCAGAGCTAAAGTTTTAGCTAGATTGTTTGAGTTTCGTTAAGAGGTTCGTAAATTTCTTTAGGAACAAAATATGCCCGAATTATACCAACACCTCGAAGACAATAACTGGATGGCGAGACTTGCATACATGGCTGATATATTCGAGCATCTGAATGTAGTGAATAATAAAATGCAAGGTAGGAGTGAAAATATATTGACGTGCTCTGACAAATTACAGGGGTTAAAAAAAACTCACACTTTGGCAGAGGGAGTTAGGAAAAGGATCTGTAGAAATGTTCCAAAGGACTAACCAGACCACGGTTGAAAACAAACAATTAATTGTGGATCTAGCTCAACAACATTTAACTATAATCTAGAATAAATTTGATCATTATTTGCATGCAATTAATACGGAACAATACGATTGGATTCGAAATCCTTTTGCAACGAACACCAAAAATTCTACAGGAGCACTTTCTCTGCAGATTCGGGAAGAATTTGTTGAATTTTAGTAACGACAGGACGCTAAAACTTCAGTTCGCCGAAGTTCCATTGGAAATTTTCTGGATTTAGGATAAGAGAGAATATCGTCGGATGTCAGACAACGCTACTGCAATTCTACTCCCATTTTCGACGACGTATTTATGCGAACAAAGTTTTTCAACTCTAGTGTTAATTAAAATGATAAGCGTTGTGCTTAAAACATCTTGATCAAGAACTTCGGGCTGCAGTTTTAAATATCGAGCCGAATATGAAACTTTTATGTTCAATGAAATAAGCTCAGGTATTACATTAATTAACAAATATTTGTTTGTATGTAGGTATATTTATCAAATGAAAAAAAAAACAATTTGTGTTTTTTTATGTTTTTATGTTGTGTTTACCTTTGAGAAGCAAAAAGGTTGCAAAGTTAACAAACATAAAAAAATCGTTTTACGAAATGCTACATTTATGCTTCTTAATTGATGTTTAAAAAAATCCAGCTTGCTCTTAAAAGTGGATTCTGAAGTCGCGCCAGTTTTTGAAAAAAAAACCTGCGTCGCATTTGATCACTCGGCGCTTAAGCCTTGTACTCTCGTGGTGTGCCACGGAATTCTCGGAAGAATTTTGGTGTGACGTGAGTGACAAAAGGTTGCGGAGCACTGATGTAGAGGTTGAAAAATGTCATCAGAAACCTTGAATAAATACAGGGTGTTCCATTAAAAAAAATGTTTGTTTTTGTTATTCCGCAAAATTGGGACACCCTGTATATTTGAGAATAATTTTACGGCATAAAGATTTTTAAACCAATAACTATTTGTACGAAACATTTTTTCTATATTTCACGGGAAACGCGCTAGGAAAGCCCGACGCACTGTTGCAGGACCCTGTATGTAAAATTTTAAACTCATTATGAAGAGTTATAATAATTTTATTATAACTATAATTGTATATACAAACATACTACATTTTAACGTATGAAACACAAACATTTTAAGCTTACTGATATATTGCTATAACCTTACTCCGGTTTTTCCTTTTATATTGTTTCCCAGTAAAATGTCAAATTGATTATGAAGATTTGTAATAATTTAAATTCATAAATAATTCCACCGAGATTGGATTCATCAGTATATTTTTGTTTTTATCTAAATATTGGTAATGCTGCTGTGTTATAGACAAAAAAATTTAGTTCTACAAAGTGTACTAGTTTTCGAATTACTAAAAATTAGAGTAAAGAAAAGAGTAACGATAAAGCTGAAATGTCTACTGGTCAAACAAGTACAGATATTCGATGAAAATTTATTTGAACAGATTGTATACTAATTACTGTATAAAATACCGGATTTTCAGAATTTTTGCAGCACGGCAGAATAACTCGATAATTCAATTATATCCAATGTCAAGAGTGTCGTTAATTTTACGACAATGAATATTTCAAGTAGACACGTTTGTGCCCCGACGTGCGAGAAAAGTACCTATTTCAACTGAATAGCTAAACCGTGTTTCACACTGGATTTTGTGGAGTTTCTAATATTATCTGGAATATGTCGATTATCGCGGTCACCAAGTTTTCCATCAGACGTGATTTCGGTTTACGTAATAACGCAACATCGATTATTCGCGGTCAATTTAGTATTGTAATTAGCAATAACGCGGTAATTACAGGACACGTTGATTACGTGCCTTCCGGGTTACGGCTGCATCGCTCCGGAGATGGAAAATGGAATGAGCGTCGTCGGGGAGCCAGGAAAAGAGCGGAAAGGAAGTGGAGCGGACGCTCGATTTACCGCGAGCGGCGATTTCCAGTGGAAAAAAATTGTACTTTCCCCTCGGCCACGGCTGAGATTTATTGCGTCGTGAAAAATCCTGGCAGTTAATTATTCTGCAATTAGAATTTTCAGTTGTGAAACGGTTTACTTGAAAACCGTTAAAGCCCGTGCTTGCATCACATGTGCACCGTGTAACCGTAGCCGTACAAAATCTCCTTGCCGCTAGCGCCAAACTGCATGGACGTGAAGATTGAGAAGATGAGGTTTCTCCAGTTTACCAACGCAAATAGAAACCGAAACGTGTATTTAACTAAACTGCAACCAATAATTAAGTCTGCGATTAGAATCACTGTACGTGAAAAAGTAGCACGAATTGCGAATGGAAATGCAAGCTACAGTACCAGCGCCTAATAGTATCATTCACCTCCGTTCGGGTGAAGATTTACGGTGGAATTATTTAAACGGCGGGTACGACAGCAAAGCCTCAAGTATTTCCATTGTTAATGATCATATGCGTGGCGATAAAATCGCATGTAAACATTTACGCGGCAGGTAAATTTCGTGCCCCATGATTTGCATATCTCGTACATAATACCGTTGCAGGAACAGGGTGAGAGCGGCTGTGTGCATGCCTCCCCAGCTCGGTCCAACTCTTTGTGGGCTCACCTTCGTACTTCACGTTTCGTAATCGCTAATGATCTCCATCGTTGATTAATCGTCGCTTTTTTTTCTGCCGAGCGCTCTGTTACCGGGAACTGCATGCATGATGTTTTCTATCTGTGATAATGATCGCTATAATTATTTTCTTTTATTCCGCTGGCCTTCTGTAATAACCTACATGCATTTCCTTATAAATTTCACAGAGAACAATAGTGAGTGCCCTTGGGTGCCAATGCCGCTGCACTTCAATTAACAGTTGTGCGACGGTGCTCACCGTCGAGAGACGGAATCAACACGCTTATCTGTTATTTATAGATCACAGCTGATGCATAAAGTAGAGTTGCGAAATTGGGTTCCCTGCGAACAGTCATGTTTGCATCACATTCTAGAAATGTATAGGCTAGGTATTCCAACAATTACCCAAGAGCTATATGCGGTGCAATTATTTATCTATGCACATTAATACATTCATAGACTTACAAGTTTATTGCCCGATATAAATGTATCGACTTGAATAAAAATACGAAAAAATCTAAATTGCTTTCAAAGAATAACAAAAACTATTTTAAAGCGAAAAATACTAAGCCATTCGCGAAGTTTTACTTTCAAATTCTAACACTTCGTGGTCGACTCCAGAACAAACACGTTTCGGAGTCTTGCACTATTATCTGCAAGAGTTTGACATCGGGCCAGTATATTACCATGAATTTTAGAAACTTCCGTCTTGGCACGAACATAATATTCTACTTATCAATATCTCGTACTAAGTTTCAGTTTCATCCTCTATTAATGTCGAGCTATCGAGTATTTTCTATCGTTCATTGTTCAACTAAGCTGCACTTCCTTGTAAGTGGAGGATACGCGATCGAATATCACAATACTAATCCCACTCGAGGTTCTTCCTGTAATTTTAAACCACCATGAATTCCTTGAATATAAGATATCCTTAAACCCCTCGGAGTGTAGTTCAAAATGCTTGAGTAGTTAAATGTATTTGAGAATATCTGTGGGAATTATGCAGGAAAGAGAATTCTATAGTGTGTACGTAATATAGTGGCATACATGTAGTGTAAAATATAATTATTTGTGCACAAATATTGTTCTTGTTAAATATTCCATTACCATAGGGTGCACTAGTGGAGCGTGTGTAAAACTAGTAGCGCATAACCACTACTAATTACAATTTTCAGGATTTTATATTACATATTATGAAGCATGAGAGTATGACCGGCACCACTTTTTGAAATCAATTTCTAAAAACAAAAAACATTGTCCAGTTGTCCACGGAGTAGAATATAAAAATGTACAAATATTTAAAATTTTATAATGGTTTTATTTTATATATTATACTGTATTAAATGTGTATATACAGGGTGTCCCGTAACTTCCGCTAAAGCTTCAGGTAGCAGGTTTCGGTAACGTATGTGAACTCTAAAACGATCATCTCAAATTGTCTGAGATGTATAGTGTCCTCATACGAAGCATTAAAAGAAGATTAAATTTGTCAACACTGTTGGGTTTCTTTAATAAATGTACTTAACAAGAAGGCCGCTTGGAAGTCATGATGTATTGGAATAAATCTTCTCATGTCACAACTGACAGTAGAAATCTAATATACCTAACCTAACCTATCCTATCTTATATGCCAATGGATTTAAACAAAAAAGTGTTATGCATTGTTGTCATGTTTAATTTTAACAAATTTCTCATCTTTTAACACTATTTCACAAACGAAACTCGAATAGTTAAAATAAATTATAGTAAATACTTTAGATTTACAATACATTTTCTCTGATTATAAAAGCCTCGGATGATGGTTTACTGAAGAAACCGAAACTAGTAAGGCAAAAAATAATAATAATAATAAAATAAAATAAAAAATATATTTACCAGTAAGTACAAACTAATACTATTGATTATAATCTATTATAAGCTATTATAATCAATGCTAATACCGTCAATACATTTTCTACTGACAAAATATGCGCTTTGTTTATAATTTCTTATAATTTGTTGTTGAAGATAACAACTTTAATTGCGCCGTACAGGAAAACTAACCTGTGAAGGGCATTTTTCTTTTTGTAGTTTTGTGTTCGTCTTTCATGACAGAAAAAGGGTACCTGAAACTTTATCGAATGTGTCGGGACATCGAGTGATTCAAGTTTTATTACCAGGCCAAAAATGGCGACTTCTAATTGAAATAAAAAATCCAAAATAAGTACACATGTTTACATATTGATGAAGCCCAATCTGACGATAAAAAAATTAATTTTAACCATCCGGTAGTTTATACGTTATTTCACAAAGAATTCGTAATTTTATTTATATAGTTTTTGTCAGAACATACTTTAATGCTATCCCAAACATTCCAGTCTAATCCAAGTCAAAAAACTTGCACCAATTATTGAATTAAATGAATTTTGATATTGCAACAGTAAGATTTATTACTAAATAGTAAAATATGACGGCGGCGTCTACTTCGTGATACATTTTATTAATTATAAATAAATAAACACGTTACTTTGTTAGTATCACATAATAGTAGATTATACCACGAGTCATTAATAATAACCATTATTGCGAGTAGTATACTCTACTTCCAAAATTTTAAGTTAAATTTATTACATTTTTTCTAGAAATTCAAATTTCTTAATTGTCTAAAAATCTAAAATGTTTAATCGGAAATTTAAGATCTCAGCTGTACATATATTTATTCAGATTCCAATATTAAATTGAAGATACTTTGTTTATAGGTTGATTTAATGAAAAATAAAAATTACAAATCTCAAATTGAAAGAAAAACTCGAAAAGTTATAATTGAAATAATTTCAATGATTGGAAAATTAATAATTGGTTAATAGCCAATAATTAATAGTTTTACGAATTTTGGATTGATGTCACTTATCGCATTTCTGTAATATTTATGAAATTATTGGAAAAAAATGGGATTTCTACATTTATTTCTAATTTTCGATTTTATTCTACAAATACTGATTATGATTTATAATTAAAAATAATGCCAATACTATTTTTTCATGTTAATAGATAATTATGGTGTTACGTACTTCCCGAAGAATTTTTTGTCTTCCATACCTTCTATACAGGGTGCGTAAAAAGTAAGAAACCTACTCCGTGGAGCCATATGGGCGAGTCTCCACATAACCATATGGAGACCCCTATTATTTTTTTTACAAAAAATGTTTGAGCTAATTATTTGCCGTAATTTGACGGTTTTAATTTTATTTTGTGACCGACACTTTTGCCAATGTCGTCATCGAGACTTTTTTAAATGGTAGGTAACCTAAATTTTTGTATGAACAAATTTGATAGCATTTGGTTTTTCTCTACCCAAATATCTAAAAATACTATACCTGAAAATGGGCGAAACTAAAGATTGACTAGGAATACAAATGATACAACTTAAACAAATACGGTTTACTAATGTTAATTTGTGTGGTATAATGTTATTAGTCCAAACCTTACTTCTTTCTATCACAGAAATTACAAATTATAATAACCTATTCGGGAGTATCGTCTATCAGAAATTCTGTTGTGTGCTGGAAGAATATTATTATATTATGGTATACGGATTTATTTTTGTATACAGAATTAAGCCACCAATTATAACGGTTAAAGTCTCTCTTTAAAAATCCATAAAATCTGAACTGAACATTAAATATTAGCCGGCACGATCACCAGGCATCATCAAGTAAAATCATTAACGGGTTACGTCGCGTTTCACCTACTCGGCTCGTTTTGAAAAGCGAAGGTGATCGTATGGGAAACTTATGCTAATCGTGGCTCGTAACTTAGAGCTAATCAAAACATATAACGACGAAGAACTGGGTCACCTGAACGGCTTCGTGTCGCGTTAATACCCAAGAGAGGACGACGCGAATAAACTGGTGGTCTTCACCGGAGGACCGTGCCAAATCCGTTGAACTCGTAGAATTATGAGAGGTCGTTGGAAATTTATCGCTAACTGCACTGTCGGAGACAAAGGATTCATTTAAAGAGCGTACGTCGGCATTGTAAGTGATATCGGCACGCAACGACCCAATAAACGATATAAAATTGATTAAAACCGGGCGCTCTGTACTGGTGAATGCGATCGTGCTGTACGGAAGTTCTTTCAATTGGAATCAATGGCTTATGTAAAGGACATATAGCTATTGTTTACTAGTAGCAGCTTTCATATTATGCCATCAATTATAGGATAAAAAGTCAACGGCTGTCCTATCTACATCTAAACTAATATAAGCTATGTTTAGAAAAATGACGGGTACGGAAAAAGGACGGTGAAACGGGGGAAATAATTGGAGAATAAGCAATAAGGAGAAAATTAAAATTTCTAATGGAACAAGGATGATTCATTTCTATATTATGAACAACTAAGTTATTTTATGCGTACAAAGATAAGCACAAGTACCCAAGGGAGGCCAAAACCAGAGGATAAATGTCGATAGTAAACTATGTAATAATCAATACGAATTTTAAAAAATAAACGATTGTAGAAGAGAGGACCAGAATTTTATACAGACTCTTACCTGGTGCTGACGAAGATAGGAATAAAGAAGCAAAACACAGACACAATATAAATTGGGCAGGAAAAAGAAATAACTACTCCAATGAAAAAATTACATATAAGTTAAGAGAAGAAGAAACTGCTAAAATATACAGGGTGTACCAGACCATGAGAAACAGGCCTTTTTCTCAGTAATATCGTCTGGGAGTCTCAAGGTTCGAAAAAAAAAATTGCACGACCCGGATAAATCTCCCGGAAGTTACAGGAAATATTACGCCTATTGGCATTATTATTATGCATTATTATGCATTCAGCTTTTTAGAATTTTTGTAAATACCGTACTTTTTCTCAGATTTCTGTCAAAGTTTTTCGGCCTGCTAATAACCACAGCCAATGTGTCAAGATTTATCCGTTTTCATTTAGACGAATTTCTCTGATTCGAGTTTTGATGTTAACTTAATTTGGCTACATAGCTGCATTTGGAACAATATAACTATGTAACATATTTGGTCATTTTCACTTTTTGCTGTTTTTCTATCAAGTTGACTATCCTGCGCCGAATGGATGATAAAAAGGCCCGGATACATAGAAAAAGCAATTCACCGTCTCATGTGTAGTATTTGCTTTTTAATGACATACCTGATTCTTATGTACTTTTTGGGTATGGAGGGTTATATTAAAGTTCAACAGGTGTCTAATGACTCTCTCTGTGAGATTCACTTACAGCAATAAAACAAAGTAAATAAATATAGTTCGTGTAATGTTTTTTTTTCATCTCCTGAAAAGTTTGGGTTTAAAAAAAACTAAATTTATTTTACATTTATCAAATATTTTAGCTTATTTTGTGTAAATCTTTTGTATAAATATATAAAAGTATCTAATAAGTACCATACATATTTGTTGCTGCCGACTCTATTCTACATTTCAATTTTAACTGCATTAAGTACACCCTATTTTATTGAATAAAATAGTGATGCATATGCAGGGGTACACAAAGGCCAGTTAATGGTGATGATGTTAAATTGATTCCAATGCCAGTCTGAGTAAATAATGGCACAATTTATATATTCCACCTAATATCAGTTTGTGTGTGTGTGAAATACGGAGCCATTAGAAGTATTCATTTAACGACAAAATTCACGACTTTTACGACAGTGTTATAAGGAAAAGTAATGTGGGGCGCCATCTGTATTTCCATTAAGGGAGACATTTAGCTCCCCCACGTTGCCGAGCCATTAACCGCCGAATCACAGGGTCTGGTCTCTGTGATGTGTTTTGCGAGTATTGGATATAAGGCAGTGCATTTTTTAATGTAACAAACGATGGCTTTGAATATTTATGTGTGTATACACATTAGATTATTACATTATATACACTACACAGCCATTAAATTTTTTAAAAAACGATAGAAAAATTACCAAACTTGTTTGTATTTATCTCAAGTATTAGTACTACTATCACTAGCATGGAAAGTGTACCATAAAAAATCTGAAATGTTTAATCCTCTATGATAAATAATGCCGCGACAATTGATTAACTATGTAAAAATTGTTATAAGATAATACACCGGCATTTGAATTTTGAAACAGAAGTATTCTCTAACCGAAGGGTGCTATGAAACTTTGGTTAGTATAATAAAAACTCTTCGGTTTACGATATTGCCGACTTTTATGTTAAAATATTTTTATAGCACCTGCATCAGAATCTTTTGTTATCGAACTAATAAAGTGTTTTAAAGTTGTCTAGCAACAACACATTTATTGACTCACCTTGAATGATAATAAACGTCAGACAATACTAATTTTTATTCAAATTAATATTAAATGTACACGTTATTGCTGGAAATCAAAAACCAGTAACCAGAAGCTTCATACTCCTTATTATTAGTTATTTGGAAATTAGCAGTTTTAACCTTCATAATTTCGTTGATAATGACGTTAATGCATTGATCCACCACGATTAAAATTAACATCCACGCGTACTACGTATCTTGTAAAATGAATGTAAATGTTTCTTATTTTCTCTATATTTCCACATTGTGAAAAGCGCTAGTTTGGCTGACAGGTTAGAACGCTTGCTTAGCATACACGAAGACCTGGGTTCGAGCCCCAGTAGAGGTAGTACATTTGTACTGAGAAACTAGTGCCATTCGCCGTTGGGAGCTCATTAACGGCGCTCTAGAGATCGGGGGCGAATTTCTAGAGTAACAAGCCGTAACTCAACTACACACATTTAGACAAATCACACGGCAGAAGGACCCACGTTGGTCGATAGCCAGTTAGAGATAATATCCCTAACAAATACAGTCACTACTACTCCACATTAGGCAGGAACACACGCAGGGGATTTTCAAGCGATCTGTCCCGCCGTCCGCATCTGGCATCCTTGTCACGCAGATTTGGGAGAGATCGGCGTGACAGGGATGACAGATGCGGACGGCGGGACAGATCGCTTGAAAATTCCCTACGTGTGTGCCTGCCTATTGTGATGCAGGAATAATAAATAAAGCAAAGTATGATACACGTGCATAAGGGCCTTTCAAGCACTGCGCCTTCACAAAGCAATCACATCAAGTCGTGCTCTTAAACCCGGCTAGTGTGCTTGAAAGGCCCTCTTATGCACTTGTAGCATAATATACTACTTCGTAACAAAAAAGATTTGAGCACGTTCGATTGCTCATGTATTGCAAAAAAAATATTTATATTTATAAATTGTTCAAAAATTCTAAATTCCAAAAT
Organism: Othius punctulatus; assembly: GCA_951805005.1. Classification (NCBI taxonomy): domain Eukaryota; kingdom Metazoa; phylum Arthropoda; class Insecta; order Coleoptera; family Staphylinidae; genus Othius; species Othius punctulatus. The sequence continues at coordinate 30,489,503 of OX638142.1, forward strand.
TTTATTGAGTAGTTTTGCGTCGTGCACAAGCGACAAACAGAACTATTTCCAAAAAGTGTCTTGTGATGGTATAATTAATGTATTGGAATTTTGAATTAGGAAATTTTCATGATAACACTACTTTCCCCATATCCTAACATAAAAGTAAGTAAAAAGTTTAAATTTAACATCTTCTTGCGAATTTTGCTGAAAATAATTTTAAAAATAAAGCAATTTTGCAATAAAAGCAACACGAAATATCTCAAAGAGTGTTCGATATGAAACATTTCATTAAAAATTAAACTCATTTGGAATAGTGCAATAGCAAATTGGGTCTTCAAAAAATTGAACGAAACTGGTCAAAAATCATAATATCACAATAAATTTCTTTGCAAACTAGTGATTTCAATTTATCACTGTGAGTTGCGACAATGAAGTTATTGCTCCAAAATGTCATTTTGCAACTTTGTTTCTAAAATTATGTTATATCATCATTTTGAAATTGCTATTTACTTACGTTGGTTCATACGTTAGTGAAATTGTAATACGTCTTGAGTAAGTTGCCATGAACCACACTTTTAAAACCTTTAGAGAAATTGCAGCTATTCACAATTGGTAGAGTGCCTTTAGGAACGAATTATGATCTAGTCATACATTAGATACTCTTATAAGCCAATTTCTGCAGTTATGGCTAAATACTGTCGCCAAGGAGCGATTCACCACACTTGGAAATTTTGCCCGTATAAATTTCGCTTCATTTATATCGGGTTCTTTAACGTGCACGTACAACTTAACAGTACACGGGATCGCCTGCTTCAGTTCCCCTCCAAAGGAATGGCACTTTGATGGTAGTGAATTTTAATCCCTCAAAAATTCTTGGGCCCACGGGGATCGAACCTGCGACCCTTGCCACGAAAGGCAAGTTCGTTGATCTCTCCGCCAGTCGACCAAAAAATCTATATAGAATTCTATAAAAAAAGCTATATATTATGCTAAATATCCTCGTATGTAGCTTTCTATGCATATTTATTTTTGGGATCAGTAAATTCACATTGTAAATATTGAATTTAGTATGTAGAAATTTATATACGATGTTTTTGCGTCAGGAGAGTCTATGAATATCTGGTGATTTTGTTGGTAGTGTTTTGGAAATAATTGAATTCCCCAATGGAACTTGTCAATTTTTTGTAGGTTGAGTTGTTTTCAAGTTGAGGTTTTATTTTTTAAATAACATTGTTGCTACGTGTAAAGTTGAAATTATTAGAGATAAAAATGGAACGGCAGGAAAGAAAATGAAAAATAATGCATTGAAAAACATTAAATTTATTGCAATTTAGACAAGGATTGTGTGGAGACTTAGGTATGATAATTTGTATTAAATGCTATTAAATTATAAATCTGACAATGTGGTAGGAAGCAAATCCCTAATAGACATCGACAGAAAAAAATAATTACCTTCCGTTGCACCACTGAATCAGTTTGTTCAGCATGACAAAAAGAAAATCCAAACAACTCGGTTGCAAAAAGGTCGTGAATGGAATATAGCATTCTGATTTCTACATAGAATCCCTCGATCGATAGATAGCTACTTGACATTGTATTCTACCAAGAATTGTACATCAGAATTTAGAATGTTAAAAGTTAGCTTCTTCCGCTCGCGATTTAAACGGGTCACTTTTTGATCCGCTATATTAAAGAGCAGGCCTTTAGCATCCATACAGCAATAACTTCTTACCGACGACGGTTTTATGGCTTCCAATCAATATTTTATGTGTTCGTTTCCGTCATTAAAAGAAATGGGACTCAAAATCTGACGTTTATCAATTCAAATTGTCAAAAGTTTCAAGTCTTGCGTGATTACAATCGGCAAAGATTGCAATAAAAAAAAACAGAAAGAACATGGAACTCGCACTCGCAGATTAATATATACGTCTAATTCGCGGACATTAACGGTCAATGTTTTATTATTATAATTTTTTACACTTCCCAATTTCATCTTTTGTCACACAGACAAAGTTGCAAATAAGCCTAAAAACACCTAGAAAGAGCATGGAATACAGAATTCAGATGAGGAAAATTAAATAAAAAATTGAATTACACTCGCAGGTTAATATATACGTCTAATTCGCGGACATTAACGGTCAATGTTTAATTATTATAAATTTTACACTTCCCAATTTCATCTTTTGTCACACAGACAAAGGTGCAAATAAGGTAAAACCACCATATAGACGGATAACGCAATTTATACGCCCTTGTATGGGTCAAGAGATATATTCGCCTTACATCACATCAAGTAATAATTACGGCTTTAAACGAAGCTGATTTTAGAATAATATTCATGTAGCTGGTATTATTAAGAACAGGGTTGGAATAAATCATAATTTTAAAAAGAAAAAATCAAAAACCAATGATTTAAAAAAAAAGATTTCTTAATATTTGTGATCAGTTTTTGCCAGGGTAGATGTGATTTATATCAATTGATTTACATCACAATTTTAATCATATGATTTTTTTTATAAATTCTTGGATTGAACAAGAATTGATGATTAAAACAAATTTCTGTCTATCTGTACCATAACGGACAAAAAAATGGAAGAAACGAAAAATATTTTACTTACAATTATCTACTTTATCTAAAGCTTGCTAACTCTCATTATATTTTTAATTGTTCACTACTGGAATGCACAAACAGTGCAAAAACAACGATTAAATTTAAAAAAAGTAACCTTGATTAAGAATCTATTAAGCATAAACCATGCCGGTGTATGTGTTCTTTGTACGTCTTTGTATGCGTAAAGTGATAGTTCTGCCTTAGATCTTATCAAGTAATATTTGAGGATTGTGTCCCTCGACACCCAATGGGTAAAAGAGGGATGGATTATGTATGTATGTAAACGAACCTGTTATGTTCTATTAAGAACAAAATTGAATGAAATGAAAATGTTCTGTACGTGTGTATGTAGTAACTTACTTGTGTACAAGATAAGTCAAAAACTGAATTTTAGACCTAAATCTAATTTGGAAGATTAAAAAAAACGAATTATTTGCACATATTTGATAAATTTGAACTTCACATATGCTGAGGGTAGCGAAACATCATAGCAAGATTTTGTCTAGATTTTTGGTAGTTTTAATTCCGTGGTCCCGTCGGTAACAACGCAAGTGTTACTTACAAAATAACGACGTTAAAATTAGGCAAAATATATGCGGTCTAAAAGTGACCAGTGACCAGTGACCACGGTCTAAATATTTGGAGTCACGTTGGCACAGGGTGTTCTGAAATAACGATCGAATTTTGCTATTTTCAAATGGCTAAAACATATCGAGAGTTATTTACCTACTAAAAAATATTATTAGAATGCAGTCCATATGCTACCATTGAACAGCTGAATAGCAAAAAAATGAGTTAGCCATTTGAAAAAAATGTATCGTTGTTTCAGAACACCCTGTGTATTCTACGTGACTCAAAATATTGTGTTTGTTTTCACACATTGTACACAAGTATAGCTTTGGTACTTGCATACGCAGATTCTTTTATTGATCTCTTATAATAAGGTTTCGTTCAATTTTTTTTCACCTCCATGATTTTTCGTTTAATTTCATTAAAATGTGAATAACTTGGCAACGTTGCATCTAATCTGAAAGAATAAAAATGATTTGTGAAGCTCACATAAAGCAGATTCTAAAAACCAAGGAACTAAGACCGTGTTCACATCTATTTAACCACTGTGCACTTCCAACAACATTAGGATACAGAATTTTATGTCTGTACCTGCTCTACAAGAACAAGCATTAGAAAAACGTGCAAGGGCCTCTCGAACTTCTAGAATTTGTTCAAAAATATAGGTTGGAAAACAGTGTTCGCAATATAGTAATATTGTTAAGAATTTTTTTAACAATAGATATCAGTGTTGCTAGTTGTGAACTGAGCTTTTCCAAATTAAAATTAATTAAAAGTTAGCTTCGTTCCATAATAAGTGACTTAAGATTGAGAAATCTATAGATACCTTCCATAGAAAAACTACTAACAGAAGATAACAGCGATAACAGATTACCACTCTTGATTTTGATTGACTTAGAAAGGGCGGCATATTGGCGACCGCCCCAGGTAGCAAAAGCACTAGGTACGCCACTGTCTGTACGGGCTATAATGATTCTTGAACTGTCGGGTGATAATATGAGCTGCGTAATGCAATCAAGATTCTTTATTTGTTTGGGTGGCACAGAAACAATTCGTATGTAATTGTTAAACGGTTCGTTACATTTTTTTTTGATGGACTTGATGGAGAGTTAAGTTGTTCGAGAGGAAATAAAAAAGAATGACCGGATAATTTATTCGCGACGTCAACTACCGGTTTCCACACTGCGCACTGCCCCTGTCGATGTAATCGGCGAGTTAAAATCTCGCACATAATGCGCCACACAGAACACGCGCTAGTGATGTGCGCCCCGTTATGGGGGCGAAAGTACACAGTGGATAACCCCCATGCACCTCTCGGCACGAGACGAGCCGCAACAGCAACAGCTGTCCGGACAGCCGGCTATCCTCCGCACGTATTTATTTTTTTTGTGTACGCCGACGACCCCGCGGGATAAAAACGTCGTCGTCAGCTGTTCGGCTCCTCGATACACACCGGCACTACCGGTCTACCTGCACGGCCGTCGCGATCTCCGGTTCATTAGAACGATGCCGGTTGCGCAGACGGCCCCAAATGGGCACCAATTGGTGGTTTTGCGGAAGCGCGGTTAAATTTTTTAACGGTTCTACGATAAACGCAGATCCGATGCGTTTACATGCGGGCTCGTAATAACTTTAATTCCGATGGAATCCAACGCATCCATAAACATACGGTGTCAGCGCGCGGCCACGATATTAATGTATTCATCAAGTGTGGGGCGATTAATTATTATTTGCATTACGGCGTGCCGTTTTTTTTTTCAATTTAGAATGCTTGCTTTAATTGCAGCGTGTTTTACACGTTTTCAAGTATCAATAAATTATGCGTGTGCACCTGCAATAATAAACAATATTTTATTGTAGTTATATTTCTTTTCACTTGTTCATTCAAATTTAATATATGTAATGTGTATAAATATTCGTGCATATGCAGCATTTAATTACAAATAAATAATCATTTTTATTAATAAATCCATTCCCCTTTCGAGGGTGATTTGTTAAGTATACATGACACATTTACCAGCACTAAAATAAAATATATGATCACTAGAGACCGGATTCTAAGTATTATGCTTTTTGTAAACATCTAAAGCATTAACAAATGAATAAAATTAACATCAGATTTGGAAAAAACGGATCGTTTACAATAGTTTCTTTGTGCTTTTTTCCTTTTTTTGCAATGTTGTGGTTATTTTACACTTTTGCGCTTATTTAGAGCTTATATCAGCTGATTCTGGATTGAAATAAAATTTAATTATCGTTATGATTATAATTTGTACATGTATCAACGCTTATGCATACTGCACAGTTTTATAGGCAGTGCGAAGTGCCAGGCCAGGCATTACTAGTAAAAATAAACAATTTTCCAAACCCAGTGCTGGGTAAGTTTTTACTATGTTTATTGTTTATCTAAATAAATTTAAAATACTAGTAAATACATTGATCATTGATCATTTAAAACATAAAGTTTTACAATTAATATAATTACATTTTATAATTATTAAGAAATATTTAACTTTCCAGCAGAATTGTGTAATTTTTGAAAAATATACCGAGCGATCATTTAAATTTCAGCTATTATCTATTCGCTGCGAAAATTTCCATGGATAACTAGAGCTGAAATTTAAAAGATCGCTCGGTATATTTTTCAAAAATTACACAATTCTGCTGGAAAGTTAAATATTTCTTAATAATTATAAAATGTAATTATATTAATTGTAAAACTTTATGTTTTATACAGGGTGTCCAAGATAAATATCAACAGCATGGGGATCTCGGAAACCGTAAAAGTTACAAAGGCGGTTAAATTACAAAAAAGTTTTTTTTTTAAGTTTTTTAAAATGTATTTAGGACCACAGTTATTATTTGTTTACTGTGATATGAGAATTGTTCTGTTCATTTAATGGCAACGAAGACAAAAATTATTACATAATTTTAACCCTGAATATGTACCGAAATAGTAACAAAAAATAATTTAGCAAGAATAGTTGTTAAACATTGAAACATTATAGTTATTTAGAACTACACTTATTATTTTTATTTAATCTGATGTGATTATTGCTCCGTTCATTTAATGACGACGAAGAAAACAATTATTAATTAATTTTTAATAATATAATTTAATTATCTTAAAATCATAAAATTACTTTATTTCCGGGCCATATACAAATATAAAGTTGATGATGGTTTCGTTGAAACGAAACGTTGTACTCAAAATTTATAAACGCTATCTTGTAGAGCTAAAAAGTGGCAATAAGAAAGTGGCTTTTGTTTTTTTATACCATTTGAAATAACTTCAGCAAAACATAAAAACGATATCGCAAAATTGCGGAATTTGTCAAATATATCCGGAAGTAAGCGGAATTTTCTAGTTTTCTCAACAGAATATTACTGACCACTAAATCGCGCTACTTTTTTCTAATCTATAAACAGGAAAACACATATACATATTTGTTTATTTCATTTATAGGTACATTTAATTCTCAACAGATCAACAAGAAAAATTACGTACCGGGGCACCCTGTATACATACTATTTGATACATTTTTTAATGAAATTTTAATATTTTATAAAATCCTTAATATGCGTTGATAACTTTAAAGAATATGCGTCTCTGTACATAAAGTTCGTTGGCAGGCATAGATAACATATAAAACAAAATTTGTTTGCTCTTTGTTTGAAAAATTTGATTAGATATTTTTGTATGTATTACAAATTTTGTAAAATCATTATTAATCATTTTATATATCTTTTTGAAATGGTTACTTTACTTATGATTAATTGATAATGCATTTATGTACTTGTAAAATACGTTGAAATTTCATTCCAAAAAGTATAGTCATATTGAACATCTTAAAATAATGCATCCTGATGCACATAAATAAAAGCTAAATAATTATTTTTCCAATTTTCTCCGATTTATTTAAAATTTTCGCAAAAAAAAGTGGAAGTTGGTCTTCATACGTGATTTGAGCTTAAAATTTCTTACATACGAGGTATGGTAAAAAAATTCGTGCAATTTTTGAAAATCGAATCAATCATGTTTCACAATGAAAGATCAAAGAATATGCATTAAATTTTGCGTGAAAAATGAAATCATGCGCTGTAAAGTAGGGGAAGTGTTGCAAAGTCATTTGGCGTGTTGAGTACGAATGAACGAGCGATTAAAAGTGGTATAAACAGTTTCCATTAGTGTTTATAGCCTATATGGACGAAGTAATAAAAGAGTGCACCAAAAAGACAAAAAAACTAGTACATAGAAAGTACTACTACTACTAGAAAGTACATAGAACGATGTATACTAGTACATCGGACATAGAAACATGAACAAAGTGATAATATCAGAAGGAGCGTTTGCAGACAATGTGGTATTAATAACAGAAAGAGAGATAGACCTACAGGAAAGCCTATGTATACGGAACGAAACTCTAAAGGACTATAGAATGAGGCTAAACAAAGACAAAACAAAAGTACTAATGATAGGGGAACAATCAACGATGGATATAACGATCGATGACATAAAAATAGAACACGTAGAAGCTTACAAATGTCTAGGAGTATAAATTGAAAGGGAAGGTAAACAAGAGAAGGAAATAAACAGTAGAATCGAGAAAATACACAAAGTATATCATGCAATGAACAAAATACTAATAAGAAGGAAGTGTCAAGAAAAACTAAAATTGGCATATTTAAAGCTATATACAGAGCTATACTAACTTTCGGTTGTGAAACCTGGGTCCTATCAAGAAATGAGAAAAGCAAACTACAAGCAATGGAAATGAAGTTTTTGAGAAGAGTAAGGGGAGTAACAAACACGGACAAGATAAGAAATACTGACATCAGGGAAGAACTACAAATAGAATCTTTGGAAACTTTTTTTGAGAGGAGACAAATGAGCTGGTGGGGTCATCTACAAAGGTTAGAAAAAGAAAGACCAGTCAAGAAAGTATGGGAAGCAAGAGGCGGATGACAATAAGGGAGACGGAGACCGAGGAAAACATGGGACCAAAACATGATCGGGATACTGAAGAAAAGAGGAAAAGAATCAAGAAACAAGAAAGAATGGACTAAATTTGTAAATGAGATAGTTTAAACTAAACAAATATGAAACAACATGAAAAAATTCCCTACACCATTCTGTGGTTAAAGGGAGTATGAGTTATATGTATCAGTTTCATGATGGCCGAGAATCAGTTGAAGATGAGAGTTGGGAGACCCAGAACTTATAAGATAATCAGATAATCGTAGAATTACAGTTAGAGTTAAGTTGCTGAAGAAATTATATTATTTTGTATTGTTCATGTGAAGAAATGTTCACCTATGTTCGGGGTATGAGAGGAATGGCAGCAAAATTTGTTCAGAAATTGTTAAATTTTGAATAAAATGCGTCGTTTAACATTGGCTCAGGAAATGATAGATGTATCGGTGACTCAAGATTACTTCAGCACACCATAACGGGCGACGAGACGTGCGTGTATGGTTAATTTATGACATAGAAATAGGGGTGGGAATGCGGATTTAAATCCCGATTTCTGGAAAGTTTTGAAAACCCCAATCCAGATTTGGCATTTATAAATCCGGTTTTAAATTCGAAAACAGAACACTTTCGCCATCTCACCGCCTCAGCGGGGCCGAGTAAGGAATTAAAACAACAGAGTTGCAAAGCGCGCTAATAAGTTGAAAGGTCTCTCACACGTGCTCCGTGCAACAACGTCGAAATAGAAGAACGTTTTCTGTCAAAGTAGAAGAGCCATATGATGGTGAAAATCTTGAAATTTCGCACATCCATTACGGTACACTAATTGATAAAGCACGGAAAATTGTCAAAATTTATCGTCGATCTCTACTCAACAATGAGAAACTACAGGAGTATGTGAAGACCGATTTTGGTACAGAACTGACTCTAATATTGGTTGCAAAACGCGATGGAGAGTTTATTTACAATTCTGAAAACTACAAAAATTCATCATGAAGTCAAACATTGACCTTAAATGTTTACTAACCATGAAGCCTTACCAGTTCGAAGGCCTGCAGCAATTAGTAGAAGAGTAGAAGAACTTGAGCCATTGAAAATTACTGTCAACACTCTCTGCCGTTGAGATGCCAATCTGCTGACAGCTGATGCGGCGCTCAATTTTACAATTAAGAAGCTAGACGCTTTGAACAGTCCTATCAATTCGGAATTGATCGAGGACTTTCGTAGAATTTTAGAACGAAGAGTGGATCAAGCCATTGTACTTCAATATCTGCATACTTCAACCTAGCAGAACGATTCCATGGACGAAGTTTTCTAGACTGCCTCCAAACGCTGGCAAATACAAGAAAGAGATGAGTATGTTTGAAGCGGGTGGAAGTCATGGCATTCATCTTGAACTGTTCCATCAATACGTGCTGACTATTGCACCAACAAGTGTTGAATCGGAGAGAACACTCTCTCATCTGCAGGGTATTTGTGCAATAAGGTTAGATTCAGCCTTCTTCACGATACGTTATATGAGTTATCATTTCTCCTAACCTTGTTTCAAATATATGATAATTATTGATACACAATATTTTTTCAATATTTTATCAGGTGAAAAGGGTATTCCGTGTAGTAGTGAGTATTTGTATTGCCTTACTTCTAGCATAACAAGCTAAAAATAGTTTGGTTGTGAAATTCGGATTCAAATCCGGATTTGCACATAACAAATCCGCTCTAACCCAAAATCCGGATTTTAAATATCCGGTCCGGATTCCCATCCCTACCTAGAACAAAGGCTCAATAATCTCAACGAAGGCTTCCAAATGAACCAAGACCCAAAATCCCTGCAGGTGTTGAACGATATACCAAACACTGCGTTTCAGAAGTGTCTTGGAATAAACGGTGGCATAAGAGCATTAAATTGAGGAGGTGAGGACTATTTTGAAGGAGCCATTATAAAAATTCATGAATAAATATATATTGTTTTGTAAATTGAAGAATTGCACGAATTTTTATATAAATTTATACGTTTTTGTAAAAACTGTGATTCTACGTGCCATTTTTTTTATTCTAGGTTAAATCCAAGAATGAATAAAAAACATACCTGTATGTACAAATTATGGGCTAATTACAATCTAATATTGCTTTAGTGATACATTAGCCATACATTTAATTATAATCCTCGCTAACAGATTTGGAACAATAAATGGTGTAGTGTTTTATCATGTTTGCATATCATGTGTTTTATTCTGTATCGGGTACAAAAGCTCTAAACTAACACAAAAGGAAAAAGGATGAAAATAAGCATAAATAATCTTTAAAAAAAGGTGAAAGGGCATAACAAAAATCTATTCTACCAGTAGTAATTCTTTCTTCTATGTAGTATTCTTCTATGTAGTAATGATATATATTGAACCATTTGCCATGATAATGCCGTTGTGAATGGTACATTTAGTTGCCTTTGTAATATAGTTGCAATTATCAGCAACCCACGAACTGGAACATCATATCACTTCATGAAGCGCAGAAGAAGAGAATTAAAATCCGCTTCCCATGGCAAATGCGAGCTCTCGCAAAAACTCGATGCATTTTAGTTGCGCACATTAATGTTCTAAAGGCACGTTGACATTAAGCTGCACACGAATGGCGCAACGATCCGTTCCGTGGTCTCGCCTAGTGCACTCGAACTCTTTCTCTTGGACCATTTTCGCTGCAATTTTTTTTAGTTGCACTATGTCGAAACGGACCGGCCAGCAATTTATCACTTTTCGCCGTGGCACGCTCGTAAATCTCGGCCAGCGCGACCAGATAGGGAAACTGCAGCAATTGCAACAGCCCGCAATGGCTGCGACCTTCACCTATTCTTGTTCTATTATACTTTCAGTTGCATTGTGGAGATTTGCTTGCTTTTCCACGTTGCACTATCGAGCGAGGTGAGCGGGTGGACGGGCTGACTAACGTGCCCGCCACGTCACAGATGCACGCTCGCTGCATCGTAAAATCATCATTACACACTATCTGGAATTAATTAAGGCCCGGTCGCGATTATCATAATGCCCGAGTGCGGGGCCGCCTATCTGTTGCTTCATATGCTAATGCGAAGATTAATTTTATTGGCCAAATAAATTCCGCAGTCTCAGGACTGTGTTCCATTTGAAAGATTTTATCGCAAACCAAATATAATCGCCGTAGCATAAGAACGTACTTTTAAAATCCGGCAATAAATGAAGACGCGCCTTTTCACACTGTTAATGAACGAACTGGAAGATTCGTGAGCCATCATCGCCGTAACTGCAGATAACGGTAAAACTCGACTTAAGTTCTTACCATTTGCATTCGTTCAAGTTTGTTACGTAGAAATCTTGCTAACATGGCAAATAAAACACTGTAGGAAAGTTTATCAAAATTATCGACGAAAACTCAACACCTGACTTTACTTTGCATTTGTATGAACTGTCCGCAGACACTATTCCTGAAGATCAAAAGGGCCTTTACAAACGACTTCCACGAGATCCACATACGGTGTATAGTTATAAATGCTTATATAAATTTCTGGGTCAATGTGAGGTTTTCCATGAATTTCAAAACCGAGCCTGAGACATATGTAAAACGTGTTTCTTTGGTAGATAATTGCGATATGCGACGCAGATAAAGGAACGTTGAAATACAGACAAGTGGCGTTTGCTACGTTACACACAACATATGTTTTGTGAGAAAGAAATTTCCTGTATGTCCCTAACACGCAATGCGTTTACAATTCGGACGAAATATAGGTTTGCCGTTATTGAAAACCTCCATAAATGCATGCGGGACACAACTTGCCCACATGTACATTATCTTCCACAAAGACGTGCAATTCAGTTATTTAAGTCCCTACAAACATCTCTGCGATGATTAATAGCGAAAATGCCGCGCCGCACACATCGCAACTCTCACTATTAACTTATTTGCATTACATAATACCTTCTATATTTACATACATGCAATTATACCGCAATTATGTAAATATTAAGCACGTAATTCTCGGTCGCCGCTTAATACCACTTGTCGAGGCTGTTGCGGTAGGCGAGGATTCCACGGACGAGTATTGCTCCTGAAAATATTACTTCCCGAAGTCAAAACACCAGGAGGACATCCACAAGAACAGGTGAACAAATGACGCCTATAATTCAACGGTAAAAGATAAACTGCGGATGACACTTCAAAGGAGACAATCCGAATATAAGCACCGGTCCCGCAAGAAGCATTCGTTACCTTTGTCGTAGATCAGGGGTCCCCTTTTAGCAGAAAGCTGTACATAATATTAATACATCTACACCTAAAATATACTAAAATGAATATTGAAATTGCAAAAAATGTATCTATTGAAATTATTAAATGATAAATTGAATAGAGAAAAAAAAATGGGGTGTAAAGTTAGTTCGCTTCCATTTGGTGCACCCTATATAACGCTAAATTAACAAACACATACTAGCATTCAGATGACTAAGACACACTCTGTAAGATATGAATAAATCCAATGGCATATTACAAATGAGAAATGCAAATCATCATGATGACTATAGGAAATGCATCTCATACGATACGAAATTCACCACATACAATAATACAGTTTGACAATTACGGCATATACTAACATTACTACATCATCAGAAAGTTTTCATTTCATTGACCTTATTGCTCCAGTCTGTGTAAACATGTTTCGATATTGTCTGATATTATTTATTTTCGTACCTTAAAATGAAATGAAATAAATGCAACCATTGTGTAATTATACTGGCTTACTAACTGCCACTGTCAACAGAACAACGTTTGTTTTGCGGTGTTATGATTGTTTAAATAATTCAAATTTTAATGTGTAATTAAAATTTAAAAATGTTATATTTCGAAAACCGTTAAGTATTGGACCAGGGTTTATAAGCATTTGTTTCTTGTTTAGATCCCTACTACCACCTGTCAAAGCGTGTAAAGTTTTTTTTTTAAACACCCTATACATATAAGTAATTTTGGACATTTACAAACTACCATACTTTACACCGTTATTTGAACTAAGAACCTCTCTACTGCGAAATTGATATCTTTTGTAATACCAAAGTATACATACCTACCTACATTATCATTGTTGCGCAGTCTGTAATGCACTAACGCACAACTACAAAGTCAAATCATAATTTTCCAAACACAGAATTGTTATTTATGTTATGAAAATTGATACATTATTGCTTGAGAGTGATAGTTGCCATTCACTCGAAAGCAATAATGTCACCTTTTGCTCATAATGCATACAAGATTTTCCTATAATTTATTGTTTCATAATACAATCATTAATTAGACGTATGGCAGGATACAATAACTATAATTGACTTTTTATATGACAAACGATCAGGTTAATGACGTGGCATTTGCGAAAGCGTTTCTATTTGCATTATTCGCAAGCGATAAAGTGTTTAGGCGAACTTTTCGCTTGTTGTCAACAGCAACGCGCGAAAAAGTGATGATCCTCGGAAAACGTCAACTTCTTGGGCACTCATAAACTGTCTGCATTAGTTATTTATTGATAATGTACTTTGAAAAATTTTAGTGGTATGTCCAAAATTTAGCTGAACTTTGTTGCAGTAATACTTTCAAACATTTCTTGATCTAACAAACAACGTTTGAAAGTTGGGTACTGCTACAGCTTCAGTTATTTCTTGGTGTTAATTTAATGCTCAGACGTATCCACCACACGGTAACATTTTTAGCAGGTCTAAAATCACTGTAAATATTCGACATCATCTGCGAACACCGCTGGACTGATGAGACACACTAGTTTGAAACCGGTCTCAAGTTGGTCTTTATGGAGATGATGTCTAAGTGTATAATGCTTTCATTCGAATATGTTGGGATATTTGCTGCTGTCTCGCGGTTAAGCATTTCTAGGGCTAAATTTAAAGTTTTATGTACGACAATTTCCTATCAACATCACTAAAAAAGCAATGCAATCATGAGTGTTAATGTAGACTTCATCATATGATACTGATACATCTCTCTGCGGCGCTGGTAATTAGCCTTAGCAGCAGAAATATGCCGTTGTTAAATAAGCAAAAGGCAAAAATATAGTGTCATAACCGACTCATAATATTGTAAAGGCAATTAAATGCGATTTCAATTTCAACCAATTCAACTGTACACTGAACTCTATTGCAGCACACATGTACCTTTCCCATACGATTTAACGATTGCATGACGAATATGCTTTAATTGCACCCATAAAGCGAACTGTAAATATTATTAAGGCTGTAAATTTCCTTTGTTGTCGCTAGATTAATCCAGTAGTGTTCTGGATGTATTAGTAATGGAATGTTGATTAATGTGTGTGGATGGAATTTCTTGCCGGGAAAACGTTACACAAGAAGCACTTAGAGGTGTACCCACGCGTGCGCATATGTTTTGGGACATTTGTGCCCTCGACCGTAAAAACTACTAATAATCTAAGCAGGAAATGCGTGGGCCTAATTAAATTTGCCGCCACGTCTACTTTTTGACGTGTCGTAATTTGGGAGAGTACACGTTTGAATTAACGATAGATTTTCATGTAATTTTCCGTTTGTTGAGGAGTAATATTAACTGTAATCTCTTGATTAAAACTAATTGGATCTATGTCAGTGCTTCCAAGATCTTCGTAATAAATATGGCATTTTAAAATGTCTATTGGAAGTATACATTATCCATTGTATCCGTTTTAGGTGTATTTTGTTGTACTTTAGATATCACTGTTTGGAATTATACAGGGTGGAAACTTTAACTGGAATAAAATTCATAACTTCGATATAGGCGATTTTTGCAAAAAATCCCGAAACACGCTAAGTATTGTTTTTTCTTGCCCTCATTTCTATGTAACGGGTTTTCCAATAAGAGGTGTTATTTTGAATAGCCCGCTATTTCGGTAGATGTCACTTTTGAAGCTGTCATTTCTTGGCATTTGACAAGTAGAAACTACGCCATTAATAAAAATGGTACGATACACGCTTCAACAACGCATTGAAATTATTAAAATTCACTATAAAAATGGTGAAAATTTGGCAGAGACGGTTCGTAAAACTCGAACATTTTTGGGTCGTCGTGAAGCACCTTGTCGGACCGCAATACAGAAATTGGTGGAAAAAATCGAGCTGTTGGGACAAGTTAGTGATGAGAAGAATAAAACCCGTGCACGTCGCTCAAGAACAGCCGAGAATATTGCTGCTGTAGCCGAAAGTGTTGAAGAAAACCCAGGTTTGTCCATTCCTCGTCGTTCTTTGGAATTAGGTATTCCACAAACGTCATTACACCGTATTTTGCATAAAGATTTGGGTCTTAAGGCTTATAAAGTCCAGTTAACACAAGAACTCAAGCCGGCCGATCATCAACAACGTCGTGACTTTGCTGATTGGGTCGTTGAAATGCATGAAAATGATCCGGAATTCCATCGAAAAATCATCTTCAGTGATGAGGCCCATTTCCACCTCGGTGGCTTCGTCAACAAGCAAAATTGTCGCATCTGGGGCTCAGAAAACCCAAGAGTTATTGTTGAAAAGCCTCTCTATCCTCAACGTGTGACTGTTTGGTGCGGTTTATGGTCCGGCGGAGTCATTGGACCTTACTTTTTCGAAAATGAGGCTGGCGCAACAGTTACGGTGAATGGATTGCGCTATCAAGAGATGATTAACGATTTTTTATGGCCGGAATTGGATGGTATTGATCTGGACAACGTTCACTTTCAACAAGACGGCGCTACGTGCCACACAAGCAACGAAACCATTGATCTTTTAAGGGAAAAGTTTCCGGACCGTGTTATCTCTCGAAGAGGTGATCACAATTGGCCACCGAGATCTTGTGATTTAACACCTTGCGACTTCTTTCTTTGGGGCCACGTGAAGGAGAAGGTCTACGCCAACAGCCCAGTATCGATTCAAGACCTCAAAGATGGAATTCGTGAGGCTATCGAGGACATACAGCAGCCACTTTGCGATTTAGTTATGGAAAATTTCATGAAAAGGATTTTGTCCTGTAAGCGTGGCCGTGGTGGTCATTTGCTTGATGTTATTTTCCACTATTAACGGCATACCTTCCTCTTTGTAATGAAATAAACATCTGATGATTTATAATAAAAAATGGCATTTTTCTTTGAATATCAAAATAACACCTCTTATTGGAAAACCCTTTATATGCTGCTTGTTTATCTGTTCCCGGAAGAGCCCAGCCACCTCCGACTTTTTTTTTTCAAATGGAAAGGTATGTCAAGTGACACCTCGTTTGAAAGGTCTCTTCGCAAGTAATACAACACACTATTTATTTCTTGAATATTTACAAAGCCCACGTGATAAAAAAAGAAAACCACTTTTACGTTGAACATGTTGCGGCGTAAAGTTGTATGTTTTTGACATGTGTTTTGATGCTATGGAACTGCGTTGCTTAGTTACTAGTGATAATAATAGTCACCAAAGCAGTCACATACGCTCGTCAAGTTGTCGAAGTGATTTCTAAAATGCCGTATTTAACAGAAAATCTCCGAATCGAGATTCTGATGATGATCGGTTATGGTAACAGAAGAAAGTCAGCTTGAGGTTGCTCAGTTATTTCGAGAAGAGCATCCGGATTTATCACCCATTAGCCAAAGTACCATAAGCAAAATTGAGACACAATACAACAATTTGGGTCATGTCAGGGTTGTGCCCAGACAGCGAAATCCCACTGTTCAAGCAGATACCAGGCTAAACGTATTATTAACTCTTCAAGAAAATCCAGTGACTCCAGCCAGGCAACTGGCCCGTGACAACGAGATTAGTCATACTACTGTCCTGAAAATTCTTAGATCAGCCAAGCTGCATCCTTACAAGATGCAGGCACTCCAAGAATTAACGGAGGATGACCCGGACCGCCGAATCGAATTTTGCGAGCAAATGATGAACATGATCGACAATAACCAGATTTCATTAGCATCAATTCTTTTTTCCGACGAAAGTACTTTTACCTTACATGGTGACGTTAATCATCAAAATTGTCGTTATTGGGCTGATCATAACCCTCATTGGATGCGAGAAACTCATACTCAGTTCCCGCAAAAAGTCAATGTATGGGCTGGAATAATAGGTGATCAGATTGTAGGACCAGTATTCTTCGATGGTAATCTTAATGGAGCAACATATCTTACGTTTCTTCAAGACGACCTCATGCCAGCGTTAGCCACTTTATTTCCAAATCCATTAGATCCAGATTTACCTGATGAACGAATATGGTATCAACAGGACGGAGCTCCACCCCATTATGCTGTGATCGTTCGTAGATATTTAGACGAAGTTTTTCCCAATAGATGGATTGGAAGAAGAGGTCACATTGAATGGCCGGCGAGATCTCCGGATCTTAGTCCCCTTGACTTTTTTTTTGTGGGGATATCTCAAGAGTAAGATCTATTTAACCAAACCAAACGACATTGAGGACCTTAAGCAACGTATTAGGCATGAAATACGGCAAGTCACACCAGAAATGTTACAAAACATTAGAGATGCATGTTATCATCGATTTGCACTTTGCCAAGAAAGAAACGGTGCCCATTTTGAACATTTGTTGCATTAAATAGTATTCAAGTTATAAAAGTGGTTTGTTTTTTATCACGTGGGATTTGTAAATATTCAAGAAATAAATAGTGTGTTGTATTACTTGCGCAGAGACCTTTCAAACGAGGTGTCACTTGACATACCTTTCCATTTGAAATAAAAAAGTCAGAGGTGGCTGCGCTCTTCCGGGAACAGATAAACAAGCAGCATATACATAGAAATGAGGGCAAGAAAAAACAATACTTAGCGTGTTTCGGGATTTTTTGCAAAAATCGCCTATATCGAAGTTATGAATTTTATTCCAGTTAAAGTTTCCACCCTGTATAATAGTGTCACTTGTATGTGGTAACTGCAATAATTGTTACTTATTTAAGGTTTGCCTATTTCTGTTTTTTTTTTCTAGGAATATTTACAGAGTTGTTTTTTTTCCTCTTTTGTCATGCTCACATAAATCTAGTACAAAAAATTTGACATTGCTATATAAAATTACTATTGTAACCTAATTTCTTGTACTAGATTTATGTGAGCATGACTGTATATCTGTCGTTAGGCCATTTCCACATTACCAGTAACCATTTTATATGTATACAAGTAATTTCGGAGAATTACGAACTACCATACTGTAAGGTTTCCGATACCCCGATTTATTTGATAATTGGATATATTTTACTTGTAATCATAAATTCTTATAATTTATGATATTTGTTTTGGCTCGTGATTTGTCTATTTTATTTTTATTTTGTGTGATCGTATAATGAGAGTACTTCTTTACATTATACGCAATTTATTCACTTTAAAGGATTTTGGAACAACAATCATCAATTTTGAATTTAATGACTTTCTTTAGTGATTCAAAAAGTATGAGTTAGTTTTGGCTAAAAGATCTATATTTCAGCAAGTTCACATGTCATACAATTGTCATGCAACTATGTGACATATGTCCCCACGACATAGATAATGGTAGTGTTTATGTCCATCAATATTATCCGTATATCACTTGGAAATTTCTAGTAACGTCAATGACTTCACAGATTGATCAATTCCACGTGCCCGTAAAACTGCTCAACGCATGTCACCACTTCATGAAATATGTCACAGTTTATGTTTTCCAATGCCACATTCCATCTATTACTTCAGGATATTAACTAGGTTTTGATAGATACAATTTTGTTAAATATATCCTGTAAATTGTTCGTATGACTGATATTAATGAATTTGCAATATGATTATTTACAACTCGTTTATACTCATTACACAAAACAACCAATAATTTGCCACAGTAATTATTGAAATTATACTTTAATATTTTATACTTATTCCCTGGAGAACATTATCGTTTTTAGATTTCAGCTATAAATTTAGAATAAGATTTATTAAACAAGAAATTTCGACAATTTTATTGATTTAATTTAATTAACCTTTAGTTTTATTTCAGCAATTTTGTAATGTTTCTAACTTAAACTTAATCTTCATTTGATTCAAATTCACGTTACTAATTACTCATAATTAAATGAATGTTTTGCCACTTTAGCGAAGAGATATTATTTAGGTTATATTTTAATAATTTATACTTATTCCCTGAAGAGTGGTATCCTCTCTATGGGCACATGTAAATTGCAGCAGTATGTAATCCTTAATCTGTTTAAGCAATAACGATTAAAAATAAATACTGCAAATTGCAGCGATGATCAAATTAGGTATGTTAATCTTACCCGTAAAGTGCAGCAGGTCCCCAAAACAGATTAAGGATTACCTAATGGGTACCTAACCTAACCAAACCAATCACAAACAAATCCGAACAAATTCCGCATTCCACAAATCGCGAAACGGCAGTGCAAGAGTCCAGTCACCTAGGATACAATTGTGTCAATAATGGTATCCTAGGTAAATGAACCATAGTCAAACTGATCTACGTTCATACAACTGTCCCTAACTAGATTTGGGCACATGTAAAGTGCAGTAGTTTCTAATCCTTAATCTGTTTAGGTAGTAAGGATTAATAAAAATACTGTAAATTGATGATCAAATTAGGTCCGTTGTAAAATCTTACCTGTAAATTGCAGCGGACCGCCAAAACAGATTAAGGATTGTCTAATGAGTACCAAACCTAACCTGACCTGACTTGACCTAACATAACCTAACTTAACCTAACATAACCTGACTTAACCTAACCTAACCAATCACCAACAAATCCGAACAAATTCCGCATTCCGCATATCGCAAAACACCAGTGCACGAATCTAGCTTAGATATTTTGAGATTTGACCGCTCGCTGCACTTTACATGGAAGGATCATAAAACCCTTTACAATCCGCTGCACTTTACATACACGGATTATAAAACCCTTCACCGTCCGCTGCAGTTTACGTGCGCGGATTATAAAACCCTTGACCTTCGCTGCAGTTTACAATCGCCGCCTCTCTATACTTCATTTTAAATTTATAATCACAGTATTTTATTAAATAGGAAATTCAATGGTTTTATTTATTTCGTTTTAATTGATATTTTTATGACTTCTGGTAGCTTGTGAAGGGAATAGTTAATCATATCTACTACGGTAAATATAACATGAGATGGTAACATTCTGCCGTCTGAACGAGAATAAAACCGGAAAGATTACATTATCAACCTCCACGACACCGCTAAAGCGTATGCCAGAAATTAACAAAGCTCTCTAAGACCTGCATATACTGTATCGACAACGCTTTTAGCATGGTGCCTACAATACATTGAGATGGAACATGAGTTTGGCAACGCAAATTATAAATAATTTACGGGGTATTTGTTTTTGGTAACTTGGGGAGGAATGCACTGATTATTTTTACTCAATTTCGAAATAATTAATATTATTTTGAAAACAGTAACTTTTAAATAAATCGGATAATACTCTTTATAATTATATTCGCGCATACTATTGACGAAGATAATAACGGCCTGTCGCCTCGCGAATCTGGAACCAACTAATCTTTACGCATGAAAAACGATTCTATTTATACTAAAATTTCGCCCACTCTGCTATTCTGCGGGATTCCCTTAGCATAATTCTCATTCGGAAATGAATGATCTCATATGTGCCCTATATCAAGGTTATTGATATAAAAACATCAAATTGTTATGATTAGTCATCCGCCTGTTCGCTCGGGCCTCATCTGTGATTGTTTATATAATTGCGTCACCAAGCATCGACCACGTTTTATATTAATTATTATAAAAGTTCTCGTAATTTCCTTCATAATTGATTCATATTGAATTCATACTTAATCAGAATACTTATTATTCCTCCAAATGTTCACGCTTTCTTATTCTAATACAATACTTGGCTTTTACGTGTGTTTTGTATGTTTATACCTGAGTATGAAATTGTTTAAAAATTACTCCAAACAACTCAATTAATATCAGTCATTTTTCGTGGTTTTATGTTTAATTAATTTATACAAAATATGGATATTCGGAACCCTTACAATACTCTACACCGTGATTTGAACTCAGAACCTCTCTACTGCGAAATTGATATATTTTGTAATACCAAATACATACCTACCTACATTATCGTTGTTGCGCAGACTGTGATGCACTAACGCACAACTACAAAGTCAAATCATAATTTTCTAAACACAGAATAGTTATTTATGTATTAAGAGCGAAAATTGATTCATTATTGCTTGAGAGTGATAGTTGCCATTCACTCGAAAGCAATAATGTCACCTTTTGCTCATAATGCGTTAATTTTACTATAACTTATTGTTTCATAATACAATCGTTAATTGGCGTATGGCAGGATACAATAATTATGATTGACATGTAATTGATCGAACGATCAGGTTAAAGTCGTGACATTTGCGAAAACGTTTCTATTTGCATTTTATTCGCAAGCGATAAAGTGTTTACGCTAACTTTTCGCTTGTTGTCAATAGCAACGCGCGATGAAGTGACCGTCCTCGGAAAACGTCAACGTTTCGCTCGCGTTAGCCAGCAGAAAGACATACTTTGTGTGTCAATTGTTGGAAAAAGTTTTATTTTTTAAAGTTTTTTTTTTAGTAATAATTTTGTATACAGAAAAGCTTTACACCCAGTATAGGAAAAATTCGGTCATAGCGTTTAGGTGATTAGCCTAGCCCCGATAGTCTCACGGAAAAAGGACGAGAGCAAAGTTGCACTCTGCGAGTTTACTAAACCCGTGCCGTGGATCCGCTGGAGGCTGGCCAAGTTCCCTCGACCCCCGTTAGAGGATCCACGATCGAAATGCACTCCGCACAACAACTTTCAATCGGGCAAGGTTATAAAACTTCACGTAACCGAGGCCTCCTCTGGGGGAAGTAGTCGGATCAGTACCTGCGACTATAGAATTCTGGCGATTCGCCTCGCAAAGTGTATGCGGGAGCAACCAAGATGCAACGAATGATTAATCTAGACTAGACTAGTGTGATGGATATAAGTTATAAAAGTAAATAACACAGTATACATTACCAATATTTCTAGTATCGCCAGGAGTTCAACATTGCAGTCTTTACGTTATGGACGAAACCGTGACTGATTCTTACCTGCAAAAAAATAAAATAGATCAGTAAAACTGGAATAGAAGTAAAAACAAATTTCTATCAAAAAATTGACATATTTTTGACTAAAACATAATCACATATCGTCGATCGTCAGCTGATCAGAATGACAATATATCTTCAATTACTCTCCGTTGAAACACCAGCGATATTGCTTAGCAATGAATAATAACAACACACAAACTGACAGACATCACTTCGAAAGAACTTGTTCTGAATAAAAACGGATATTTCCCAAAAAAATCTCGAAAACTTCAATAAAAAAATAGTGAAAAATGAACAGAACTGAATTTTTGCAATTTAAGATTTAATGAGGAACAGGTTGCCAGGTGCCAGTACTAAAACTGCATCTCTTTTGAAATACGAATGTGGATGCCAATTCATTGAGAAAATGTGGTTCTTACAATCCAGATCCAGCTAGTTGATTCAATCCACCAATAAAATTTTTGAAACACAAGAAATTAAGGCGTTGAACAATTTACTAATAATTTATTCAATAATTCTACTAATATTGTATCTGAAAATTCTCCACTACAGGTTACAGCAACACCTTGTGCTGTAGAGTTAATATATATGTATATAAACAATCTTCATTGGGCTATCGACCCCATAATATTATTGCTATTATTTGTTCATTGAACAACGACCTACTCAGGCTATAGCTAATTACCGTCTCCAGGGAACGTTCCACCACATTAGGAAATTTGGCTTCATGAATTGCTCGTTTCATCCAATGAAATGGATCTTTATCCTTATTATATTAAGGATTAAGGAAATAAATTTTCTTCCTTGTCAACCAATTTTATTATTTTCGAATTGAATGATGATATATACGGTAAAGAATGATGGTATATACCTACATACATTTCAGATATAATTTGAATTATGAATAAAAAAATTATTAAATATTATTAAAAAAATAGCATCTTTGAATTTATTTAACATTTATTTAACACTTTTTTATGGTATTATTCTTATGGTCTCTTAATTTTTAGCCAGTCTAGGATATTTTGGAAGTATAATGGAAATTTAATTTCTTTTTAAAGTATTTGTCCTTTCAAATAGTATGTGGATACGTAATTACGTGTGTAAATACAGAAAGTTAATTTAATCGTAAAAAAGAAATGTTATCAAAACTAATACAAAAAAATTAAAAACGAAATTTGTACTTCACATAATAACGTACTTATACAAATATAGAAACCTAATGTATCCAGGGCGAATACGACGATTTCCCAAAGAGATTCCCACAAGAAATTTTCCACTCAGATTAATCTTTCGAATTTTTATAACCGCGTAGGAGTTCGAGTTATCGATTTTATGTCTGATAATATTGTTGCATATTGATACATTTGGTAGCGCAATTGAAATTAACTAATAGCTTTAGTTTCTGATATCAATACATTTTAAATAATATAATAAATATTAAAATCATTTTAAAATGTCGAGTGAAGACGAGTTAATGTGTACGCCGCAAATCAAGTTTCTGTAGAGTTACTGCCGCAAAAATAAAAAGAAGTTTATGAAAGGGCATATCAAAGATTTGAAACATACCGCTAAGAAAATAATTTTTCAACTCTCTCCGAGAATGTTTTACTGGCATATTTCTCAAATTTGTTTCAACAAATGAAATCTTCGACTGTAGGGTCTCACTATTCTATGGTAAGAGCCATGTTATGCCATACATTAATCAACTATTGACTTTTTTTTATTTTTAATGCCGAAAAATATTTTTCGGCTTAGGATGAAACTCTTTAACAAAATGATGGCGTTTTCGTCCAGATTTTCATACCGAAAAATATTATCTTACGATGCAATCGAATAAAAAATGATTTATTAAGTTGTGTAATAGTATTTTTTCCACTCCCTACATGCTAAGTACACTGTTGTGATATTGATTTGATGGGACGGGGTGGGTGAAGTAGGCCCCACTTACCGATAAAGCTTTGGTTGCTATGAACAACGGGAGGTAAGTAAAAACGTACTTCCCCCAGGGAAGTAAGTAAAAAGTTTTCTGTAACGTTCCTTCTCTGGCACCAGTCATTAAAACACTTATACCATTTTAAGTTTTCTTAATCTTAAGTATTTACTTACTTCCCCGAGAGAAGTAAGTAAAAAGTTTTCTCTAACGTTCTTTATCTGGCACCACTCATTAAAACACTTATATGCATTTTGATAACGCCCATTCGACTTCTCCGGCGGTAGGAAGGAACAGGCAGCATCTGCAGCCTCTTCAATTGCCATTTCTTGTTCATTTTCATTGGAATTGATTTTACAACTAAACGAATGCAATTTCTGACACTCACTCTTTGTTTGAAAAATAGTCTTAGCAACCAAAGCCGCACGGATATTTTGTCCAAGTTGCGAACATAAATTAATCAAACACAAACAATTAAACCAACTTCAGGAGTGGAAAAACAGTTATAAGCAATTCGAGAAGTACGTTTTGACCAGCCTCGGACTTTATTGCTAGCCCTCGCTATCGCTCGGGCGCAAACTTGACCTCGACTGGTAAACAATACTTACCTCCCTTAATGCTTAAATAACTATTACATTATAAGCCGGGTAAGAGGGTTTTTCCTGGCGATACAAGGGAATGACTGACGAGCTGCAGGTGACTCTGTCACCTTGTAGGGCCAGTAAAAACCATTAACCGGCGTATAATGTGCAATATTTTATTGGTTAAATACGAATAAATAGCGAAATTAAGATAATAACATGACAGTATAAAATATATTATCTGTCTGTGCCAATACTTTCATAAACCTAATATCATAATTTCAATCATAATTGCACTTTTATATTTAAATCGGTCGACGGCAAAGTTGAAACAAACATAACAAATAATAATAATTGAAAATTAAGTGATTTAAAATAATATAAAGATACAAGGGAGAGTATAAATTTGACCCTTGACAAGTAAAATTTTTACACTGGCTCATGTCAACCATTACATGCACGGTGCAAGTATTAAAATCTTTATTTCGAGGGTTTAAGTCATAAATTATACCTCTGCATCTGTAAAGACTATTGTTGTCATAAATATATGTATTACTTAACTTCATATACTTCACCGGAGACCATAAGTCATAGAAAAATAAATTAAATGTGCGATTTACTTACAATCCAATAACAATATTTAAACCCCGATTTTATAATTGGGCCCTATGAATTAAGGATCGTTTGAGCTATTTTATATCAAAAATATAAATTGAACATTATGTTGAAAATTGTTTTATTTTTATTTTATAGCCGTGTTTAAAATGACATTGCTTGACAGTTCGTTATACGAAGATCAGTTTTGAACAATTATTTATCAGAAATTTATAATAATGCTCAAGTCGACTACAAAATAGTATATAAAATTCGTTTATAATTCCAGATTATGGCATTCGTGAAATTAGCCAACCATTCTCTCATGCCATGATCCCACGAATTATAAACTAATTTCATAATATACTATTCTGGGCTTCTGGGCTCTATTCCAGCAAGAATAACCAATTTGCATAAATTATATAAAAATAGTGCTCGTTTTGGACGACATAATAAAATCTTTTTTATTAATTTTTTACACATCCTTAATAATTTATTATTGTCATTCGCAAAGCGATTTTATACATTTCTATGGCTAATTACCTCTATCTTACTCTGAAGTGATTCACCTGGACAATAATCTTGAATCACCCGGCATTTCTTAAAATAACAAAAATAGCATTGAAATTAATTTTGTTCTGAATTAAGTCAAGTTATATTGTTTATTTTAGTATCACATACAACTATACTTTCTAACTGATGTAACTAACAATAATTTATTAATAATTATACGTAAAAAAAAAGATGAATGATGGAAGTAACATTCAAACTTATTTTGTCCGTAAAAATTCCATGAATTTTTATTTCGTACAAAAAAACCTCTATTTCAAAACGTTTTTAAATATAAACTTTGTGATAAATGTTGATCCAAAATTTTATTTAATTACTTAAATTACTTAAGTTTTTTACTTGACTAACTGCCACTTTTCAAAAAATGATCTACAACAACCCGGGAAACCTTAGAACCGATATTTCGTTTAAAACCAGAAAATATTCACTATATCAATACATTCCTCATGTTAGAAGTCAAAATCATATTGTAACCCGGTTTCAATCTTTGTGGGTATTTCAACCTTTCAGATATATCAGGAACTTTTCAAGGGTATTTCACACTTTCAGATAGCTATTCACTGAACTAGTAGTGACCAGAAAGGTCACTAACTGAACCAGTAGTGACCAGAACCAGCTAGCCAGAACTGACATCATTGATGAAGCTTGAGCGGATGAACATTTAAGTTAATAATTGAAGGGATTAAAATACAAACGGTATAAGTGCAATATTTTGAATTTATGAGACAAGTGCGTTTTGTGAAAGGTGAGATACATATTTATTGGAATAAAAAGCATCCCATTTAAAAAAAAAATTATATAACAATATCTATTTACCAGTAGAAACATTAAGTGAAATAATGTTTATGGTTGATGAAATACAAAGGGTATAATGCACTTGAACAGCTTGAAATGAAAATATCGTTTTTATTCTGACCTCTTCAATTGATTTTCTATCTAGGAGGTGCATTTTAAATGTTACTAAGAACATGTAATGAACTGGGTATATGGCTCTTGCAAAATATAAACTAGTAGATCTGATAAATTAGTACCTGTCCAATATTTTTTAAATATTTTTGTGAGTATTTCAAATTTCTGCTATTTAATTCGCTGAAAAGCATAAAATTTCCTTCCCGGAAATAAGAAAATCTCTACATATAAAATAATCATACAGTCAAATTCTTTGCTAATGTCATTATAGGTATTTTGAACTTCCAGATAAGCGGAAGTGGCGCATAGGAATGATAACGTATCCATATGATAAGGCTACAAAAAACTGTCTATATTTGGATAACATCCCATTATTATCTTTCCGCTATTTATTTTGTAAGAGTTCTGCAGATTTTATACGAAATACTTAATAATGTAACTGCAATTCTCGTGACAATTCGCAGTGGTCTCGCAATTTAGTTGTGTCTCAACAACACTCGTATTTACCACAATAATTGCCGAGCCACTGCACTCGTGAAATTCACACTCGACTGTTCACTGCATTTGCTACAACCTTAACGTCGCATTTCGGGCTCTATTCCAGCAAGAATAACCAATTTGCATGAATTATATAAAAATAGTGCTCGTTTTGGACGACATAATTAAATCTTTTTTATTTATTTTTTACACATCCTTAATAATTTATTATTGTCATTCGCAAAGCGATATTATACATTTATATGGCTAATTACCTCTATCTTACTCTAAAGTGATTTTAATTTGATATTATTGATAATCAAATTCTCGGGTGATTCGATCTACACTAATTGAAACATGTTTAATAGATTTTAAGGTTGAACATTTCTTCACTTTTGAAGCTTTGCCTCGCCTAAAGTTGATAATTCAAATTTAGCACTCTGAATCTTGAAAATCCCTAGTTCGAAACTGCTGTCAACTTATTAAAATCAATTCGCGAAACAAATTATATTTAAGTTTCTCGAGGTTGAAAATTTCTGTACGTTTTTTGTTTCACTAAACATGAAAATTTAACTTTTGCGCTCTGAATCTTGAGAATAGTCGCAAGATCGAAATATCTGTCGACTTATTAATATCAATTCATGAAACAAATTGTATTTCAACCATAAAATTTTAATTATCTGTCAATGACTTCAAAACAGGTTATTTGAAAGACTAGTACCATATACTTATCGATGCAAATTATTTTTAAAAAATAAGCGCATATAAATGGCATATTTCTAGCATATTTTATTGCACTGTTGTAATTAGTTGTTAAATTAATCTCTTATTTACTGCTACATACAAGGTCGGTATTAGCGAAGGTCGACAATCACAACATATAAGATACCATATATACTTGCTTTAATATAAGTAATTCTAAATTAATTATAACCTAATCGGCGACTTGACATTATGATATTATAATTATAATAATACTGCATTTATTTCAAGGTAGTTCATGCCAATGTTAGGTAAATGCAGTACTGCAAATACATATATAAATAAATACCACAAATCTAACATAGGTTTATATATGTACTAATAAATTTGAATCATAACAAAGGTACTTTTCGGTTGGTATAATTAAAACGGTTTCGGTAGTTTTACAAATATAGATAATTATATAGACAATATAGATTAAAACTACTCTACATAATAATTTCTATTTTGAAAATAAAACAATACTATTAAATGGATCAATTATCTATAAAATAGTAAACATATGCAGTTATTCATTGGTTAAGATATTACTAATGAAATTCACTAAAAAAAATGTTTCTCCACATTTAAATCGGAGATGCAAAGGCGCGAGTAAGCTAATTAGGCACATTTACTAACGAAAACATGCGTAATTAACCATGAAATTGAGGAATGGCCACACTTCTCAAAGAGACAAATTGATCAATATGTCAAGAAATATCTTTTAAACACATCATGAATCATCTTACAGTATTTTTGTATTTTCTCAATATATTTCTTTTATATAGATACATATCCATATTGATTCTGCTAACCCGATCTATAAAAGATTATTTTTATATGTAGTTGAAATTGGTTCACATGGGCTATATTCTTTAGACATCCTGTAAATTATTAAAAGTCAAATAAAACATCTACAAGATTAAATCATTCTGTCCTACGATCTAAAACTGCATATAACAACTGAAATATGTAATTTAATGACGAGCCGTTCGAAAGGGTTCTACAAATTAAAATTTTGCAAAAATTATTAATTTTAGTTATAAATTCGAAGGTGCATATGTAACATATATTTATTCATTTAACCCACAGTACAATGAATAAAATCATTTCGTGGATATAAATATCAATACTTGAAAATAAATTTGCCAAGTTTAGCTATAATACATACTATAGTTTATAACTTAGCTCACACAGGAAAACAACAAGACAAAGTCTTACGCAATAATAATTATCCCACACTCTATTTAACATAAAATGAATAAAGGCCATATTTGAGAAAACTTTTAATATTTAGTATGGAATAGTTTTAATTTGGAATTTAAAGTAGAATAAAGAAAATGCACACATGCATTTTTGTTACATTTTTCATTTCCAATAAAAATAGAAAAATTATAACCGGAAATCCCAAAAAGCAAAAAAATTGAAGTTTAATAGAACGTCTTCGAAAGGACTGGAATCGAAATTTTGAAGAAAAAATATGCCCGTAAAGGAACGGGACAGCTGAAGCATCCTGTATACAGGGTGTGTACGCTAAACCGTTCGTTAAAAGTTTACGGGGTTGCCGTTGTACTATAAATTTCAAAAAAATCCTCGTTATACGGTTGAATCAGTTATCCTCATGTGAAATATTTTCAACTTTCTATCACTCCCGGTTCCACCGGAAGTAGCACCGACTTTCTTATTTTAAATGGAACACCCCGTATATTATTATATTTTTGAATTCCTCGCTTAAATTAGAACAGATTTTGTAAGAACGTATGTACACTTATCTCTTTTAGTTTTCAAGAAAAAAATGTTTTTCTAAAATTTTCACCTCTAAAAGGTAGCCTGAAGTTTGTCTATAACTTCTCTGAGAGATAAGATAAAATTATAAATTATATTTCTAATTGTACCTAGAGGATGCCTCTATGAGTAAAATAATTGGAAACTGTCAATTTTGATAATTAGTGTACATGAAATGTCAATATCTAAGTGCCCTCTTAAATATCTCGTAATTCATTTTTTTTTTAATGGAATGACCCATTTTTATTGCATAGCACGATTGGGAGAACAATTTTCTACAAAAAAGTATAATACAACCATACTCCTAAAGCAAGTATTTTTTAAAATTATTTCGAAGATTATTTTTTCGTCGCATTTCTGCAGGGTATAATTTCGCATGTCACAAGTGCATTTTAGTAGGCATGTGATATGCTTTTGTTTTGTCGCTACTGTAATGCAAACTGTCAAATAATAAAACTTTTAGAATAAAGTATTACAGAAATCAAAATCAACAAAATGAATCATTGCACAAATCAACAAATTATCAATTTATTCTTTATACAAGGAAACTGAGATAAAATTGTTGCTCGAACATGTAGAGTATTCAATGAAACTTATCCACATTTGCCGCCGATTAATAAAACAAGATTTAGAGGATTGGAATCAAATTTTGTTCAATTTGGACAAGTGAATGCAATAAGACATCGACAAAAGCTAGTTAAGGAAACTGGGGAAGTGCAAGAAATAGTGTTGGCCTATTTTCAAGTTAATCCACAAGAATATATCTTGTGACATGCGAAATTATACCGTGCAGAATTAGGACAAAAAAGTACTCTTCGAAATAATTTTAAAAATACTTGGTTTACGAGTATGTTTGTATAATACTTTTTTGTAGTAAATTTTTCTCCCAATGGTGCTATGTGAAACAAAATTAAATGTGAAACACTTATTAGCAAAATTGACAGTTTCCAATTATTTTACTCATAGAGGCATCCTCTAGGTACAATTAGAAATATAACTCATAATTTTATCTTATTCCTCAGAGAAGTTATAGACAGATTTCAGGCTACCTTTTAGAGGTCAAAATTTTAGAAAAACATTTTTTTCTTGAAAACTAAAAGAGATAAGTGTACATACGTTCTTACCAATTTGAGCGAGGAATTCAAAAATATAATAATACATGGGGTGTTCCATTTAAAATAAGAAAGTTAGTGCTACTTCTGGTGAAACCGGAAGTGATCGAAAGTTGAAAATATTTCACATAAGGATAACTGATTCAACCTTGTGACGAGGATTTTTTTGAAAATTTTAGTACAACGGCAACCCCGTAAACTTTTAACGAACGGTTTAGCGTAGACACCCTGTATATTTATGTACTTAGATACAGAAGAGTAGGAAATTCATTTCCTCAAAAACATCAACATGACATCAACATTATGAACTCTATTTGCTATATATTGTATAAAACATTGATTGCCACTTCTTGGCCACGATAATTAGCCATAACAGAGGATATATATTACCCAATGATATTAACTACAATGATATTTGGGAGGGACACAAAAATTACTCATTCGGTAAATCACATCATGATTATATTTATCCCCGCCCAATTGTATACCTATGATTACCTATACGTTAATTTTATGTAATCAAATTTATAAGACACCGAGACTTTAACACGTGCACGCTCACGACTTAGTACAACGTGCATACATTAATTGAACAGTTAAGGATGGTGAATGTTGCCAGAAGATAAAAACTTCACGACCCCTTAGTTAGAGGATGTACAAACTGGTTTGCAAATTTCGAACACTTTTGTATTTGGAAACTGGACGGCAAGAATGCAACACTAGAGGCAATTTCCTACTTTACGCACGCTCTTGCGGAATACAAACGTGGTAATTCCTAAGGGCATTGCTTCCGAGTCATGCAGCTTGGCTACACATTGTCGGCACCTCCCCATGCACACTATAAAAATGGAAGAGTTGGAGAGAAATTTTCAGTAGTGTTTATATTAAAACCGATCGTCTTGATAGTAATAATTGCTTTATAATTGATAATAATTATAAACGTGTACATTTTACTGTCTTCATACAAGTGAATTGTTTATTTCAGAAAGGTGAATCCAGAGAACAATGAATATTTCTTTACAACTGAAAGGCATCGAGAAACTTTTAGATAGTTTTTTTAAGTAAACTGGGAAAGTATCTTTTCTTTTCCCGAAAAGTTTGGAATTCCAGATTTCCAAGGAAAAATCCGTATTATGGCCTCCCGAGTCCATTAGGACCATTTTATTAACAAACTCTGCTGTGTGGGACTGAGTTAATGTGATAACTATACCTCCAATGTGTATGTAACTATATGTTTTAAAATGTAATATCGATTTTAAATGTAATGACATGTTCCATACTGTGTAAGTCTAACGGAATAAGGTATATATTATCATTATTATCATTATTATAGTTTTTTTTTAATTTGGTCGTGAGAAAAATATCACTCGCGCGAAATTAACTTAACTCACGAATAGGAATTTCTTCACCAGGCTTTCTACCTCGTGGAAAATTCCCACTCCTTTGTTAGGTCTCACATACCATGTCCCTTATGCAATGTGCTATACAATTTACTATTCAAGACGATCGTGTAACTTAAATATCATTCGAAATTTTCAATAAATATTTGGGACTCCAATTACTTGCCTTTGCTGAACAATGGTTTATGGAATTAGAATGGATCTTTCTCTCCAACGATAGATAGAGTTGCGAATACACTTAGGGTTCAAACTTGCTTGTGGGCATTCTCCTGCAGATAATTTACGGACGATATTTAACTTCCGGATTTCCACTCACTGATAAAGTTAGAGATAAATTATCTGCTGGATTGTGATATGAATATGATATGTGAAAGAATAACACAGGTTTACACATATCGGTAATTTTTTTGACCTGCGAAGATAAAAAATCATGTGCGCTGAATTCAAATCCGTCGCACGTTTCCTG
Organism: Othius punctulatus; assembly: GCA_951805005.1. Lineage (NCBI taxonomy): Eukaryota > Metazoa > Arthropoda > Insecta > Coleoptera > Staphylinidae > Othius > Othius punctulatus. The sequence goes on from OX638142.1 coordinate 30,522,307, forward strand.
CCATCAGGTCAGATTCTTAAGATTTCTAGTATCTGATGAAACTGTTTCCCAAAATATCCTATGTGAAAATCAAAGAGGGACTTCTTGCTGGACCAGATAGCAGAAAATTGAAAAGCGATGATAACTTCGTCAAATGTTTGTCGGCGATAGAGGCAGCAGCATGGCACCATGCTTCGTTCGAAACTTCCTCGGTAAACTTCCTCGGATTACAAGGACGATAAACACCAAGATTTACAGAGAATCGAGAAAAACTACAAAGGTTTTTGGGATGAGGGTATGCTTAGCGATTATCGTTTGTATCTCTTATGCGTGAAACGGACCGGAAAATTTATAAAAGACACAGTTCCACTGCACTTCACTTCGGATTGCAGGTTTTTTTTTCATACAAAACGAATTCATGGTCCAAAATTGCTAATAATGACTTTAATCATTTATCTAAAAAAACTGAAGCGAAAATGCGGATTTCCAATCAGCGCCAAAAATTACGTCTTTTAGCTACTCAGGTCCGAAACCGTGACAACCTGTCTAATTATTATAATCCTTTCTTCGTATACCACTGAATAATTGTTTTTTTTTCTTTGTAAGATTTATTTTTTAAGCTAACATTTTCAGAGTCGATTTGCTCGTGTGTTGTGGTTATATTCGTTGTGTATACTTGCATAAGTGGTGTCGGTGAATAAAGTACTAATATTATTATTGCCATTATTGACTTTCTGGGCAGAGAAGATATATTATTTCTAAAACAGATGACATTTGAGGTAGGAGATATATGTTACAGAAGATGTGATTCAGTGAAATGATTATATTTTTGAAACAGAACATGCATTCTTGGTATAAAAAAATATAGTTTTGATACAACATATTGTCGTACCAAAAATATACTTAAGATGATATATTAAGCACAAGTTTTATATTAAAGAAGACATGCTTTTCCTAGAAACTGTGATATTTTTTTTATACAAATCATGATATGATTTTGATGTAAAACATTATATATTTGATAAATTAACAATAACATTTTTTTGGAAGTGAAACGGACATTTTTCAATAGATACTTTTCGTTGAGAAAATATGATATTTTTTTTGTACAGATGATATTTTGGTAGGGAAATACATTTTTATTTTTAGAACACTACTTTTTTAGTGGAAAATATGACATTTTGGGATAAGAATAGTTATTTATGACATAAGTGTTAAAAGTAAAATTTAATTTTGTGTGGGGGAAAGTTTTCGATTTGAGCGAAGCGAATGGAGCAACCCCACGAACAAAATAAAATCATTTTAACGCGTATACAATACACTATTTTTTCTACAAACCTCATTAAACGCAACACAAAGCTCTTTAAAAAGGTTGCAATAAGTTTTCAATCAAATATGTCAGTAGTGGAATTTATGAAGTAAGTAAGTCAGGTTACGTTTAGCATGACACATGTGTCAAACGATAAAAAGTCTCGATAATAACTATGCATGAAGAGTTGCCGAAAGAAATTGAAGCAAACTTAGGGCAACGTTAAATCTGATGCCTACCCAATATTGTAAGATGTTATTACTTCTATCAGTGTATTATGTTTGTAATATTTCAATAAAATATATGTGACAAAAAAAGCCTGTCAGTTTACTTTTAACACTAGTATTAAAAGTGATTATTTTTTACACTAGTGGAAACATATTCCATTTTTAATTCATGTATGCCGTCTTAATAATTCAACTTTGTTGATGTTTGTAGAAAAACATATTTTTGGTATAGTGATTTTTCTTGAAATTGAAAATCTACCTAAGGATAGTATCTAATTGGGGTCATTAAATACCCGCCGAATGCGTATTTCCAGAGCCAGATCGGTAAATACAGTTTCGATACTAGCATCTTCGTAAAAATAAAATTATTTGGTGAAGGTCCTGGACGCTCTCACTCCTCCAGTCCCTTTGCAGCTCGCTACAAAATAGAGACCCCTAACCATAATAAACTCTCTTTGTAGGTACATTTTCAATTTCAACTAAAATTACTATACTAATCATTAAAGTCTAGAAAATAAAGTATTTTGTAGATACTAAAAATGTTTGAAAGAAGGGACGAATTTTTTGTGAAATATTGAAATGATCGGTAATTAAGCAAATTTTCCCATCAGAGCATCATGGTCCATCAAGGTCATTCTTTAACGTGTGTAGCTTTGTGTGCGTGGGTGAGTGTCAAAACTCTAGATAATTGAATATAATTTTGAAACTAAGCTTTATACCAGGACTTAGAACAGGGTCTGAACCAAAAACCGCGAAACCGGAAAAAACCCTTATTTTTGCCGAAACGAAAACCGCAACAGAACAGATATTTTTATTTTTAAATGAACCGGAACCCAAACCAAAACGAAAAAAATAACGGTTCGAAGCCCTGCTTTATACCTATAGCAAAAATCTAGGTTTGATAAGATTTTGGAAAAAATCAAAAGCTGGAATTGGGGATCTTGATTGAAATCAGTGGTTTTCAAAAACAATAGGACATGAAAATGTAGTTACAAAGCACGCAAGTTTCGATTGTTGCCAATCATGTGCAGCCAAAATCAGTTTTTTTGTTGTCTTTGCTAATAGAAGAAGGAGATATAGCTGTATATCTATTGATTGCCAAAATAATCTAGATCTACGCAAATTACCAGATCATAGACATCTATATAATTTCGACTCGATCTAATTTCAACAACATCCCAATTGAACGAGAACAATTTTCGACACCATTTCGCGTCCCGGGAACAAAAGTTGCATTATTTCCTGCACGGCCGGCACAAACACATCCACATGAACATCCTAGTGGTGAGATAAGGCCATCGCCAGACCCGTTTCGTATATCTTCCTTTACACCGTGCCAGCGGCCACAGCTGTTTCGCGCCATCCTGCTCCCACACACATTAGGCGATCACTGGAGCGAGGGAGACGGCCAGCACATATGACCTGAGTTTTCCCCGCCTCGAAACAGGTCTTTGTCTATGAACTTAGGACGGAATTTCGTGAGAGGTTTCACCGGAGATTTACACACACAGACGCATGAGGTGCCATTAATCCGAGTCTGCGTGTGCGTGTGCGTTTCGGTTGTGAAATTTCGTATATCTTTAGATAACCTGGCTCACATCTTCCTCGTTGTGTTCTTGTTGGGTCCAGTTTTTTTATAAATGTATAAATTACCAGCGGTTACAATCTGAAATGCGGAGTAATTATTCTGTTCGTTCACCTTACAATTTTTATCTGGAAATCTCTGAGAAATGTCGCCGGTCTTGGATAGGATTCTTAAAAAAATTGCTAATTTACTGATTGCATTTGCAAGTAGGGAGGTTTTAAAACTCCTGCTCCCCGAACGCAGGTGAGGGTGGTTTTCCTCTTGAATTAATTCACTTTTTAATGCGGGGAGAAAATCCACTGCGGCAGCCATAGGAATTAACCCCCGCCCCGATAACGATTTAGCTGCACTTTCATTAATTAAATTCCATGCGATTGGAATTGGCTAAACGCACATGGTGAGTCATGTATCACCAGATCGATGCCGAGATTATTCTTTGGGACTTGTAGAGGCCCGAAAAGCTTTAGAAAAAGGCTACACAGTACAGAAAAACGCTTAAAATGGCATTAAAAATTAGGCAAAACAATTAATACAAAAAGCAAAAATTAAAAAAGAAAACGTAAATTTTACTTAGAAAAACATAAAATTGATACATAAAGCAAAAGTTAAAAAACGTAAATTTTATTTTGGCCAAAATCAGAAACACAATGGGCAATAATGCAAATTCTGCAAAAATTCAAAAGAAACAGACAGTAAATATTAATTATTATAATAAAATATTAAATATTATTTGACTGGGAGTGGGAATGCAGCGACCAGATGCCTAATTATTGTATTGTTCATTAAATGTGATATTTTATCCAATATATATATATATATATATATATATATATATATATATATATATATATATATATATATATATATATATAAAATATTATTTTACCTATAATAAGAGGAATCTACAACATCGTCGTTAGAAACAACTCCTCAATAGTTTTCTAAATATTTACAAAAAAAATCTAGTTTCTTCTACAATTGCTTCATTTTCACGCCAAAAGTTCTTCACCTTAAAATCTATTGCCATCAAAATCGACTAGATCGAATAAGAAAAACTTAAAAAGACTCCTTCTTCAGCAAATTCTTCAATGGTACACCTAATTGTCTACCGTTTTGATCAATACCAACAGGTTCCATGCATAAACAAGAATACGTACAAAATTTTGCAGTCGTTCTGCAATTTCTCCATTTTTCGCAGTTTTGATCTACAGGGTGTCGAAGATAAGGATCAACAGCATCTCGGAAACCATAAAAGTTACAAAAACAGTTAAATTACAAAAAAGTTGCACAATTTAGTGGTCAGCAATATGCTGTTGAGAAAACCAAAAAAATCCGCTTACTTCCGGAGATATTCGACAAAATCAGAAATCTTGCGATTTCGTTTTTATTTTATTATTTATTATTATTAATATTATATATTATATATTCTATTATATATTCCTTATTTGAAATGGTATAAGAAAACCAAAGGCACTTTCTCATTACCACATTTTTAGCTCTACAAGACAGCGTTTACAAATTTTCAGTACAACGTTTCGATTATTAACTTTATGTTTTTATATTGATCGTAAAAAATATACACCCTGTATTAAATAGCATTTCTTATTACGAATTCAACTATTTATATCACAGTAAGGTTTCTCAAGTTTTTATTCAGATAAAGGCTTGTTAATACATGTCGAACATTTTCTTGTAGTAGGCGTTGAAATGATGACGATGAAAAAAAAATCTAATTTTAACCCAGAATAGGTACCAAAGTAGCAACTAAAAATATTTAGCAAGAATAGTTGTTAAACATTGACACATTTAGCTGTTTAGAACCACACTTATTATTATTTTTTTACTCTGATCTGAGAATTGCTCTGTTCATTTAATGGCGACGAAGACAAAAAAATACATAATTTTAACCCAGAATTTGTACCAAAATAGTAATAAAACATAATTTAGCAATAATAGTTGTTACATATTCAAACATTACAGTTATTTAGGACCACTTATTATACTGTGGTATAAGATTTGTTCATTTAATGTCGACGAAGACAAGAATTATTTCCTAATTTTAACCCAGAATAGGTACCAAAATAGTAATTAAACACAATTTAGCAAGAATAGTTGTTAAACATTGAAACATTATAGTTATTGAGAACCACACTTATTATGTTTTTACTGTTCTAGTATAAGAATTGTTCCGTTCATATAATTATCTTAAAATCTAAAAATTGGGTGATAAATTTTGTCTTCGCCGCTCATTTCAATGCCTAGTACACCAAAATGTAAGAAATGTATTAACAAGCTTTTTTTCATGAGTAAAAACATTAGAAACGACGAAGAAACAATATATTATCTAATTTTAACCACGAATACATACCAAAATAGTAACTGAATATAATTTAGCATGAATTGTTGTTAAACATTGAAACATTATAGCTATTTAGAACCACTTATAATTTTTTTACTATAATGTGATAATTGTTCTGTTCATTTAATGGCGACGAAGACAACAATTATTACATTATTTTAACCAGAACATGTACCAAAATAGTAACAAAAATTATTTCACAAAAATAGTTGTTAAAGATTGAACCATTATAGTTATCATTATTATATTTATTATATTATATGTAGAATCACACTTATTATTTTTTAACTGTGCCATGAGAATTATTCTCTTCATTTAATGACGACGAAGACAACAATTATTACCTAATTTTAACCCAGAATAAAAACAATTTAGCAAGAACAGTTGTTAAACATTGAAACATTATAGTTATTGACAACCACACTTATTATTTTTTTACTGTGGTATTAAGAGAATTGTACTGTTCATTTAATTATCTTCAAATCTTAAAATTAGGTCATACATTTCGTTCATTTCAACGCTCATTTCAACGCCTACTACACCAAATTGTTCGAAATGTATTAACAAGCTTTTTTTTCTGAATAAAAACATGAGAAACGATACTATGATATAAATCGTTGAATCCGTAATCCGAAATGCTATTTAATACAGGGTGTACTTTATTTACGGGCCATATAAAAATATAATGTTGATAATGGTTTCTTCGAAACGAAACGTTGTACTGAAAATTTATAAATGCAGTCTTGTAGAGCTAAAAAAAGTGGCAATGAGAAAGAGCCTTTTGTTTTTTTATACCTATTTTTATACCTTTTCAAATAGCTGTAGAAAAACATTAATGCGAAATTGCAAAATTTCGGACTTTGTCGAATAGCTCCGGAAGTAAGCAGATTTTTTTATACAGACCACTAAATTGCGCAACTTTTTTTGTAATTTAACCGCCTTTGTAACTTTTACGTTTCCGAGATCCCCATGCTGTTGATCCTTATCTTGGACACCCTGTATAATCATGAGTACAGTCTATGAACAGGAAAACATTAACGTTTCAAGTTTATACATATTTTCTTTTGTATTTTTCATTTATACAGTTAATTTTCAACAGATCAACAAGGAAAATTACCTTCTGGTTTTTCAGTAATTTAATCACTTTTGCGCTTAATTTATAATACCTTTAGTCTACAGCAGAGTTGGTGTGATTTAAATCATGATTTAAATCAAATGATTTTTTTAAATAAATCATTTACTTTGTTATACTGCTATATTGTTATACTCTATTTTTTCTAAACTGGCGTTCACGTCATCAAACAGCTGTGTGATGAGGTTTTTTCGTACCAACGTGCTTGTTTTCGAGAATATGCATAACAATAGTTTAAGAATCGAAATTAATCTGAGGATCATTTGTAATGTAACACTGATCACCTGTGGTTATAAATAGGTAATCGGAGTATTAACCGCGGACACAATTTTCGCCTGCCAATCATGTAATAAATCATGATATGTTGGCGGCCGTGATATTTTTTCGGCGACGATGCCAAATCTTTTTCACTAACACATGCTCATACATGTGTGTATAACCAAACATCTTTGACATTTAACTTGTTACATTTGATCGATTATTACAATGCATATTTTGCCATTGTAGATGCGAAACCATAACCTCAGGATTAATATCTGGACGAAAACAGGCAGAGAAGTCGACGAATTTGATACGAACCGCGCACTGTCGCACAAGATTGCACGGGCTCAACAGCTGATTGCAGCCATTTTTAAATACCCAGGACAGCTGGCAACCTTGTAAAATTGTGTCATCATTATTATGATTATTATTTTGATGACGTGAACGCGAGTTTAGAAAAAATAGAGTATATTTTTTAATTAATCATTGCACGCACTGTTTGTGCATTCCAATAGGCAAACAATTAAAAATATAATGTAGTTATAGGGCAGGTTTCTTAATAGATAACTGTAGGTAAGTAGCTGTAATATTTTCCTCTTCTTCATTTTTCGTCCATCACATTGTACAGATACACATATTTTCTTTTAATCATCAATTCTTGTTCCGGTGTTGATTTTCCTACGATTACAAAACCAAGAAGCAGTGTGAAAAAATCAAATCAATGATTTATTAAAAATAATATCATAATATTTAATATTTCAATATTTAATCAAAACAATTTCATTTTTTTTACCAGTTGTGTGTACAAAATAAGTATGAAATACTTGATTAAAGTAATTTTATTTATAAAAGTTAATGAAGATCAAATGCTAATGTATACACAATACACGTATCATTGTGATCATATTTTGAATCTATTATACAATGTCGTTTTAAATGTGTTTATTTTTCGGTTAGGGGCTCTGCTTTTAGTAAGTAGTTTATAAAATATTCTCCAAATGTCTCATGCTGTTATAAACTCATATCCCAGTATCCCCTATTGTAAGCCAACTTGTGCATGTTTAATAAATACTCCTACGTTTTTAGCAATATTTAGTATTATGTATTTGGATTCGTTTAAAATTAGTAATACGTATTTATTTATATCTCATCGTATTGAAGATGAAGATGAAGAAAAGTAAAATATTTAAAAATTATTTATCATTTTGTTTCTAATGTATGGGCTCATTTGGCCTCACTTTGTTGAGGTTTAATAACCTCTATTAAGTTTCTTGCTTTGCTAGGTGACAAAATGAATAAATTTGAAACTTCACCTGGGAACATAAGTACATAATTTCGAGGTATAGTTACGTAATTTTCTATGCACCATAAATGTTCTGCCCTGCTAGCAGATTCTCTAGAATTAAAAAGTGTAGCAGTGCTTGATGATTGTAAGGCTTCTTCATTAGACTTAGTTATCAATACACAAGATTATATCGTACGTTTTAAAAAAGTAGCCTCCATATTTACTTTATGTTACTTGTATGACCCGATAATAACAGTCTACCAAATAATCAGCTTTTGTAGAATTCATGCAAATTTACAAAGAAAATGGTCTTGCTTGCAAAGTTAAAAAACGCATAATGTTTAAAATCCAGTCTCTAGCGATGTGATTATGTGGCGCGCCGGTCTGTGCGGAGGGTCACAGGAACATGTGATCTCGTGCAATGGTGCATTAGTTATTCCTGCGTGGTGGATGCACGGTCCGTCGGTTTCGAGCCAGGGTTAGCGTCCTCCGGTGCTGCAATCACGTCTTCTTGCCCTCCCCGAGCACGTCCCGGTGTGCCGGTTCTTCTGGCCGCAAACAGCTGTGACGGAGCCAACGGGCACCTTGCATGCTGCAGAGTGCGGACTCTCACATGCGTACTGCAAATAGACGACACAAAGGAAACGCAAATTTTGCTCCGGCTAGAAGGACCAAAACTTACATTAACAGCCACCGCATCGATGGGCATTAATTTAATGGCCGGCCGTTGAAACAAACAAGGTGGACAGTAAAAATTTGTTTTTATGTGTTTTAAATTAAACATGCCAACTTGAGCCGATACAGTCGGAACACTGGCCCTCGAAAACGTATCAATTGCGCGACAAATCGGGTAACAGAGCTGCTAATTAAGGATTCCGAAATCGCCTCGTAAAAACCGGGCTCGTGTTTCATTGTGGAATTACCTCGGTACATTGTAAACTTCAATTACGTGTATAATTCGTATGCCCACTCGAGCTGTTTCATAACTCCGCTGCAAAAGAAACGCTGGGCTTAAAACAACTCGATTAAAGCAGATTAATGCTAATCCAGGATCAAAGCGTAAAATGTTTTATTCATGCGGTTTACAACTCTCACAACGAGGATAATTAATCTTCATAATGTGTGCACTAAATTACTCCTTTTTATCGTTATTCTAAACCTAATTTCATTTGTATCTAATTATTCGTATCCTATATGTATATAGGATACGAATATATTTCGCCTACAGTCGGGATGCTGATATTTATCGAAATTGATTCAATTCAATTTTCAAGTGTGGTAGCTCACTCGTTGGTGACGGTAATTGGTCATACCAGCAGAAATAGGCCGTCTTTAAAGAAACAAAAATATCATTGAAAATGTGCTGAACAACAAGTACAAAGCTTCTGTAAATAAAAATTGTTTCTCCTGGCATAATTTGTAATAACAATTTGACCCATGATTTACGCTATGTATGATTTATAAATTAATAGTATTCTTAATCAAGTAAAATTTAAATAAATATATTGAGTGAAATTAAAAATAATAACTATTTGTTTCATTAATAAAATAAATTATGCATATTGCTAATTGTAACGACAACCAATGCCTTCCATCAATATCGTCTTATCAATACCGTCAATTTGACAGTACTAAGGTGGTTAATTCCATTAAAGAGCGTTTTGAAACTGTGAGCCTTTATTTTAATAACAATGATATCTTCAGAAGTGTAGCTCATATGTTATATCTAAATAAGCACCATAAAAATATCAAAACGCTTTCCAATGAAATAAACCATCTTAGACAAATATATCTTTGTTTAAAATCTAGACAAAATATATTATGTGATATTCCTAAATCCAAAACTGTTGGGAGTTTTATATGTCTTTTATTAGTAGTACTGTCAAATTGACAGGTTCTTACTCTGTACTTTTGTTGCTGGATAAATTGTTGATGCTGAAATGCATGTTTTTTTTGTACTTTGCGCAACTTAAAAAAATAATTTCTTGAACACTAATCGACAGATTTTAAAAATTAATATACCGTTAGATTACAAATTAGGTAAGCTTTCAAATAAGGCATCATTCGACCCCTACTTCAATCTAAAAAAAAAAAAAAATGGGTTTACCTACCCTGCAGCCAGGGGGTTTAAACAATTGAAGATCATTTGCCTGTCAAAAGTTGTCCCCCTTAATAAAAATTTGACGTTTTTCAGCGATTTTATGAAAAAAATTATTTTGTAGATATTTAGGTTGTCATTTTCTCCTGGGACACCCCGTATATGGAATACGTCCAATTATAATTTACCTTATACTGGAATTCTCATAATTTTTTTAGGCAGAACATGTAAAATTCGCATTATTTGATGCTGATTATGTTTGATATACCTGATGCTGGTATACATAATTTGATTATAGTATTTTATTACTTGTTTCTAAATACTCAATTAGGTTTGTATTTTTGCATTTTCGAATGGTGCATGTACTTCGAAAATTGTGTCCATATGTTGTTTATAAATATCCTAAAATACTAGTTTTATCATTAAATAAAAATATAGACAATCATTTAAAATACAATTATAATTTACAGTCTTCTAGACAAAATATATTATGTGATATTACTAAATCCATAACTGTTGAGAGTTTCACATGTCTTTTATTAACTATGCTTATTTTTATGTTCAGTTTATTAACTTATTCAAGTTTGTTAATAATAATTGTACAGTTATCTGAAAATTTGAACAGCACGCTGAAATTATTTTAATACAGATTTTTAAGATTTTTATAAAATACTACCAATTTTTTTTAATTTTTTTAATTTCGGTTACTTGTAACATTGGTTCGCAATTTCTGAATATTCTGATATACACTTCAGGACAAAATTAAGGGACCACTAGTAAAATTCAAAATAGTTTTGATAATAGATAATGACATTTAATGAACCGAATAAATATATAAATGCAAGTGTTTCGTAACAAATAATAATAGTGTTTAATAAACGTCAATGTATGACAAGGGTGGTTAATTTTGTCCAGTAGTGTACTTTTAATATTTTTGTTAGAATGTTTCAACTCTTTTAATATTTTAATTGCATTTTTAGAAATTTTCAATCAGCACAACACTTTTTCGCTATTTCTAAAATATGTAGGTTAAGTTCTCAGTATTTATTTCAATATTTTTATATTATTAATAAGTTTTCTGCAATTTCAATAATATTTTCTGGTTTTTCATTATGTTAAGTTTCATAATGTTCTGGAAAATTCCATGGCAATTTCTGAAGTTTTTTGGGCAACTTGCATATGTATTTAAATATTTTGATATTGTAATAAAATTTACTGCAATTGTCTCATTTTTCGCTTCTTTCATTTCATCTTTCGTTAAGTTATTTTACAGATTTACTGGCATGTTTCAGAATTTGAATAAATATTTCAGAAACTTCTGGCATTTTTGGATTTGCAACTTACGGTGGTTTTATTAAATTTTCCGCAATTTGCAAATATTTACTTCGATTTTTTCAATAATTTTTTGGCAGTTTATATTAATGTTCTACAATTTTAATACCATTTGTTATTAATTATTATGGTTTATCTAGATATCGAAATATTAATATCCTGAACAGATGTAGGCAAATGTAGTCCCTGAATTTACACAATTCCAGCCCTAATGCCAAAATTCAATTACGTTTTATGTGAAAAACGTTTAAGTGCTGTACTTGAATTAAATTTTACAAGCTCTTATCAGCACATTTATTAATGCATCTTTGATATATGCCTACGTTTAATTATAGATATTTAAGTTAATTGTGGATCGGGTCCTTACAAGTAAGAACTTTACCATCTCCAGTTATTCCATTTTGTAGAAATTTTTCTCGTTACATTTTTCTACGAAATTTGTTTTTATCGATTATTATTTCCTATGAGCTATTTAAATACAAACATAGAAAACAAAACAAAAAATACTGTACTATGACTTAGGCCCAGTTGTACGATCTTGGATTATGTTTGATCATGGTTCGAATTTCTATGGATTGTGTTGACAATTGTATCTTAGGTAAGTAAACCATAGTCAAGGATGATCCACGATAGTATAACTGGGCCTTACGGTGTTTGCTACATACTATTTTGAATCATAATTAGAAAATAATTCCAGGGCTAGAATATAACAATCATACTTTATATTCAACAACATAAATCATCGACTTCCAAAGTTGTGAGTATGAAAAAGTAATACTTGTGTGGCATTTCAAAATAGCCAACAGCTTTATGCCTCCATTGTGTCGTAAATCTCGTGGAATTGAGTGTCTCTTCCCGCACCTATAAGTTGTACAACACTTTATAATATATTAGGTAACACAATATAGTGTGGAATAATTATACATTTTATTTATTATATTTAAATCGTTACTAGGTCAAAAATGTATGTATTATAATAAATATATACAGCGTGTCTACTAAACATGCGGCAAAAATATAAGACAGAAATGTCGCTTTGTTTCGAAAATAGAAGACGATAGAGTTTATTCGATAGAAACAGTATTTTATTTATTTAGCGTTGCTTAGTGCAGATATTGAAAATCAGTTTACTAGTGGCTGCCGTACGATGTTGAATACGTCTCACGGTTTGTCATATTCGTGCTATGTAAGTTGATTTCGTCTTTAGAGTATTTAATAGCTAACGTTTTAGTAGAGGAGGTCGCGAACGCTAAGATGATTGACGTGCATTATTTTTTTTTTGTTTGGACTGGTTAACTGAAATTCGTTAAGGGCTAAGAGGTTGTACAATGAACGATTTTCCAACCGTTGCTGATGAGTTAAGTGCCATGGATTTTTTCTCTGGTGCCATCTGTAGTCGATAGTTTACACTACTCCAGTGGAAAACGACTTGAGAAATAGCATAGTTAATAGGTGTACCGCAATAATAAACATCATGGTTATTTTTTAAAGGGTTCGGCCGACAATTAGGAGAATGATGAGAAGGATTCATACATCCTAGCTAGTGGTAGTAATTTTCAACAGTTTTTTGTAGATTAAGACGAATTAGTTAATTAATTTACTCCAATATCCCAAATAACATCATTTATTTTTCGTGGTTTTGTATTTAATGAATTCTTACTAAATATTGATATTTTGGTCATCTTGGGCCATTACATAATATGAAACGAAATTACTTAAAATAGTGTAAACCGTTCAAGAAACAAACCGGAAACCTTTACCTGCAAACAACAAATAAAAATATCGAACTGCCAACTGTTTATTGACTGAAATGTTTGCCGTTTAAACATTTCATCGTTTAAACGGTACCAAATAGCGAATTAAATGGATGTAATTAAAGTCCTATGAAAGGATTAGTGACGTCAAATACTCGTGCAAATCAAAGCTATTCAATTTATATGCATTCAAACATATTTTTTAAATATTTGTTTTGAAAGCAGTTGTGCATTTAATTGCAATAAAAGCGCTAATGCCCATTGATGGCGGTGCGCTCACAAGAAAAAAATGCTAGAAATTAAAAGCCTAGCTTCAGTGAATGTATGACCCTTTAAATTGGTCACTCTATAATATAGAGTCTATATGGTTCGTTTGGAGGTGTGAATTATAACTTTATGGCCTTTGGGTAATAAGCAGTGCTTTCATTACATTTTAAACAAAGAGTGACAAACGGTGAAATAGGGAATCGTGAAAACTTAAATTGGGAGTATTCCGGTATTTTACATTGGGAGTGTTTAGGTAAGAATGTACATTAAATAAATCCACCTCGGGCATATTCTCGTGTATGGATCATAGTATATTAGTTGTCACGCTGTGGGCAAAAAACGCCATATTAAGCCCTTAAGACATAAATAACTGTTATGACTACTTTAAGTTAATGTCGGTAACAATTGACATGGAAGCAACATAATGATACAGAGCGAGTTAGAATGGTGGTGGCGTATTGGAATTTCACATCTCAGTTTTTTTTTTGTATTGACAAGATCGTACGTTATCGTACAATATTTACTTACCAGAAATAAGTAGGGCCTGCCAGCATGGGAGCACAAGAAGGAAATAAATCGGGTCTAGTGATTCCGGAGTACAATTAAAATGATTTAATTATGATGTGGAATATAAGACATACAAACAAGAACGGTTACTCTTTCTGATCTTTACTCAAGTATGATGTGGTGATAGGGTTTACTTGAGCATATTATCGACATGCAACGGCTTTGTGATATGCAATTAAACTCCAAATCATCTCGTGGCATATGCGAGTTTCCCAAAGCAAGTCCTGGGGAATATCGTATAATACGTTATTTTTCGTACTATGGTTTTATTTATTACTGTCAGAGCCAGTACTGGCACTGGCACCATATTTGACTAAATTATGACCGAGCAAAACTGCCGCTCAAATAAAAGTCATAAGTGCTCACAAATTATGTTATATTTTAAGTTGAAAATGCTATATTTATTCAAATTTTAACAATAATAGTTTTAATTGAATCAATTAAGCTTTTATAGTGAATTTACTGCAATGCACATGCACATAAACAAAGGACTAATATTTTTTTAAGTAGTACGATCTGTATTCCTTGTGCCTTTGCTTTCATTAACATAGCAATATTTATAGTTCGGCATCAAATGTAGTTCCGGGTATTTTGTTGTGCAATTCGCTCTCCTGATTCACACTATGTATATGTATCTACACTATGATACAGTCAAAAATAAAAATGGTATACCTCTGGAATCGAATAAATTTTCGTGTGGAGTTGGCTAGGGATACAAGTAGTATGAAGGAAACTCTTGGTATGAATACTGTTATAAAGAAGCGACAGACTGTCGATTTTAGTATGTTCTCTTCATGTTGATATATGAGGTTATAAAACAAAAATGTACGTGACCACGTAGGAAGCCAAGATATTAACTATTTCTTTTCACGGCCAACTTAAACAAATTTTATTTGCTGATAGTTTTCGTTTGTTTTACGGTATGACACAAACCAGAAAAAGTTTGTTCGAAATTTGATCATTTCGGGTCACAAAGAAGATAGAATAGAAATAAAAACGAAACAAAGTAAAGGCAGAAGTCTGAAAAGCCAATCACAATTCGTACAATTTTCTGGCCTGCAATATTCGGTTGTTTAAAATGACAATTTTGTTAAAAATAATTGAAAAAATTAACAGTTTATAGATATTTTGACAGAAACGAGTAGAAATTTTACAGTAATTATGGAACGTTTGGCAGAATAATTGAAATTGTGTTAAATATTTCTAAAATTTTGTCAGTACTAAATGAAGTTTTCCTTAATATAAGTGAATTTTGTTGGAAATAATTGAAAGTTTTAGAGTTATCTATGAAATTGTAACCATAAAAATTATATTGCATTAAACATTACTTTGTTTACACCCCAGAATTTTCACAGTACTTTTCTTCATGGGTAATTTTAGCAGCATAATGAACATTATGCTAAATACTATTGAAAAGTTAGTAGACATAATTGCAAATGTTTTTTGCAGTAAATGCAAATTGTAATTATTTGTATTTAGACAAAAATGACTGAATATTTGACAGAATAATCAAAATTCTGCAAAACAAGAATTTTGACAGTAGTAAATAAAATTTTGTTAAATATGATTAAATTGTGTTGGACAATTGAAAATTTGAGTTAAGATTGAAATATAACACTAATTATTAAATATTTGACAGATTAATTGAAATTGTGGTCAATATTACTAATATTTTGCAAATAAAAATTTGTTTGTTAAATATCACTAAATTTTGTTGGAAATGATTGAACATTGAATGGTTATCTTTGAATTTTGTCAGTAATAACTTTGTTAAATATGACTATATTTTGAGGGAAATAGTGATACAGGAAATACAGTGATCATTAATATTTTGACAGATGTAGACAATTAAAAATAATAATTGAAAGTTTGACAGTTATTATTGAATGTTTGACAGTATAATTGAAACTCAGGTAAATATTATTCAAATTTTGCTAATAATAAATGAAATTCTGTTAAACATGACTGAATTTTGTTGGAAATAATTGAAAATTTAAGTTCATCAGTTCAAGTTGAAATTTTGGCAAAAAGGATTAAAAATCTGATAGTAATTATCGCAATTTTGGTAAATATTACTAGTATCTTGCAAGAAGTAAATAAAATATTGTAAAATATGACATTTTCTTGGAAATAATAGAAAATTTGAATTAGCATTGTATTTTTTTCAAAAAAAGATTAAAACTGACAGTAATTATAGTAAAATATTACTAATATTTTTCAAGTAATAAATAACATTTTATTATATATGATTACATTTTCTTGGAAATAATAATATCAATGAAATTTTGGACGAAATACTGATTTTAAAGTAATTATTGAAATTTAGCCAGTATTTATTCAATGGTTGAAGAAATAATCGAAATTCTGGTAAATATTACTATAATTTTGCGATCAGTAAATGCAATTTTGTAAAATATGGCTAAATTTTGTTGGAAATAATTGAAAATTTGAGTAATCATCGAAATATTGGCAAAACAGATTGAAAATCTGACAGTACTTATTGAAATTTGCGTAAATATTACTAATATTTTGCCAGTAATATGCGCAGTTGGAGATAACTACGCATTTAGGTTTTTCTACATGTTTTCACTAAAAACTACAAACTATGCTTAAATATATTTAAATGTTCTAATATTTTTAATACTTTATATTGAAATAGATTGTAGTGGAATACGTTGGAACGGTTGTAACTCCAGAAGGAAGCGTTTGCGACCCTTTGTTCATGGGACATGTTTTGCTTCTTTGGGTCCCTGGAACTTGCTCTCAAAGTTTGTACATACCGTTCAGAGACACACCCAGTATAATAATTTTACAAATAATTTATTATATAATAAGTAATAAGTTATATAATAAGAAAGTAAAAGATACTTGCATTCGAATTATTTTTTTACATTTTTAGAATGTAATGGATTGTATGTATTTTTTGAACACTTGTACCATTAACGCAAGCAAATGCATGTAATAAAACTAGGCTTTGAAACCAAGATAACAACACACCTTTAGAATACGACCTTCTCCTTGTCAAAAGCCGTATTCTAGCGGCATTGATCTATATTTAAATATACGCACAATAACGTACTCCCACACGTGTGCAATAATTTGCGTGTAAACTGTTTATTTAATGCCCATAACCTTGCAGACTGCACACAGTAGATTGTGCTAGGCTTTAATGTATGTGTTTATCATTGACCGGCATCTTATAAATTTTCAAATAAAATCAATTTTCCGCAAGTATTATGAGCGACAAAAAACTGGGACCGTTAATATTTTCTAACGTGAATGTGTCTGATATTACTATATTACTATATTAATTTATTTGAAAGAAGTCTTATTTATTTGTCAAAATTGTTTCGATCAATGTAATAAAATAACGTATTCCATTGCAAATGATGCATAAACTCTGTATAAGAGTTGACCCAGTTTGATTTTAATTTATATAGTATAACATTGTTTTTGAAGCTATGATCCGTGGTACCCCACGAGTGCGCTATCTATTTTTTTTGCTTTCCCCCAAAAGAAGGCAATGAAAAACAACATTTGTAATTTGATTATACATACATTTAGTTACAAAATTCATACATCCGAGAATGATTTAGAAATGTAGATGATTGTTCGGTCCCTTTATATCTAGTAAAACAATTTAAAAAAATGATTGCAAAAAAAATGTGAAAGTAGTGAAATTTGTAAGATTTGCAACTTTAATTAATTTACCTACACTACTCAAAAGAATTATCAATGAAGACGGTTTTGACGATTACGTCTACACGAATCCTGTCAGAAACCTAAAGGTTCCCTATTGAAGTTTAAAAGTTGACTTTCACCTAGCAATTTCAAGGTCATTTCAAGTTCAGACCACATCATCACTAAATAGATTTTTCCACGCAATACAACTTTAGTCTAAAACATATTTCTCGAAACCGTCTTGCTTCCAAGATTTCCTGGTGTATCATTTTTTTTCAATACCTTGTATATTAATAATATACATTTTTATAAACAACATAACCTTATTAACTGGAGTGACACATTTAGCAGTTTTGCTTTTGGATCGTTCAGCGAACTAGTAACAGTAAACTGGCTACTACTGGTTACATTAGTTTAGGTTTACATTACCATATACTACTCATTACTATTAAAATTGAATATGTGATCATTCTTTCGAGTAGTGAATTTACACAATTATTTAACGTAACAAACCGTTCACAGAAAGGTAAAACAAACATAAACAATGCAAAAACCACGCCAGACAGGCGGAAATTGTATAGAATTTTCATGAGTAATGGCTGGTAGCTATGAATTTGAAAAATTAAATAAAATATTTATTAAAAAATGGGAAATATTTACAATAAAGTTATCTCAAAGGTTTTCTCAAAATGTAAACTCGCAAATGGGAAATTTTGCCGCCCGGCCACGTGGTCAATTCCTACGTGTATACTTTATTCTTAGTTTATTATAAGCTAAGTTACTTATAGCAACTTAGCAATTCCTACGTGTATACTTCATACTTAGTTGATTATAAGCTAAGTAACTTATAGCAACTTAGCAATTCCAACGTGTATACTTTATACTTAGTTGATTATAAGCTAAGTTACTTATAGCAACTTATTGCAACTTAAGAGCAGCTAAGTTGCTCTTAGCAAGAGCTCTTGCTATGCTGTTTACGTAATGCACCATCATAATGAGGGTATAAAGGAACTTAACACTCGAGTGGAAATTTTTACACTCAACCTTCGGCCTTATGGTAAATTTCCACTCGTGTGTTAAGTGTCACTTTCCATGCTCGTGTGTAATATAGTATAAAGCGCGTAATTTATGAAAATATTCACGTTGGTTGTGACAATTTATTCTCCAAACTAAAACAATTCATAAATGTCTTGTGGCGAAAAGGCATCGAAGTGCGTTGCTATGTATACAGGTTTTTATTCAGATTAGGAGCGCGCAGCGTACACCGTACACGCAACCATGAATAACCGAGCTATTTGTATTTTAGCTCTCTAGGCCACTACCTATTGATTGCTGTATTTTACATAAAATATTACCACGTAACAAATATCAATATTCATGGTTCCAAATATATTTGTGTAAGTAATCAGAAATACTGCTGACTTAAGGAATGTTTAGTGTGCGAACTTTGTTCGAATAAGTTATTTATAAAGTACTAAAATATTACTAATTCACTGAAACATTAATGTGAGCAATCCAGTTCTTTCGTGAGCACAGGATAAGATACCATGTATTCACGTTTTTAGATGTAAGTCGAAATTAAACACGTCTTTTAGTCAATCGTAATATTTCTTAGTATTCTCTATTAAAAATATAATATCCATGCTTAGATAACCGTTGCCTTGCCTCTATGATTTAAAGGCAGAAGTCCAAACCGCACATTTTTTATGATATGCCAGATTTACGTTATAACTGATAGTGCATATAGAACATGCATTTTGCAGCCGATTTAATTCAAAACATGATTAAGGCCAGTTCCTTGCTGATATAAATACAATTATTTTATTTTTTTTCCATTTTTTTTTTCAATTAGTCTTTGCTTGACATTGGTTTATGGAATTACTTGAAAATACGTCTATCCTACAGATAAACGATCCATAATCTTAGAGAAATTGACCATTAGTCATTTAAATTATTCTTGAATTTGATTCATGCATGTGGTGTATATAACAAAAAATGTTCCGTCAGAAATGCGTATTTTGTAATTCATCTCTAGCTTAAGTAGGATGAAACTTCGGCCCAGTAAGCAGAAAATTTGTTATTTCCATTACACACAGCTGCGATCCAAATCATTCTAGTTACTTTTGTAGGGGGAACGTGCCCAGGAACGTTCTGCAATCCGGCACGATGTTTTCACGTATGCAAATTGAGCATGCATTATTCAAACGTTTTCAAAGAAAACTTTGGTCGTCTCATAATGATACATACGATCTCGGCAAAATATCTTAATAGCTCTCCCAATAAAGGCCTGGCTCACAGAAATGATTAATTCATCACACACGTCGACGATCACTAACGAGGCCCTGGACTTTCGAGTGGTCTCTGCACGCCCGGCAACTGCGTCATCCAGGAATCGATTCCCCCCTGGATGTATGAGGAAGCCATACAGCCGAGGCTGCGAATTTTTCTGCCTCGCCCTTTTTTCACCATAAAATGCAGGAGAATGTATTCGGAAATATATGCCGCAAGAGTTCACCAGGTAATTATTTTAAGATTTGGTTTAGTGGTTGTTCTTTCCTGAAAAATATATGATTTTATTAAATATATAAAGTAATTGTAATAAAGCCTTAAAAGCATTTGGACTACCTCAAGAATAGGTTTATGAACGATTCGGTTTTATTAAAACCTATTACCTACAACAAATTTTTTCAACAAAGTAAATTCTTCGAAAACTTTTAATTGTCTTGTCATCGTCCTTATATGTGGTTAATCACAAAATATTAATTATAAAAAATAATATCTTCCAAACAGCCCGCGGAAAAATTATCCAATTTAATGTTTGTTTTCATGTCTGATAAAATTATTCATTATACTCTTATTATTATGTAATAATATATTACGCAAATATTACCACAAGCCGAGAATTAATTTTGCGTTTCCAAGCAAATAATCTGAAAATTATTACAAACATTTTACAGTGTTATTTTTCTATAGTATATGGTACGAAATTTACCTTGATGGACTAATTTTCAAATCATCCAAAACCATCACTAAAATAAAAAAACACAAAAAATGAATAATATGCCTAAATCTAACAATTGCATCTTGAAATGCAATGCAAGCTGCATCGACCGCAAATTTGCTCAGCATACATATTAATACATGTTTGAACTCAATTCGCTTTCGAGTTCGCATTACCGTGTATATAGAAATGAAAGCGAATCCTTATTAAATAAGAAATTGTATGCTAAATTCAGGTTCAAGTTCACGGCGGTGTAATGAAAGTGAATATCAACAATTCAAGTTCACGATTGCGGCAGTGAATTACAACCGTGAAATACAGAAAAGCACCATTACGCCATGGGTTCCGCAATTATTTTAGTTAATGCGGTACATGGCGTTTTTTATCAACGCGGAATTAAGAAAAAAGTTTGTGGAGAAATGTATTAAGTTTCTCTTTATGGGGAAAGTATCATTGTCACTTATAATTACACGAGAGCTTTTTTGTCGAAGTAAACTTGACATAGCAATGAGAATTTTGTAACCTGGCAATTTAACGGAAAAACTTTCTTTGAAAAAATTACGAGGATTTTTTTCTGCCAATTTTATGAGTTAAATTGCCTAAAGGCAACAACACTCAAATTATAAATGTTAAGTTTACTTCGACCCAAACAAAAAGCTTGAGTGTAATTCGGTTAGACAATTTAATGAATACATAAATCACAAAATTAACAAATAAGGTGTAAATTAGTTAATTTATTTTAACAGAAAAGTACAATTGTTAAAAACACAATTCTTATAAACATCTTGATTTTCAGAGCTTTCGTGTCTTTTGTTAATAGTTTGCTGCATGTTGGTATTTTGAGCGGTGGTAGTAAATGGTTCCTGGATGGTAGTACGAATGGAACCAATGATTTCTTTATGATGTTCTTGATCTATCTGAAGGTACGGTTTTATTGACGAATGGTTGTTATGTCCCGTAATTTTCACTTTTGTTCACCTACACCACTCCTGGACAATTCAGTTACGGCGGCACACAGTATGCCGAAAGGAGGACAAAATCAACTATGATGTTTTCAGGAAATTATAAATGAAATTGCTTAATATCCCTAATATGTCAATTTCCATAATAGCTTTCACGTTAAAACGCACGTTAAAAAATTTTAACGTGCGTTTGAACATAGCTGCAGCTTTTTTGTAATAGTTAAAGAGTTTCTTTTTGATGGATTTAACATATATGGGTAAGTAGTGTACTATATTTTGTTTCATAAATAATACAAGAACTATGTTAAGTTTTCATAAAATTGAGAAAATAAAGAATCTCTTAAAAAGAAGCTGCATGTTTTTAAACTTTGTAGGAACGAACCAAAATGCCCCCCACCCCTTGTCCCCAGGCTGAATTTTATATACAGGGTGAGTTTTTTCGGATGTTTAGTATGGGGATCTCGAATAAAAATACTTATGTAATATGATATATCATTAGAATCGTTGAAAAGAGGCCTTTTTAATAAAGTCATGGCCGACTATGGTTTCCATTAGAAATAACACAAGTTCGTGTCATAACTCAAAAATTATAGCTTAAATAAAATAATTGGTTAGACTGTATTATTAAGCACATAATTTCCTATAACTTTTCCTTTACACATTTTTTCTAAAGTCAATAATAACAGATCCATAGGCACCGAACCAAATAAGAATTTTTTTTTTTTTTCGAGATATCTAGTTAGCCATGCAATTTTTCCAAAATAATAAAAAACTCATGTAATTGAACTCTTAAAACTGCAATTATTTTCCCATTTAATCGTTTCTCTATCTCCGCTAGTTTCCGAGATCCCCATACTAAACATCCGAAAAAACTCACCCTGTATATTGTAATTTCATTAAGCTTTTTCAAAATTATATAAAATTTTGCCGCGGAAAATTGGTCCAACTATCTTTTTTTTTACATTTTAGTCAACGCGTACTCGCTCACAAGAATGGACTTTTTCAATGAATGGGCAAAACATTTATCGTCCGAAAAGGGCACCGGCATCTATGAGTACATATCGACAAAATACGATTTTGTAGATGTCTGTGATATATCAGTAAAAAGTACATAAGTTGAAATATCAAGAACATCAGCGAAAATTGAAAAAAAGTGGGAGGGGTGTGGAAAATCGCGGGAACGATTCCTACAGAAAAATTATCAGTGATTAAAACTTGAAGACATCACTATTCACTTTAAAATTCAGGTTTCACAACCGTCAACTTCCTCAGAGGGTGCAGTAGGTACAGGTAAACCCAAGAATATTTTTTGAAATGCCTCTTTAAAAAAGGATTAGTTGCTGATCTCATTGAGTCAAGTGAATTAATGATGTAAAAGCTCTTCATAAGTCGGGTCACCGGATTGCAGCTAGTAATACATTTAAAAAAAATCAATAGTCAAGTGCTCAAATAACTGGTTTAAATGTTTGAATTAATTAGAAAAAAACTCTAGGCATTATGTTAAAAACTCTCTTTTCCGGTCTTGATATTAATTGGAAAATATTAAAAAAATTGCAGAAGAAACAAAAAACAACTATATTTAGATCACTGTTCTTGGTACTGCATGCCCGCATCTGTACGTAACATTTTAATTTAAAGTACAGAAGCAATGAAAACGGCATTAATTCATATAGTTCTTCTTTCTGAAGAAGCTCAAGAAACTCACAATACAGATTGCAGAAGATTTAAGTTGAATAATACTGGGAAACCTTCACTTACTGCCACGAATAGCGATTTGTTCAACATGTTGTTAATTAGTTCAGACCCATACATAAATAGCCTAAGAGCAATTACAAGAAAAAAATACACATTTTCCAAGCAAGTATTACATTTACTTCTGCCTCCCTCCTGCAATACGAAATGTTATTAAGCAAAATGTTGAAAATGAGGATTATTCAATAGATGATTAGACTAAGCGAATTTGATAATAAGGCTGAATCATCTGATGAATAATTAACCATTTACTTTCTTGTTATGTAATTGTTATGTGTATTGGATAGAGAGATATATACTGTGCTAGGCATAAATATAAAATTGAGGCGTTTATTTGGAAAACAACACACGTTCAAAAATGCACAAATCGAGTTATTAACAGTAAACTGCTCTCAAGACCAATGTCTATACACTAACAAACCCGTTTTCTCGAAAAACAATATAAGTCGCGTGTAACAGGCCAATGAAAATATAGCATTTCTTTAAAAAACGACACATGTCCATCGGGTTTCTTTCTTAAGTGTCAAGATCTAAACAAAAAGCAAGAAATATCATCAGCAAAACTGAAGAATCTTAAGCCTCATTTACATTTGGAAAATTTACTGGTGGAAAGTACTTGCCGCCAGTAAACTAACGATGTGTAAACCAGAAAAACGTCTTACTTTCTTGTTTAGTTTCTTTCTTGACAGACGTTTTTTCTGGTTTACACATCGTAAGTTTTCTGGCGGTATCTACTTTCCGCCAGTAAACTTTCCAAATGTAAACGAGGCTTTAAGGACTTAATGGGTTTCTTAGAGGAACCCCAAAATATATCATTTTATGAACAGTTTTTTGTTGACCAATATTTAAGTGTTGTTGATGAAGAACCCGACGATCAACTAGACGAGGATAACAACAGTAGTGGTTGTGAAGAGTTTTATATTTGTTTAATTTTTTGTTTGTGAAAAAGTACAGTTAATTTTGTATTTAAACTTTATTTTGTATTTTCATTTGTTCGTATTACCAAATTTCCACCTAAAAACCACATAAGTCTAACTATTTTCCCCGTTTTTTCTCTTGTTACACAGTTCTTATTTAAATTCATATTTATTTTTAAATAGGTTGAAATAAATACAACAGAATAGATTAATTTATTTTCCCAGTACTTTAAGTGTAACTTCCACTGTATTTTTTTAAAATTCCCCACAAAACTGATTTTTGGACATGTGCACTTTTTAAAATAAACGCCTCAATTGTATATCGTTTATTTGTATAAGATTATTTATTTAAAATGAAAATCATGTATATATTTTTCTATAAAAGTGCTTGTTTAAAGTGCTTACCCTGTATATTTCCCGACCTTCAATTTCAATTATTTTGCTCGTAGAAGTAATAATTAAGCAAAATAATGCCAACTAAATAATAAGATAATTGTGTCCAGCTACGATAGGTATAAACGACACAATGTGCGGCAGCTCGATTAAAATGGTTCGTAATTTTAACCAGCTTGACATCAAGTCCAATATTTGTTTTCCGAAGATTTGATCCATTTAGAGATTTCATTTGTCCCAATAGGAGAATTCTTATCCTTTCGAATTCGATATTTGCCAGAAAGGATTTGGAGTTTGAAAAAAAAACTATTCACATGTGATATGTTTTACTGTCTTCTTCCCCCATAATTTGTTTAAACAATCTTACTGGACATACACTTTCTTCTTCAGTGTTTGCAACCAATCATTTACTGTCGGCCAACTTCTGATTTCCCCCTTGTGCTGTCTTTGAAAACACAGGGCACAAAACAGCGTAAAAGGTCGCCAAATTTAGATATGAAATGGTTTTGGCAAAAAATCGAAAACTGGAACTGTGTGTATTTTTTTAACAATAATGAAAATATTACAGATATTTAAAAGAAAAGTATAATATAGAGTACTCGCACTATTGCTTTGTAGAAAATAAAACTAAGTAGAAATTTTATTTTGAAACAACGTCAAATTGTTTTTATGATATTTTGAGGATCATGTCCTTCAGCCAATTTCTAATAAAAGCGTGAAACATTTGACCTGCACATTACATACTTCTAACAGCATTGCCTCCGTCACATCCGTTCACATCCTGTAGGATCTTAAAGGCTATATTAATAAACCGATTGTAAAGTATGGAACGATGTAAGTTTTAATACAAATATTTGAATAATTTGCCACCTTTTAGTTTATGTCAATATTGGACCGTTTTGTGGACGCTGCTTAACAGTTCCCACCCTCAGGAAAACACTATAAATTATTTACCAAAGCAAAGTATCAGGTTGTGTGTAAAAAATGTATTATAATGCCATAGTAACGTTTATAAAACATAATCTCGCATGTTTTAATTCTTCTTCTTAAAGTCCCATCATCTATAACTTTATTAACAACTGTTCTAAATAGTTGGCTTGATGTTTATCCAAACCATGCTCTTAAATTTCTGAGCCAGGAAATTTTTCTTCTTTCCTTCCATGATCAGTCTCAACAATTTGTAGCGTTTTCCCCTCATTATATGACCAAGATATTGCAGTTTACGCATGTTAATGGTGTTTATATTATAAGTTTCTCTTCTTTACCGTGTCTTTGTAGCACCTAGATATTTGTAACTCGGTCCACGCACGATATCTTTAGAATTCTTCTATAACACCATCTTTCGATTGCTACTAATTTGTTCGTATCTGCCTGTTTTAAAGTCCAGGCCTCCGCTTGTTTGAGTTGCATTTTTATATGGTATGGGTCAAAGGAATTTGTAATCAAGCCTCGTGTAGGTACCAATAATTAGTGCAATAAAACCTGACCGCTTCACTAATTGGCCTGCAGGATATAAAAGCAACGGCATGAAATCGTCCGATAAATTATAACCGACCTTATTGATGCTATAATAATAATTATTATTATTATAATGGGATATTTTATACCCTCGTGGTATTTATTATATTCGTTTTATAAATTCATATATTATTATTATTATTATTCACGTTACACCTTTTAACAACCTTTTCAGCGGAAGAGCCACTTGCATGTTATTTGAATACTTTGCAGAGCCGCATCACTTTCTATCAAGGATTAAACATATTCTTCAGATTTGTAGCTGAATTCTATATATTGTTTAAAAAAAACACCTCTTTGGTAGATACATTGCACAAAATCGTCATTATTATGTATTTAAAGACTAATGCATATAAATATAATAATTATCATTTAAAAACCCTAGTAATTACTGAGTAAAAAAAGCACATAAATGAAAACTTTGTACTTTAAATAACAATAAAATGTTTTTTTTTAACTTATACAAAATGTATAATAATAAACCAAAACCATTTTTAATGTTATTTCTTACAACGATGATTGTATACAATTTGGTTCACGCTAATATAAGGAATTTTTTAAGATTAACATCCGTTAAGCAATATCTGTTTCTCAATTGTGCAAATAATGATAATATATAGCACGCTTGTTGCAATATATGAGGATCCTCGGCTTTACAAACGCATTTTTTTGTAAAATTCTAGAATGGTTTTATCTTTAAATGCATCTTCGAAGATCCGAATTCGATTGCAGTTCTATCATTTTGATTTGCAATTCTTCAGGTATTGTTTCTATTTCAATTGCAAATAGACCAGTCAAAATGATAATATCAGCTAAAAATGTGGCAATGAGAAAGTGCCTTTGGTTTTATTATACCTTTTCAACTAACTTCAGAAACAAATATAAACGAAATCGCAAGATTTCGGATTTTGTCGAATATCTCCGGAAGTAAGCGGACATTTCTGGTTTTCTCAAAAGAATATTACTGACCACCAAATTGCACAACTTTTTTTGTAGTTTATCAGCCTTTGTAACTTTACGGATTCCGAGATCCCCATGCTGTTGATCCTTATCTTGGACACCCTGTATACTATAGATAAAAATATTAGATGTTATAGATATTTTCTTTTTTTTTAAACCATGGCAATACATGTGGAGAAATGAAATTCGAGCGAGACTGAAAAACAAAAATCCAAATAAATCCATAAAATTTGATCATTTCAAAATGTACAATAAATATATAATTTGCACCAAATTTCATAAATAAGTGTATCAGAAATTGCCGAAATTATAATTTTTTTTTTTTCTTTTTCTAGACTATACCATCAAAAGAATTAAGTTCAGAATTTCATTCAAAGTATTAAAAGTATAGGCAAATTTAAAAAAATTAATACATGCGTTCTGAAATCCATGTGGACAATTGGAAAAATCTGTTTAAAGTTGCAGAAAAATCATTCATATCAAACATGTTTAGTTATCTTTTATTTATATTATGATGAAATTTAAATAAATGAAAGTTAAGAAAAACACTGATAAAAACGGAATTGATCATTAAAATTTTTTGAGTGCATTTTCCAGGGCAACTGTTATTGATATTAAAATGTTGATGTATCAGTTGAATTGCGTTTATGCAACAGTTTTTTTTTTATATATTGTTTTTTTATTTCATATTATAAGAGGTCATATTATATGATAAATTTTACTATATTAACAAGTTTGGCGTGTGTTGTATTTATAATTTAACAGGTATCACGACGAAAACGGCAACATATTCAATTGATATTCAAAATATCATTAAATTATATATAAAAAATTTCGTTCTACGGTTTTCATTCACTATTTTATGACTCCTAATATTCCTCACTACATCTTCAATATTAGGAAATTATTTGGATATACATGTCGATTAGATCCTGAGACATGACATTGGTCCATACGTTTTCATAAATATAATTTATTACAGTGTTTCCATAATTAAACCATTGTCGATTCACTTTATATGAGCAATAATTTGTTCACTACCAATGGATGAAAGGAACAAAACAGGTTTGTAACTGCAACTCAGGTTTTTTTTATTTGCCATCATCAAAACGCTATTTACATATTTTGAATTTATGGTGTAACGTTTTTAATTATACATTATTACACAAGCGTGGTGATATCTCAATTGACCCGACTAAGTACTAATAAATAACTGCGTCCAATTACAGATATAACAAAATTATGAAACGAAATTTTCTGCCGCATCTTAACGTCTACTTACGTTTTCCTTTTACATTTATTAATAATATTGGAATGTGTGTGGATTCATTCTGAGTTTTGATTCTTTCATTCATTTATTAAAAAGTTTTTAATTAGGAAAATCTGTGGCGATTCTTAGCTGTTGCTTCAATAGTTACACACTTGCATTAGTTATAGTTCAATCGGGGCTTACACCGCGTGAAAAGTGAACATGAAAACAATTTGAAATAGTGTAATTTTGGTGGTCTATTCTAGAGAAAATTGCAGTGGCAAACATTTCAAAATTATTTTGGCAATCTTGAAAGTGAATATCTTTATATTAGCATTGTCTGAAATACTTGTATTACAAAGCTGGAACCTGGAGTATTTAATATAGCTTTAAATTAATGTGTTTTTATGCAATGTTTAGAAATAATTAAGAATTTCTGGTATTCTTAATAGTTTTTAGAATTTTGATGCAATTGTCTGAAAAACGTATATTGTAAATTATTTTATACTAGTATCTCAATCAAGGTTCAAAATCGATGTGCTTTAATAATTTTTTTAATATTTGTATTTTAAAAGATTGCGCCATTTTGATGGAACTGTCTGGAATGCGACTTATATTGGAAAAGAAAATTTTCGGAAATTTCAGGTATTTGTAAAAGTTGTTGTCATTTTATTGGAATTGTTTGAAATACTTATATCCGATTTTTTTTATGTAAGTTCGTTGATTCTTTTGAAATTTTTAAAATCCTTGAGTTTTATTGTAGTGAAATATTTAAGAGATTCTGGTGCTTTTAAAAATTTCTGGAATCTTATTGGAATTGGCAGATAACTGCATTGAAAAACTTATTATCAAAATTTCTGGATTCTTAAGAAATATTGAAAAATTTCAGCATAAATATTTTATAAAAAAACTTCATACTAAATATTTAAAGTAGAAAAGTGTGTATTATTTAATTCGATCGAAGAAAAAATAGTATGTGCAAGTTGTACTTTTCCCATTAGATGCAGAATATATTATTCTTTGTGATACAATCAATGCTGCATGACTTAGAAATGTTATTGAGTTAAAAAGACTAAAAATCTTTCGGATTAAATGAATTACATTTATGGCAAAGGCTGAGCGAAGGCCATATTTCCAGCTACACGTGCAGGTGCATGGGAAAGGGCAAATGTAATTCCCATTCATTTTGCGAAGCGGAAATTAAAATTCATAGGCACCTCGAGATCCTAAATGTTATTTACTGTTCGTCCGCTTTTGCTCGATTCAGTAATTGAATTGAGGCCGCTCACTTCGGAATGAATTTATCTGTACCACAAACATGCACGTTGGTACGTTAATAAAAATGACTTTTACGTCTTCTTCACTGAATAATCTATAACTTGATAAGAGACTCCTTGCACCCTACGGCATAGTTCTTATCGAATAAGTGTCAAGGTCCTTCTGATAACCGATGAGAATGTATATAATCGCTTTAAAAAATACTTAGTAATGAATTTGTCGCACGGTGGAAAGACCTTTGCCCTCTACCAAAATAAAGATTATAGCGAGTGTGTGTCTATTTGGTATTCGTAAAGTGAATAACAAATTCAAATTTGACACTTATTAAACACACCTGACATAGTAAGGACGCTTTTGGTCAGTGTTTATGCATTTACGATTCGTCGACAAACAAAGCTTATTTGCATGCCAAATTTAAATTCCATGGCCAACTGGATGAGTTAAAAGTTTGTTTATTGTTTACGTTTGTTTGATTTCGCACTTAGTAAACGTCGAATTGAGGTCAGTTACACCGAGC
Organism: Othius punctulatus; assembly: GCA_951805005.1. Taxonomy (NCBI): domain Eukaryota; kingdom Metazoa; phylum Arthropoda; class Insecta; order Coleoptera; family Staphylinidae; genus Othius; species Othius punctulatus. Next base: position 30,552,690 of record OX638142.1, read on the forward strand.
GATTACGATGCAAATATTCTCGCGTAGTCACTGAATGATTTTATTGATGTAAATCCTTCGTATACAATTAGATAACTGCGCAATGCGTAAGCGAATTAATTCGTATAAAAATAATGCGCGGTCTAGCTCATTTGACGCAGTCATTTTCAACCTATGTTGATGTATGCCAGTACACACTCCGTTATGAATGAAATGCTACAGTGAAATATAAATAAATAATAATTGTGTTTGAATTAATTGTTTCATTAATTATAATAGTTTTAAAATCAGTTACTTAGAATGTACATACTAGATCCTAGTTGCAGGGGGCGACAAACAGCGGTTAACAATGTACCAGTGAACAGAGGAATGAAATAGGGAGTGACCATTATCAAATAGTATTGGAAATAAAAAAAATAAAAAAAACAGATAAAATCCAAGCAAATGAGACTTCCAATTAGGTAAGTAGACTAAAATTGTTGAAGAAGTAGTAAAGAAGACACAAATAAAATGTTGGTAACATTTTGGAAAACGCATCGAAGAAATTTTCAAGGAAAATGGGAAGCTGCTATTTAGCATAGTGAAGAAATGTAAGAATCAAAACCCCACAACATTAACGCAATTAAAAAAATCACGACGTGGTATAATAGGTATAGAAACTAAATTAATGGCAATATAGAAAGAGCATTTCCATGAATTGTTAGCAGAAGAAAGAAATATAGAAAAAGAAGAAGAACAAGAAATTATGACTGAAAGCACGAATATATAAACAGAAACAAATACTTTTAGACAAACAGAAATAACAAAGGAAGTTGTAAACCGGAAAGAAAGACATTAAAATGTACAAAAGGAACCATAACATGTTAATATGTATAATAATGCAAGAACTACAATACATGGAACAAGAAGGAGAAAAAATCTTACTGGAATTGTTAAGATATATCTGGAAAACAGGAAGAACACGGGAATAAAGACGTATATTTCCGGTTCACAAATACGGCGGCCATAAATTGCAACAACTTCATTAGAATTTCATCTCTATGCACCATATTAAATGTTTATGAAGCAGAATTTAAAAACTTAAGACAGGTAGTGGAAGCAATCATGGAAAAACACAAAGTCTTGTGATGGATCTAAGAAAGTCCAAATTATGAAAATAGAAGTCATGATACAATCACGATGGATCACAACTTTTTAAATTTAGATACATCATTGCCACGAATATGCAATTTGCATAAATACAAAAAACAAACTATTTCACTTGGGTTAGCAATATTCAAGTTTTCCATAATCATCATCACGATTTCAATTTTTTTTACAATACAAGTTCCAAAAGCTTCAAGATGGACTTGAAATAATTATTTGTATAATGACCATATATTCACGATCAGATAGATGACACAGAAAATAGTGGGACAAGACAAAAACTATGTATGGCACGGACATGGAAAATGTCTTCGATACTGTACCAAAGAGCACGATGTGGAAGGTTCCAAAAGAAAGAAATACCGATAGACATTTCAAAAGATGAATACAAAGTATACACAACAAAACATGAAACTAGGTAAGAACAATACATGGCAGATTTGACGAGTTAACAACAACAAAGGGAGTGTAACAGGAAGGAGCACTTAGCCTTTTTTGTTGTATTTCCAATTCGTCGAACAAGTTCTAGCTCCTGAGAAATTCTTCATTCATAGAACTTTCCGTTTTGAAAACACAAGCTTTAATCGATGTGCAGAATATTGAATTTAAGTTGTGAAACAGAGCTGCAGTACTAAAATATCTATCAAAACATCTACGAGTATAATAACTCTCTTGAGGGTAATCTCAGATTCTAGGTAAATTGCTCGATATAAATCGCTTGAAAATGAATGGCTTGAAGCGAATTTCCTGAAAACAAATTGCTAGAAGTACAAGCTCCTAGAAAACACAATTACTCGAATGTAAATTGCTCGAAATATATAACCTAACCTAACCCAAACAAAACAAAGCTATCTTACTTAATCTGACCTTTTCGATGAAGCTGAATTTCGAGTTTATTCATTACATACTGCCGAACTGGGCAACCTATTGGCAAGTCAGTCAACCAATTGTGCTGTCCCTTTCCGCGGTGTTTGGTTAACACCTCGTAAATAAATCCACTGAAAGTTGACTAGTAAACATGTCACAGAACTTGAAAATGAAAAAAAAATACTAACAGATTTTCTCCGTTATTAAAACTTTCAAAAAGTTTTAATACATTTCGAAAATAACTATTTAAGTACCTAACTATCTCTGTAACTTGGTACAATTAATTCTGTGATCCTCCACGACCATTTGTCCGCATTGCTAAGAGCTCAAAATCGCTTGTTAAACTGTTATTGTACCCACGGCAACTTCGAATCAATTAGCGTTATTAAACGGTACGTCCGAAGCAATGGTTTTAGTCATGATTAAATTAATTATGCAAATAATCAATTACCTTTTCATCAATACGGTACACTTGCTTAAATTGCTCAAGTATCTGCTCGCTAAAGAACGTGACTCGGCGACCACAATTAACGAGCTTGTCATGTGCATTACATAATGAATGACTCTTTATTTTTAATTAAATTAAGAACAAGACACTTTCTCATTTAATCGTGATGTTATAAAATAATTTAAGGGGTTTGATGAGCTTTAGTGCACACTCGCGTTTTTAAAATAATATTTTAACTAATTATTTCCTAACTAGTTTTTATTAGTTCCTAACAAAACATGTAACTCTAAATACATATGTTGATGTTATTTTGCTTTAATCATTCAGAAAAATGTGATGAGGTTTAGTTTATCTGTATTTATAAGCTTTGTTAAGTTTTTAGAGTAAAACGTTATACGACTGAACATTTAAATTTCAGCTCTAGTTATCCATGGACATTTTCGCAGAGATTAAGAAAATTTCCATGGATAACTGGAGCTGAAATTAAAATGATCACTCGGTAGTTACCAAAGTATTCCGGTGCAAAAAAAATTAATAGTTTATCAAATTTTGTACAAATTTGTTTGCGCTAATCTTCGATTTAATATCTTCAGAACGGGTAAATTATTGATCTTATATTGTCAATAAGCGCATCGCAAATTTCTCCATTGTGGTATCTAATTGGTCTTTAACCTACGCTCTACGTTCCAAAGAAATTAACCATTTTTCATAAAGACAATCTGCAAACTGCATATATTTAATAGGAAACAAAATTTCGTCCATTTGCGGTTGAAAATGTATACGAACATTTTCAGATCTTGATTTTTATACAATTAACTACGGAGCCCGAATCGCAACCCGACAACAGTTACTTTCATGGCTTCTCAAAATAAATTCTGGAAGCGAAAAGCATCCAATCTCGAGGAGTATTCTAAATTATACGGCACTTAGCTCCTTTGAAATATTGCAATTTCAATTGTTTTAAATTCGATATATTTCAGATTTATTATTACTGTAGGAATAGATACTCAAGTGGCAATATAAGTACTATTTGGTTGTTAGTTTGTTGATTAATATATAATAATAATAAGATATACGTTTGATTTACAATAATCGTCAATTACAAATCTCGTCTTCGTCTTACAACTTATCGTCTTAATAAAATATCGTCTTGGAATTTTACAATCGTGACCGGCTCGGAGCGCGTACGTTTCGACACTGATGTTCCCGTCCCCCTCCTCACGCACTACACTCTTCTCTCTCTTTTCCCTCGCGTCTCACTTCATGACTCCGCACGCCTCCCGTTCCCCACACACACGCACACCACAACATAAAGGCCCGTTCAGATCCTACATTACTGTTTACTTATCGTACAAAAATTGCCGCCTTCAATTGTCTTTGAATTAGGTACCTACTATTATTTTTTTATTTATCGTTTCTTGATAAATAAGAGATCATTGGAAAAATATACAAATTAGACTAGGACCCATATTTCCGGTAATTTCGATCAAGCAAGATACAAACATTGCTCCATATTTCCACCGAATTTTTGCAAATTTCCGATCGAAAAGATCGATCTATTACAGTCGAAAATGTTGTCTTTATGGATTTTACTTCATCCATATTTGGTTCTTTAACGTAGATAACACGCACGTATTTAACACGCACAATTTATCAGTACACGGAATCGCCGCTTCAGTTCCCATCTAAAGGAACTGCAGTTTGGTGTTAGAAAATTTAACTTCTAATTTAACTTTTAAATTAATATATTATACCATGGAAAATATACATTCGGATGAAAATTAAACAAACACAATGCTAATCTCGCTCAAAATTCCGTCAGTTGCTCAATTGATTAGTTTTTCCGATAATCTCAACCCCAATCTGTGGTTCAATTTCCAAGGATACCATTGTATTAACAATTGTATCCTAGGTAACTGAACCATGGTCAAGGATGATTCACGATCTTACAACTGGGCCTAAGACCCAGTTGTATGAACGAAGATCAGCTTGATCGTGGTTCAGTCACCTAGGATACAATTGTGTCAATAATGGTATCCTAGGTAACTGAACCATAGTCAAACTGATCTACGTTCATACAACTGGGCCTAAGTCGCAAGGATTCGGGAATAACAAAACATCTAATATTCGACAGATAAACTGAAAATTGCAGCGATTGCTCAATGTTTTCTTAGGAAATCAGGAGCTTAGCTCGCTATATCACGCCGACTCCATTAGTCTAAAGTAATTATAATAAAATATCCTTGATGATTTTATATGCAATTTTAATTACCGGATGTGAAGCAATGAGGGCAAATTATTATACTCATTAAGTAAATGTGGTATTTAAAATCGCCCAGCTGAATAGGCTTCTTTTACAAGTTTGGCGTGTAATTGCATGCATTGACACTTGAGTGAGCACCGGTATTAAATTCGCTGACAGAATTACCCACATTATTGATCAAAAATGTAATCGTCATAATTACAGGTAATGAATATGTGCAGAGACATAATATCCAGATCATTTGGTTGGCTTTTATCTGCTCGTATGTTAGATCATCGTATGTTAGATATAATTGAATCGCTAAGTGCAGAAAGGGAAGTATTATAAAATTAATGTTTTGAGATAATCGATTTAAAGTCCGTATTTCAACTGAATGATCTCCAAATGATAAATTTTATTCAGGATCATTTAAAGATATATTTTAATTATTTGAAAAGGTGAAAACATTCCCTACCATTACAAAAGTTCATTAGGATTTTTTTTTAATATAATGAAGTACTTCACTTTTTGTACAAAATCGTATTTTATCGTTGAAAAAATTACGAGATTCACACAAAACAAAAATGTATTCTTATTAAAAGTGTTATTAGACAAAAATTAACAAAAATAAAAATTATGTACATGTTTACTGGTACTCTTGGTCTGCTGTGGTAAGCCAATTCAATATATCAGCATAAAATTGTTGATGCTCCTATAGTGTGTACTTATTGACTTTACGAATGTCATCAATTTTTTTTTAATTAATTGGATTTTTTTCCATCATATGCATTATTCAAAATAATGTAGATCTTTCCTATTTGCACTAAACGGAACTTTATGATCGCAAAAAACTTCATATCTTACGGCATCTTTTTCATTTCTACGCCAAACGTTCGGGCCATGTCAAAATTATAAGAAATCATGTATATTTCAATTTTGATTAAAATGTCAGTACTTTCTTTCCTGCACTTAGCCATTCAATTATTAATCCAATTTATTGGTAATATTGTAACATATGTTGGTGATTGATTCATCTAATTAAATTAATATTCAATGCGCGGATGTACAAATGCGGTTTTATTCGTGTAACATGCAAAAATCATATTATCTCAAACAATATTAAAAATATGCATTACTAATAAAACATACTTCTCAAATTTTTTGATATATTTTGTGTTTACTATTTACTCTTTTCGCATACACGAAAAGTTGAATGCTGCCAGGCGATTGTCACATGTTTGGAACATATCTGTTGGTACCTTAAAACATGACAGTTGTACAAATGTTACTGACAATTAATCGTCAGGTAAATGACAATTATAAGATATATTTTTGACATAAAATGGACATTGAAATGACAGTTACAAAACCTATATAAGCAAATAATAGCAATCGCCCATTAGTTATCACATTTTTTTTACATCTCTGTTGGCAGTGATTAAATGATAGTTCCGGGTTATGTTTTTAAGGTTTAATTGCTCAGCATCAGTTATTTTTGCATTGCATTTGCTTATCCAAACCCCACAAGTCAACTTTGAAACCTTACGGAACCCATTAAAAAACAAGTAATAAGCACATAAAAAAGAAATATATTGTGACAGGAGACAAACATAGATATAACGAAGAAAGCAAAAGCAGAGAGTAAATAAATATATTAGCGGAACAAGAATATAAACTATCCAACAAAATACTACTAATCAATTTCCAAATCCTCCAATTATAATAGTTATTACTGTGAAGAAATTATGATGAAAGCATGAGCTGTGACAATTACGTTGTAAATTTGGTCCCACACCTACAATAAAGGTGAAACCACGATAATAGATCACACATTCTAAAACTGAACCAAAACAAAATAACGCTGAAAATACTTCCAACAAACATCTCCGGCCACTGGGATAGTGGTAGAAGCAGTGATCTAAACTTCTAAACCACTATCAAGTTATCCTATGACAAAATCGAAAAAACAGAATACACGCAGAACAATAACATTAGAAGAAAAAGATTAATCGATCATTAGAAGAAGTAGCAAAAACAATGGAAGTCATTATAAAAATAACCAACACGAAATTGTAATTAGAAGACCCGAAAACCCCTGAATAAACGAAGAAATACTGAAGAACATAAGTAAAAATAACCTGCACCACAACCATAGAAAAGTGCCCACCTTCACCCACATAATAGACAACTACCACAAACAGAAACAAAGCTCACAAGAACTAACAAAAGCAACAAAACAAAAAGATACAACTCCGAGAAAAACGTGGCAGACCTTGAACACCTTAACACAGATAACAGAAAACAACACAACGACAACTGGTAAGAAAAAATAATCAAAATAATAAATCAATAATTCGTAACAATAGGAGAAAAGCTCCCACAACAAATACCAAACAACCAACAATCACTTAGAACCCATACCAGCCCACCCACAACACAAACCTACATAAAACAAAACAAAAAACACAACATAGAATTTGTCGACGCAATATAATCATACATCTCACAAATAATCAAATCAAAAAACAAATAATATACTAAAAATAAACCACAATCAATCACACCAGTACTAACAAAACTCTAAAATACGAGCCCTAATAACTATATGTTCGGGCACATATTAATAAATATATTTCACTAGTAATAGTACATTAAGAAAAACAAATTTAGGTAGTAATTATGAAATGGCTGAACGTGTAGTTGGTAGGGCTCGTAAAACCTTAGAATCAGGATTCTAAGGATCACAGATCACAAATCTCGCCTTTCTTATTGCCTTCAAAAATTTACATGGATAACTAGAGCTGAAATTTAAATGATCACTCTGAATAAGGGAGACATAAAACTACGGGAAAACAACAGACCTATAAAACTAACATCTGCCCAAGCCAAAATACTAGAAAATAGAATCAAAACCAAACTCGAAAAATACCCAACATACGCCTGCAGAAGACATACACCACAACAGCAGTCTACGACAATCTTTTCGAACTTACTAAACTTACTGAACACATTGTCGAACACAAATGTGCCACAATATTTATCGACATGAGCAAAGCATTTTACATCATAAATAGATATACCTTAAAGCTAAAACTACAAAAAATAGGCACCGCTATTAAACTGACAGACCAAATCAAATCCTACCTTAGGGATCGATCACAGACAACCTCGACAACCGACCACAAGTAACAATAGAGGGCACCAAGGGTAAAATATTTACACATTAGCAAATATGGACTCCCGCAAGGTAGAATAATCCCTCTGATACTGTTCACCTTTTACACAAACGATATAAACGAACAAAACATAACAGGGAAATTATTCGTGTACGCGGACGACATCTGCCTAGTAAACTCGCACAAAATTAAACCAATAAATAAGCAACTGGTGTAAAGAAAATATCCTCGCAATAAATGTAAGCAAAAAATAATTTATATTTTGGAAACACAAACAACACTCGACACTGCAAATGACATTAATTAACCTCCAACTTAAAGAAACCAAACAAACTACATATCTCGGACTAGCGCAACCTAAAATGGGACTCCCACATACACAGAATCACCACAATGAACTCAAAGACTCAACATATTTGTGGACTGAAAAGTAAAAATTGATGTTGCGGATGTGAATGTGACTGAAGCGGGCATTGTCACAAAAATTTCGCCCGTTGCCGTTCTTTATGTATCAAGATATCGGAGGCATTATCAACAAATAACACAGGCCAAACAAAACAAGGTTTAAAAAAAACGTTTTAAATCTTGATAGCTGATTTTTATAGTTTTTTGGGTTCTAAATCCGTATCTGAACTCTGATCGTTTCCATCACCCACAGTTTAGTCACAATTTGACCTAGTAAAATATAGGAACATATGTAAAATATGCAATAAATATGAAAAGTAAACGACTTTAAAAATACCAACAGAACTTTATTCAAACATAGAAGATGTCTTTATATTTTTAACTTTACATTCTCCATAGGCTTTACATGTCGATTGATGTATATTTTGTTTTCTCGTTTCTTTAAAGCTCCTGATATAGCTTTTTCTTCTATGCGCCGATTGCTGACTCTCTCGGTGAAGTGACCTCCCATCAAGGTGGAGTTCCAGCGTGCCTGATAACGTTTTTCCATCACTATACCTAGCTATCACCTAGCTGTAACTATTGCCTAGCTATCACCTAGCTATCCAGAGAAAATGTTAAAATGTGAACAAATGGTGGGTGATATGGCATTTTTAATGTTATTTTTGGAATAAGCACACTTAAAACGACAATAATTAGGTAAACACACACAAAAAGTTTTTTGTGGTTGGCCCGTGTAATTTGTAATTAAAAAATAAAAGCAATTAAAGTCTTCTCCTGAATTTGGCTGAATTCGGTGATGTCATATATCGTGGGTTCAGAATTATAATTAGGTAACTCAAAATTTATAAAATTTCAGTTATCTACCACAGTATACTGTTATAGTAGATAACTTTCGAATACTATAAGAGGATAACTAGGAGTCGAATCTAGATACCCCTGGTGGACAATTTAAAAACTAAACAAGTACAAATTGAAGTATGTTTTCAATGCAGCATTTAGGTAACTGAAGATATCTAGTTTTTGCAAATGGAAGTCCGATTTTTCTCAGTGAAAAAAATGGATAACTAGAGTTATCCATTTTTAGAATTCAAGTTGTCAATGATTAGTACATTTAGCTGCTTTGAAGGTTTTGTTGTCCGTTGTTGTTGTTAGCGAATTGTTCAGTGTAAAACATACAGAAATAACCTTCAATCTAAATAAATAAAATCATAATACTGTGCAAATTGTCAAGAGGACAACGTTTAGTAGACACAGTGCTTAAAAATTAAAATAAAGAACAGCAAAATAGTTTAGGTACTTACCTATGTTTTGTTTTGAGTCGGTATAATTTGAAATTAAGTGCATATATACCGGTTGATCCTTTTCATTGCCGACCAAATGTGATTAGCATGACTACCCTTAATAATTATATCAATACTATTTGAATACACCTCATATCTTACAGCTGTGTAAGCAAGTTTCTATCATCCATACAAAATTCAGTGTCTCTAAGAAATATTTCAAATGGATAGATAGTTAAGCTAGGACAGTTCCAACTCACCCCCAGCAGATATTTTGATTAAATTAATTCGCGGTTTTAATCGGCGGTCTAATCTCCGCAAGCAATTACAATAGGATAATTACTGCAATTGCAGGTATTTTAGTTACAATTACAGGATTACAATAGGATAATTACAGGGTAATCGGCGATCCGCAGTTTAATCATCGATTTTGCGATGAAATGCAAGAACGGGCAAATCAAGACCCTTACTTTCTTTCGTCCATTTGTTTCACGGACGAATGCACGTATATTTTAAAAAGCGAGCATAATACTCAAAACACTGGTCATTGGACCCAAGAAAATCTCATGCTATTCTCCATGTTTCAAAATGAAAACGCTCACCCAATATAATTTTAGATAATTTTCGACTAACATATTCGACTTGTTACATGAAACTTTGACATATCGTCGGCTTAATGTTACAACGTTGTATGTGCAAATTTGTAAATTTGGGAATAAGGATTTTAAATATGTCTGCTATATCAAAAAATGATACATTTTGCACTGTCAATAGGTATGTTTTTATCACAGGTTCCTAATGATCCAATTTTAATCTTCCAACAAGTTGAAAGGTCCCACTTTGAAAACATATAGCCCTGCAAAGCTATAGAACTAAAAATTTTAAAAATGTTACATGCAACCTTGTAACACCAAGCCGACGATATGTAATGACTCTAAATTGTGGCAATTTGGAATGCAATTATTCGAGTGCAAGTGGATTAGAAATCAACCAACAGCTTTGAAAATTAGAATCTGGTATGGTTAAAAGGTTGCAAAGTTCTTTGTTGTGAAGACAAAATTAAATAATTACCTAACACATTATTTTTTAGAAACTAGACCTTACAAAAATAGTTATTTTGACTAAAATACTGTTTACTGTTTCCTTGTAGATTGTTCGCATAATTTGACTTCTGCAATTACTCCAAATAATAGCCATTTGGAATGCGATTATATCTTTGAGAATGCCCAACTGGTTGAGAATTCCAATTGGGAAGAACACGGAGATCAACTGGAAGTCAACACAGGAGATCGTGTGGACGTCAGAACATGATGGACGAACGTCCATAAATGAACAGTAGTTGAACCTTTTGGTGGGGAAGGTGATTCACATTTAGGTAAGTAGAAAAAATAAATCAGTTTTGTACTTGACCTTTACTAAGATTTGACACTAGAATAAAGTAATCACTTTGTCTATTTAGCCAAACCAGTCTCGTAGGTTCCGCATCCAGGATATTCTGCGTCTTCCCACACTTCTCGTGCCTGCTATTTTCCACTGCATAATTAGCTGCAGTACATTATATTTATTCCCTCGCATGGTATGTCCCAAATATTTCAGCTTTCTGGTCTTTATCATGTAAAGGATTTCTAGGTATTTCCCTATTCCTGTGAGAACCTCGGCATTCGAGGTTTTGTCCGTCCTTGAGATCTTCAGGATTCTCCGATACGTCCACATCTCAAAAGCTTGGAGTTTGTCGCTGAGGTGTTGGTTCAGTGTCCATGCTTCCATACCATACAGTAGAATTGGAAATATGTAGCATCTTACCATTCTAACACGAAGGTCTAACATTAGATCGCAATCACAGAAGATATCTCTCATTTTGAGGAAGGCAGTTCTAGCCATCTCTTATCTGGACTTGATTTCTACTGTCTGTTCGTTTGTATTTGTTATCCAAGTACCTAGGTATTTATACTACCTTTTCAATAATACCTTTTCAATATAGGTGTTATCAATAAGAAGATTTGCGTTGGGTGATGTACGTGCTTTTGAGATGGTTATGTATTTTGTTTTCTTAAGGTTCATATTTAATCCATATTTTGAACTGACAGTTTTCATGCGTTCCACCATTCTTTGCAGGTCTACTTTGTTGTCTGCTACTATCACCATGTCATCATCGTATTTAATGTGGTTAATTGGTCGCCCATTAATGGTAACCCATTAATAGTTCTTCAGATAAGGCTTCTTTGTATATAGCTACTGAGTATAGATTGAATAACATCGGTGACAGTATATAGCCCTGCCTCACTCCCCGTTCGATGTTAATGCTTTCTGTGGAATCATTGTCGACTCTCACCGTCGCTGTTTGATACTAGTAGTCTCCGGAGTCAATACGTTTGCTTTTTAGGAGTTTTACAAGTAATTCATGGCGGACTTTATCGAATGCCTTCTCGTAGTCTACAAAACAAGCGTGTACCTCGACATTCATACATCTTTGTAGTAGCACGTTAATGCAGAATAATGCTTCTCGTGTTCCTAAACCATTTCTGAATCCGAATTGAGTGTCGTTAATATCTTGCTCAAGTTTAGTGTAAAGTCTTGTATGTATTATTTTCAGGAATGCTTTCAAGGTATGGCTCATAAGACTTATCGTTCTGTAGTCATTGCATTCTCGGGCATTTAACTTCTTCGGAATCGTAATAAATGTAGATTCAAGCCATTCTTTTGGTATTACGCCTGTTCGATATATGGTATTGTATAGGTCAACGATTATTTCGATTTCTTCATCTTCTACTAGTTTTAGTAGTTCTATGGGCACGTCATCTGGACCTACAGCTTTAATCAGCTTTACAGAATCCTTACACATTCAAATATAAGGAGAGTTTTAACGAGCCTGAGTTGTATGTCGTAGAGTGCAGTAATAATACAAGGTACGTCCTCACACCAGGCTTTGCAAACTCTATATGAGACACCTAGGTGTATCACAAGTAGTAATTACAATGAATTGTTGTCTCCTTTTTCTTCCAAACCTTCTGCAATGAGCACAGATTATTACATTTTTTTATGTAAATCTACCATCGTCTTCGGGTACAGCTGAAGAGGAATAAAAAGTAACTATTGATACCAAGATTCTATTTAGTTCAAATTTTGTAATGGGAGTAGATTTAGAATTATACATTTAAGTTTACTCTGTTTAACGATTTTTTTTTCGTCTTTTGCCATTATTTTAAAGAAAAAATGATAATACTTGTAGTGTACTGTCCAAAAATAAAAGTATTTTAAAGTGTTAAGTACACTTGTAGCTATTTTACAAAACTCAGTTTGTAAGGACCTAGTAATATTAAATTCCATAATTTTGCGAGTCAAAACAATTTTGCGTCGCGTTGGCCCGAGTGAGGTCATTCATTTTGCTGACTTCTTAAATTTAGGCAAATTTAAATAAGCACACGATCAAAATGATGACACAGAAATAGGTCATGGGAATACAACGGGAACTCGAAAGGGCAATTGCGCAATTCGGTGACTCATATGGGATTGCTTCACTTTACAGCGGAACGCAGATTTAGCATAGGACAGGGGAAGACGAGTAAAGATTGGGGGACAGTATAAATATAACTGCTGAAATTAAATAAAACCAGTAAGATGTACCGATCTATACAGAACGTCACGCTGCCCGACGACGGCTCATATACTTTGAGCATTAATTCCTCAGGTGAATATATTACACAAGTTTATTAAATGTACTTCACACTAACAACTCTAACGTCAATTCCATACTAATAATATAACCATATCTAGGGACATTACCGCGCCTTGCCGCTGGTAGTGAGCGAAGTTTAATAAGGGTATAAAATGTGGAATCCTTACGCCGAAAACTGCGGAGTTGATCTTAACTGCATTTTATACTTTGTCCTGACAATATTTTTGTACTGACTGGAGAATATTGTAACATGCCTTCCTTACCTTCGTCGCAAAACATTTGATCCACACTAACAACTCTAAAGTCAATTCCATACTAATAATATAACCTATCTAGTGACATTACCGCGCCTTGCCGCTGGTAGTGAGCGAAGTTTAATAAGTATAAAATGTGGGATCCTTACGCCGAAAACTGCAGAGTTGATCTTAACTGCATTTTATACTTTGTCCTGACAATATTTTCGTACTGACTGGAGAATATTGTAACATACCTTCCTTAACTTCGTCGCAAAACATTTGATCAAACATATCTTCACTCTAACAACTCTAAAGACAATTCCATACTAATAATATAACCTATCTAGTGACATTACCGCGCCTTACCGCTGGTAGTGAGCAAAGTTTAATAAGGGTATAAAATGTGGGATCCTTACGCCGAAAACTGCGGAGTTGATCTTAACTGCATTTTATACTTTGTCCTGACAATTTTTTCGTACTGACTGGAGAATATTGTAACATGCCTTTCTTTCCTCGTCGCAAACATTTGATAAGCATTATGGCTACATTAATCAAAAACGTAAAATATAGTTTTGATTCGAAAAGTTTTATAATGATAACATATATGATTTCTTAAAGCCGGTTGAAGATTTATTTGCAATCGGTAGATAAATAAAAAGTTGAGTCAGGGGAACATAACTTAATAATTTCAATATAAATAATTCAATGATATTCTGGGTAATTAAATCGTATAAATAAACTTGCTCAGCGTTCCGATATTCAAGTAATCTCAGAATTATGAATGAATCAAGGGAATGTTTGCATGTGCTTAAGTAGTTAGAAAAGTAGAAGTAGAATAGAGCTTAATCATACTAATCTATAATCAATTTTGAATAACAATACCTATTAAAGTTTTTACGATCACATGGCTGATAATGTTGGTAGACGCGAATACTAGCAATATCTCCGAATGAGGACACACATTGGGTGCTTGGAGTACTGGAATCACTTGAAGTACTTTAATGTGTGAAGTTATGTGATTCGTTCCTATCCCCAAGGTGGCGTTGAAATGCATTGGTAGGCACCGTGCTAGTGAATTTCTATGCAGTGATGACATGTATCAGATATCCTTCTCGGCACAATTTGAAGATTTTGGTGCATGAAGTCGCTAAGTAACACTTTGTAATTCCAACCGTAGTGTTAATAAGTTGCTCATTTTCAAAATAAAATAAATCATTCAAATTCAAAGAATATAATAAAGAGTCAATAATTATTAAATAATATCTATTCCAAATTTTGAACAAATATAATTAATTGGTTGTATGGTTGCGGTATGTTGTGTGCTTCCTCAACTTTGACATTTCATTTTGTACAACATTTTTAACAAAAATTACTAACAGACACATTACCCATAAAAAGAACCAAATTGAGTTGTCACGATTTTGATTTAAAAATCAAACATAACGTAAAGTACTACCACTAAATCACGAGACAAATTAATATTACAAATTACGAGAATTTGTAAATCACGAGCCAAATCAATTACTTGAATTATAAGAATTCATGTAATATACAGTTGAAGAAATTAAATGTATCCAATTCCATTTAAGGATGAATTGCAATTAAATAAATGTAATGAATAATAAATATTACAAATTATGAGAATTTGTACAACACCTGGGTTCGAACCGTTACAGCTTTTAATCAGTGCTAAAACTAGGGCTCATATTCATATTCCCTACAAAAGCTTGAGTTCCACTCGAAGTCATATATTTGGTTGCGTATTTTCTATATACATGCAGCAAACGCAACCAAATATACGCAAATATACGACTTGAGTTGGACTCATCCTCAAGTACGGACTATAGATATGGGCCTAGGTATCTCATGTTTCAATAATTATTTTTTATATAAAATGTATGTTCCCAGATCTACGTATACATATCTTCAACATGATTAAATTAAAAAAATTAAGAGTACGATTCACTAGATGTGTCGGTAATTGAAAATAATTGATGCGTGAAAACTAATTTGTTTATCATTCAAAACTCTACTTTTTGAGTTACCTAATTATAATTCTGAACCCACGATATGCATGTTCCTTAAAGCACTGTGAATTTAAATACGCATTTCCATTGCCAAGTTTATTAATCAGATAAGCATCAATAATTAGATGATTGTAAATACGTAACCAAAAATAGTCTAATGAACTTAATAATTAGCCAATAACGTAGGTTACAGTTTAAAATATATGAGAATATACGGTTCACAACGTAATACTGATGAATTAGGCTACAACAAACGTACTATTCTTGTGGTTCAACGCTTGCGACTAAACCATACTCATCTGCAAAACCAGATGTCGGTAGAACTACTAGTTAACTCACACTTATACAATCAGCTCTTAATATAATAACTTTCAGCATGGTGTGTCTGTAAAAGAAAATATTGTAATTCTTCAGTTATTTCACGTTTTAACTTATTGCCTTTTAAATATACATATGTGAATGGATTTCATATTGATTCGAATGAACCGGAAAACAAACATATTTGTATTAAGAGTACGATCACACACCTCTGGGGATCTGCAGAGATTAAAGGGGGTCCCACACACATCGTCTACATCGCGATGTGATTATAGAGTTTTTTATGTTGCGAAGGTCCATCGTATACCCTCCCAGATACATGCTTACTCGGAAAGCAATAAATTATGTGAACACTTCTCGCTCTGTCAATGTTCGATCATTTCACTCTATCGTGCACAGAATGACGAGCTGCGAAAAATAAGGGCTCGCCCGTTATCTGATTTACAACCATGTTTATCCAAAACAGATAAGATTTTTTGCCCGTTCCTCGCCTCGCCGTTTTCCATGGACGATGGGTAACTTGACGATGATATATTCTCCTTTCACACTACTGTCTCGCTCTCGTACAATCAGGAGCTTGAAACAATTGTAGAGTTTGAAAAAATGTTGTTTTAATTATACATGTATGCCATATTTTAATATAATAATAAGGATATCCATGTTAAGCGATTGTTAATGGGTAAAATTATGTTTTTTAGGAAACTGAAAATTTGTTAATAAAAACTTAATTATTTTATTTTAAACAACAATCTACATACAGCCCGTCGTTTTCAAGATCCACCAGCGTCGCAATTTGTATCTTAATATTACACTTTCGAAACAAATTGCGACGTTGGTAATCTTTATTACAAGACAGGGGTGATTTATATTAAGTATGTCTATGGTTTGTCATTGGTTAGGCATAATTTGGCAACCAAGGGCCAACACATGCCACATTTACCAGTTTCACATCTTTCATTTCACAATGGACAGCGAAGATGAGAGGGTCGCTAGTGCGGCATATGTTGTGATGAGTTGTGCGTATTTGATGATGCAGAAAAATAAGAGGCGAAAGAGAAGATGGTGGATGTTGTCCTTAAATAAAAGTCGCTCTAGGTAAGTTTAAAGTTATAAATTGTACCAAGAGATAATAAGTGCTATTTGTTTTTAGGTATAACTTTTCCGATATGTTGGACGATTTGACAAGGGAGCCATCTGGAAAATTTTACAATTTTTGCAGAATGTCCGCTGCTGATGTCGAATATTTATTGATCAAAATAGGTCCATCAATAAAAAAGGCTGATACGAGAATGAGGCGAGCAATTCCTGCCAAAGAGCGCTTAATTCTGACGCTGAGATTTTTGGCTACAGGAGATAGTTTTGTTAGTCTATCTTATCTTTTTAAGTTGTCAAACCAACTTGTTTCTGAAATTGTACACGAAGTTTGCAGTGTTTTGATCAATAAACTTCAAGATGAAATTAAGGTAATAATTATTATGTTTATGTATACTATGCTGAATGTAATATTTTAAATCATATAAGTATTAGGTGAATTTAGTTTATATTAGCATATTTCCCAAGTAATTATGAGGTGCATTCAAAAGTTATTGAGACTGGCTAGTTTTGAAATGTACAACTGGCAAAGTGGCAGTGACACTATTGTACCATAAAATTATATTGTGGCATAAAGTGATAATATTTTGCTATAAAGTCGGCTTGTCAACGAAAAAAATACGCTAATTTTACATTTATAAAAAACTAACTGCTGGATACCTACTAGTATGCATACCATACCCAATTATTTAAGGATTAGTTATAAATAAAATATTTTTTTAATGCAACGAAGTTATATTATTTTAAAAATTGAATTCGTTGGTAAAGCTAGTAACAATAAAATAATGTTAAAAATTCGCTTCGCTCATAATATATGATGTGAATGTCAAAAATATTCCTGATAAAATTTATGTTATAATCCGTTACGTCATAAACGAATTTATTAATTCAGAGTGTTTCTAAATTGAACAAGAACTACACGTTGCTCATAATATTCCGAGTCGAAATATAAATACCACATTGTTGCGAAAAAAAAAAATATTTGAACAAAAATTAAAACAAACAAAATTACAAATTTAACAATATCATTTTCAATATCTCAGGAAGCACGGTAAATTGATAATAGATTTTATTTAACATTTTCGATTTTTCATATTTACCTATTTATATAAAAACAAATATATTAAACGACCTCATTTTTAAAATATGGAGACCTCTTGTATACCCAGAAAGTATGGAACTATAATTTTATATTAGTACTTAAACTCATAATGTTATGATCAACATCGCCATGTATAGTTTTTTTTGTTTATTTATGAAACAAATATAATATTTTATGAAATATGATGATATCATTTTGGAAATATATTAAATTGCAATATTTATATTATATGTTGTTCAACAGCTTTCTGATTTTTTTTTAAATTCTTATCAAAACTGTTGTTCAACATGCTGCAAAGGGCTAACAATCTCTATTATATTAATGTTTGCGCCATAATATGTAGAATAGAATATTATAGGAAAGTCATAAATAATATTTATTTTTATTCGTATATATACTTTAATTTTAATTATTGCGGTAATATATTTACAGAAAATAATATGTAATATGTAATATAAAAAAAAAATTTAGATAAAAAAGTGTTTATTGATACTAATCATCCATATCTACATTTATGTATTCACATACATCTTGTTCATCAGGTGCATTGTTGTGATTTGCAGTCGAATTGGCCGAGAATTGGCTACATGTAGGCAATGACATACACGAATTTGAACTTGTGCAAGGGTAGTTTGGCATATTAACATTATTACATGTATTTCTTTTCATTTTTGTTTCAAATATTAAATTATTTATTTTATTGATCACCATATCTCGATTATATTGATCAAATGATCTTAATTCGCTTGCTAGATAATCGGCATACAGTGAGCATGCGTCTTTCGTAGGTTTTACTGAAACAGATTTAATAATTTTATATGCATCGTCCATCTTTTGTTGCATGTCCATTTCGCATGGTTTTCTTTTTTTTGAAGGTGCACTGCTACCTCTCGCGGTGTCTTCTGCATTCACTTCAGCAGCATCTTCTTGAGTCACCTAATAAAAAAATATATATAGTCTTCACTTTCATTCATTAATTTGTCATATGTTGTAGATTCCTTCAAGTGCAGTAGAATGGATGCAAGTGGCACAACAATATGAAGAAAAGTGGAATTTTCCACACTGCATTGGCGCACTGGATGGAAAACATGTAATTACCCAGGCTCCAATGAATAGTGGATCTGAATTTATAAATTATAAAGGCACATTCAGTATTGTGCTGATGGCATTAGTAGATGCCAATTACAGTTTTATTTTTGCTGATGTCGGCTGTCAAGGCAGAATAAGTGACGGCGGCGTTTTTAAAAACACGTCCTTATTCAGAAAAATTGAGCATGGGCAATTGATGCTGCCACAAGATACACCATTACCTACAAAAGGGCGTCCACTGCCGTTTGTCTTTGTAGCAGATGATGCATTTGGACTAAGTACGAACATAATGAAACCCTATGCCGGATTACACGAAAAAGGCAGTAAAGAGCGTGTATTTAATTACAGACTTTCACGTGCCCGCCGGGTAGTTGAAAATGTATTTGGTATATTAGCGTCAGTATTCAGAGTTTTAAGGAAACCAATGCTTCTCCAGCCCGACAGAGCAACCAATATCACTATGGCATGTGTTCTGCTGCACAATTTTCTGCGAAGAAGTAAAACATCCAATTACATTCAAATGAACAATTTGGATCATGTGAGGGATGGACAAAATATTCCAGGTTTGTGGCGAAGAGATGAAAACGACTTGTCATCTTTGCAATCGATAAGAAAAACGCCAAGAAAATCTTCAATTGAAGCAAACCTTATTAGAAATGAATTTGCTGATTATTTTTTAACAAGTGGAAAGGTGCCATGGCAAGATCTGTATAGCTGATATTTTTTACATAATAAATACTTATAATTATAGTGTAGACTTATTTACTTTGTTATTAAAACGTACATACCTCAGTATCTGTAGCGATAGTATTGATTGGTGCATATATTGGCTTCAGGAATTTTTCCATTAGCTCATACGCGAACCAATTTGGTTTGTAAATGTCTGCTGCACCGGAACCTGATTTTGTGGTTTGTTTCACACGACTTAATAGGGGCCGAAACGTCGCCATCAGGGAATCCTTCTTTTTTTTTAAATCTTGCACCGTACAATTAACGCTCATTGAATCCTCTATAATTTTCCACGAGTCGTTCACGGAATTTCTGTTTTTATGGAGCGGGTCCCTCGGATTCCATATCACTGACTCCTTTTCATAATGAGTTAAAAACTCAACTGTTAATTCATTGCTCCATTCCATCTTTTAAGTTATAATACACAACCGATGCGATAGTCACCACGGTACTGGAAAGACTGATAAAAATGTTTTTTCAAACGGTCAAATCGTATAGTAATTTTAGTTGAAATGGAAAATGTAGCTACGAAGATGGTTTATTACGGTCAAGCATTGTCTATTGTGTGGGCTGCAAAGACCTGCAAGGGTCGAGCGGCCAGACTTGTCACCATATAATTTTTATTTTACCAATAATTTTTATTTTATTACGGGCACTTAGTCCGTATTTACTAATTCCGGCTCTGGATGTCTGCAATCCGTACTCACAATGGACCGCAATAAACACCCTTCGAAGGTTTTTGGCGGCCGGCGTTATAATGAATAAAAGCGGTACGTAGGTATAAATTAGATGGTGTACTTTCTGTATCCTCTTTAAGCATATTTGTTAATTTTGTGAAGGATTTCGCATGGTCTGTCCCTTAACATATTTTTTTTACGGTTTACGGCGAACGGGGGTATCCGACCCTTCGTGTCACGTATCGAGTTTCGGTGCTTGATCCCCATACGACGGCAGATTCATAAAAAAAATCTGTTTTCGGTCGCTCGCCGATGCATTGCCGGAAATCGTACTAAGGCCGAGTGTGTCTCCCTCACGCATTGCGCATCGTACGATTGACGATTCATCGCCCGTTTTCAAGCGTGTGTGGGACCCCCTTAAGAACCACTGCGCCAAAGACTTGCAGACAACCAGACTGACGTATCCTGTGTTACTGCCACCGGTTTTCGTGTTCCCCGAAACGCGAACCGGTCGGAACAAATTCGACGCACCGTGCCGGTCTGGAGCAGCCTACAACCGGTAATAACATTCTCGCCCTCTTCTCGTTTCCGTCTTCAAGCGCGAGATCCATACCAGACCAGCGGACTAGTAAATAATATAAATAAGAACAAAAAACTGACCAGTTGCAGCACGCGCGCTCCTGGACCCCGAAATTTACATCAGAATCGCCGCCAGGGGTGGCTCCTCCCTTCCCAGCCGACCAAGCTTTGTTCCGGGACAATAACAAATGAATCATCTCGTGATAAACGGATCAAGTAACACATGCGTTCCCCACACCCCCAAACCCTACGCCGACAGGCACGCTCTGAGCTTTTCTTTTGTTGCCCCCCGCACACCGGTCCCGGGTTTAATTAAAGTGACAAATTCGCTCTTGGGTCCCCAGGGCTCATGAGCACCAGTCTATAATCTAATCCCGCGGGACAGGGACTGTGCAGACTGTATAAGCTGCATCTACCATTTTTAGACGCATCGACACAGCACCTAATTGCACATGCAAACGTGTAGTGAAAGGGGGAGAATCTGCATTTTTAAGTGCCCGCTGATTATCTCACGATTAATATTGATGAAGTGTGTGCTCGCATTTATAAATAAAATCATTTAGCAAGAATGCATAACAGACTTCCACTGTATTGGAGATCGAATTGGGAACGTGACTTGAGTGCAAAACAAATCGTAACTTACAACTACAGCAATTTTTGTTTTACTAACATACCATATATTCCATAACTATGACTTATCTTTCTGTAACATTTTTTTTCTAAACAGAAATAAGTATATACTTTACTCTTTTCTGTAAAGGGTTACAAAGGTGTAAGGGTTTCTGACACAACTGCGTCGTGTCGTAGGTTACAAAAAAATAAATACATTAAACAAATGTACGCCGATAGTATTCTCTTGTAGATATCGAAGTGTATTATTTAACTCCCACCTTGCATACTGTAAAGAGCAAATTTACATTTTTATACCTGCGCTATTTGTGCATTTCATCCGTCCTCCTCCAGGAATACTGTTTGGGTGGATGTGGGGTAAGTAATGGATACGCAGCCTTTGGCCTCCAGGCAATCTGAGCCACCGATCGATTTTATTCATCCCACGGAAAGTATTATAAATGGAATTTATTTGGGTATCATGTTACACTGCAGCAAAAGCTGGCATGCTTTAGTTAAAGTGACTCAAGTTATGAAGTTTAATGTCTCACTAAAAGTTCACAAGTTGATTAAATACGTCAAATACGTGTAAGTAAAATTATAAATTTTATAAATATTTTTTTATAATAATAACATATATTATATTAGAAGCTAAATTATGTTCCTTTTATACATAGGAACTTTTAATTTGCAACCGTTCTAAGATTGTAAGATAGTTAAAATGTTTCTAATTTTCATATAAGAGAACATGCTAATTGGGTCTTCCTGAAAAAAAAAAATAATATAACCTTTTTGTGTCCTAACGTAAAGTTTATAACCTGTAATTAAACATCCCACAGAGAAAACGTTTGGTTTTCATTGTAACTTATCAACAAACAACATACAATATCGTAAAACTTACACATTTTGTCACGTGACCGACGAAACGCTGTTATTGGCCGAGCGGCACTGTGACGTCATTACGCATGTTGGCGATCGGGAGTCAGTGCATAAGGGATAGGAATCGTGGATTAATTCGACTTAGATTCCAGTCTGACATAAAATAAGTTCTGATGGGTTAGTAAAGGGACAGCCAGATAATCTGCTAGAAGTTCACGTCTTAATGGTTCCCGACTTTTTCTCTAAAAATGAATTTTTCAACGTAGCCGAAACGCGTGGACTCACATATAATTTTCCAAATCCTCTTCCAGCTTTAAGAACAAATAAAATACTGTATAAACTTGGCAATATATACTACATCTCTACGAATTGGTAATGCTGATTTCAAAATTTGTAATTATTAATCATCTAAACAATTTTCTAAAATCAACAGTTTGCTACAAATATTGTTTAAACATGTTTTTTAGTTTTAACTAAACGTTTGTGTAAAAACATATTGTACAAAAACTCACAGTACTTTTAAAAATTAATAAAGATATGGAAGGTATTGTTTTAGAATGGACCCACAAAACTATTTTGAGGTTATGTTATTACTAATGTATATATATAATCGGAAATCCCCTTGAATACCCATTACTAATGATGATAGTTAATTATATATATTTATCGAATTTCGTCGATAACTTATTGAAAATTATGTACTTACATTAAAATGGTCTTCACAAAAATAGTGGGACGTCAAAGTGACACTCGCGGAATCACTTCGGACTTGTAACCCCTTTTTCCGTATATCCCCTGTTCGGACGTTTATAAACAACTTATTTGGTTCGCATTTACTGCTGCTATCACATCCAGGCACAATGCAATACTTATTCGTCCCTTTTTTTCGTAAAACCGACGTTTTCTTTCTGTCACTCCATTGTAAGCAATGCTACAGCTGAGCGCCAACGTGCGTTGTGACGTCACAGCAACATGGCGGGCTTTCGGGACCTTTTCAAACGCCGTTAATTTTAAAATCGTGTTTGCTAATTACAACGATTTGTCTCAACACAAAAATTAGTGCCAATGATGTTTTTAATGTGTCTAGAGTACAGTTTCAAGGTTTTTGAAAAATCGCGGAAGGCCCTATCGAAATTTGACAGTTGTCACTCACTTCGTACTCAATTAACTTGTGAAAAGAATTGATAGAATTTTAATAGATTTCTACAAAAATGCAACTATAACATTCACATGTGATACATCATTGAAAAGAGAAAAAAATAAGCTATTTATTAGGGCCAAAGCCAACTATAACTTCTATTTAAAAAAAACACAACTTTGTGTTGTATCATGTTTATTAACAAAGATATCGAAATTCTATAAAACTCAGTCAATTCATGGTTAAAAAGAGCCTGAAGAATCTGCAACTCGTATCTTAATAAAATTATAAATAAATGAAATAATGATAATAATTGAAAATGGAAAATAATGAGTTTTGGGCCATAACTGGAAAACAAAAGACGATAGCCAATTTTTATTTTCACCATTGAGTTTGTCTTGGAAAAAGAGATCGAGGACACGCCATCCGATTTTCTCTATCTCTTCTAGTTACCGAGATCCCCTATAGAAACATCCAATTTGGGCCACCCTGTACACAAATTTGCACCAGAATCTTCCAACAAACTAGTAGATATCCGACAGAGGACAGTGTCCGGTATATAGTTCACTATTGGACAATTTCAAAATTCTTGCAATATCTGCAGACATCTTTCCAAATGTATTTATCCCAACGGGTTGGATTGTGCATTTATTTTAAGCGTATTTAATAAAGAGGCGTTGATGATTAATATGTGCTGGGCGCAATCTAAGTACTTTCGATACAAGCCAACATACTTTTCAGTAATGATAAAAGTTCTTGGAACTCGGGTCTTACTATCGAGATTATTCACCACGAGGGTACTTCCCAAATCCTCAATATCTTTTAAATTCATTTGGAGGAGTTCTTCGCGACAACATGCCCCTAGTATACCCATAATTGCAGCTACTTTGAACATAAAGTATTTGTCATCTCGTGCATCTGCGTTAAATTTATCAATATCTTGTCGTGTGAAAAGTTTGGATTTATTTGGACGGTAGCCTTCACCTTTGCGCTTTAAATATGCGACAAGTTTGTAAAACTTACTTATATCATGATTACTGTTGATATTTAGCATACTTTTTACCATTCAAAAATTTGCCGAAATCGTCTAAGATTTACAAATTTTAGATTTTTTCCCGAAATATGCCAACATAACGCTTTCCGTATATTTACCGGCAACATTCATGCGTTTACACCATTCCACAAAGCGATTGTACGCCAATTCATATTGTTGCCTCGATTTGGTAGGCAACATATTTAAAGTCGCCCTTCTTCAATTTTTTTCGGTAGTTCACTTTCTTCAATATTAGAATTCATAATGATGATTTAAGAAATAATTTCTTGTTTAACAAATATGTCATACAATATGAAAACTAGATTTATTTGTTTTATAAATTCCACAGACTGACTAAAATGTCAATATTTTTAAAGAACTTTATTGTGCGTTTAACGGTGTTTTTAGAAAAAAATATTATATGAGATGTGTGTTAAAAGCGATTTTATTTTGTGAGTGGGGAAAGTTTGCGGAACGAACGAAGCGAGTGAATAGATTTATTTGTTTTATAAATTCCACAGACTGACTGAAATGTGAACATTTTTAAAGAACTTTATTGTGCTTTTAAAGGTGTTTCTAGAATAAATATTGTATGATATGGGTTAAAAGCGACTATATTTTGTTCGTTGGGTTGCTTCAATGGCTTTGCTCGTTGCGCAAACTTTCCCCACTCACAAAATAAAATCTCACTCTTAACACATATCATAAATAACTATTTTTTTATTCCTATTCTATCCCGATACTTTGTACATTTTATTTCAACTATTGCAATGCTCGTATATTAAACTTGCAGATTTGAAAAGTTAAACCAGATGCAACCCATTTGATAACATGGATAGAAATGTAAACACAATAATATCAAATGATTACATTAGTAGTCATGTGAATTGTAGTCAAAGTGATTCGTCAATCTTCACTATCTCGTGACAACATAATGCTGACCGAAAAAATCTCGATGCGATCCAAATAATCGCATGCTCATTGGAGCAAATTGACCACCAAATAATAATTCACTGGTTTTAATTGTACAATTTGTATAAGTTTTTGAAGTGTAATGGCGTTTGAGGGTCATCGACTTATTATTAATTAGGTTACGTTAAGTACGGCTGAAATGGATTAAATACCTCAGTGCTTTTCATTTCAAGTTATCCATTTGTAGGTAGTGAGATAAAAAATAATTTATAATTTACGATAAGGCAGCAATTAAGTGGACACGCATCTCTATCTCTACACACGTATCTACTCAATAAGGCACAGAGTGAATGTGAGTGCCTTTCATTTCAAGCTGTCCATTAGGGTGTTTCAGAAATGTACGGAAAAAATATGTATTTTTATTGTTGATGATATCGCCCTCTTACTTCGTGTCATGATAATTTGTGCAAAATTTTATTCGTGCAGCTGGATTGAAATTTCGTAATTTAAACAAAAAGGATTGCGTAATTTTACATTTTTTTAATCTCTGGAACATAAAACACGTAGTGCAGAAACGTATATGAGAAACAAATAAAAAACACAATGAAAACCCTGAAAAATCGAATCAAATACATAATAGTAGATTATACCACGAGTCAATAATGATAGCTATTATTCCCCAGGAATATTTACGAACAGAGCCGCGTAAGCGGCGAGGGAGTAACATTCCGAGGTAATAATAGCCATTATTGCGAGTAGTATACTCAACTTGAACTTTGACTAAATAGGCTAGGTCACAGTGGTTCCCAACCTCTTTAAGATGTTGTACCGGTATGTAGTAGACAATATGATGGCGTACCTGTAAATACATATTTTTGGAAAAACGAGTCCTACACCCCTTGTAGTCCTAATCGTCGGAGAGAAACGAACTTTGTTCGGGTTGCGATTGTAAAGAAATGACAGCTCTGTCTCTGTTTCATGATTCCGTGTCACATTGTTACTTCATTGTTATCGATCACCATAAAAGGAGAAAGTATTCGAATTGAAAAAAGACAGACAATACGATTTTGTTTGACAATTTATTGTATAAAAAACACATTATTTTACGCAAAATATTGTTTTTCTTAGTATTTCTCGCGTACCGGTAGCTCGACATTCGTGTACCGGTACCGGTATGCGTACCGCAGCTTGGGACCCACTGGGCTAGGAGAACATTTTCGGAAAATATGGCATTCGTTAAAAGTTGCGTAAGTTTAATTGTAAATTGATTTCGATGTTTCCGATACCAAGGTAGATGTTATAGCTAGTAGTACAATTTGTGGAGGTGTACAAGTAAAAGCCTCTTCATTTTCATCCATGTTAATACAAATACACAAACACTACGCGTTTGACAGTAACACTTTTGGGTTTGTGTATTTTGTTTCCATGGTATTATTTAATTAGAGAGTTTTTTTAATAGGAGTACAAGAGGGAATAATGAATATTATTCCTTAAGTCATTATTCCCTAGTCATTATTCCTTAAGGGAATAATATATAGCATTAAACTGCAAAAACTTCACGTATAATACTTACATTATAAAATAGTCGTAGATAAAATATATATTAACTCGCGCATTAGTTCTAAGACGCTTTTTTGATGGCTTTAATTTGTAGAATTGTTAAACTTGTTAGAATTGTTAATTTGACGTAATACCCTTTTGAGAGTAGTATTATTTCTGATAATGGTATTATACATTTTCCATCATCTGTCCATTCTGCAAATTTTCAATAGAATTCGATGGTGTTGCGCGAACTCTACATATTTGTTCGATTGAGCTGAAATGTTGTATAAATAATATTTATGAATCTTCTCACAAAATGGGAGAGCAAAAACAGAAAGAAAAAAATTAAAACTTCACTTGTTTAAAGCACCCTACTGTTCATATGTAGTTAATGTAGTTAACAATAATTATACCGAGTGATCATTTAAATTTCAGCGCTAGTTATCCATGGTATTTTTTGTAGCCAATAAGAAAGGCAAGACCACCAATCTTGCCTTCCTCATTAGTTGCGAAAATTTCCATGGATAACTAGAACTGAAATTTGAATGATCACTAGGTTTTTATGTAACATATTGCATAATAGCTATTTATGGTATAGGTGAATAAACTGGAATTTTATCCACGAAAAAACAGGTTAGCGCAACGGCAAAGCCGGGTGCGATAATGTTTTCGAGTGGATACATTTGCTTTATGTTATAAAATTGAAAAATGTATTTTTCCAATTCGCATTATTAAAATGCTCATTATGTATATTGAATCTCATCGTTAAAACTACATGTTAATCGAATGGGTGAATACAATGTTTACATTTTCACTTTATTCACTATAACCATTGACAACGTGAATAAAGTAGAAAAAATAGGTAAATTCGCAGTATCCTTGAAATTTTCGTTGTCACCTGAAAATACGATACTTCACACAAATTCATCAATTCTGATAACGAATTGGAAAAATTCTTCTAGGATACACGCGAATAAAGCAATTTTGTTCACTTGTACCATAAATAGCTATAATAGTTCTATAATGTGTTTTTAAGTAATTTATTGTGTTGAAGTTTTCTTTGATGATTGCAATGATTTAAATTTGCGTGAAAATTATATGAAATAACAATTTATATTTTCATGGAAATTGTGTAAATTGAATTTCAACGGTACATTATGAAATTCGTTTGAAATTTACACTCGATTGCTTGAGCATTATAAAATACAATTCATGGAACTTACCATAACTAAGTCGTGGAAACGATGTACACAATATCATTAGTTACTATTTCTAGCTATTGTTACATCAAATCATTTGAATGCATATAATACATTCTTTATATTCAATAAGATGATTTGATGCAAAAAGGGATAGAAAATAATTTAGTTATATTAGGTCCTGGTCTAACAATAATTAGTAAGGACTAAGACTTTGTAATGTGTAAGTCAAATGGGGAATAAGTGACGCATTCAATCATTATCCTTCTATTAATAGAAATCTTTTTTCTCGATTACCGAAAAGAAAATCAATTGGTTATTAATGCTCGAAGCCATGTTACACATTTGCTATCATTTTATTTTGTTCTGCAGAAATATGATTCGTCTAACTGGTATTGAACAATAAGCGACTAGTGCTGCAGAAACTGTTCTCTTAAAATTAGACTGTGATGTAACATCAACCAAGGATTCTCGCATAATTAGAATATACGACACGTGCAGTTCTTACATTTGGATGCTGTAATCCACACTTTTCGATTTGTCAGATCTATTGTTAAAAACACATCAATAGATTATGTGCATCGCATCTGCAGTTCACTTAAGCCGAAATAAGTTATAACAAAGTAGTGTTAGTCTAATAACATATATGTATATTCTAATATATGGAAATGTGAATTCATACACGATAAAAATTGTAGGTAAATTTCCCTGAATAAACATCATGGCCAGAAGAACGAAATAATCGGCTTGTTCGAAGTGGTCTGTGGTCATCGTAATTAATTTATTAATTAAATTTCCACTAATTAAAAATCAATGTAAACCTTCCCGCTGTGTATTTTCGAGGTAATAAAAAAATTAGACCCATTAGTTAAATAGCGAATGCTTCATCAATTATAACACTCCAGCTGTGGATATTTAATAATCCGAATGACTTTACGTGGCCGGCTGTGAAGACTTCACAAATGTTCTAAATGTACTCGTAATTAGAAATAATCACTGTAGCGGTCTTAAAATTTTGTTCCACGTATCCTGGAAAAGTTAAAAATTTGGCAAGTTATTTTGAAGAATCAAATATAATGAATTGCCAAAATATCACTTTAGTTTTTCAAAATTATTATAATTCTGCCCAACTATGTGTATAGTAATATTCCAAATGTATACGTGCATGTCAAACACGAACCAAAAATAATATCAAATTTTAATGCAATGTGAATCCACGGTGGCAGACAAATCCAATTATAATCGCTTAAGTACAACTCTTATCGGCTAACCATTAAGCGCTTATTTCGTAAGACGTGCTCATTATCGACCTCTAAAAATTGTCAGGTGGCTTTTAAGAGAAAAATCTATCCGTGCAGACGTTATTAAGCTCCCGCTTTAAACACCCAAACTAAATCGCCTTCAACTTGACTCGTCGATCGCTCATCTAATCTGAAAACGATTAAGCGCTACGTCACGAATTCGTTTCAAATTTCTACTAATTCAATTTTTACTCATGGACTGAGCTGTCCTGGCTGCCTTTTCCAAACACATGTAGCCGCAATTTCGATACGATCGGTCATCTGATATATACCTATAATAGTATATCTGATATACTACTTTTATATCATCTGATATAATATAATCGGACGCTATGGACAGAGGTACTGAGATGCAAATTGGGAAATGAACGATATGCTCTCAACTCGATTGAATTCAATAGAATAAATGGAATTTGCTATTTTATAGGTGACGGCTAGAATGTTTTTTTTTTTAACAGAATGCAATGTGTGTGATTGCGTGATCAATTTTACAATATTACAGTGAGTCGAATATTCCATATTCTGGTTTTTGCAAATTCTAGAAATTATTACGAGCACGTTGATTTTAGTTTAAACCGTTAACAATTATATGTTATAAATGTCAGTTTAAAAATATTTATTATATTAGGTATATAATTAAATATTAGAACGGCAGTCCAATAAAATGGTGCTCGTATTGCAAACATTCAAAAATAATTTAGAAAAATCAAATTGTTAAGAGACTTGCCAATTGGTGTGAAGATAAATCCAGAAACAAAAAAACTGTGAAATATTTAAAATTGTGAAAAATTGCTTTATAGATAATAACTTCATACTTCATAATTAAATCATCCTCTCACGTAACAAAGTTGATTGATAAGAGAAGAATGATCCTTAAATAACCGACACTTTCAATACAGCAAACACTGCATTAATACGACTTATTTATTTGCTCAATTAAAATTTGCTATGTGATCACTGATCCTATCGCATGTGAACACATTTCTCAATTTCACTTCCATCTGCTGACTAATTGAAGCGACTACAGAGTAATTAATATTACAGGCCAAGGCCTCGCGATGTGTAAACAGGCCAAACAATGAACGTATCTGTAACATCCGGATGTATAAACAAGTTGACATGAGATAACGAACTGTGAGATAGTGGTCAAACATATGATCCTGTAAATTTTATTTATCTGTGTCAAGTTTTACAGGAAACAATATATTTGTCGTGTTTGAATTTATATTTAATCAATAAATATGTATAATATGTCAAGTACAAGCAATTTAAAATCAATGCAAATACGATAATTGTTACGTATTGATAAACGGGTTTAATAGTTTATGGACATGTATAAGTAATTTGCAGAAAATCATTAATGTGTATAATTTGTATTACACATTGTTATGATATATATATATATATATATTATATATATATATATATATATATATATATATATTTTTTTTTTTCACGTGATAAAATTTCTGTATTTCACTTACCGGCATTTTATACCTGTATATTTCTAGTTTCGGTGTCGAGTAGGTTTAGTTTGCATTTTTTTATTGATTATGATAAATTGCTTATTTAAATATTTCTTGGCATTCAATTTAATTTAATAACCGATCTATCATAATTTAGACATTTTAGATATTTTGCCTATTAGTTCATTTATGACTAGTGTATTTCCAAATATTTACATTTGACTATTTCAAATTGTACCATTTATTTTGTGCGCTGTTGCTGTTCTTCTTGAAAATTTGGTTCATTAAAAAAAAAAGGTCTTGATTAAAATAAACAGGATATAAAATATTAACATTAAAATGAACAATTTGAGAATGTTAATATTTTGTATTTGGTTTATTGTAATATTGACACTTAATATTTTGCCATTGGGTTTATTTAGTTTTGGCATCGGGATTAGTTTTGATAATTGGTGTATTGCAAAATTGGCTTATTTAATCTTTATCGTGTATGTAGGAAAGCCTACCTTAAGCCTCAAATAAAAAATGAAGCAAAAATACCACATACATATTTCATATTTGTCATATTTTTTAACGCGGAGTGATCAAATTTTGACATGTTGACACTTTTTATTTTCATACCAGTTACTGGCATTTATATACCTTCCACCTACCTATGCATTTTTCATTATTTTGACATTTGTGTAATTCTAGTTTTTCTAGTTTTGGTGTCGAGTAGGTTTTAGTTCGCATTCAGTTGCAAACCAAAAATGTATAAATAAAATTGTTAAAATAAATGTTTCTTTATAAATTTCAAAACAGTACTTACTTAAGAAAAATACCTCATATTTTGATTATTTGTAAAAGCAATGAGACGTGTGACACGTCACAAGAGTTACTATTATCTTAATTTTGGTCGGCGAATTGTCAAATGTTGACAATTTGACATTTTCTTAATTTTCATATTGGTTTAATTCTAATTTTAGTGTTTTGTATTTTAACATATAATACTTTGTTTGCAACAACAAACTTCTAAACAAAGTCTATCATCGTTAAGTAGATAATTAAATTAAGTTGATAGTGATTTTACTTAGCTATTAAAAATCATGGCTATGTACCGACGAAATCATCTGCTTACTTTAAAATATTGAAGAGGCAAATGAAAATGAGTCAGAAATATGTAATTCTATAAAATAAGGTCAAGTACACCATGATAAAATCATCCAATCTTGAAAATCCAAGACTGGACGGGTCTTTATTCTGTAATTAAAAGAACTTATCGCCACAATTACAACTAAATCATTTTTCAAATTCTTAAAACAGTATGTATATGCTTATATTTTTGTATGGCATTAATTGGTCAACACATTAGATGCTTATAGATGCAAATCTCCTTAAAATAATTAGCATCTTATTTCCCAAAACCAAGTGGTGCATAGATACATGCACCCTTACCATGCAACCCTTAGAACGGTTGTAAATAAGATTATTTTTATTTTATCTTCTTATTAGACTTGACTAACCAGATTTTAATCAAATATATTAATAAAGTTTCCACATTGATTTGTTTTAAAGTTAGAAGACAATTATTCGGATTTGAAAGATTGAAGGTTATGGTTAAATAGCCGATTAAAAGTTTTCTCTAAAATCAATAATAATGTAGTGGGTCTCACGTTGGAAATCCAGTTCAACATTCTAAACATAAGTGGTAACATAGGAAAGTAAACTACTGCCGAGTGATTATTTTAATTTCAGCTCTTGTTATGCATAGAAATTTAAATGGTCACTCGGTATAAGGTTTGCATTACCCAATCCCTGCTGTACTAATTTTCCGACGTGACATGCAAAATGAGTGAAATTTTGCTTTACTTTTTTTAAAATAATAATAATAACGGGGAATATAAGATCTACTGAAATGCATGTTTGCAAAATACCAGACTAGGCTTCAAGGCTTCATGCAATGTAGACTTTAAATTAAAAAAATAGGCGATTAAATAGGAGATATACGCAGTGCAGGATTTACGCATATGCTACACACGCTGTAGCTTAGGGCCCCCACTTTCTTGAGGGCCCCCAAAAAAATTGTCCGAGTGAGCAATTGTCATATGCACTTAAATATACTGTAGCATTATGTGTCCCAATTCCGCACGTCCGGACCTTACAAATGAGTGCAAAATAGAGTTTACAAAGTGTAGAGGCCAGTCATATGATATTGCTATGTCTGGCAAACACAAGGGTATGCAAGAAATAATATTGAAGATTACAAGTATACTAGGTATATTCCATGTGCTGGTCATTCCCTGAATCTTGTTGATAGATCAGCATTTGACTGTTGTTTAGATACAGTAAACTTTTTTTGGAATTGTTCCAGAAATATATAATTTATTTTTTCATTTACACATAGATGGGCAGTACTGTTGTCATTCTTCAAAAATGATTAAAAAAAGTCGCAAAGTCTTTGTCAAAGACTAGATGGGAAGCACATTCAATGGCTACAAATGTAATACTTGGTAGTTATGATGGAATAATTTCAGCATTTCCTCAGCTGCAAATTGATACTACAGAGGGAGGCGAAACAAGAAATAAAGCCATAAATATTTGGAATAAAATGGAGGAGTTTAAATTTATGGTAATGTTATATTTGTGGAGTTACTTGCTGGATGAATTTCACAAGAGTAGTCTGCAAGACTGCAAGGCCCCCAAATTAGCCTAGATGTATGTAGGAAATTGTATGCTTCACTTTCGGATTTTGTTAAAGGTTCCAGGAATATGTTCGATCATTTTTCAGAAAAAGCAAAGGCAAAATTGCCTGATGTTGATTACAATAAAAGCAGATATAGAAGAAGACATATCAATGATGACGAAGATGGTGCTTTAGAGAACCTTGAGCCAAGAGACAAGTTCAGAAATAAAACATTTATACCTGTCATGGATGCATTAGAGTAAAGTCTGGCACAGAGGGCCTCAGTATACAGTGATGCTGCAAAATAGTTTTCATTCTTAACAAAATTAGAACCTACAGAAGAAGAGATTTGTGAAGGAGTTAGTGTTTTTTGGCAAACATATCCTGAAGATGTGGACATGAATCTTGTAGCAGACGTCAAGCATTTTCATCAATTTGTTAGACATAGTACAGCCTATGGTTCAGCGGAACATGATAGTCTGACACATCACGATCTGTATAGGGTACTATTTAACGATCTTGTCCACTCAGCATTCCCTAATGTAGAAGCAATTTTGAGACTGTTTCTTAGTATGATGGTTGCAGATTGCTACGGAGAAAGATCTTTTTCTCAGTTGAAGAGGATAAAAATGAATTTAGATCACCAATGACTCAAGATAAATTATGCTCCCTCAGTCTCATGTGCATATAAAGTCACAAACTAAGCAGTTCATCATTTGATGATGTCATCATTGACTTCGCTCTGGTAAAGACAAGAAAGAAAATATTTTAGTTTAATATAATGCCTTAATCCCTATGACATGTTTTAAGATATTAGATAATAAACTTTTGTAAATTGTGCCTTTTAAAGGAACATTTCTTTTTACCAGAGTTTGCATTTTTAAGTTTGTTATGAATAAAACTGATTTATTATTTATTATTATTTATATTATTTATAAAGTGAAAGATTTATTATTTCACTATCTATATACTTCTTAATTGTATTTCAGTCTAACCCTCTAGGTATCCGAAAATCATATTTGGCACTGACATAATATCTGGACTTGAGGCCCCATATCTCAAATAGCTTAGGGCCTTATCAACTCTAAATCCGGCCCTGCATATACGTACAGTCATGCTCACATAAATGTAGTAAAAGCAATTTAGATACACTAGCAATTTTATACAGCAAAGTTTGTACTAGTTTGTACTAGATTTATGTGAGCATGACTGTACCTGTGTCTTGGACTAAGGAACTTAGTTGCCCGAGGAGATCACAACTTCTAAACAGTAGTTCATTCGGACCGAAACTGGAGCCTAGATAGGCAAAATTTTCATACTTCATTGCTCCATGACTACTGTAATTTGCAACAGCAACAAAACTGGCATCAAATTAGTGGTTAGTGAAACACTTTTTTCACAAAGACATTTATTTAACTAAATGTACATTTCGGTGCGACCCCTTCAGTAGCAAAACAGTACTCACATCATATGGGCCCTTTTGAATCGTTGGGTAATGTCAATTTGACTTTTTTGATTTATTGAACACTAACAGTAGTTAATTGCCGTTTCTTGTATTTCACGGCATGATTTATTTATTAATTGCGGTGCCCATTAATTTGCCGGTTCACTTTGAGCTTTAAGCAGCAATTTGTAACAATTAATGCTGGGAGCTTTTACGCTAGAGCATATCTGAAATTGTAGGCCAGATATGTAGATGTGCCACGGGCCATACATCAAAACGAGGAATTTGGTGTGAGCCTCCGCGGTGGTCTGTGTTATTGTTGAACAATTTTAATTTTGTTAATTAACGCCATGTTCCAAATTAGTAGTAATTTTTTAGCAAATTATGAGCGCTACTTTGGATCATTCCCGGCAGAATATCTGTAATGATGCCACAAAATGGTTAAGATTTTAAACCCGTTATCCTAATTACTGCCCGTTATTTGAGGATACGCATGGGCGTGTATGGACATTTATGCTAAACAAATGTCTTTGTTGTTTATGGATCTCTTCTACGCGCTCATTATGTGCTATTATATTTTGTAACAAAGTGCAGTGATATTTTATATGCAGCACTTGGTCAGTTGATGGATTACCGGGCATTTTTACAGTAATTCCGTCAAATCTCTTTAGCTCATTTTGTAATTCCTAAGCTGCTACTGTATTTTTTCGTCCACGTCATTAAAAAACTGTGTGATAAATTCGAATCGAAACGCAGATGGGTACAAAGAAATTCCACGTTTCGAGGCCGGTCGACGTGCACCATTCCGTTTCTATCTCTTTCCTCACTCTCGCGCGCACACACACACTCTCACATCCACGTAGGAACATCTATAATGGCCTTTTTTCTCGGCGGCATTTTTTCCATTCATTCTACCTGGCCTGGGACCTGACACGGCCGTTTTTACGAAGCCCGAGATCGTACACAGCGTAGAACTGCATGAACTAGTCGAATCTCTCCGCACGAGAGGGCCATCTAAACCCCAAAATTTAGTGAATGGCGCACTCGAATGTATGTCCAATTGACAACTACTTAAGAGCTTCAAAGGCGAGTTGTCCAGTGGTGATAAGAGGCGTAGACATTTCCAATAAGATAAAAATAGTTATTTCCACTTTTATTGCAATACAATAACTACAAAACTCCCATGCAACTTTCTTAATAACCAAATTCCTTAATTACATACATATTGGGGTATATACTCCTGTGGAGTTTTTTATTCGTTGGTTTCCATCCCTTTTTTTGTGGCATCGTTTTCACTCTTTCTCCATATATGCCCTAGCCATCTTATCTTATGTTGTTTTATAATTTTTACTATTGTTTCCCCTTGTAATTCTTCTGCTATTTCTCTGTTTGTCCTTCTTCTGAAGATTCCATCATCTATCCTTTGTGGTCCGAGTATGGCTCTCATGATTTTTCGTTCGAAAACCTCCAATCAATTTTCGTCTTTTTGTGTTAATGTAACTGTCTCCGCGGCATACGATATAATTGGCCTTATTAGTGTCTTATATATCTTAATCTTTGGGTTTTTGCGAAATTGCTTAGTTTTGATTGTTCGTATATTTGCATAGAATGCTTTGTTGCCTACTATTAACTTTTCCTTAATTTCGTTGTCATTTCTACCTTCGTGTTGTATGGTTACTCCTAGATACCTGAACTCCTTGGCGCATTGATAGACGTTTTCTCCTATTTTGAGTACTTTTCGTTGGCCTTTTGCCGTTGTGGTCATTAGTTTTGTGTTCTTCGCATTGATTTCTAACCCAATATCCCGGTTTTATTTTATTATTTCTTCAAGTGTTTCCTTTAATAGTGACTGCTGCTTTGATATTATTGTCAGGCAATCTGCATACGCTACAAGTTGTGTTCCTCTGTTTCTAATTGAACCTTTGTTTATGTTTCTTACATCATGGTCTAGTGCCATTGTAAACAATGTTGCTGATAAAGTATCGCCCTGTCTTATGCCTTTGGTAGTTACAAATTGTTTTGTCTCGCCTCTTCTAGTTATCACTGTTGCTTTTGTTCTTGTGGTTATCAGTTCTAGGAGTATCTTTATCTTCTCAGGTATTTGAAGCTTTTGTATGATGTTAATTATCTTCGGTCTATTCAGTGAGTCAAAAGCCTTTTTAAAGTCAATAAACATAAGGTGTACTTTTAGGTTGTATTCATTTGTTTTTTCAATTATTTGCTTTACTATGTGTATGGCGTCTGTTGTTGATCTGCCCTTCATAAACCCACATTGGTATTCTCCTATTTTGATGTGTTTCAGTAATTGTTTGTTTATTATTGTTGTTAGTATTTTGTAGGCTGCATTTAATATCGTTATACCCCTATAATTATCGCATTGTCCGATATTTCCACCTTTGAAAATTGTCACAATTCGTCAATTTTCCGATTCTTCTGGCATCTCTTCTCCTTCCCATATCGCCTTTATTATGTTGTGCAGGAATTTGCATAGGCTTTCTCATCCATACTCTATCATTTCATTGCTGATCTCGTCCTTTCCTGCAGCTTTTCCGTTCTTCAGACTTTATCGTTTCGCTTACTTCTTCTATTTTGGGGCCTTCTATGTTGTTTGTATGTAGTTTGTGATTCCGTGGGTCTGGTCATGTTTAAGTTTTTCTCTGTAAGCATGTCTTCAAAATATTTCCTCCATGTTTCTTTTTTTTTCTTCTTCATTTTCGGCCATTTGTCCATTGCGATTTTTTACTCCGCTTTTGATGGTATTTCTATTCTTTGCACTGAGTGCGTTTCTTTGCTTGTAGAACTTTCTGCTATTGTTGCTTTTATTCTCCGATTCTTATCTAGCTATTCATTTCTATCTTTTTTTACCACTCTATTTGCTTTTCCTCTTGTGTCGTTGTATTTTCTCTTGTTTTCTTCAGTTTGATTCCACATGTATTTCGTCCATGCTTCGGTTTTCTCGCCTACAACTTCCTTACATTTTTCATTCCACCAGCCTTTATTCGGTGCTAATTTAGTTGTTCCCAAGACACTATTCGCCGTATTGTATATTCCATTTTTTACCTGCCTCCATTGCTCTTCTATATTAGTTTACGGTTCAGTTTCTCCTAACTCATCCTTTAATTGTTGTTCGTATTGTAGTTTTTCTACATTTGTTTTTGTATTGTCGCTACTGTTGTATTGTCGCTACTACCATATAATGGTCTGTATCTGCACATGGTTCGCGTTTAGTTAATGCGTCCTGTATTATTGCTTGTCTTTTCTTTGAAATTAGTACATGGTCGATTTAATTTTCGTAATTTCCATTTGGGGCTCTCCATGTTGCTTTCCTTCTTTGGTCATGTGTGAATTTCGTGCTGATTATATATAGCCCAGCTGCTGCTGCCAGGTTGCATATCCTTCCTCAATTGTTATTCGTTGTTTCGTGTATCGTCTTTTTTACCTGCTACCTCCTTATTGTAGTTTTCTGTGCCAACTTGGGCGTTGAAGTCTCCGACAAGTAGTATTGTGTCTTGTTTTGGTATTTTTTGTATCGTTTCTTTTATTTTATCGTACTTCTTGTCCTTTTCTTCCTCGTCTGCATTTTCTGTGGGGGCATATGCATTAATAATTGTTGTTTTATATGGTCTTGTGTTTATTCTAATATACGCCAATCTTGAGTTAATTGGGCTGTATTCTATTACTTCGTTTTCTAGTTTTATGTTGATAAAAAAGCCTATCCCATTTTTTCCTTGTTTTTCGCGTCCAGAGTAGTACATTATGTACTTGTTTTTCATTACTTGCCCTACTCCTTTCCATCTTATCTCTTGGATAGCACCTGTTATTAAATAGTAT
Source organism: Othius punctulatus (assembly GCA_951805005.1). NCBI lineage: Eukaryota > Metazoa > Arthropoda > Insecta > Coleoptera > Staphylinidae > Othius > Othius punctulatus. The sequence goes on from OX638142.1 coordinate 30,591,777, forward strand.
TGCATTTGGTATCTCTTCCATTTTCTCAGGTTTTAGCATTGCTCGAATATTCCATGTACATAATTGTAATAGTTCTTTGCGTTTTCTTTTGTTCTTCTTTTTAATGGGGCTGCTTGTTGTTCCTTTTATTTTTTTGCTGCTTTCGGGTTAAGCTCATCCCAACTGTAGCTTTTCCCATTTACTATGAATTTCTTGTAGCCTACCTTCATTTTTTCCCCCTTATTTCTCTTCTCTTTTGCCACTTCGATTATTTGCTTTTGAATCCCCATTTCGTTCTCTGTCTGCTCACTGTCTATGTATATGTCCGATCCTTCTAGTTTTCTCTTGTTCTGCATTATTGCCTTCTTCTGCACCCATTCTTCTACCTTTGCAATTGTTGTTCTATCGTTTATCTTGGTTGCCTCAACGATTTTTAGTTCGATCTTGAGTTTTTCCTTTATATACTTTTCTATATTTTCCTTAAGGTCCGACTGTTGGAAGTTGATGTTTTTAATTACCACGTAATTTCTTTTCTCCTTTTTTCCTTTCTTTCCATTACATCTTCTAATTTTTCGATGCGTATTTCTAGTGTCTCTTTTTCCTTATTCCATTGCGCTTCTTATGTCTGGATATCCTCCTGCATTTTGTTATTTCTTGTTTTAAGTTGACCGTTCAATTTTTCTACTCATCAAAACCTTTCTTCATCTGGGCTTCTAAATTCTGTACAGCTTCCAAAATTTTTTCCATGTTTACTTCAGCTTGTTTTATTTCACGCGTGTTTTTAACTTTATACTTTTGAATAGTATCTTGTTCCGGCGATTTTTCGAAGCTTGTATCGTGTAAACTTCGCTTGTAATTGCCATTCCTGCCCATTCGGTTGCCCAACGCAAGGCAGTTTTCTGCTTTATTTGTTTTCTGTATAGCCGCTTCTGCTATGTGCTTTTACTGTTCGTTGTGAGCTGCGTAGCTTAATTATATCCAACATATTTATAACATACAGGGTGTCTCTAAATTTTGTGGACATGGCTTAACCACAGATTACTGGGATAAAAAAACGGTTTAATAAGACTTATCTATATACAAATGCGTTTCATTTAGCCAGTATTCAGCTTCAAAGTTAATTAAAAAAAAAAAAATTGCTTATATAACAAGAGAACGTTTACATTGATTTGGATGTTGTTTGGTATCACACTCTGTACGGGTATAACTCATATTTTCACATAATATTGTCTTCATTTGATCCCAGCAATCTGTGGTTAAGCCATGTCCACACAATTTAGAGACACCCTGATTTTATTTAGTAATGGTGAATTCTCTCCAGTATACATAAATGTCTTGAATGCAGAAGAAACGTAAGTACTTTTAATATAACTTGATCATAAATATTTGTGTTTTACAACGTTGATTATTTAAGGAAGAAATCTATATTTTATGACCTACTAATCATTTGCACAAATGAGTTAAAAAAGGTAATATATAATTTGGACCTGACTGTGACCGACGATTGCAGTGTACACCACTCTACAACCGTAAATCGAGTAAAGTTAAACACCAATCAATGCAAAACCCAAATATCTTTAGTCGAGGTGCAAGTATTTAGAAATCATCTAGAAGCGATTAAAACACGTCCTGTTCGGTTCGACCAGACGGCGAGAGCTCGATTTTGCGATAAACCCCAACAAAACGGATTTTCAATTTTACACGTAGATACTCGTAGATTGCGACGCGCCGATAAAAAGGGCCAATTAAAATCTTCAATGGCCTGCCTTCATCTGGCCCGAAATTTGATTAGGGGCGGTAATTAAAACGACGGTACGCCGTTGTTCGTTCGCCCTGCTCGGCTGCCGAAGAGAGGAAGCCCGCGTGATCGTGAAAATCAATTTGTGCAGCTATGCGGTACTTCAAAGCGACATAAACGAATCGGGAAACCTTAAAAAAGGTGGCCCAATCAATCGGTGACGGCACTAAGGGTCGATAGGCCTGATTGCTTACTAGGGCGAAGATTTTAAACGCGTTGTGACTTCCAAGGAGACGAGAAGACGTAAACACTTGAGAGCAAATTGAAATTTGTTTGTATCCGTTGCGTCGTGTGATGAAGGCCTTCTTTCTATCCACTGATAAATTTGCGAAAAATTATACCATGGTTTAAGATACCAACAAGCAGATTAGACACGCATTGGTTTGTATTCTTCTTTTCTATGGGAATGTATATGCATCTATGCCAAAGATAACTTATCCTCAACTTAGGAAAGACCTATCGCAAAATATTGAAATTGAAGTTTTTTTTGCATCTATTGCGTTGTATGATTAAGGCCCCGTCTTTCTATCCACTGATAAATTTGCGAAAACACATATCATGGTTTAAGATACCAACAAGCAGATGAGACAAGCATTGGTTCGTAACATCCTTGTCTATGTGTATGTCTATGCTTCTGTGCGAAAGATAACTTCTACTCAACAAGGAGAGACCGACCAGAAATGCTGTAATTGAAGAAAGCTAATTTTTTTTGTAATAAAACTTGTTTATATTTTACCTACTTGTGGTCTATTTATGATAAGAAATATACAGTGTGTCCACATATTGATCTCAAAATACGGAAAATAAGTAAAATAGGGAGAATTGCAGCATTTTTGCTAGTTTGACTAAGTAGCAGAGACTACAAACGATTCGCATTATCTATGGATTATAGAAATTACAATTGATTGAAGATACGAAAATTTTCTGTACATTGTCTGATTCCAGGTTTTTAATAAAATTTAAAAATAATCTATTTTTATTACACTTTTGCGTGTGTACATATTTATTTCCTATTGAAGAACGACTTTTTGCCGCTTTGGCTAATTACCATCTGCAGAGAATGATAATAATCTCATCACCAGACATAAATACATAACAACCGATCATACATGAAACACAATCACCACGGATGGACAAGATACAAAAAGGTGACAGCGCTACGATCTGTTTTGATCGTGACCAAGTAATGGCGAATTATATAATATCTATTTATGGTATACGTGAATTAAGTCGAATTTTATCCACGAAAAAACAGTTTAGCGCAAGAGGCGAAGCGAGTGTGATAATGTTTTCGAGTGGATACAATTGCTTTATTCACGTGTATCATACAAGATTTTTTCCAATTCGTTATCAGAATTGAAGAATTTGCGTGAAGTATCACATTGTCAGGTGACACTTTCGAAACGAAAATTTCAAGGATATTGCGAATTTACCTATTTTTTTTTTTTAATAGTTGTCAATGGTTATAGTGAATAAAGTAAAAATGTAAACATTTTATTCACCCATTCGATTAAAGTGTATTTTTAACGATGAGATTCAATATACATACTGAGCATTTTGTAGTTTAATATTTTGTCAGGTGACAACGAAAATTTCAAAGATAGTGCGAATTTACCTATTTTTTTACTTTATTCACGTTGTCAATGGTTATGGTAAATAAAGTGAAAATGTAAACATTTTATTCACCCATTCGATAAAAGTGTTTTAATGATGAGATTCAATATACATATTGAGCATTTTAATAATGCGAATTGGAAAAAAAAGTTACATACAAAAAGATCAATGTGTCAGATACATGTTCAGATAAGCTATAATAAATAATCTGCTGTTACGTTCTTCGAAATTCAATATCATCCCATTTCCCCGGTTCGGATCGTTTACACGCTGTACTAGACTGTATTCTGCAACATTATCGCATAGAAGCAATCCGTCATAGATGAGAATTTTATTTCTAACGATTTCGCTTCAACCTTATAAAGTAATAAATCGGTAAAGTTATTCCAAAGAATGCACAATTTAATGAAATATATCCTTGCTCTTTACGTTTTTCGATTGCAGATGATTTTTAATGCAATTATCATTTTTTAAATTGTATTAAACTTGCTCATGTTGCTTTATTTTCAACAGAATGATATACTTTCTTTGTTGCTTTTTGTTGTGTTGTATATGTATAATTACCATTTCGAAGCGATTGCATTTCGCGAGCTCTGTGAAGTTAGCACCCCCATGTTGGAATTTAGAAATGAAACCTATGCCATAATTTTGCCCACATTATGCCCAGTATTGCCCAGTAGTTATTTCATTTTGCCCAGCTCCCGTTAACTCATAAGTCAATAGTCAGATTTCTATGGCGTGGCACCCCCATGAGCGAGTTCGAAATAATAACATATGCCATAATTTTGCCCACATTTTGCCCAGTATTGCCCAGTAGTTGTTTCGTTTTGCCCAGCTCCCGTTCACCCGTAAGTCAATAGTCTAATTTCTACGGGGTGGGACCCCCATGACCGATTTCTAAGAAATAACATGTGCCATAATTTTGCCCTGTATTGCCCAGTAGTTGTTTCGTTTTGCCCAGCTCCCGTTCACCCGTAAGTCAATAGTCAAATTTCTACGGGGTGGGACCCCCATGAGCGATTTCTAAGAAATAACATGGGCCATAATTTTGCACACATTTTGCCCAGTATTGCCTTGTAGTTGTTTCGTTTTGCCCAGCTCCCGTTAACTCATAAGTCAATAGTTGAATTTCTATGGTGTGGCACCCCCATGAGCGAGTTATGCCATAATTTTGCCCACATTATGCCCAGTATTGCCCTGTAGTTATTTCATTTTGCCCAGCTCCCGTTAACTCAATAGTCAATTGTCGAATTTCTATGGTGTGGCACCCCCATGAGCGAGTTCGAAAAATTAACATATGCCATAATTTTGCCCACATTATGCCCAGTAGTTGTTTCGTTTTGCCCAGCTCCCGTTAACCCGTAAGTCAATAGTCTAATTTCTAAGGTGTGGGACCCCCATGAGCGATTTCGAAGAAATAACATGTGCCATAATTTTGCTCACATTTTGCCCAATATTGCCGTGTAGTTGTTTCGTTTTGTTCAGCTCCCGTTAACCGATAAGTCAATAGTCGAGTTTCTATGGTGCAGGACCCCCATGAGCGATATCAAAGAAATAACATATGACATAATTCTGCCCACATTTTGCCCAGTATTGCCCAATAGTCATTTCTTGTTGGGCAGCTCCCGTTAACCTATAAGTCAATAGTCGAATTTCTATGGTGTAGGACCCCCATAAGCGAGTTCGTAGAAATAACATATGCCATAATTCTGCCCACATTATGCCCAGTATTGCCCAGTAGTTGTTACGTTATGCCAAGCTCCCGCTAACCCATAAGTCAATATGAACCCATAAGTCCCGCTAACCCATGAGCGAGTTCGAAGAAATTACATGTCATAATTCTGCCCACATTATGCCCAGTAGTTGTTTCGTTTTGCCCTGCTCCCGTTAACCCATAAGTCAATAGTCGAATTTCTATGGTGTGGAACACCACCTATGAACGAGCTCGAAGGAATAACATATACCATAATTGTGCCCACATTATGCCCAGTATTGCCAAACCGAAGAATTTTTTTGTCCACGAATACGTGAGTAATAAAATAGCAACCATGATTTCAGGCATTGATAAATGAAAAAAAAATATATATATTTCAAATAAATTAGCTACTTCTGAATAGTTCCACTTTTGTCCAAGCAAAATGTATCCTCCACTTACGAATCAGAATGAATGAGTCAAATCCTAAAAACTTATGGGGAATTTCAGTGGCACTTCCAATTACGAGTGTAAGGAAAATAAATATTGGATAATTATGCCTAAGTTATATACAGTTTTGTCCAGTACTTGACTACATATGTTATTTCTTCGAACTCGCTTATTGGGGTCCCACACCATAGAAATTCGACTATTGACTTATGGGTTAACGGGAGCTGGGTGAAACGAAACAACTACTGGGCAATATTAAGCAAAATGAGGGCAGAATTATGGCATATGTTATTTTGTCGAACTCGCTCATGGGGGTGCACACCATAGAAATTCGACTATTGACATATGAGTTCACAGGAGCTGGGGCAAATGTAATAACTACTGGGCAATACTGGGCATAATATGGGCAGAATTATGGCATATTTTATTTCTTCGAAATCGCTCACGGGGGTCCCACGCCATAGAAATTCGACTATTGACTTATGAGTTAACGGGAGCCGGGCAAAATGAAATAACTACAAGGCAATACTGGGCAAAATTATGGCACATGTTACTTCTTAGAAATCGGTCATGGGGGTCCCACCCCGTAGAAATTAGACTATTGACTTACGGGTGAACGGGAGCTGGGCAAAACGAAACAACTACTGGGCAATACTGGGCAAAATGTGGGCAAAATTATGGCATATGTTATTTCTTAGAAATCGGTCATGGGGGTCCCACCCCGTAGAAATAAGACTATTGACTTACGGGTGAACGGGAGCTGGGCAAAACGAAACAACTACTGGGCAATACTGGGCAAAATGTGTGCAAAATTATGGCACATGTTATTTCTTAGAAATCGCTCATGGGGGTCCCACCCCGTAGAAATTAGACTATTGACTTACGGGTGAACGGGAGCTGGGCAAAACGAAACAACTACTGGGCAATACTGGGCAAAATGTGTGCAAAATTACGGCACATGTTATTTCTTAGAAATCGGTCATGGGGGTCCCACCCCGTAGAAATTAGACTATTGACTTACGGGTGAACGGGAGCTGGGCAAAACGAAACAACTACTGGGCAACACTGGGCAAAATGTTGGTAAAATTATGGCACATGTTATTTCTTAGAAATCGGTCATGGGGGTCCCACCCCGTAGAAATTAGACTATTGACTTACGGGTGAACGGGAGCTGGGCAAAACGAAACGACTACTGGGCAATACTGGGCAAAATATGGGTACAATTATGGCACATGTTATTTCTTAGAAATCGGTCATGGGGGTCCCACACCATAGAAATTCGACTATTGACTTATGAGTTAACGGGAGCTGGGCAAAATGAAATAACTACTGGGCAATACTGGGCAAAATGTGGGCAAAATTATGGCACATTTTATTTCTTAGAAATCGGTCATGGGGGTCCCACCCCGTAGAAATTAGACTATTGACTTACGGGTGAACGGGAGCTGGGCAAAACGAAACAACTACTGGGCAATACTGGGCAAAATGTGGGCAAAATTATGGCATATGTTATTATTTCGAACTCGCTCATGGGGGTGCCACACCATAGAAATCTGACTATTAACTTATGAGTTAACGGGAGCTGGGCAAAATGAAATAACTACTGGGCAATACTGGGCATAATGTGGGCAAAATTATGGCATAGGTTTCATTTCTAAATTCCAACATGGGGGTGCTAACTTCACAGAGCTCATTTCGCGTCAGGATTTTTCCTTCTATGGACTAGGCGCCACAAAGCTACAGCTAATGTAAAGAAAATGCTAAACCTGAATTTGTGAAAATTTTCTTTACAATTTTCTATTCCAGGTCTGTTTCTCGACACCAATTTCTCGAATTTTAATATAATTTTGCTTATAATCTCATTTTTGCGGCTGTTTTGACATTTTTCCATATCTGGCAATTATACAGATGTCATTTCGTCCTTATCGGGAATTAGCAAAGAAATGCAAAAATTATATAATTTATTGAAATGTTTTAACATTTCTTTGTATTCTACTTTTACAGATGGTCTATTTTAAGTATAATTATAAAACATAGTAAAGTATTAATTTCGTTTCTCTCTTGTATATGAATATTAGAGTAGCCTTTATATAGCTTTTTTACGAAAATTGAATTGAAAGTTAGACAATGAAAATTTCAAGGATAGTGCGAATTTACCTATTTTTTTTACTCTATTCACGTTGTCAATGGTTATAGTGAATAGAGTGAAAATGTAAACATTTTATTCGCCCATTCGATTAAAGTGTAGTTTTAACGATGAGATTCAATGTATATAAAGAGCATTTTAATATTGGGAATTGGAAATTAAAAATTAATTATTTTTGAATATGTGAAAATAGTGAAGCTTTGTTGAACGGGTAAACTACATTTCAACCATAGTAAAAACTATAAAGCGTATTGTAATGAGAAACTGAGGCAAAAAATTGAAAAAACATATTATTTATTTTCATTGCAAAAAATTTTATTAAGATAAGTTGTTCGGGGTCACCTCAAAACCCCGAACCCAAGGTTGGTTGGAAAGAAACAAAAAAATAAGTCTTACAATTTAATATTTACCAAGGCTAAGATGTAGTTTACCTATTCAACTAAGCTTCAGTAGCATCACATATTGCTTTTTTTTTAAATACACCGAAAATTAAAAAAGTTCCTGAGGTGTTACCATGTCAAATGAAACACACAGTATACCTAGAGTATATTTTTGTAGGAAAATTCTAGAAAAAAATAATTTCTTCAATATTTCAGTATCTCTCTCCTTCAACCATTCATTCAAGCTTCAATAAAAGAAGTTTTATATAACATCGCACTTAATAAATTCTCTTTAAATTGCAAATAGGTATGGAATTTTTTTTACCTAATTTTTTTATTTTAATTGTCATAGACTCCCTTCAAAATTAGACGTTGAATTATATGTTGAAACCTCTGGAATACGTGTATTAACTGGATTATTTACTTACTGGTAAAACTTGATATTCGCATTCTTCAAAAACGATTAACATTGGACCATGGAAATTTCATACCTGAAAAAAAAGAATAATATTAGTTATTTATAGCCTATAATAAAGAAATTACACAAAACTTGCAGTGCCTTTCATTCATATTAGAATATCCATGGGAAGTTAGTATTTAGAGGGTCATTTTCCCGGGTTTTTTTTGCTCCCGGTAAACGGGAAATTTATATATTTTTTCCGGGAATCTCATGCATAAAAAAATAAATTGAAGATAAAAACAAAAACTGAAAAATTTAAATAAAAAAGCTATTTTAAAAAACGTGGTTTAATTAAAAAAAAGAACGATGTAATTAATATTCTTCTTCTTACGATCTCTCCTTCCGAAGGCTGGCGATCCAAATAGCAAGCCTTATTTTTAACACTGCCGCACAAGATTTCGGTTGATGTGCAGCCAAACCATCGACGTAGGTCTTTAAGCCACAAGCTCCGTCTTCTGCCGACCAAATTAATATTAAAATCAGGTATTCTTATACTACTGTATTGTATAAAAAAGGCTTCAAAAAAGAAAGGCATTCCCGCGACATAAATCGCTCACAGATTATCTATTTTTGTGCAAATATTGACGATGCTGACAATACTCTTTCACTTTCAGTTGATGTATTTATCGTCATCATAGTTATCAATATCGTCATCAGAGCATTCCACAATTCTTCAAAATTCAAAAGTTTATAATGTTTCCAGTACTTTCAAACAGTTGCATTTCTTTTTGTATTTTTGTTGACGATGCTCTTCTCGCATAATGGTTTTTTTTAATTTTTAGTGAAGAATTTATGGCTCTTACAAATCTAGCGTTCAAGTCAGGAAGAGGTTCATAATCTTCTGGATCTGATGAATGTTCATCCTCTATTTCCTTATTACCACGTCTTTCTTTACCAAATATCCGAATAAACATCTTAGTGACAGAATCACAAATTGTCGTCTTAGAAGATAAAAGGAAAATGTTCTATATACTCTATTTTTTCTAAACTGGCGTTCACGTCATCAAACAGCTGTGTGATGAGGTTTTTTCGTATCAACGTGATTGTTTTTGAGAATATGCATAACAATAGTTTAAGAATCGAAATTAATCTCAGGATCATTTGTTACATAACACTGATCACCGGTGGTTATATATAGGTAATCGGTGTATTAACCGTGGACATAATTTTCGTCTGCCAATCATGTAATAAATCATGTTATGTTGGATGGCGTGATATTTTTTCGGCGACGATGCCAAATCTTTTTACTAACGCATGCTCATGCATGTGTGTATAACCAAACTTCTTTGACGTTTAACATGTTACATTTGATCGATTGTTACAATGCATATTTTGCCATTTTGATGTTAAACCATAACCACAAGATTGATATCTGTACGATAAACGGCAGAGAAGTCGACGAATTTGATACGAACCGCGCACTGTCGCACAAGATTGCTCGGGCGAAACAGCTGATTGCAGCCATTTTTAAATACCCCGGACAGCTGGCAACCTTGGAAAATTGTGTCATTATTATTATGATTATTATTTTGATGACGTGAACGCCAGTTTATGATGACGTGAACTGGCGTTCACGTCATCAAACAGCTGTGTGATGAGGCTTTTGCGTACCAAAGTGATTGTTTTCGAGAATATGCATAACAATAGTTTAAGAATAGAAATTAATCTGAGGATCATTTGTTACATAACACTGATCACCGGTTGTTATAAATAGGTAGTCGGTGTATTAACCACGGACACAATTTTCGCCTGCCAATCATGTCATAAATGAGGTTATGTTGGCGGCCATGATATTTTTTCGGCGACGATGCCACATGTTTTTCACTAACACATGCTCATACATGTGTGTATAACCAAACTTCTTTGACGTTTAATTTGTTACATTTGATCGATTATTACAACGCATATTTTGCCATTGTAGATGTTAAACCATAACCACAAGATTGATATCTGTACTATAAACGGCAGATAAGTCGATAAATTTGATACGAACCGCGCACAGTCGCACAAGATTGCACGGGCGCAACAGCTGATTGCAGTCATTTTTAAATACCCAGGACAGCTGTCAACCTTGTAAAATTGTGTCATCATTATTATGACTATTATTTTGATGACGTGAATGCCAGTTTAGAAAAATTAGAGTATAGTAGCAGAATCACAAATTGTCGTCTTAGAAGATAAAAGGCAAATGTTCTATATACTCTGATTTTTCTAAACTGGCGTGCACGTCATCAAACAGCTGTGCGATGAGGTTTTTCGTACCAACGTGATTGTTTTCGAGAATATGCATAACAATAGTTTAAGAATCGAAATTATTCTGAAGATCATTTGTTACATAACACTGATCACCGGTGGTTATAAATAGGTAATCGGTGTATTAACCGCGGACACAATTTTCGCCTGCCAATCATGTAATAAATCATGTTATGTTGGCATCGGCGATATTTTCTCGGCGACGATGCCACATCTTTTTCACTAATGCTTCAAACTTCTTTGACGTCTAACTTGTTACATTTGATCGATTATTACAATGCATATTTGGTCATTGTAGATGGTAAACCATAACCACAAGATTGATATCTGTACGATAAACGGTAGAGAAGTCGATGAATTTGATACGAACCGCGCACTGTCGCACAAGATTGCACGGGCGCAACAGCTGATTGCAGCCATTTTTAAATACCCAGGACAACTGGCAACCTTGTAAAATTGGTTCCATCATTATTATGATTATTATTTTGATGACGTGCACGCCAGTTTAGAAAAATCAGAGTATAGCAGTGGCTTTAATGTTAATTTTAAATAATTTTGCGAATGATAAAACATGTTGAATCCTTATTTCTTCTATCTAAGTCGACAATAACTCTAACAACTTTCTTGAAATATTGTCTTCATTTTGACGAAGCAAATGAAATTTAGTTTCGACTAATGATTTTAATCTAATTTGAAGCTTCTGGAATGGCTTAAGGGCATTCCATATATTTTGTAAAATAGGTTCACTTATTAGCTTATTTTCATGGAGTAATGAGAGGGAATTTAGTTCAATGAATCCATTACTATATGAATCACTAATTAATAAAAATATTTCGAACTTAGCAGTTTAGTTTAGCAGACTTAGTTGCAAACTTAGTTCTACTCCATGCTTTTCTTTAACGTCTTCTTGCAAGATCGAGTCTCTTAATGGGGAACTTATATATTTTTTATAATTTTTCGTACCATTTGTAATGCCGGTTTATTATCATTCACCTCGCATCTTCGGATGAAAGGATAATTTGGTTCTTCACCAGACACAGAAAATGAATCATTAGTTCAGGGAATTCAATTCAATGAATCCATTACTATATGAATCACTAATTAATGCAATATTTTGCACTTAGCAGTTTAGTTCAGCAGACTTAGTTGCAAACTTAGTACTACTCCATGCTTTTCTTTAACGCCTTCTTGCAAGATCGAGTTTCTTAATGGGGAACTTTTAATATATATATATTTATTTTTTTCGAACCGTTTGTAATGCCGACTTAATATCATCCACCTCGCATCTTCGGATGAAAGGATAATTTGGTTCTTCACCAGACCCAAAAAATGAATCATTCGTTCAGCTACTTTCGTTTTCACTTTCAACATAATTTTCATTTGTATTCTAAATTACATCAATAACTGCCAAATGTATTCCAATGGCGATAGCTTAATTTGATGATTATATATTCAGATAATCCTCCAAATTTGTCAAAATCATAAAACCACATCCAAATCATAAAATGTGGCATTGTTAAACGGTTGACACTGTTAAAATGTAGCATTTCTGTATTTTTCGCTTGTCATTTCGCGGGAATTTTAAAAGTTTTTTTTTCCTGGAAAACGGAAATACAAATCTTGAAACTAACACATGAAACATTACTTGTTATTGTGACTAAAACATTACACGATGGAATCGTGTGAATATGGCTGGCAAGTTGCAACGTGCAAAATATATTGATATACATGGGGAAATATTTATCCACCGTCAGTAACGCATCTAACACGAATAAGCCCTGCGACAACAATTACTAGAATACTGTTAGGGCCGGTATTACTGTCTTTGGTTAACTTTAATCGATGGCAAGTTTACATGACTCCCATTGTGCCTACAATGGTATCCAAGGATATTTGCCCCACATTTGAGCTCATCGGAGACCTTTATATTTGTGAAATATGTAGGAGTTTTTATATCTAGTAAATTTACGAATTTTGTAGTTTATATTAGTTCATTTGTGTTGACTTTACTACTATACTTTTTCTATAAGAAAAACATTATGTTTTTTTGCATTAGTTTTTAACAATATTAATGTTATTGTTTGCAATTGAAATATATTTAATAAAGGTAGAATATGCCACGCGAAAAAGGTCGAAACACTTTGCATCTCCCTTGCAATACAAGGGAGCATTTGCGTCCTAGGGTACATTAGTAAAGCAGTTTTCTTTTGGCCTAAAGAAGCTTCCCTTAAAATTGTTACACCTCATTATAAATCACTCTGTATAATTTTTGTATATTATTTCTAGGACATACGTGCTTAACTAGAATGCCATGACTCACAGTATAGTGTATTTTTAATTTCAGTCAACCTAGCAATGTTTACGTTTCGTAAACAATTTATCTCCCACACCAGCTTACACACCGCGAATGTTTAGTTTTATGCTGCAGTGCGGATCCGTTTTGTTCATCAGGACGAGCAATCTGAAAACTTTTCGCTTCTCCGCGCTGCAGCGGCAGGAATAATTGCAGGTTGGCGCATATCAAATGGCAGACGGTTCCATCGGAAACTGGATTACGTGGAATACATTTTCCCGGTGCCAATGCTCGAGAACGATACCTGTGCACAGGTGTAATTGTGTATGTTGGAATTTCCGATTTAGGAGGTTAACGCACTTGCACGCCTCGTAGTTCACGTCCGCGTCACGAAGATGATTTTTTTCGCCGAGCTATTCATGCTGCGATTGCGTGTGATTTACGTGTGTTTATAGTTATCCTGTTATATTTCAATGTGCATTGCATTTACATTTTTAATTAATTCACAAACTTAATCGCAGTAAATAATATTGGAATATTTAACAAAGAAACAGCCGTAATTATGGAAATGAAGTGTTTTTTGCATAGTCTATTGACGTTTATGCGTTTTGCTCAATGCCGAGGTGATATATTAAATTTATTTGTTTTTATTTACAAATACGTTATATTTATACTTTCTTTATGTAAGTATATGGGGATAGAAAGTTTGCGTAAACATTTTTTAATTCCAGATTTCAAAGGAAATATCCGTTTGAGGTTACCCGAGTCCATTAAGACTTACGACCATTTTTGAAAAAATGTCTAAGTATTTGTGTTTGCCTGACTATTGCACTTGTCACATTTACATTTACATTTACATCACACTGACGGACCAATGAAATAACCCAAATTTTAATTTGTCGGCCAATTAGAATCCACTTATAGTGATAATTGCTGTTGGACACTTATCACTTTCGAAGAGGTTAAGATTAGGGTTCAAGAGGTTTCTCATATTGTATGCCCAATCAATGCAATTTGGTGCATACTCGTAGTTTCATATAGTTACATTCTTTTTTTCATCGCAAAATTTTTCAAATTGTCTCCAAATATATTCTTGTGACTTTTTAGTATTCACTGGCGTGGAGCCAACAATTTCTTGCTTTATATTTGTAAGAGATTTGATACCGAATCGGTTGGAAGACATTTTTATATTATTTATTAAATATTTGTCAATGTCAATACGACACGTGCAATAGTCATGCAAAATATGTTTCGTGCATAGTTCCTTGGTTAGATAAAACCCGCTATAGTGATGCATTCGAGCTTGTTGCCGAGAAAATGTGCACGAGTGCGAAGCCATTTTCACGGTAACAAGCTCTCGTGCCACTATAGCGGGTATTATCGGCAAGTCACTTAATGCACACAATGCATTTAACATATTACTATTGATAACACGTGGACACGAACAGTAAAAACAGATCAAGATTAATAAATAAAATTTTGAAGTCCAGGGATAAAATCTAGGTATGAAAAGATTTTGGAAAACAATCGAAAACAGAAAATGAGTTTTTTATTAATAACTTTGACAATATGTATTGATATTTACAATTTTTTTAAATTAAAGTTGAAGAATAATCTTATACTGCATATCTTTTGTAGGACAGTAAAATAAATGAATCGATTTTAAATTTAGATTTGGACAAAACCAAGTTGAAATTGAATTTTTATAATTCTATTCATATTAATGTGGGGAAAGTCATGTGCTGTACATCAGATTTTTGATATGTTTATATTGACAATTATTGATTAATTTAAACAGTAGGTATTTAGAAATGTGCAATCGAGAAATTCAATGTATCTTATAATAAATAAATACAAGATATGTACATTAAAATCGAATTAATACTGTTAATTACACAATAAAGTTTAAATTTCCATCAATTTTCAGCTGACTTCAATGGAAATTAATTGTTGGCATAATTGTATTCATACTTACCGTTCTAGAAACTATTTAGTGCTATTAATATCATGTTTCTCCAATAGTCCTGCAAATTCCGGTTTTCCCTAGCTATTTAGAATGCTATTTCCACTTTCCGCGTGCAAACTGAAATGCCGGGATACCCACTATTTAGTTAATACAGATATTTGTTTCATCAGGATCAGGACGGATTGTTATTATAAAAATCTCATCCTAAAAATGAACCAATATGGTCTTAACCAATTTCAGCTGAGAAGAACGGAATCAGCCATGTTTTTATGTTTTTTATTTCTATCAGGAACCCCATAAACCTTTAATGGTCCATTAGCGTGGGACCCGCTGTATACAGGGTGATTGATTGGGAAATGCACATACAGCAATGGTAGATACGGTACACCGAGGTGATTCTAAATAAACTATATTTTATGGGTCTATCGTTCTTTATAACCAATATACAGGGTGTTTCATTAATATTGCCCATTTTTTCTATTAATCATAGCTTACGAACCACCCTATAAATGTTTGTAATATTTGGTACGTATGTTCATTGTTCACTGTAGTGTCGATTAACATAATAAATGAAAATCTTATCCGGCCTTAAAAAAAATAATAAGTAGGTTTCGACTCGAAACAAAACCAAGATATCAATATTTTAAAAGTTTGTTGGCATATTTGGAAAGAGCAGAAAAAATTAAGTAACACTGAATGTATTTGGTACTTCCGCATACAACTTTGTTACTTATTGTATATATTGTATACGTTGTTTCGAGTCGAGGCCGGACCTAGAATAAGATTTCCATTTATTATGTTAATCGACACTTCCGTGGACAAAGAACATACGTACCAAATATTACAAAAAAATATAGGGTGGTTCGTAAGTTATGATTAATTGAAAAAATGGGCAGTATTAATGAATCACCCTGTATATTGGTTATAAAGAACGATAGACCCATAAAATAGTTTATTTAGGATCACCTCGGTGTGCCGCATCTACCATTACTGGGTGCGCATTTCCCAATGAATCACCCTGTATAATTATATATTACTATACCAATAAATAAAATCAAACAATCATACAAGCAAGATTATTTATTTATAACGTTTTATTATTTTCAAAATGTTTAGGTTTGTTTTTTATCATTCATATTTGCATTACTTATTACTAAAACAGAATTTGGAGCCAAATTCGGAATGTATTTTTCATTTAACCATCCACGCATAGTTTTATGAAGAAAAAAAACACATACACTGCGTTTTCAATAAAATTTGTAACAAATTTGTCTCCTCATTTTTTCAAAATTTAACTTCATAAAAACTCGTTATTATTGACCAAGAAAAGTACAAAAGTATTTTCAATTAAATTTGCAACAATTTTTTTTAAACTTAACTTCTTAAGAACCCTTATTGCTGTCCCGCCAAGCAACCCGTGGCTGGACTGAGCCGACACTGACCCTTTCGATACTTGATTAATTTTAATTACGGCCGCCAACGCGGCGTGCACTTTTATGTCTGCTTTTGTCGGCATCCCGTCGCATCCGCGAGATTTACGTCCGGCCATAATTTGCCATCATTAGTACTGTTTTATATTAGATATGGTTGTCTTTAAAGATGCAGTGAATGTACGAGTGAACAGTTTTATGGGTACATTCCAAAGTGCAACGAAAATTGATCAGTGAATTCTCAGAGTTAGTCGGTTCGATCTCTTGTTCATATTTCCGCCGAATATTGTCTCCTTATGGCTATAATTCTTGAAAAAACGTATACAGTAGAAATTTGAAGAGGACCCGAAAATATCAATAATAGTCCAGTCAAATAAGGAAATGAAATAGAAACCCAAGCCAAAGCTAAAGTAAAATATTGTAATTTGGTTCTTCATAATATTTTTTAAATTAAATTTTACTGATAGGTATCCGAATCTGTTCATAGATTCATAGATACGTTCATAGATCATAGAAGCGTCAGCTTAAAACTCTCACAATTTCTCAAACTGAAATTGATAGAATTAATTTTCACAAAGAATAATGGTATCATTTTTATTATAATCATTATAATAATTATTATAATCAATGATGACATGATATGAAAAATGATAGTAGTTTTATTTTATTTTTTTCATTCTAAACCACTTTGGTTTCTGCCATGGGTGAATGTGAAAAATAATGAAAATCTTTACAAAAAAAAGGGAATAATTTACAATAAAAATAGATAAATACACTTACGATAAAAAGTAATTAAAAAAAAAACGTTAGGCTTCTACAGTCATTCAGGTGTATCTGACATTCGAATGTTATGCTGTCAAGTATCGTACACGTTACTGCTAACGTTTTATGATACGCAATACATCTGATTATGTTGTCAAGTTTAAATTTAAAAAAAATAACTCGCTCACGTTTAGATTTTAAACAAAAATTGTTTATTCAAAATAACTTAACATACATAAGGCAGCTTCACAATCGCCCGGGAACGGGAACGAGAAACTTAAAATATAAAATTCACTTGTAAACTAGCGCTGTCAATACCCGAAATTTCAAGGACCCGGGACCCGGGTACCCGGTTCTTGAAATACCCCGGTGTATTCGGAACCGGTTTTTAAAACCCGGATAAACGGATCCGGGTAATTTCAACCTTTTTTTTTATAAAATGGCCGGCGTTTATACACTTTTCTCGATTATCATTCTCGATTTCGGTTCTTACAACTCGAGTACACGGATCAGGGTATTCGGGTTTTAAAATCCGGTTCCGGGTACCAGGGTTTTAAAACCCGGGGAACGGGAATTTGTTATGCATGTTTAGAAGTGAATGAAATTATATCCAGGGCAGTTGTGGATGCCTACAAGTGAATGATATATTTCAACTTTCCCATTCCCGTTCCCTTCCCGTCCTGTTTTCCCGGGCGATTGTGAAGCCGTCTATACTTGCAAATGACTGCACATACGATGTATTTTCCATAAATGTCCATCCCATGCACTGTTAAATTACATGTGCGGTGCCTACTAACTTTTCTATCCATTTATTTCAAGAAATTTTGATTGGAAAATATTTCCCAAATATTAACTAATTCGGCCACGCCTTCGCGACTATTGCTTAGTTGACTAGGCCACACCCGTTAATTATTATTATCTTTTTATAATGAAAAAATATTCTTATTATTATTACATTTTATTTATATGTCGTTATTATTTTTAGTAAAAATTGCCAAAACTTAACAGTTTTCAGCTTGTTGGTTAACTTATGACATTCAAGCAATCAAGGTGGAACATGAATGCTATGAAGTAATAAGGCATGCAGGTGCCCAATATGTTAATTATTAATTTATTTGCGCCAAACTTATTGGCCTTGTTACACGCTGTGTTGAATCTAGAGAGCAGATAATGCCCACCATAATACTATCAATCTGGTGTGTTGCATATCATAAAACGTTAGTAGTATCTTGCACGTTATTGTTGTGCCTTTGTGACTTTTAGTTTTTTACCTTCCTCTGCAATATTCAGGTATTTTTCTTAATTAGCCAATAAGCCCGATTGGTAATCCATGTAAAATTATTAAAATTGACATATTTCTTTTGTTTTTGTTTTTTATACGATATTGACAATGACACCATTTTTAGTCATTTTGCTAATAAAATAAATATAAACTCAATCATATATCGATTTCCAATGCAGGTCAGTAAAACCATTTTTTTTTTATTTTCTCTGAAGAATTTTGTATTTTTTAGATTTTAAATAATTATGATTATGTTATAAATAAATTCTACTTATTAAACAAAACAAGTTTATTATGCGTATTTTTGATCCATTATACCTGAATGAAACTTTGAATTCAAAAATGCCATGACTTTTCCATGAAAAGCCATGAGGTATTTTAGTGACCCCTTTTGGTATTTCAAGTAAGTTTTTGGTAGCCCGACGGTTATCAACGAGATAGAACTCATTATCTTGTTAAAATTTTCACACATATGAATGTTACAGAAGAAATAGTAGGTTGTTCAATAAGTGAAGAAAAGAAAAGTGGTCGTTTTCTACTAAGTGGAAACCCCACGTATTCGTGTACTTTACGGAAAAATAATAAAATAAAATAAAAATTTGTCTTCTAATATTTCTTGTCACATACCTAAGCTATGTATATTTTGTGTTACATGGTAAAATGGCAACAAAGCATCGCAACGAGAAAATAAACAATTATCATTTTTCAAAATGAAATGGTCGTTACTATGTAAACATTTAAAGCCCATGGAGAAATCTGTTTCTGTGAAGAAATGTGTTGCTAACTAGAAAAGTATCATATTTCTTCACTATTTTCTAAATAGAATAGTGTACCTACTTAATGAAAATCAAGTAAATAATATATCATTCGGAAGTAATGCATCAAGGTATGTATGTCAAGCGTGTGCTGACATAACAAAACGTCAGAATTTTAGACGAATGTCAGCAACTTTCTTGGCCGACAGTGAAGCATCCATGATATCCAAGTGTTGACGACACACGGGGGGTGGGGTCATCAAACTGTGAGTTGCGGAAGCCTATGTCACAAAAAAGGTACATGTTCCACACGTAAGAAAAGTGATTATTGTTTATGTGGTTAGCTATGATGTAACTAACTGGTAAAGTAGCACATTTCTTCACTCATTTCAATTGAGTCACACGAAAAAATACGTTCTTTTTCATGAAGTAGGTATACGAAAAATATTTTTTGTATACAAAAATAAGCTAGCAAAGAAATACAAAAAGAACCAAAATATGTTAAGGAAAATCTGAAACCTTGCTATAATCGTGTAGTAAATAAAAATTTGTCAAATATTTATAATTAACGATTCCATAAGATATAAAAAATAGAAACCTAAATTGAATTATAGATTTTTTAACAAACTACCATGGTCTTCAGCGAGATTTGAACTGGGGACCTTTCTGGTGCGAAACGAGAAATTATAGAATTATCTGTTACTAATTCCTTTAGGCCTGGTCTATTCACATCCAAATAACAGTTATTTATCGTAAGTTGGTATTAAAAAATTAGTGCGTTTTTTTATTTCATTACCTAACTAGTTAAGTAATGAGTTTCATTACGTAACTCAAATGAATGTCAAATTCGTCATTTATCTAAGCAGTCGTAGATAAAATTACTTACGTGTCAGTTAACCTTACTTGATAGATTTTATCAGAGTTCCGCCTTTTCATCAATTCTGTCCAGTAGAGAATCCTGTAAGTAGTTACTGGACAGAAGCGAACATTTTCTGTCCATTAACTACTTACAGGATACTTTATATTACAGAATTGATGAAGAGACGGAACTCTGATAAAATCTATCAAGTAGGGTTAACTGTCATGTAAGTAACATACCCTTTACTTGGAGGTGAATAGACCGGGCCTTAAACTAATGTAGAATATACCAAATGGCATTTGTATGTGCATTAAACCCGACTAGTTTCTTTCTCTTCGATTCTGAGAAGATGGTAATGACGCCCGGGCGTCCGCGGTTGCTAAAGGTCATTAATCCTACAGATATTTCGTCTGCCGGTCGTACCGAAGCGAAGGGATGAACTCATTAGCTACGACCAAGGGTAATGGTAATCTTATTCCACGCTTGCGAAAAACCGATTTTGATGATGTTTCTTGGGATCCAAGAGAAGGAAGAATGGAAGCATACCCGTCAGGTATGCACAATACGCTTCAATTCAGAAATATGGCCTTAAACTTGTGCCGTTGTGTACTATCATAAATTATTTTCTTTTGATTTTAGAATAAATAAATAAATAAATCTGCTCTGTACAATAATAAGTGACATCATCTGTTAAAATGTGCGCTGTCGTAGTTATAGTGTTTGTGCTTAATGATGATTTCGTGAAAGTGAAGCAATAGACGACCGTAATTAGCCATAGCGGCGGAAGTAGTCCATCGTTAAACACATACAAAAATAGCAAATAGAGAAAAAGTACTAAAAATGGAGGGTATACTGTCCAACAAAAAACAGTTTGTTGGAGAGTCTTTGACCTCCACAAATGGACATCAAATTGTATTTGACCAAGAAAAAAAAAGAAGTGGCGTGACATTTTAAGTCGCCTTTTAGCGACTTATAGACTTTAAGACTTTTTTAGATGTTATTCGTTTCCTGGCACGCCAACATCTTCCTCTTAGGGGGCATAGAGAGGGGGTTTCATCAGACAATGGGGGGAATTTCTTAGAATTACTAAGTTAATCTATGTCAAAATATGACCCAGTGCTATGCATGTGCACAGTGCACATGCTAAGCATTGGACATGAGTGCTATGCATGTGCACAGTGCACATGCTAAGTATTGAACATGCTATCGCCTGTACAAAACGGAAACGAGAAGATTCTTATTTGTCCAAAGACATTCAAAATGCGTTCATCAGCCTTTTGGGAGAAGAGGTGAAATATAACATTGTGGACGACATAAAAAATGCTAAATATTTCGGAATTATTTTCGATAGCACTTCAGACATATCACATGTTGATCAGATGAGTTATGTAATCACATATGTTCATATTGAAATCGATCAAGTTGTAGTGAGGGAATCATTTCTAGGTTTCTTCCCTATAGCTGGAAAGACTGCAGTTGAACTTACTGAAAATATCCTTACGCAGCTAGAGAGTGATAACTTGGACATACATATATGTATGGCTTAAGGATATAATAACGCTGCAACCATGGCAGGAGTTCATGGTGGTGTACAAGCTAAAATCAATGAATACAATCATAAAGCGTTGTTTATGCCTTGTGCTAATCATTCGCTAAAATGTGCGCTGTCGTAGTTATAGTGTTTGTGCTTAATGATGATTTCGTGAAAGTGAAGCAATAGACGACCGTAATTAGCCATAGCGGCGGAAGTAGTCCATCGTTAAACACATACAAAAATATATGAAATCATTGAAAATTACACTTTAAGAATAAAATCCTATATATAGTATTTATGTGATATTTCCTGGCACAAGAGAAAATAGGGAAGAGAGGGGTAACATTTTTAGTTGTAGAGTCAAATTTGATCCAGCCTGTAACAAAACTGACATAACTACGAGAAAATTAAGTTAAGAAGTTTCTTAATTAAAGCATCATGACTTACAATTTTGGACATGGGTAATTTCTTGATTAATTTCACTCAATCTCGAAAATCGAGGGCAAAACTATTAGATTGTCCGAGCCGAGTTGCGGTGCTAAGATATGATTAAATACCGATGAGAACTACATGTGGAAAACGACTACAGTGCAGTGTATTTAGACACTTTAAAGAGACCATTTAAAAAAATAGTTGTTTAATATTAATTTGGACAGTATTTGTCAACATATAAAACGAACGGTTTCACGAATTTTAT
This sequence comes from Othius punctulatus, assembly GCA_951805005.1. Classification (NCBI taxonomy): domain Eukaryota; kingdom Metazoa; phylum Arthropoda; class Insecta; order Coleoptera; family Staphylinidae; genus Othius; species Othius punctulatus. Next base: position 30,614,128 of record OX638142.1, read on the forward strand.
TCTAGCTCGTAAGACGGCACTGGAACTAACACATACATCAGTCGCAATTGCTCGAATGGTGATTCCATATTTCATCGCGTTTGAATTATTTCCTTCTCAATTGCATTTAATTGTGGCATTATTATTTGATTTTGTCAAAATGACATTAATGTAAAAATGGGAGTTCATTTTGAAGCACGCTTCCAGTGGTGGCGGATGGGGGTGGGGGTTTTCCGCCCCGAGGGGTAACAATTCACTCGAGCGCGAACGAAGTCGGCGCCGGCGGAAGGGGGGAAGAGGCAAGTGATTTCAGCATCTCCACTCACGCCGTCGGCGTCGCTGCCGCACCGCGGCATATGTCAAATAATCAGTCAGTCAGTGTTAATGTTTATAACCGTCGCGTCGACCATCTTTGGCAATTTAACACAACACTTTATTGCGAGAAAATTAAAGCCAAATGAAGAGAAGAATATATTACGGTAGGCGAAAGTAGGTACTAAATATTGTGACGACCGTCGCCTCGAAAGTCATATTGGGTCAAGGTCAACCACCTGCTCGAAAGTTCGCGCTGTAGGTGAGTCATCACTCCGGATGTTCCTATCGCGATTAGCTGAAAACTCGAGGCCCTGTCTTCTGGAAATAGAAAAGCCTAGAAACACTTAGTAGGGATATAAAAAGGAATTAACTACGTGACCAGGCAGTCGGTACAAGAAGTTGGTCAGCGAAGAAAGCGAAACCAGATAGTGACTAACCGGACGTTGTTGCGAATAATTAGCAGTATAAATTGTAAATAGTAGTGATCATTATTTTTAATAAAAAACAGTAATTAGTGGTAGTACGAGTGTCATTAAATCTACGAACCCAGCCGGCCCAGGCTCGTAACAATATGTAATAAAGGAGTGAGTGAGACGGATAGTAGATAAAGCCTAGAGGTCAAGAGGTGAGTTTGATATGAACTACATACCTATTTTACCACAAAAGTCAGTCAAGTTAAATTATCGGTTTGGGCTGATCTGAATTTAACTTCCCGTCGATATTACAAATTGTATAATACAAAATTTAGCGAGAAAAATAACTGTTAAAGTTAACGAGTATTTATTTATGGATCTTTACAATATAAAACTTCAATATGAAGCGAAATAGACCTAGTGGATTCCATCGAAGACAAATCAAGAAATCGAAAGAACAATAGCGCGAATCTATATCAGGATCCATTTTTAAGCATGTAGCACCTTTGGCTTCATTGGTATCAAATACAACACAGCAAAGTGTTGAAAGTGACCTTCTTGATGAAATAGATGATGTTGAAGACATCATCTGGGATATCAGATATCTGGGAAGAGAGCCTCGAATACAAGACGAAAGACAAGATGGAGAAGATCAACATCAAGAAGGATATGACCAAGAAAAAGGACGGAATAGCAACAATGAAGAATAATCGGAGCAAATTGAAAATTATGAAGAAGAGCTACTTGATAATCACAAAACAAATTCATCTTATTTAACTCATTTCGAAATTGCTACTTGGCCAACACCAATGCCTGATGATTTGATAGTTGAAATTGTTAAAACGATAAGTGAACCCTATCGAAATAGAGATGGCCCATTTTTAGATACTGTCCAAAGATCTGGAGATAAAATAAAAGGAAAGAAAGAGCCGACATTTCAATTCAGAATGAACTTATAAAGCGTTACGAAATGGAGAAAAACTACTTAGAATATGGATGGTATACTCTCCAACAAAAAACAGTTTATACTGTATTTGATGCAAACTGTTTACGCACCATGAAACAAATCATCAGAGTTTTACCAACTGGTTTAATTCATGATGGAACCTAAATCCTGAAGTGTCTGAACATGAGAATTCTGAGAACCATCTCTCCTGTTTCAAAAAATGGAAAATCTTGGAAAATGGATTGAGGCTGCAAAAAACTAGTGACCATGAACATCAAATGGTCTTTGACCAAGAAAAAAAGAAGTGGCGTGACATTTTAAGTCGCCTTTTAGCGACTTAAAGACTTTTTTAGATGTTATTCTTTTCCTGGCACGCCAACATCTTCCTCTTAGGGGGCATAGAGAGGGGGTTTCATCAGACAATGGGGGGAATTTCTTAGAATTACTTAGTTAATCTATGTCGAAATATGACTCAGTGCACATGCTAAGAATTGAACATGCTATCGCCTGTACAAAACGGAAACGAGAAGATTCTTATTTGTCCAAAGATATTCAAAATGCGTTCATCAGCCTTTTGGGAGAATAGGTGAAATATAACATTGTGACGACATAAAAAAAAGCTAAATATTTCGGAATTATTTTCGATAGCACTCCAGACATATCACATGTTGATCAGATGAGTTATGTAATCAGATATGTTCATATTAAAGGCGATCAAGTTGAAGTGAAGGAATCATTTCTAGGTTTCTTCCCTATAGCTGGAAAGACTGCAGTCGAACTTACTGAAAATATCCTTACGCAGCTAGAGAGTGATAACTTGGACATACATCTATGTCGGGCTCAAATATATAATAACGCTGCAACCATGGCAGGAGTTCATGGTGGTGTACAAGCTAAAATTAAAGAACACAATCATAAAGCGTTGTTTATGCCTTGTGGTAATCATTCGATAAATCTATGTGGAGTGCGCTCTTTCGGGAGGGTTAGTTCAAGTGTAACTTTTTTCGGAACATTAGAAAGGGTTTACACGTTCTTTTCGTCAACCACACATCGATGGGAAATTATAATGCAAACTGTAGGCGTATCGGTCAAAATACTAGTAAAGACAAGATGGAGTGCTCATCACGACGCTGTTAAACCACTGAAAAATAATTTGGAGAAACTTGTATCAACACTCGAAGACATGTGCGATCCCAGCAGCGAAAACGTCGATACAAGAGAAGCAGCATCCACACTCTTACCAGCTTTGTGTGACTTCAGTTTTTTATGTTATCTTTCTTTTTGGTGTGAAGTCCTAGAATAAGTTAACCAGACAAAAGTATATACAAACATCTGGGCTATGGCTGGAAAGGTGTCATAAAGATCAAAGCCCCAAAAAATGTCTTCAAAGCCAACGTATTCAAATACTGTAAAGAGCTATTTAAATTTTGATAATGTGATCGAATATTTTAGCAAAATAAAGTCACGTAAGCACGTTTAGTGTTTGTTTTATTTTAGGGGTGCTCAATAGAAAACCGCCCCGGGTGCCAACCCATGCTACGCCGCCACTTCAATCAACTGAAATTTAAAATGTAGTCGTTTTCTACGATCCCCACTGTTACTGTTCCAGGGTAAGATCTACATGACAGGTGACTGAGATGGTGACGGTAACACATGTCACTGCATACTAATTGATACAGAGACGAGCATTATTCAGATCAGTTCTTTGTAGTGTGTCCAGTAACAAGAGTGACCCGCCGATGCTGATTCGCATTAATCATGTGTTTATTTTGTGATAACAAGTGTCATATTGTATATGTTTCCGGCTGCACCAGCCGTGGGTAATAAAAGGCGGGCGATGCGTATTAAGTTACCAATAATCCATAGCGGCTCGCGCGAAAATCGCAGCGTTAGCGGTTTTCGCGGGCGGTCAGTGTTCGCGCAGACGAGACCCACTGACCTTGACGGGAATTAAACAAATAACGGACATTCAGCGAAATTCGCGAGTTTGTTTTCAACACCGCCGAGCGACCCAGACGTTCGGCGAGGCCGCCACGTGCACGAAACGCGCACGCAGGGCGGACGGTGCACGAACGGGGTTAGTAGTAGGCTTTGGAAGGGTGCGACGCATCAACCCCATCCTGCAGCCCCACAGTAACTGCTGGAGACAAAAGAAGGCGCCCTCGTCCCCTCGATATTCGCGATTATGAAATGGTAATGCATTTTGGACGGCTGACTGGTTCCTGTTATTGCACTTGCGGGGAAGCTCCGAGGACGTCAGCCGTGAAACGAAGCGCGCTGGCAGAGTTTAGACAAAAATGTGCACACAACGCAACACACGCAAATGCGCCTCGTGTCTGTTGATTTTATGTTATTGTAGGCAGCCGCAATTAGAGGAAAACAAAGACTGCCGAAAGCCCCCAGTCCAGCACCTGCACTGTAGCTTTCGGCGCGCAATTTTCTACGTGAATTGAAATAAAATTCTATGAGCATAATTTCATGGCGAGGCCGAATTAAAATTTGAATATGCATCACTAATACGTATCATTATAACCATATTTTATTATTTCCACCATTGAACTTTAAATATGAAGGTGCATAAGAGCTTCGTAGCTGCATAACTGCCAATAAGTATTTTTATTTAATAATTAAAGCTCTCACGTTTTCTTATGGCACACGACTTGTGCGTCAAATTTGTGAAAGAAAGATTGAAAGCAGATAGCGAAACTTAAAAACATTTGGCACTCGGGAGAAAGCTCGCGAAATAAACGATCAAAGAAAACCGAAAATAAACACGAAATAAATAAAAATACAATAACCCTTTTAATAAATAACTACGCGTAATGAAATGCGAATATATCTAGGCGGAGAATTAGAACTTTTCTATTTTTTCTCTCCCTTCTCACATGGCCATGAGATATCGCGATCACTCTACACATATTATTGACGGAACCAACCGAGCGACACGACAGAGAATTGTGTACAACATAAATTGATTCAAAAATATTAGGAAAAACACAAATGATCAGTACCGAGTGATTCAAGTTTTATTACTATGGGTTTTTTAGGCATTTGGAGTTGCCCAAAAAATATGAAAATTTAGATTTATATAGGTCTGATACTAATCTACGGAAAGGTAGTTTGACTTTTTCAATATAATTATATAGACAGTTCTAAAATTTAAAAAAAAAACTCTTTTCGGGCAAAATTCTCTATCGTTATTTTTGCCCTAAACTGTTTTATCTTACTCATAGAACCCATTTATGAAATCAAAAATTAACGAAAATGATATGATTTCATTAAAGCATTTTTTACATTACTTACCAACTTACCAACTAACTAAGTCAAGAGCCCTACAAAGCATTGACCGCGCCGGTGCGGTTGGTACGTTTTATGACTTTTTATGATTCCGCCAGTCGCCCGTGGGTTGAACGGGCCTTGCAGGACCGTAATAACTTCTTATATTTCAAAAACTAACTTATTTTAGATTGTATGAATCGGTGATTAATACTTGGTGAAACATCTTTAAATTAGTATAAATAAAGCACTTTGTTAAGTTTCACTAAATTTATTAGAAAAAACTACAATAGTTTCAGTCTTGCGACCATTATCAAGAGCAAAATAAGATTGAATACAAATTCATTAAATGCGCTATTAATAATCCAATTGCTAGTCTAACATTATTAACACATTAAGGTACATTTACGAAAAGACGTACTTTAAATAATCCCATTGAACACTAGATTATTTTCGAAACAGATCTGGTCATTCACAATGTTCCCCTTGCTTTCTTAATTTCCAGAATTTGCAGGAGGTCCATTCTTCTAAGAAAGCAACGGGGAACATTGTGAATGACCAGATCTGTAGAAAATAATCCAGTGTTCAATGGGATTATTGAAAGTACGTCTTTCCGCAAATCTGTTGTGTTTATTCACATGTCCACTATTCTTAAATTCTCATTCATCCGTAAACACTTTACGAGAACAAAAAAAATGGGATCCACTTGAATCATCTCTTCGGCCCGACGGCAAAAAGTAACACGATTTTCAAAATCTTGCCCGTAAAGTTGTTGGTGCAACTCGATGTGATAATCGTGATATTTATGTTTCGATAAAATACGACTCACGCTACTTTGGCTTATTCCGGTCTCATCCCTTATCTTTCGTGCGCTTACTTGAGGATCATTTTCCACCATATTTAAAACAATAGCTTGATTTACTTCGTGGCTAGTCGGTACATTTTTATAGCTTTTCTTCTTATGACGAAAACTTCCGGTCTCGGTTAACTGTTTAATTAACCTGGCAAACATTTTACGTGTTGGATGTGGAGCGGGAAATGTTTCCGAATAAACTCTAGTGACTTCCAATGGGTTTCTACCACATTCGCCATAAATTAGCAACATTTCCACTTTTTCATTGAACGAATATTGAAAAGGCATCTTTTAAAAATCACTGCCAAATCACTGTTCACTGCTCAAGATAAAACTCGGTAATGAACTTAATAGTAAGACAACCCGATTTACAAAATAATTACAATCACCAAATTATTGGAAATAATCTTCTTTCAATGTAATTTGAATAGCCTGCAGATCAAAATAACAATGAGGGATTAAGCAAATATTGAGCTCCGGCCCTGAAGAAATCCTTGCGTCGGTATCCGCCCAGCAGGCTGAGGGATTGGGTACGGCCCTATCGTAAAACCCATAAAATCCATTATAGGGACTATTACTGGTAGCAGCCGTCATATTTTACTATTTAGTAATAAATCTTACTGTTGCAATATCAACATTCATTTAATTCAATAATTGGTGCAATTTTTTTGACTTGGATTACACTGGAATGTTTGGAATAGAATTAAAGTATGTTCTGACAAAAACTATATGAATAAAATTACAAATTCTTTGTGAAATAACGTATAAACTACCGGATGGTGATTTTTTTTTTTTATCGTCAGATTGGGCTTCATCAATATCTAAACAAGTGGACTTATTTTAGATTTTTTATTTCAATTAGAAGACGCCATTTTTGGCCAGGTAATAAAACTTGAATCACCCGGTATAAATCAATACCTACCTTAAAATTTACCCAGGGTCTCGGTCAAGAAAATAAAGGATTTGCGATCCCGAATTGTTAAATATAAATCACAGGCATGTGATTTAATGTTGCACCGATTCAATTGTATCGCCACAGAGACAAAAAAATCGTGTTTTTGACAGGCTGCGATTTTAAACAATATAAATAATTGTTTGCCCAGCGATCGACGAGATATGGAATTTTAGAAACTTGTTTCAAAATTTTTCCAAAAAGGCAAAAAACATTTGAAAGATCCCTAATGGGAAAATGTAAAATGGGCCAATGGTCAAGGTCCTTTTGAACCCAAACTGGCCGATAATCCGCCTAGTAAACTGCGCCAATGCCCCCTCCGGTGTTACGAGATACTTAATTCTCGGGCCTGTACCTGTTTATGCGTTGCCCGACTTAAAACCAACATCCCAATTACTAATATAATTTTTCAAAGATATTTAAATACACATTTGAAAAACTATAAAATAATATGATAATACATCTGTTCGATAAAGAGGACCCAATACTAACGACTTCATTTGTTATTTAATCAGTAATAAACCATATACAGGGTGTTAAAAAAATAGTGTAAAATATTTAAGGGGGTAGTAGTATGAACCACAATAAAACAAAGTCTTGATAATCATGGGTCCTCAAAGTAACGGTTTCGGAGATATGGAAGATTATTCTTTTTTACCTCTTGTTTTTTATTTGCTGAAACTTGCATTTTCTTATCATAGTTGGCTGATGTTTTGTGAAATAAACATTTAGTATTTCACAGTTGTTGTTAGTGCAGAAGTGTTCATTGTTGTGGCTGTTTACTCTAATGCAGAATTAGCCGACATGCATTTCATGTATGCTCGTGCCATTGGAAATGCCACCGAAGCGCGACTTCTTTATGTAGAAGCTTATCCAAATGACCAGATTCCTTCACATCGTATGTTTGGAAGAATTCACCGGAGATTGTGTGAATATCCTTCAGACAAACATGTCGTGCCTGCTTGGAAATGGAAGAAGGGCACTTCGAACATCTTCTGACTATGTTCTTTGTTTTTGCTAGAAGCTACTTTTCTTTGTTTGCACATAATCAATAGGTAATAAATAATTGCAAATAGGCAAGTAAATGTTTCAATCAAGAATAATCTTCCATATCTCCGAAACCGTTACTTTGAGGAACCATGTAAATCAAGACTTTTTTTCATTATGGTTCATACTACTACCCCCTTAAATATTTTACACTCCTTTATAACACCATGTATATTATTAAATGGCACAGTCTTAGCTACAAGTTGGTGAAAAAAAGCTTTGTTAAATACCTTCATTTATTTGTTGTGACGTCACCGATAATTTTTCTAAATGGCTCGGTATAATTTTTTTGGTGTATTCTCGTAGAGCAATTTAAGTACTTTTCATCGGCCTGATTTTTTAGTATTGTTATACTATGAAATTTTTGCAAAATGTGAAAAGCTGATTTGAGCAAGTAGGCTATTAAATCCTAAATTCTCTAGAAACAACTGGTGATCATAATAATACATTTAAAAAAAAAAACACAAACGTCGGTTCGTGAAATTGGACGTAACACTAATGCATCTGCTATACTCTGTTTTTTCTAAACTGGCGTTCACGTCATCAAACAGCTGTATGAGGAGGTTTTTTCGTACCAACATGATTGTTTGCATATTCGAGAATATGCATAACAATAGTTTAAGAATCGAAATTAATCCGAGGATCATTTGTTACATAACACTGATCACCGGTGGTTATAAATAGGTAATCGTTGTATTAACCGCGGACACAATTTTCGCCTGCCAATCATGTAATAAATCATGTTATGTTGGCAGCCGTGATATTTTTTCGGCGACGGGCCACATCTTTTTCATTAACACATGCTCATACATGTGTGTACCAAACTTCTTTGACGTTTAACTTGTTACATTTGATCGATTATTACAATGCATATTTTACCATTGTAGATGTTAAACCATACCCACAAGATTGATATCTGTACGAGAACGGTCGACGAATTTTATACGAACCGCGCACTGTCGCACAAGATTGCACGGGCGCAACAGCTGATTGCAGCCATTTTTAAATACCCAGGACAGCTGGCAACCTTGTAAAATTCTGTCATCATTATTATGTTTATTATGTTGATGACATGCACGAAAGTTAAAAAAAAAATAGAGTATAGCACGGTTCACCACATTTTTAGAAACATAAATTACGTCCTTGTAAGGTGAATTACATCTTTATTACTTAAGATATTAATTTACTTTTATTAATTTATTCAAGTCCACCTAGTTCATAATTTACAACTGAATGATGCTGCAAAATAAATAAACTTATTTTAAGCCTGCTTAATTATTATCAACAATTGTTTGTTCCAGAGAATTTCGGATTTAACAGCCTACTAGCTCAAATCAGTTTGTTACATTTTTTTACAAATATTTCATAGTATAACACTACAAAAATTTTAGACCGGTGAAAATTACTGCTCTACAAAAATAAAACAAAAAAATTATACCGAGCCATTTATAAAAATTGTCGGTGATGTCACTATAAATAAATGAAGGTGTTTAAAAAAAAAATTTTTTGCCAACTTGTAGCTAATACTGTCCCAGCTAATAACATATATGGGTTGTTGGTGATTAAATAACAAATGAAGTCGCTACAGCCTCGGCCGCTTTTTATCGAACACACTGTATAAGTGAGAAAATTTAATACGAGTAATAACATTAACATACAAATACATTTTAGATTGCTGCAATGAGATATAAAGTACATATTAATTTATGTAAAATATATTGGAATTTATATAACTAGTAATGAATAAGTAGGTACATTTTTTCTTAGTAACAAAAATGAAACCTGTTTTCGCAAAACGAACTCACAGCGATTATTTTAAATACTGGACATAATTTCAATCACATGTGCACGTGGTTCATTTATTCGCTGTACGTGCGTATGTGCGCTCTCTTGGAATTGGATAGTCGTCAGATAGCCTCATATTATGAACGGAAACTTTTAAGAAGCTTGATTTTAAGAATAAAAGTCCTATACATTTAGATCGTAGCGTTGATTTATAAAATAATAATTAAATGGATCCTATCCTGAGTCAATTTGAATTGATGTAAAACGATAGATATATGCAGCTATCTCAGATAAACAATTTAGAATCACTTATGTGAAATCAGTCTGCAGTTTATGATTTCACATTATCTATTTTTTTTACCTGAGATTTTGCATATATCTATCGTTTTACATCAATAAAAAAAGGTTATTTCTTCAAAATATTGAAACAATTTGATTACGTGTTACTTTATTGTTATGTAGAAGATACTATGTTCCAGACTATGTATATGACATATGTGATAAATAGTAATTTCTACATAATTTAGACTATCGAAATGGCGAAACAATCAGGAATGGCATTCCTTCTTCTCATAGTCCAACCTCTAGTGGGGATAGGCGATAACCATTGCACATTCGTGTGTATTTTCCGGCCTTCACATTAGTTAACCAACATTCAACCTCGTCTGATGTATTTCATACATAAGATATACATATATAAAAAGGGAACTGTGTAACTTCCATCATGTTATAATAAACACAATGTATGTTTCATTTCATGAATTCAAAATATCTTCATTTCAATTTGACCAAGTGCCAAAATAGCTTTTAAAGCGCTCTCGTCGAGTTTAAGAGCACGACGCGAAACGAAATTTAATTAACGAAATTCTGAAGGTTGAAGTTGCTAGTTTCCAAATAACTAATAATACGGAATTGGAAGCTTCTGGTTTCTGTTTACCAGCAATAGTAAGTGTACATTTAATATTTATTTCAATAAAAATAAGTACTGCCTGACATTTATTGTCGATCATAGATGGTCAATAAATGTGATGTTACTAGGCAACTTTTAAACACGCCGTGCTAGAAAGAAGGATTTTCGGACTTCGGACTATTAGTTCGATAACCAAAGATTATGATGCACGTGAGATAAAAATATTTTCAAATCATTGAATTAAATTGAAAAACTGTTTTTCCTTTCTACGAAAACGAAATATCATAGGACCCTTGGCGTGTGGAAAAAATTAACTTGAAACTTAACATTTTCGATGTTAATGCGAAATTAACTAAATTCATATACTATTTTGAGAGTAGGTGTCTTAAGAAGAAAATTCTAGTTCTAAAGAAAATACAACAACTTTATTTGACTGGTTTAAACTAAAGTTGTTTTATTAGGGAAATAAACTTACAAAGTTTGATGTTCATCACTGTGTAAGTAAAATAAGTACGGAGTAATTCAAAGAAGGTTAAACATTGAATAACGGTAAACACTTTAACTTGTAAGTAGATTGTAAGTTACTCATTTTGATGAAAACAAATTATCATATGCCTCTCGATTTACAGCGAAATTTAATATTGTATTGTATTGACGTTTAACGTAATCTATAACATTATTTAATATTGTATTTAGTTAATTATGATTACAATTAATTAGAATAATGAAGTCCTGTATAACCTGAAGAAGACCTTTAAAATTGGGCGTCCAACAAATTTCTTCACGCATCATTCACACCATCACATTAAAATTGTCGCTGTCAGGCGCTGAATCAATCATATAATTACCCGACGTGTGTTTGGGATTCTTCGGCGTACGAACCTTTACATTTTCATGAGAATTTGATGCTGGGACTAAATTTAAACAAGTTACGAAATTTTACTACGCTGCATTCATCTTTTTTGCGTTGCCTCACATACACAAACCCGATTAAATAAACGCGCACTCGCTCCCGTTTGTCGGCGGCTGTTCTGGACTCTTTCAATGGGATAATCCGACTTGGCTTCGCCAACAATTATACACAACTGCCACTATTTGCACGCACAAAAAAGGTGCATTACACAATATACATTGTAAACATGTGTGTGATTATATTTGATTAGTTTATATCAAAGGTTCCGGTTAACGATATTCCGGGAGATTCGCATTAAAATGTATACAGGGAGTCTATATTTAGACTTTAAACAGGTGGATCTCGGCTATCTTAACAGATGAATTCGCAGAAAACATAATATACAGGGTGTAACTGAATTGCTTGGCCATACTTCACGAACGTGACGTATGGAAATATATCTCTATTGGAACTTTATCCACCGTTTTGTTTCATACGACACGTTCGTGAAGTTTGGCCGAGCAATTCAGTTACACCCTGTATATTGAGGCAGTCCGATTTTCGGGCTTATACATGTAGATCTAGGTTGTCTTCAGGGCGGCGAATTCGGTTAAATTGGGGCAAAGTTTCGTATTTTTATACTGACGACGGATCTGAAGGTCTTCCAAATGTTAGTTTTCAAATTAAAACAAAGCAAAAAATAAAAAGTACCATATTCGTTTGTATGTTTTTATCGAAACCACATCAAGTTAGACATTTCGAAGCAATGCATTAATTTTAATGAGCCATTCGAATATAATATTACATCTGCTCTAGCACTTAAAGAAACACACAAAAAATAACTTTTATTGTTATTTAAATAAATTGTCCATTCAAAGGCCATTGATGTCAGTAACCCACAGCTAAATTGAAACAAAAAAGGTTTATTCCACGTAATATAGCACAAAAATGCAGCGAGTTCGCGTGCGTTTTAGAGCAGGATTTTCACTTCCATTCTGCATACGCGAACTGGTGCCATTCTGGTCCAGCAAAACCATGTGGTGTTAGACAAAGGACAGGCTTCGTGTTGTTTTTATTCTGTTGCGCTTGGCGGTCAGTTCGGGACGGATTCCGGCGATCCAGCAAAAATCGTTTAAATGCGCCAGGCTATCATTATATTCAACAGACAGTCTCCGCTCTCCGGCATATACTGAATTTTAATTTGATGTTAGAGTAATCATTTTAGCAGGCATCTGATATTTAATGCCGCCAGAGTTATCGCTTTAAAACATTTCTATGCAAAACCAACATAGGTACATGATTTGTAATACGAAATTCAAGCGAACTATTGTTTAATACATTGCATTTCTACAGCGCGTGGCAGTTGCATATAAATAGAAGCCAGTGCGTATTTGCACATTGCACATTCAGTTCACCTTTACAAATGTAATAGGGAGTTTCAGAAACCGTCGAAAATATTTGTGAGTTTTCGAGATGCGAAAAATTAATTAATGTTTTTTTTATTATTTGGCCCGTACATACATATTTGTTACTGGTTATTTTTATATTCATATTTGCTCATTGCACATTCAGTTCACCTTTACAATAGTTATGTGTATACCAAGGGTTGAAAGTAGTGGCTTGCAGACCGCGGCTAGATATTGCAGCGCGAGCGCAGCGAAAGTGCTGTGCAGACCGTTGCTATGAGCAACCGTCCGATAAGAGTTTTGGTCGGCAAACATGTAAATTCCGTCAGCAGATGACAACTGAAATGCCTACTTTTTTACCGGTCATAGAAAAATATATTTTTTATATTATCTGAGACATTTACAATACATTTTCTGCAATTTGTTTTATTTTTTTAATTTACAGTTGTATTGAGTGTGTGGTAGTGTACACCATATTATATTATGGCAGCATGCTTTGGGCAGTTGCCGTAGTAAAACGATATTGATTTGATCAACAGAAATTTATATTTACAACGGTTATTAATTATATTGTACAAATGTAACATGTACTTTCAATATACAATTTATATGCCGTTCTTATTATTAACGCGACAAGTGGTTTAGATGAATTTAGAAAATAAATTAATAAAATGTTCGGAACATTCTACTTGCAAATTTTGATAATTTCATTTAATTTTCCGCAATTTACATACATTTTCTGCAATTTTAATGACTTTTGTTATGCTTTATCAACTAATATCGAATACAAATGCAGGTAAAAGTAGGTCAGCCCGGCTAGATTTTCCGAAATTCCTATGTGTTTCTGCCCAAAAGTTGTGGGACTCCTGGTCTAGAATTTTGTGCCAGGGCATTTCTAAGGAATATTTGATGGGTTACTTAAAAATAAACTTTGCAATAATCTAGCAAATTTGCTCTTCGAAAGCATCTGATTAGGTCCAGAAAACTTTCCACATTCTATCTTCCATCAAAAGTGAATTGGGAAAATGGATTTGAAATTAATAAATGTGTGATTTGTTATCTTAGTCTAGACGACATAAGATGGCAATCAAGACGAAAATTGATTTTGATTATAATAAAAAGAAAAAACTTATAGTAACATAGAAAACGAAGTCTCTATGGATGAGTATATGTCTACCAAAGTTGGAAATGTCAGAGTACATACATTCTTGAAGTACTTGAAATTTAATCTAACATTAGATGAAGATATAAATGATTAGAATTTTGAAATCTGCAGGTTGATGATTTGCCGCATTTATATATTCTTAGGAGAATTAATTGAAACTTATGACTTCGACCTGGCCCCACATTCCGAGAGTACCGGAATATATAAATTAGGGTATTAATTGATGCGCCGATGGATATATTAAGACATCACCCATATCGACCAAGAAGTGTTTGAGCAGTTATCTGCCATACAGTTTGGCATACCTTTAACGGTCCTATGGAAAAAACAATCGACAATCTCCGCAGATTTCTGGGCGATAGTAGCTGTGCGAGACACACTCGAGACAAATTGATGATTCTTGAAGAAAACATTTTTATTCGAGTAGGGAGTTTTTTTAGTGTACACAGATAATACTCCTCATCAATAATATTACGCTACCTGAATCTAAAAAAAATAATATATGTCTTTACTTCAACAAGATGAAATACAAATTATTATTGATGTTATGCAGACTATTGCACTTGTCACATTTACATATGTAACTTCACACTGACGGACCAATGAAATAACCCAAATTTTAATTTGTTGGCCAATTAGAATTCACTTATAGTGATAATTGCTGTCGGACACTTATAACTTTCGAGGAGGTTAAGATTAGATTTCAAGAGGTTTCGCATGTTGTATGCCCAATCGGTTAAAATCAATGCAATTTGGTGCAAACTCGTAGTTTCATATAGTTACATACTTTTTTTCATCGCAAATTTTTTCAAATTGTCTTCGAATACTTTTTAGTATTCTCTGGCGTGGAGCCAACAATTTCTTGCTTTATATTTGTACTCGTGCTTCCACTCATGCACATTTTCACGGCAACAAGCTCTCGTGCCACTATAGCGGGTATTATCGGTAAGTCACTATACACTTAATATAGTACTACTACTATTGATAATTCCAAGCGTGATATAATTAATTTATTTAATATAGCATTTCAAAACCGACCAATTCCAACAGTAGGTACGTGTAATCATCTGGGTTATAAGTAATTTTGAAAAAAAAAATTGATGCACCAATTCAGAAAAAAAACAAAAAATATATAAAAATACAATAGTCACATTTATTCCAAAATTTAAAAAAAAGAATTATTTACATATTGTGGTGAAATTATTTAAAAAAATTGCATGAATTAAAAAAAATCGCGCTTAGAACCAATTATAAATGATGAAACATTTTATATCATTGTAAAGATAAAACCATTAAAGAAATCTGGAGAATAAGAAAAAAGTAGTCTGAAATTTCCCCTTCCTCTTCTTCACCATCTACCTTATCCATTTCTTCTTCATCTTCATTTAATTCATTAAAATTTTAAAAGTTATGACGTCATTAATGTTTTTTTTTAATGACAACCTACATTTTAAATTTTTTATTTCGGTAGCTCTTTTTTATCTCTTTTCAACCATACAACATTTTGAATAGGTTACATAAGGAAAAAATCAAGTAAAACGTCCTTAAAGTTAAAAAAATAAATAATGATATTAACAGACTAATCCTAGTTATCGGGGTTTAAAACAAAAAAAAAGGCTTCGACAATTACTGTAAATGTTCAAACTGATGACCCTGCACCATCTGGAAATACCCAAACGGTAATGAAATGCATTCACCACGTTTTGAAGCACTCGTTATTATCCTACACTCATGCCGAATTCTTTCTTTAAGGTCCTCTATACCATGTTTTTCAAGTGGCTCTATAGAAAAGAGTCTAATGGCGTTAGATCAGGGGACCTAGTCGGCCATTTCACTGGACCCCTGGTTACCTCTCCTGATACTTAAGATCTGCCTGAGGATTTCCCTTTCTGAACACTGCCAGTTTCCTTAAAACGGTGCACTATTCGTGAAATATGTGTTGTCAAAACCGAGTATTCAAATTGGTGGTCAGGGAACTTGTGTTGAAATTCCCGAACGCCATTCTCCATTTTCAAATCGTCCATTACGAAAGTAAGCTTCAACAATAAAAGTGTTCTTTTAATCAGTGTACATTTTAACAAACTACTGCTCAAACTGCTGTTATTATGTTGTCTGACAGTTGACAGGTATGGTTGACAGTGACAGTTCTCAAATAGTACGGCATACATATTTGAAAGCGGCACAATTGAATTGAAGTGATTACATAATAACAATCATTTTAGTACACCTTGTACTAGTTTTATTATAGCATTCGCAAGTTGGTACGGGATCGTTTTTCTTCGCCCTCTCCCGAGTATTATCGATCGTTTTCCCATCAGACCGGCGGAATTCTGCTAGTCCGTATATGACGTCTACTTTGGAACCTAAGCGCTTGCGAACGGTTTTAACTCGTGTAGACGCACCTTTAGGTAAATAGCATTGAGAAAAATGTGTTTAATCCTTTCATTTGAAAATGAGCGAAGAACTCCCAATAGAGTTAATTCCATTTGTACGGGATCGAAATGAATTTTTCATTGACGCAGCAGACACGCGAGGACGTGTCTATTGTAGCCACGTAAATTGTTGCTTTCCACGAAACGTAAGGGCATTAAAAATGGCGGAAGAGACTAATCGCCATATAATGTGCAGTGTGCGTTCTGTGTGATGCACTCCGGCGTTCGTCCGACGATCGATGCCGAAGGTTCCGCGCAGCACTGCCACATGAGTACACAGAGGATAGGGGGTCCATGGTCGTCTAGGACGCATAATCACACAACGGGGACCCGAAGGTCCGCGCGCTCGCCCGTTTTTCACCATTCCGAGCGACGGAATGGAGCAACAAACGGAGGATGTTTGAGGCTGATAACGTTCGAAAACATAAGTCCGCTAGCGTGCGCGGCATAACAAAATGAGAAACGTGCGCGCGGTGTCGTTGACTCCGTCCACGGATGGAGAGAGAACCGGCCGCCGCAGATCGCTCGAAACGGCGATTGTGCCAGCGTAAATAAAAAAAAAACGCTAAGCAACTCTCGATTTCGATTCGCGAACTTGGCAATGACAATGACATTGGGGGGAAAGAATGCCGCCGAAAAAAGGAAGGACGACGAACAAATGAACGGCTGCGGCGACGCTCACGCACTCACGAAAACGGCGCGGCCGCGGTGCAAATCGTGCGCTCTCTCGCCTCCTTACTCTTGCTGGCCCAAGGTAGCGGGGAGAAGGACGAGGACGGCTACGTAACAGCGTAATGAAGTTGTCTTCCATATACATCTTGTACTGCCAGCGAGTTGTGACCCGATGGAAGAAAACGAAAACGGGAACCGTTCGAAATGGGCGAAAGCGTTGGCCAGCATCTGTGCCAAAAACAAATGAATCACTGGAACTAATTAATATGCCATTTACACCTGCGCCGCGATCACTTGCCAGCGGACAGATCCATGCAACTCACACTTTCTAATCCATAGTGCATTGCGTCAACTGCGAATCGATCTTCAAAGCTCATTGTGGCGAATGAGTACGACTAATGCATGCGACTTCGCAATGTGGAATGGAAACCGGAGGCGCACTTTATTTTTACCAAGCAATGAAAAAGGATGCGTGTGCAGAGTCGTTTGACCGAAAATCCAACGCCGACATATTTTCGTGCGCTGCGTCGGCGTTGCATTCTAAATGCGACCGCGGCGCGTTTGTACGGAACAAACGACGAACCCCCTGTTTGTTCTTTGTCTCCGTTTGCGTTTGTTCATTACTTAAAAAAATTATCCACGAAATGATCTTCAAATGAAGTTCTTATTTTTATTGGAAACTTGTTTCATCAAACTCAAAATCTCAATTTTTCAAAATCCTACATTTCCCATTTAATTGAAACCCCCTTATTTTATTCAAATCTTCTTTATTCCTCAATAAAAATAAAAATGTTTTATATCAAAAATTTCTAATTTTTCATTCATAATTTCTCATTTTTGATTTATGGTACGTAATTTTAAACTAAAAGTCCGTAATTTTTTAATTTGAAATCCCCTATTTCCGTCTTAAAATTTCCACAATGCTATTTAATTATTCAAAATCTCACATCTCATTTTTCTAAACTCGAAAATTTGTTGTTTTATTGCGTTCTTTTATTGCAAAAATCATAAAATATTATATTCAACTCTAATATTATAAATTCAAAATTTCTGATACCGTGCCCCTCATTTTTGAATCAAAATACCCAATCTTTCTGATTTTGAATTCAAAATCGTTAATTTTCATTCATAACTTTATCATTTAATCTCCTACATTCCATATTTTTATTATTAAATATCTGTTCTATTCTTAGAGTTCTTCATTTGTTTATTCATAAAGTTTTGTTCTTCTAAGTGTATCCGGTTTCAGTAACTAATAATAAGAATAAGATTATAGTATTGGTAACATTTCTGGAAAAATTCAGTAGTTTCTGGAAACAAACCTATCCTTCGCTTTAGTGTTCTTCTCTTGACTAACCTAACCCGACGTAAGTAAAGCACAATAACACCCTTCTTGCCTTTGTCATGTGCTCATTTGTCTGGTAACCTACGGAAGTTAGGTAAAATATTGAGATATTAGCTATCGGCTTGGGCGCCGACTTTTAAAAAACCTGTTAGGTGCCATTATATTATGAAAAACAAAGTACAAAGTATAAACACACTTAAATTACAAAACTACATAAACTAAGTATTGATTGAAAATGCATTCCTTCGCACTACAGACAGGGCCGTTTTAAGACATTTTGGTGCGCTGGGCTACTATAATTTGGCGCCCCTGTGAAATTTAAAATATATGCATTGCCAAAAAGAACAACATTTCATTACAAACATATTATATATACAGGGTGAGTTTT
Organism: Othius punctulatus; assembly: GCA_951805005.1. Lineage (NCBI taxonomy): Eukaryota > Metazoa > Arthropoda > Insecta > Coleoptera > Staphylinidae > Othius > Othius punctulatus. The sequence goes on from OX638142.1 coordinate 30,632,904, forward strand.
TTCGGATGTTTAGTATGGGGATCTCGGAAACTAGTGGAGATTAAATAGGGAAAGAATTGCAGTTTTACGAGCTCAATTTCATGGCCATTTTGTTTTGTTTTTTTGGAAAAATTGCATGGCTAACTAGATATCTCGACAAAATACATTTTTTGTTATTATGTTCGGAAAATATGGCTCTGTAAAGGAAAAGTATAGGAAATTATGTGCTTAATAATACAGTCTAACCGATTATTTTATTTAAGCTATAATTTTTGAGTTATGACACAAACTTGTGTTTTTTTCTAATGGAAACCATAGTCGGCCATGACTCTATAACAAGGCCTTTTTTCGACGATTCTAATGATATACCATATTACATAGTTATTTTTATAAATAATTAAATTATGCCATTTTTTTTGTTTTCCGTTACGAACTATTTGAAGTAGTACGCTATAGAAACAATTGATAGATACAAACGACAATTATCGAGGTGGCCGATCTTCCGATCTGTCTGTTTTAGATTTTTATTTATGGGGAATGCTTATGGGGTATTCTTTGGGAATGGTAAAAGATAGGGTGTATCAAACATCGTACATCACAGTAGATGACCTTAGAGAAGGTGTACTACAAGTTTTTTTCTAATATTGATGGACGCTCCGTTAGAAAAGCAACAAATTCTGTTTTAAAAAGGTGTGCATTAATCATAATGGTGAACCTTTTGAACATATTTAGCCTTAAATACTTTCCTAACTTTAATTTCGTTGTTTTGGTACTACTTTAGTTACGTAATAATATGCCTGTATTCTTTCTCAATTTATCGTCTGTCAATCCCTGTTTAGTAGTTTTGTACAAATGTAGTTTTGTTTTATCAGAAATTATTTCTGTATAAAATTGTAACTAAAACGAAATAAACATTTTGCACCAAAATAATAATGTTTATAATTTCGAAATGAAAAGAAAAATTTTAATAACTAACTTGAATTTTATTATTTAACGCATTGCGCATCTATCAACTGTTTCCATAGCCTACTTCTTGAATACTTTGAAAATGTCATAACATATTAGAATTTATGATTAAAAGTAAAATATAACTAATTATTAAATAATGGGTATTCGAAACTTTACAATTTGGAATACATATTACGCAATTTAATTTATTTTGTGGGTGTATATTGTAAGCAGCCCCACTTTATGTAATTTTTTTTTGTTGGAATTCGAATTTGAATCTTGAAATTAGCTTCTGAGTTGCGCGCACAAAAAAAAACACCAACCTAATTTGAAACAGGTTAGTCCCGACGTATCGACGCATTGACTGTCTGGAGCTAGTCTCGCGTGGGCACTGACATTCGTCTTTTACCACCAATTTGCGCAAGACAAGTAAGCCGCATAGCAAAGAGTTCATATCAAGTATCATGCTTATACAAAAAGGCTTTCAGTAGTATGTATAATTGAGGCTTTTATTTTAAAAAGTTCACATGTACAAAAAACAGTATTGTGGGAAATTTAAAAAAAGTTACGGTGGAAGTTATACTCAAAGTACTGGGAAAATAAATCAGGTTATTTTGTTGTATTTATTTAAACTTATTTAAAAATAAAAATGATTTTAAATAAGAACTGCAAAACAAGCGAAAAAACGAGGGGAAAAGTTGGACTTGTGTTGTTTTTTTAGGTGGAAATCTTTTAATGCGAACTAATGAAAATACAAAATAAAGTTTAAATATAAAATAAACGTTACTTTTTCAAAAAAAAAAAAAGCAAATTAAAACTTTTCACAACCACTACTGGTGTCATCCGCGTCCAGTTCGGGTTCCTTACCAATAACACTAAAATATTGCGCAGCAAAAAAAGGTTCATAAAATGATATATTTTGGGGTTCCTCTGAGAACCATTAAATCCTTAAGATTCTTCAGTTTTGCTGATGATATTTCTTGCTTTTTGTTTAGATATTGACACTTAAGAAAGAAACCCGTTGTACATGTGTCGCTTTTAAAGAATTGTAATATTTTCATTTGCCTGTTACACGCGACTTGTAACGTTTTTTAAGAAAACTCGTTTGTTAGTGCATAGACATTGGTCTTAAGAGCCGGTTACTGTTAATAACTCGAGTTGCATTTTTGGACTTGTGTTGCTTTTAAAATAAACGCCTCAATTGTATATATTAGTTAGGACAAATATGTAACATTTATTGGGAATTGTATAACATTCTAGCACAATATTTTTTTAATTCTTTATAAATGTTGGTGTTTTCTTAAACATAAAGTAATTGAGTGCACTTTCTGGTAACTTAGCAAGTGTAACAATTATGGAATTTGATGTTTTTACTGTACAAAGTTGATAATAAAAGTCGCAAATCTATCATAGGCGCAAATAAATAGTTACAAGCTACTTATGTTCCGCTATTTACGCCAACGTGTTAAGCATCTTCTCTGGCTCTAGATGTTGGCGTTAAATATTTATCGTGATGAATTTGATTATACAGGGAAAAAATCAAGTTCGTATATCGCCTCCTGCATTAACCAAGAATCGCAGTTTATGCGATCGAAACTATGAACTACTAATGGCGTATACGTATTAGATTTAAAGGAACATATATGCGCTCAACAAAATATTACGGTAATGACATACCTGCGTGGTTGCAGGCTTGCAGGTTCATTATAAATGACTCTAAATCTTTGGTTAGGACGAAAATTACCGGTCTACGTGCGCACAGATCTCCCTGGGAAAGAAATAATACACTACGAACTGCAAACCAGGGAAAGAAAAACAAATAAAAAATGCTGTGTCAATTATTTAATTTATATCCGAGTATACTTTTGAGACTTATATATATAATCTTTAAAGCTAATTCAAACGTTCCATTTCTTTCAAAATGCTTATTGATTAATTCATAAACATTTATCTACGATCATTCAAAAAGTGATAACTTTAGACACTGAAAATCGTGCAAAAAGTAAACTTTTAAAGATTTTGTGTTCTATAACTCTTATGCCCGGTTGCATCAACATTGTTTTAACCCGGGTTATGTAACGCTGAGTAATATTTATTTCAGAGTGACGTTCTGAAGCAGTAGCATCAAAATTCAATGATGTGGAGTAACGTATAGCAAGAAAACCCCGAGTTTTGTATAATGCGAGTTCGTATAACTCGCATTTTATGTTTTATTTTAGATCTGGTGTAACTCATTTTTGAGGTTAACCCAGAGTTTAATTTATAACCTCGAGTTAATATTTAACTCGCGTTGATGCAACTGGGCATTAGAGAACTATAATGTCAACGCGTCTTCAATTTTGTACATTTAGGTTAAATAAAAAAACGTTTGGGCGGAAAGACCCCTTTTGGGGTCGATAGCCTTAATAAAGATCGCTATATATAAAAAACGTGTTGCACCGCAACGTAGTATGTGAAAATCATCACAATCAGCTCATGCATATACTACTGTCACACGTCGCACATTTACGAAATATATAATCAAATGATTACTTTAGTAAATCGTTATAATCGTAGATAAAATGTTGTAAGGTACATGTGTAAAAAGATTGTTCATTCAACTCTTGGCTATTAAAGAATTCGCGAATGGGCATCGTTTTTTTTTTGTTTTTTTGCATTTTAAATATCAATATTATTTGCATAAGCTTATTAAATGGCATTACAAAGCTAAATATGACGTTTACGTAAAACCACTAAACGAATAACCAAGTGGACTTTAGTTTTAATTAACGAATGCGATGCTCGATTATTTACGAGGGGTGGCTTGCTGGCATATCGCTTGCCATCAGAATAACAACAAAATAGGCACATGTTCGCGTCGCCTAAGCGCAATAATTAAAACTCAACCGAACCACATGAAAATCGTGATTTTTGTGTCGTGATTCCAGTTCGAGCATTAACGAGCAAGACGGCAAACGTTGGATGCGATTGGCGAGGCGCACAGGTGATTGTCGCGAGCGGTGAATCAAAAATAGACCACCTGGCCCGATAAGTTGCGACGAAATATATCGTCAACGTTCGCGAAAACGACACACAAACGGTCTTTTAATTGATAAATGGGACCTTCACCGCGATGACAATATTTTAATTAAAATTGTTCATAAAAACGAACGCTAATGGCAATTCATTTATATGCACGTTGTGGCGTAATTGATGACAACGTATTTATAAAGTAACAATTAATGTAGAATTTGTATTGCAAGGTAACAGTTAAAAGAAAAAAGTAAAATGGTTAAAATATGTAAGGAGTATAAGTGTAATATAATAAAATGTGCAATCAACTGAGCAATAACATGCGTTTTTCTACTGCCTACGGTATATTTGATAATTCCGTAACACTATACTGTACGGATATAAGCCACTTTCAGCTCTGTGAAGTTAGCACCCCCATGTTGCAATTTCGAAACGAAACCTATGCCATAATTTTGCCCACATTATGCCCAGTATTGCCCTGTAGTTATTTCATTTTGCCCAGCTCCCGTTAACTCAATAGTCAATTGTCGAATTTCTATGGTGTGGCACCCCCATGAGCGAGTTCGAAAAATTAACATATGCCATAATTTTGCCCACATTATGCCCAGTAGTTGTTTCGTTTTGCCCAGCTCCCGTTAACCCGTAAGTCAATAGTCTAATTTCTAAGGTGTGGGACCCCCATGAGCGATTTCGAAGAAATAACATGTGCCATAATTTTGCTCACATTTTGCCCAATATTGCCGTGTAGTTGTTTCGTTTTATTCAGCTCCCATTAACCCATAAGTCAATAGTCAACTTTGTATTGTGTGGGACCCCCATGAGCGAGTTCGAAAAAATAAAAATGTGCCATAATTCAGCCCATATTGTGCCCAGTAGTTATTTCATTTTGCCCAGCTCCCGTTAACTCATAAGTCAAGAGTCGAATTTCTATGGTGTGGCACACCCATGAGCGAGTTCGAAACAATAACATATGCCATAATTCTGCCCACATTTTGCTCAATATTGCCCCATAGTTATTTCGTTTAAAATTATGGCATATGTTATTTCTTCGATCTCGCTCATGGGGGTCCCACACCATAGACATCCGACTATTGACTTATGGATTAACGGGAGCTGGGCAAAACGAAACAACTACTGGGAAATACTGGATATAATGTGGGCAGAATTATGGCAAATGTTATTTCTTCCAACTCGCTCATTGGGGTCCCACACCATAGGAATTCGACAATTGATTTATGGGTTAACGGGAGCTGGGCAAAACGAAACAACTACTGGGCACTACTGGGCATAATGTGGATATAATTATGGCAAACGTTATTTCTTCGAAGTCGCTCATGTGGGTCCCACACCATAGATATTCGACTATTGACTTATGGGTTAACGGGAGCTGGGCAAAACGAAAAAAAACTATTGGGCAATACTGAGCAAAATGTGGGCAAAATTATGCCATATGTTTTTTCTTCGAACTCGCTCATGGGGGTGCCATACTATAGATATTCGACTGTTGACTTATGGGTTAAAAGAAGCTGGGCAAAACGAAACAACTACTGGGCAATACTGGGCATTATGTGGGCAAAATTATGGCATATGTTATTTCGTCGAACTCGCTCATGGGGGTCCCACACAATACAAAGTTGACTATTGACTTATGGGTTAATGGGAGCTGGGCAAAACGAAACAACTACTGGGCAATATTAAGCAAAACGAGGGCAACTTTATGGCATATGCTATTTCTTCGAAATCGCTCATAGGGGTCCTACACCATAGAAATTCGACAATTGACTATCGGTTAATGGGAGCTGGGCAATACGAAACAACAACTGGGAAATACTGGGTATAATGTTTTCAAAATTATGGCATATGTTATTTCTTCGAAATCGCTCATGGGGGTCCTACACCATAGAAATTCGACTATTGACTTATCGGTAAACGGGAGCTGAACAAAACGAAACAACTACAGGGCAATATAGGGCAAAATGTGAGCAAAATTATGGCACATGTTATTTGTTCGAAATCGCTCATGGGGGTCCCACACCTTAGAAATTAGACAATTGACTAACGCGTTAACGGGAGCTGGGTAAAACGAAATAACTACTGGGCAAAATGTGGGCAAAATTATGGCATATGTTATTTTTTCAAACTCGCTCATGGGGGTGCCACACCATAGAAATTCGACAATTGACTATTGAGTTAACGGGAGCTGGGCAAAATGAAATAACTACAGGGCAATACTGGGCATAATGTGGGCAAAATTATGGCATAGGTTTCGTTTCGAAATTCCAACATGGGGGTGCTAACTTCACACAGCTGCCACTTTCCGGTCTCGTGTATTTATATGAACGTTGCCAGGTTACAAACAATAACAACCATATAACATCGATGTAGATACCGAGTGATCATTTAAATTTCAGCTCTAATTATCCATGGAAATTTAAATGATCACTCGGTATTTAATTAATGTTATATGGTTGTTATTGTTTGTAACCTGGCAACGTTCATATAAACACACGAGACCGGAAAGTGGCATATATCCGTACAGTATAGTGTTACGGAATTATCAGATATACCATAGGCAGTACCCTAGGTTATATCTAGGTCATTTAAATTTCAGCTCTAATTATCTATGGAAATTTAAATGATCCTCAGTATCTATCGGTACAAACATCAAATCTTTAGTGAGATGTACATTTTTACTTAATAAATACTTAATGTCTGGCTTACATGTCCGTCGAAGAAATCTCAACTATACAAAGCGTGTGGATATAAGCCCATATCACACGAAGGCATGTTTGGGGCACGGTCCCGAAGGCGAGTGCCCCAAACATGGCTTCTGCGATGTGGGCATCATATCACTTAACACTGGTCGCTTATCTATGACTATGAGTTAAGAATTTAATTGCGGCACTACTTTTCATTATTGCACTCGCAAAAACTTGGTAATAGCTCGTTAGCTTTCAGAGCTACTTGGTGCGACTAAATTCGTGTATTTGCTGATTATTTTTTAACAGAAGTCATAGAATAATACTTCCTGAAAGACGAAAGCTTTTCATATACGATGAAATCTTGCGATCTTGCGATCTTACAAAATTGAACATTTTTTTTTTATATTTAGCATATCTATTAGGGCGGAGCGGAAAATATTTTTTTTCGAAATTGAGTTTCCCTGGGGGTGAAAAATTTGCCTTTTTGTGTCAAAATAACCCCCCACATAATTCAACCCTGTGCGATGATAACTTCAGGTTCCTTTTTTAAAGTAAAATTTTGAATTTTAATAAAAAAAACTCTGATTTTTAGATTTTTTTTTAAACCACTTGTTAGCGCTAATGCCTAATGATGGCGATTGGATTAACAACAACAAAAAAATAAAATGAACCACTTAACGGTAAAGCGGAAGGCCCGACGCACTGTTGCAGGACCCTGTACCGCGTGATTCAAGTTTTATTACCATGGTTTTTTTTTAGGTTTTTGGAGTTGCCCAAAAAATATGAAAATTTGGATTTATATAGGTCTGATACTAATCTACGGAAAGGTAGTTTGACTTTTTTGACATAATTATATAGACGGTTATAAAATTTTAAAAAAACTCTTTTCGGGCAAAATTCTCTATCGTTATTTTTGCCCTAAACTGTTTTATTTTATTCATAGAACCCATTTATGAAATCAAAAATTAACGAAAATGATTAGATTTGAAATTAAAGCAGTTTTTACATTACTGACCCACTTTCCTCGGTATGATTTATGATATTGTAAGTCAAGAGCCCTACAAAGCATTGACCGCGCCGGTGCGGTTGGAACGTTTTGTGACTTTATTATTAAGCAAATATTGAGCTCCGGCCCTGAAGAAATCCTTGCGTCGTTATCCACCCAGCAGGCTGAGGGATTGGGTACGGCCCCATCATAAAACCCATAAAATCCATTATAGGGACTATTACTGGAAGCAGCCGTCATATTTTACTATTTAGTAATAAATCTTACTGTTGCAATATCAAAATTCATTTAATTCAATAATTGGTGCCATTTTTTTGACTTGGATTACACTGGAATGTTTGGAATAGCATTTAAGTATGTTCTGACAAAAACTATATGAAAAAAAATTACGAATTCTTTGTGAAATAACGTATAAACTACCGGATGGTTCAAATTTATTTTTTTTAACATCAGATCGGGCTTCATCAATATCTAAACATGTGTACTTATTTTGGATTTTTTATTTCCATTAGAAGTCGCCATTTTTGGCCTGGTAATAAAACTTGAATAACCCGGTATAGTTGCGCTCCGCCCTAATATCTATGCTTGTACTTTCGTATGGTTTTTTTGCAGTTCAACTGGTCAGAAATAACTTTCCATGCTTTTTCTTCGATATGCATGTGGAGACTTTCAGAGAAATTTATTTAAAAATAAGAATTTTACGCACAAATTGTTCATCATTGTCAAACTGTTATCGCCATGAATTTGCAACAATTTTTACACACTTTCTTATAGCTACTATTTGAATTATTTGTATCAATTTTCTACTTGTCGGACTATTTCTAAACTTTTTTTAAATTTTGGGCACTGCAAAACAATTGTACAATATACGTGTAATAATGCATTGTTAACATTATGTGATATTATGCCTGTGTGACTACCCAACGGGATATTGAAAAACTGAGGCTTGAAATAGTAATTCTGCCAAAGGTATATCTAGAATCGAAGAGATGTGGGCCAGATATATTATAAATTGATTTTAAATATGTATTAAATTTGTATTACCTACAGTGCAGGAATCACAAAATCGCGCAATTATTAAATGTCAAATATACACTGTGGTAACCGCGGCAGTCGGTGATAGAACTTTACATATAACATCATACTAATTATTTAAGAAGAAAAATACTTCAAATATACGTTTTAGTAAAAAACAGAGAAACAACTTGCTATGTTTTTACCACAAAATGTTTATTGATATATAGGCATATACAATAAAATAACGGCCCGAGTTTCGACGTCTTACGGTCATTTTCAAGTGAGAAGAGCGAAAGATATATATTTATATATCAATAAACATTATGTGGTAAAAACATAGCAAGTTGTTTCTCTGTTTTTTAATATGAACTACCACTTAGTAAGGGTCGAAACCATCCTGATACGTTTTAGTGCATACAATTCTACAGCATCTATAAAGAAAATTATTATTTCGTACATTGTAACACACTGAATGAACAATTGCCACAAAATTATCACAATTTTCTCAAGCTCATAATTATTCTGGCAGAATTACTTTAAACCTGATATTCTTATATTTGGAAAATTTTCGCCTTTACAACTTTCCCCATTTACTTATGTGATGAAAGTAAAATTCCACATAAGTGGAAAATACGGGGGGAAATGTTTACGTGAAGATGTTTTAATTTCAAAGTTAACCGAAAATATCCGTTTTGACCATAAGTCCATTAATATTAGTTTTTTTAAATGTGTAGATGTGATAATTAGTTTGTGGACATTATCCGTCAAAAATGAAGATAAATGAATAAAATATTGAAATATTTTATATTAGAACAAAATCTACATTTTTAGAAGTTTTGCAAAATAAATCGAAATTGCGATGTTTAGAATTAAATCTAGATTATAAATGGTTTTGGAAGAAAACACTCAAAAATTGGAGGTCATATCTTGTTTGAAATTGTAGATAATATTCAATATTGCATAACTGCATATATTTTGTAGGAAACAAAATAAAAATAAAATAATTTAATAATAATCATAAATAAATAAATAATAAATAATTTCATAACACTCTTGCTTTGCGGACAAAACTACGATAAAATTTTATCATTTTACTTATATAAATTTGGAAAGTCATATTTCAGATTTTTTATTAATACATATTTGTTTCATTCGATTAACTATGTTCTCTGCCCAGACTAATATTTAAAATGTTCAATTTCACTCCAAATACGGAATTTCTACAATATATTGCTAGAAATTCTACACATCAACTACTTGAGAAAGAAAAAAAAATGTGTGGAAAGATATTTTGTTTAATATTTCAACGAAGGAAATACATATGTGAAAGGTACTAATCTGTAGGCTCTGCAAATCTGTAGTAATTAAAAACTGCCAATATCGCATTAAACGATGTGTAATATGTGCACATTATCATCAACGTGTAACCTAAGAAAATAGAGCTGTTTCTTGTAACTAAAGCTATTTGAACACTGATAAACCTGTACGTACATTTTCGCCGTACAAAGCAGCTGACTGGGCATTCTTGTTAAACGAGACATAATCTTCGTTTTCATGTAGCTATCATTAAAAAAATCGTAGTAAATTGTACAAAGTGAACCTACGAATAAAAGCGTACAATTTGCGGCCGGCGATGATTAAGTTTTGTGCAAACCACGAGGTCGTAGTTTTGAAATACATATATGGAAATAATTATTAATATATTTTCATTTATATATCATTGTCCATAAAAAACAACGATGTAATAGTTTTTATGTAACAATGGCGTTATGAAGATGGTTATGCCCAGAGAGCAACGGTAATCCAGCACTAGAGTCGACGGCGAGGAAGACAATTGAAAATTTGTCATCTACGTAATCGAAGGCAATTTATGATCAAAGAGATCAAAATATGTTTTATGTAGAGAAGTGTTGACACGACTATGTTGAGTAAGCGTAATGAATTATTATACCCGTTTAATATACCTTTGGGTGTAATGGACCTGTTTATATATTCCGTATCACAGGTATAAATAATAAATAATATACGTAGATAAGTGAAATATACATAATATAACAAAAGTATGCATAGAGAACTATTACACTGTAATCTTTATATTTACTGTGTGATGTATGCGGAACTCGGACAGCAGCTTAATTAAGCGTATGTCTAAACATATTTAGATATTTAAGTAACTTCCATTATATTGATAGGTGATTCAAGTACTGCGTTTTATTTGTAATTGATTTTTTTTTTCAATTCTATTAACTTAGAGATGCTAAGCCATCAGTTAATTGTTTAGTTAAAATTATAAAATTCACGGTGGGCGGGAGGTTAGTGCACGTTTGTGTCACGCAAACAGTCTTATATTCAAATCCTGTGAGCTCGAGATTTTTTAGCGATACAACTCTGCTTCAAGGGTGTTTCAATACAATGCATTAAACTGCCGATTGACTATCCTCAAGATTCTAGAATTACGGATAGTAGGTTAAATTACACCAATTACGTTTTACGGTGGTAATTAGCAAGTTATTACAAGTAATTACAAGTAAAAAAAAAAGTTATACGGTTTTATGTGTATTTTCTCAAAATTTACCTATTGGGCCTATACGGTAGTGATATGCATAATCGAATGATTTTAATAATCGAATTATGCGAATACGAATGATTGCAATAATCGAATTATAATTCGAATTATGAATCATTCTATTTAAAATCATTCATAATTCGATTTTCACGAATGATAATCCGAATTATTTTAGCGAGTGATAATCGGAATGATTTCCACGATTTATAATTCGTATGATATTACTGAATGATAATAGGTACGAATTATGAATTATTTTCACGAATAATAATGGGAATGATTTTACCGAATGATAATCCGAATGACAATCCGCATGATTTTAATAATCGAATTATTCCGAATGATACCAATAATCGAATTATTCGATTATTATAATTCGAATTAGCCCATCACTAGTATACGGCAGTGTTGTAACAGATACAATTATCTAGATACAATTTTGAAAATGTATCTAGCTACAGATACAGATACATTTGAAATGCATGTAGATACTTCTAGATACGTGGAAAACCAAAGCAAAAATTGTTTTCTTTGTCAAACTGAAACTGAAATGAATTTAATCATAGACAACATACGGTGTGGAAATTAAGTATCGGACAAATTCGGTAACTCCGTGAATGTGTACGAGAGAGAAAAAATCTAAAAGGGAGATAGCGATATAAATTACTGCGCATATGAAAATATTTTTTTTCAGATTTAAAAAACAAAGTTATGACGTCATAAATGTTTTTTTTAAATGACAACCTACATTAACAAAAATTACAACGTGTCGTACAATAAATGTCACTTTGATGTTGACGTGCCAGAAACAATTGATATTCAATGCACGTTAAGTTTATATCGATGAGATCTGGGTTTATTTTTCAGAAAATCCTAATTATTTCTCAAACTATGAACTTTAAGAAAAAATATAAGGGGCGAAACAGATGCAAATGAGATGCTGAATACGACTAAGTAATGAAATATAGGGTGTGCCATTTAAAAAAAATCAAGTTATGGCCCTTCAAAGTTTACCAAAATTAATGTCCCACAGCAAGATGATGTCAAAATGCAAATCGACGATCTTGCCGCCAGAAGATACCCCAGACAGTTGTTTAGAATCTGGCAAAGTCCCAACCCGATATCCTAGAAAACAAGTGACCTGCGATTTTTATAAGTGCCTGTAAATGCATTATATTTTAGAAAAACCTAAACAACTTCTGAACGGTTAAAGCTAATTGCAAAACTGAACGTATTTATAAAGCTCAAAAAAGGGCAAATTCAAATATGTAAAATTATACAGGGGGTTTGGTTCATTTCGATATTATTAAGGGTGTACTCGTAATCACCGACTGTATGTCGGTTTGGTAGTTGAAATTGTTTCGCATTTTGTTGGTTGACTGCTTGTAGTAGTTCCTTTCCTTTTCAGACTTGCTAAATCGCGGAACTTATCACTCATGTACTGATAATACTCGATATCAACAACATTTGTGTTTGATGCGGAAGGTGTATCTGAGTATCTGAGATACTTCGAAAATGTATCTAGATACAATATTAGGTACTCAAGCAAGAATGTATCTAGATACATTACAAGACTGCTATACGGTTCTTCCACTCACCGATTCAATTGCATTGACAATAATATACAGAATAAGTATACAATCCTTATTTGGCTATTGATCCCATAAGGGGTCTTTCCGTCGATATATTAACAGTAATAACAGTTATACCTATTAACGTTTTCTTAAAATGTTGGTTTGGTAGTAGAAATTGTTTCGCATTTTGTTGGTTGACTGCTTGTAGTAGTTCCTTTCCTTTTCAGACTTGCTAAATCGCGGAACTTATCACTCATGTACTGATAATACTGGATATCAACAGCATTTGTGTTTGATGCGGAAGGTGTAGCTGAGTATCTGAGATACTTCGAAAATGTATCTAGATACAATATTAGGTACTCAAGCAAGAATGTATCTAGATACATTACAATACTGCTATACGGTTCTTCCACTCACCGATTCAATTGCATTGACAATGATATACAGAATAAGTATACAATCCTTATTTGGCTATCGATCTCATGAGGGGTGTTTCCGTCGATATATTAACAGTAAGAACAGTTATATCTATTAACGTTTTCTGAAAATGTGGGATTTATGTTTACATTATTTTTCGTGTTTTTCCTATAAACACGACTCATAGTGCGATTTTGACAGATTTTTAAATGTATTTGACAGATGTCAAATCGTATCAAATAATAGAATTTAAATAAAATGCTAGTTATTGGGTTAAAAGAGGCTTTTATTTCAATAGTGTTCATGAGGACTGCATGGTGCTAAAATCAATGTTTTTTATGCGTGTTATGAAGAATCCCTGAGATTTTTCGTAATTGAATTGTATAGTAAATTTCAGAACTAAGTTTCTGCGTTCCTTTGATACACCGAAGTATGCGTGGTGTTTACACTATCTATGTTTTGTGGCACGTGCAGCTTTAAAATAGTGCTTTTTCGTGTAGCACGCGCCATTTTAAGGCTGATAAGACGGTGGCTGCATTTTCGACTGGCCGAAGTAGTTGACCGCCGCCGTTCTGTTAAATCCAGAAAAAAGCGAGAGCGTTGCCCCGATTTTGTTCTATAAATGAGCATAGACAAAAAGCAGTTGTAGAAAAAAGTTGTTTGATGATTGAGCTCGAGTACTGCGGCGGTGATAGTGTGCAGTTGTTTTCCGGATTCGTTACTAGGTTTGGGCGAATGTTATAAATGGATGATGGTACAAAAATTATAAAATGGAAGAATTGATTACTGCAGTAATGGGCTAAGTTCTTTTTGGTTCACTGCTCCATGGTACCGGGTTGTGGTGGATGTTTGTTTTAGGGCTGTGAAGGATTATTTTCGATAAATTTGGTGCGGTATCTAAAAGCACTTGAAGATTAACTATGGTTTTAATTGATGAAAACTTCAAGGTATAAAAAAAAGTGCATCGGATTGGTTATTTGTTTTGTATACAGCTTTTGTTTATGAAGAGCGAGAGTGTCAATTGTCTCTTACCTGTCGGAGGATTCAGAGCTGTCGTATCTGTCGACGCATCTCTTCTTCCTGCAATCTTCGTCCGCGGGAGAAGGCATATTTATATCCAATATATCCTCATGCTCGGCACTGGGGCCCTTTCCGCACAATTTTCCATACAACTTTGCACTGGCACTATTACTATAAAAGGTATCCACTGGACCACAAGCACCGACATCCGCACCGTTCGTTTTCACTGATTCAACACTATTGTCAATGCAGTTTACTATGGTTTTCTCGATTACATCGCTCAGTGTTTCTCCCGTACACAGACCGTCTGCCATTTTGAGAGCGCACTAGAGATAGCGCTGTGGTGGTGGCCCCAGCGCGCGCGCGCCTCTCGTGACGTAGGGCGGCGGTGGACGGCGGGGCGTCGGTGGGGGGCGCACTGAGGTCCGGATCTAGTGACGTCACAACGATCCGACTTCGGGTCCTTCCCCCACCCCCCTAGGGGGCCCGCCGGCGCGCCGACAGTCGGCGACTGCATGCGGGAGAGCGTTCATTGGCCGCCGATGCACAATTACATAATTTACTTTGTGGGTAAATGACATCTGCTTGCATCCGATGACGACGATTTTTACGTAACGCTCGCGCCAATCATGCGGTGACGAGGTCGGCCGGTGCGCGGCATGCACAGACAGCGTCTTCGCACGGCGTCGGGACGCCCGACGACGCTTCAAAAATAGACCCACAGAAATATTAGACCTCGAGCTGACACACAAAAAGGTGCACTCTTGCCGCCTACGCGAGAACGCGTCGCAAACATTCATGACCTGCATTCAGTGCATTTTTTTTTTAATTCTTAAAATCATAACTCTGAAACGCGAAGTAACGTATTGCTATGGTTGTGCTGTCGCTATGGCCATTTTCAAGTAGCGATAACATAGCCACAGAGTTACGTTGCGTCGGGTTAGAGCGACTAGGAATTCCACCTACCCTACTTGCACATTGCAAAGTAATCTGTATTTTTAAACATTTTTTGTAGATATAGATAGTATTAAATAGTTATCAAATATTATTTACACTAAATATATAATATAAAACGTGGAATTCAGTTATCTCGCTTTATTGTGAATACGCATAGCTTTACAGTAACGTGTTTTACCCATTTACGTTGAAAAGCTTCTCATTAAATATTAAATTCAAAATCAATGAACAAACCGCGATCTGACTGTGCCAGGGACACCTCCCGCCAAAACTCTAAACCCCGCGCAGAAGATTTCTTTCGTAAATTCAGTATTACACGTTTCTGTATTTTGCCTACGTATTTATGAAGCATGCAGGCAGAAACAGTTTACGGTATTGGTGTCAAAACAAACTGATTCGGGCGCTGCTAAATTGCTTCTTTGGCCAGTTCTTATTTCTGCCGCTGCTGAAGACAAACTGAAGATGGCGCTGCTGTCGCGCGATCTTCTGTGGTATATTAATTGTTTTTTGTTTGGCTGGTTCTACACAGTGGTCCTCGACAGTAAATGGGTTTTATTAAACTGGCGCCATAAAATGACTTCAGATCGTGTAAAGTACTTTTATAAGGGTTACAAAATGTCAAACTGCAAATCGAATCTGATCCTATTTTTTTAGAGGTCGAAATTTTAATCTACACCTACCTTACCCAATTACCTTTTTTGGTATCTCAAACGTAAATAAATTATAATATTCTACATTTTGGTACATATTATTTAATATTCCTTTTACCACAGATTATACAGGGTGTCTCTAAATTATGTGGACATGGCTTAACCACAGATAACTGGGATCAAAAGAAGACGATTTAACAAAACTTATCTATATACAAATGCGTTTAGTTTAGACAGTATTCAGCTTCAAAGTTAATTTAAAAAAAAAAAAAAATTGCTTATAAAAAGAGAACGTTTACATTGATTTGGATGTTGTTTGGTATGACACTTTATACGGGTATAACTCATATTTTAACATAATATTGTTATTATCAGTAGACCACTTGTGTCCAAAACAAGGGTGGCCCAACATTAATACATTCATATTTTTTAATGACAAAGCAAATAACTTAAAAAAAGTCAAATCGGATCAAAGTCAAGTCAGGCATTCCTTATCAGGTGGTAAAAGCTCTTGCACTATTTGGATATCGTATGGATCAGTGATTCCCAACGGGGGCGGTACCGCCCCCCGGTGGGCGCTGAAGGGATTTAGGGGGGCGTTTCTGGCCCAAGGTATATATAGAGGGCGTTGAGGACCAGCCGCCGCCCCCCGGGCAAAAACGGAGTTCCGTCACAGCAAGAGTGTAAACCTAAAATCTACAGATCACATTCAAAAGAACAATTGAATGTTGGCTCCACCGAATCAACATGGGATTCCCCGTACTGACCGATATCTGTACATCGGCCCACTTCGAGAGCCTGGGGATTACCCCGCTTGCCCGGTTTGGTGTGCAAGGTGCCGGAGCGGGGACGCTCCGGCCTGCATTCTGACTTCCTGACTGACTCGCAACGAGTCAAGTATATTTGACCTATTGTTTTTGGATTGTAATTAATTGTCATATTGTGATCATTATTGTAAATAAAGTAATATTCATATTAAGAGGACCCGGCAATTAAAAATATATCGTTGGTGAAATAACTGTTGGAATAGAGGTAAGTACTTACATATTATCTATTGTTATATTTGATGGGCTGCAATTTATGTACATATAGTTCCAAATATTTAATATTTTTGGTTTCATATAATTTGTTTTAATTTTTAATCGCCTAGATAAATGTTATAAGATCTTTTTATAGATACATTAACCAAAACTAGAGGAATGATTATCTCATGTTTTGAAATTAAGCCCTGATCCTTGGTTTAAAAAAAAATTGAACCCACATTTTGGAATTTGAGTCAGTAGGAAATTGATAGTTCAAGAAAGATTTTTTTCTAAGCCGTAAAATATATTATTTATGACATACACACGGCAAAATATTATTATTAAATTATAAATGCAAAATATGTATACAAAATTAGAAAATTGCTTTTACAATTCTCTAACGTACATTTTTTGTACAGCTGCAGACTTTATATTTGTATTCAAATACACGGGTACACGGGTCACATGCACACGTGTACGTACGGCATAATTACACGTGTAATTAGTTACACGTATAATTACACGTGTAATTATTTACACGTATAATTACACGTGTAACAACGAAGCGTTGTTCACTGCTTGCAGAAAACCTCGATATGTTAATATTTTTGAACCAGAATCGTTCTTTATTGTAAGAATAAATCGTTATTTTGATCGCCCCGCGAATTTAGCATTGATTTTCTACTGCGGGTAATTTAGTTACTTTTTTAGTTACTTAGTAACTTATTTAGTTACATCAGAATCTTACGATATCCTAAGTTCATGTACACATTTATTTTCCAAAGTATAAAATAAATTACTGAATGAAAAAACCGAGAGTATTACAATAACACATGTAATTACATAATTATACGTGTAAAATAAATACACGTTTAATTATATCTACACGTGTAGAATAAATACACGTGTAAAATAAATACACGTGTAAATACTTCTATCCTGGGACACTCTGCATATTGGGCTATGTAGACCCAAATAGTGTTTGATGCTGCGCGCAAGAAATTTTAACTAACTTTAATTTTTAATTTTGTTTCTAAATTGCGCTAACAACAACTTCTTGTTATTATTTTTCTTGTTTTATTTTTAAGATATGTCGGAATCAAAGAAAAAAATGTAGACAATACAATGTCGAATATTTAAAATATGGTATTATTCAGTCACCCACAAACAAGACATTGCCAATGTGCCTGATTGGCCAGAAAGTTTTCTCAAATGAAGCCATGAAACCTTCGCGATTACAAGAACATTTGAGCAAAATACATCCTGCTATAAAAGATAAAAATTTATCTTACTTTCAAATGCTCAAAAATCAACATTCGAGACGTCCAACTTTAGCCGGTATGTTTTCAGCAGCATCAAAACAAGACAATGATGGGTTACGTGCATCTTACAATATTTCGTTGCTTATTGCTAAATCGGGAAAACCGCACACTATTGGAGAAGGATTAATACTGCCAGTTGTGAGTGAAGTTCTCCGTACTGTACTTCACAAGTCACATTCAGATATTATTAAAAAAATCCCTTTGAGCAATAATAGTGTACAGAGACGAATCTACGAAATGTCCGAGGATGTGGAGAGTTCTCTAACCGAATTTTTGAAGACGACCGAATTTTCTATACAGCTCGAGAGTCTACATTGTACAACAATGAGGCATTACTTCTATCGTACGTTCGCTTCATAAGAGATGAGAACATTTGTCAAGAACTATTATTCGCAAAAAAATTAGAAACTGATACTAAAGGAAAATCTGTATTTGACGTTTTGGAACAATATTTTAAAGAAAAAGAAATCCCTCTGAATAATATAGTGTCCGTTGCTACTGATGGTGCTCCTGCAATGGTTGGACGATACCGCTTGTTCATTGCATATTTAAAAAAAGCTGTACCAAATGTAGTCGCCATGCATTGTGTGATTCACATACAACATTTAATTGCAAAAAACCTTAGTGATCGCCTTCATTGCTCGCTGCAGTACGTAATTACAGGGGTTAATAGAATCAGAAGCAATTCTCTTAACCATAGATTGTTTAGAAAGCTTTGTGATGAAAACGACCAGGACTTTAATCGTTTACTGTTGCACACAGAAGTTCGACGGTTGTCAAAGGGTACTTGTCTCCAAAGATTTTATGAACTATTTGACTCAGTTATAACGTTTCTCGAAAATAAAGATGATTCCTTAAAAGAAAATTTATTGAAATTTAAAAATGATATAGCGTATTTAACAGATTTATTTAATAAATTTAACGAAACCGAGATGATTTGAATTTAATTAAAGCTAAGGCAATAATTTCGGCATTCGTGTCAAAACTTTATAACATTATACAAATTAAATTTGAGTCGGAGACAATTCCATCAGTTTCAAAATCTTTCCTCGGTGAAAAGAAGTTTGCGACACATTATGCACTTCTCCAACTTTTAAAAGTTGAGGAAGCACACAACATACCACAACCAAACAACTAATTAATTATATTTATTAAAAATTTGCAATAGATTTTATTTAATAATTATTGAATCTTTATTATATTCTTTGACATTGGATGATTTTTTTTAAACTGAGTTAAGAGTTAATTATTAATACTACTATTAGAATTACAAAATAATATTTACGACTTCATGTACATCTTCAAATTGTGCCGAGAAGGTCGTTTAACACATGTTATTACTGCATAGAAATTCATTAGCAATTGTGTCTACCTATGTATTCCACCGCTACCTTGACCATGCGGATACGAAATAATCACATAAATCAATTCACAGAGTAAAATACTTCAAATAATACGGAGGTACTTTAATGTATGTCATCATCGCGCAATATTATTAGCATTTGTGTATACCAATAATCTCAGCCATGTGATCGTAGAAACTATAAAGAGGTACTGTTATTCTAAAGTGATAATGGTTTAGTATGATAAAGTTCTATTCTACTTCTAATTTTCTAACTACTTAAGCACATGCATACATTCAGTTCAATCATTTATAATGCTGAGATTTTAGATGTAAAAAAATTAACCAAAGGTTATTTGGGCTAATACAAAGCAATTAACCTAATACACCTCGTACTAAAATGCTCTTGGAAAACAATATATTGTTTAATGAAAAAAATATATATCCGATTAATTTGAAAATACATCAAAATAAACACAAAATTAACAAAACAATGATTGAAAACTATAACAAATGTTCAAACTGCCCCCTTTCAGACCCAATACAAGCATGACACCATCGTACTAACGATCCATATACTTGCTGAATAGATGTAAAAAAATTAACCAAAGGTTATTTGGGCTAATACAAAGCAATTAACCTAATACACCTCGTACTAAAATGCTCTTGGAAAACAATATATTGTTTAATGAAAAAAATATATATCCGATTAATTTGAAAATACATCAAAATAAACACAAAATTAACAAAACAATGATTGAAAACTATAACAAATGTTCAAACTGACCCCTTTCAGACCCAATACAAGCATGACACCATCGTACTAACGATCCATATACTTGCTGAATATTGTAGTTTTGACGAATTTCATTAGCAGCCTCGAAAATTAATTGCTGTAACTGTTCTCTATGTCAATTACGAGGGGGATTCGTAAAATAAGGTTCCTATGATTTTTAATAATAGACAGCTTCATATTGTTGTTCTTAGTGTTGTACATCATTTTAAAGCTTAAAACTTATGCTATTTTTCTACATAATCGCCGTTTCTGTTCAAACACTTTTGCAGACGATGCTCCAGTTTTTTTATCCCCATGTTATAGAATTTTAGATATAGACTTTCCCAGCAGACTGTGTTTGTTTAAACTTCTTGGGCTTCGGCGAAGTTGAGAGACGCCATTCACGTTATTGCTGCTTGGTTTCGGGGGTAAAGTGATACCCCCCTGTTTGGTCGCCTGTTTCTGTTTGTGGTTTTCTGTGAGCATTCGCGGTACCCACCGTGCACACACTTTGTGATAGCCTAATTTTCGGTTAAAATCTTATGAATTGTAGTGTTGGAAGTCTTAGAAATACGGAAAGCAAGTTCGTTAATGGTGATCCTTTGATCTTCAAGCAATATTCTCTCAACTTTTTTGACAATTCCATCTGAAACTGAAAGCCTTCCGCTCCTGTCTTGATCGTGAATTTCCGTGCGGCCTTCACTGAATTCTCTGCACATTTGCAAACATGTTGAACAGATATGCAATTTTTGCCCATAAACTTCGATTAACTGACGATGAATGTCAATAGATGAAATCCGTTTTGCACTTAAAAACGTATCACAGCGCGAATTTCGCATCTGGCGGTAACAGCGATATTGAGCTGAATCTTGCTGCATACTGGGCTCAAAAGGACCTCCCATTTGAGCTCAACGAGGAACTCCCAATAACGTTCTACAATGCTGCACCAGAACTCAATGATTTATACAGTGTTACAAAGAAATCCCATCAGGCTCATCACAAGAACTTAATCAGGTTTAGTGCAACTACTCTGCAAAGTTAGTCAAATAAAGAACTGTGAGATGTTAAAAGGAAGATAATGGGTATGAAAACCCATTTTTCTCAACAAATGGCTCATCAGAATGAAAAGGGCCTAAAGAACTAAGAAGAGGGACTGACAAGACTTCAAAGAGCTGAAGAAGACTTGATTGAGTTCAACAGTGTATACATGAACGCTCACTTGTAATCTACAATGTAACGCTTGTACTTAATAAGCTTAGATGCAACAGAGAACTCTTAACTGGGCTCAAATATACCTCCCATTTGACCTCAACGAGGAACTCCCAATAACGTTCTAGAATGTTGCAAGAATACTAAATATTTAAAATAGTGTTATAGAGAAATCCCAATCTGGCTCAACACAAGAACTTAATCAGGTTTAATGCAACTACTTGGGAAACTTAGTCAAATGAAGAATTGTGAACTGTTAAAAGGAAGATAATGGGTATGAAAACCCATTTTCCTCAACAACTTGCCCATCAGAATGAAAAGGGCCTAAAGAACTAAGAACAGGGATTGACAAGACTCCAAAGAGCTGAAGAAGACTTGATTGAGTTCAACAGTTTATACATGAACGATCAATTGTAATCTACAATGTAACTAGTACTCAATAAGTTTAGATGCAACAAAGAACTCTTAACTGGGCTCAAAAGGATCTCCCATTTAGCCTCAACGAGGAATTCCCAATAACGTTCTACAATGCTATGACTCAATGAGTTATTAGTGCTATAAAGAAATCACAATCTGGCTCATCACAAGAACTTAATCAGGTTTAGTGCAACTACTCTGGAAATCTTAGTCAAATGAAAAAGGTGCGAGATTTTGAAAGAAAGTATATTGGATATGAATATCCATACTAAACTGGCCTAGCAGAATCTTTGCAGAATTGCAAGATGTTGAAAGAAAAATAATGGATATGAAAATCTATATTCCATACACAAGCACAGACATTTGTATAAATAGTCGCTTCATGATAAAGGAGCCCCCAAAATCTTGGTATTAGTGAAAATCTTTTTTTTGCACGATTATAATATACAGGAAAATCTGTATTTGAAAATCTGCAATACTTGATCTCGAAGGTATCTTAAACCTATTTCGCAATTATATAAATTAATGCAAATTAATTGCATAATATTCAAATTTATTTGCATTAATATCTAAGTTGCAGTAGTTTACATTTTAGTACATTTTTAGACCGCCGTAAATGTTCTTGACTTGTTGTCTATATTGGCAGCTTGTATAAGCTATACTTTGAACAAGTGTATGTACTATGTAATCAAATTCTTTGGAAAACTTATTTAAATTATACAAGATCCTGCAACAGTGCGTCGGGCTTTCCTAGCGCGTTTCCCGTCAAAGATAGAAAAAAATGTTTCGTACAAAAAGTTATTGGTTTAAAAATCTTTATGCCGTAAAATTATTTTCAAATATACAGGGTGTCCCAATTTTGCGGAATAACAAAATCAAACATTTTTTAATATAGAACACCCTATATTTATTCAAGTTTTCTGATGACATTTTTCAACTTCTACAATGTTGTCTATTTAGTTTTGGATTATGTTACAGTGTTGCCAATTTATAATTTACCCCTGTATTATTTCTATTACAGATTAATCAACTTAATAGGTAAAGCATTGTATGCAAGCAGTGTCCATTCATAAGACACTAGAACACCTTTCTAGTGTGCATATATTTTAGTGGGGTTTTGTTCTCAAGTTGTAGCAACTTAAAAATAAAACATTAGTAATATATGTGCAAGAAATTTCTTCTAGTTCCTCATAAATGCTCATTAAGTGCCGATGGTGTTTTACCTATTAAGTTGATTAATCTATAATATAGAATTAATACAATTCGATTATAGTTTTCTAGAGAATTTGATACTCATAGTACATATATGTACATGTTTAACGTATAGCTTAGAAAAGCTCCCAATATAAGGAGTAAGTCAAGAACATTTTAGCAGTGCCAAGTGAAAGCATTTGTAAGTGGAAAATGCACCTGTAAATATTTGTCGTCGCAAAAATTACCCATAATTATAAAGACTAAGACTATAACTAAGCATAAAGATCTGCATCAAGGCGGGAGTACACATCTCAGCACAATAACTTCGACTCATCTCTGAGCTATCGACAAATCACACTACTGCCAGTTTTTTTCGTTTTGCGAGTTTACGCCCCCGCGATTTCGAATGTCATCCGAAATTATTTACGCGTCTCACCGCATATGTACCTCGATTTCCGGAAGTACTATACTTCCCTTCATCCACCCCAAGCTTCAATGCTGACCCGCTTTTGACATTGCAGTGAATTTTGCATTGCTGGGTCACGAGATCCATGGGGAACTTGGACGTTTCCTATTTCCTGGGATAAAATTTCCTTTGAAATAAGCAATTTTTATAATTGCTATTATCCATACAATGTTTTGTCTTAACTGTGTACTGAAAACTTCGGAAAAACTGGCGCTCATGAATCATAGACAGCAGGCTTTTCCACCTGAATGTCCTGATCTAGTGAGATACTATAGATGAAAAACTGGTGCTCATGAATCATAGACAGCAGGCTTTTCTACCTGAATGTCCTGCTGTAGTGAGATACCATAGAAGCAAAACTGACGCTCATGAATCATAGACAGCAGGCTTTTCCACCTGAATGTCCTGATTTGGTGAGATACCATAGAAGAAAAATTGTCGCTCATGAATCATAAATAGCAGACTTTTCCACCTGAATGTCCTGATCTAGTGAGATACCATAGAAGAAATATTGGCGCTCATGAATCAAAGACAGTAGGCTTTTCAATCTGAATGTCCTGATTTGGTGCGATACCAAAGAAGAAAAATTGGCGCTCATGAACCATAGACAGCAGGCTTTTCCACCTGAATGTCCTGATCTGGTGAGATACCATAGATGAAAAACTGGTGCTCATGAATCAAAGACAGCAGGCTTTTCCACCTGAATGTTCTGATGTAGTGAGATACCATAGAAGAAAAACTGGCGCTCATGAATCATAGACAGCAGGCTTTTCCACCTGAATGTAGTGATCTGGTGAGATACCATAGAAGACAAACTGGCGCTCATGAATCATAGATAGCAGGCTTTTCCACCTGAATGTCTTGATGTAGTGAGATACCATAAGAGTGAGAAGACAACTGTGGCGCTCATGAATCGTAGACAGAGGACTTTTCCACCTGAATGTCCTGATATAGTGAGACCATCGAAATGTGAAGATAAACTTCCAAAAGTTCAAATACACATATCGATATTATTGTATGGTTAAAAAATTTAAAGAGACAAAACAAACATGAAAAGGAAACATCTGTAAAGCATCCGCACCGCTTATACCTCATGCGCCATATCAAATTCACCACAATGTGCCCATTCTGTGGGGGTCAGGCACGAAGTTGGAGGGATGAAAGGAAATATTTCGTTCCGAAAAGCGAAATCCATTTCCAGTCGGAGACAATAATTTCAGCCAACTATCAAAAACTTGGGGTCACAGAATTACGGTTCGAAAAGAATAAAAAGGCAGTGCTGCAGAGATGTGGAAAACTGCAAAGTGTGTCTTGGTTGCGATACTTAGATATCAACGTCACATTGAAACCAATATTCGCGCCAAAATTGGAAACATTTCGTTTCTTTCAAAGATATATGAAGTTATGATTTAATTGGTTACCACAAAAAATATATAAAATGAAATAAGTATACAGGGTGTCCCGTGAGAAAGGCAACGCCCTAAATAACTACGAATATAATTTTGTTTCACAAAATCTGTGAAATGCGTCAGTTTTTAAATAAAGAGGGACAATGTTTGGCATGCAAATGGTCTCCAATATTTTAACCCCCTTTCCGCAGCGGAAGTAAGCCCATATTTGTAAATTGCAGTAGGGATTGATTGATTATTCATTTCAAAGCTTACATAATTTACAAGACAACGCTGTATTACTTTAGAAAATCTGTCGATTTCGAAAGTAATACACTGTCACATTGCAAATTATGTAAGCTTTCAAAAGAACAATCACTCAAAAACCTCGATTCAAAAAAAATTGCTTACCTTCCCTTCAGAATGAGAGTTAAACATTTTAAATAATTTGCTTGACAAAGCTTTGTCTCCTTTAATTAAAAATTGACGTATTTTAGCGATTTAGGGGGAAAAAAATCCTAGATATTTAGGCGTTTCCTTTGTCCCGGGACACCGTGTATATGTATATTAAGCTTCTACATATAACATGCATATATTGGGGCCGAAAATCCTCAAATAGATTTGATTCATTAATACTGCAACCGATAAAACAGCATACAAATCAAGAACATAATTCGTTAATTTCATTACTGCATTTTGTTGCTAAGCACTAGACATGAAGTAATATTGATTGCATTTTATTGTAGCATGGGTGGTTAAAATAAAAATATTGTAATCATGTCAAAAAACACATTTAAAATTTTATGAATTGACCAATTATTCATGTTTGTGTGTGTGTATGTTTGTAAATGCTAAGGATATTGTCCTAACGACAAATTAGGAAAGCGTGGTTTTGGGGGTAAGAATAATTCGGCAGATAGCACCAAATTTGCTTTATGATATGAAAATCATTAAAAAAAAATCTAAGAAATAAGTTAAAGCCCTAACTACACTTTATCTACACTTTATGCCGTGCAGCTGTTTGATTTTGGCTTGCATTTATAAATATGTCCATCCTTATTTTGCAGAGTGACGTAAGCAACCACCTACACCTACACTCACGTTCTATAAATAATTTTGAGGTAAAAATATATTTTAGGCGAATGTACTATTTTGTCACTAAGCGTTACTACGGCGTACTTTACGTACGTTACTTTGCTATTTGCAACACATTGATGACACACTAAAAGACCCAAAACTGCACTAACTTAGCATCCAGCGCTAAAGAGTAGAGCTCGGGACTACGCGCCGGCTCGACTGAATCCAAAACTGAATCGATATGCGCGCGGAGTATCGGGGCATTTTTTTCTTGTTTCAAATACAATAGAAACGTCCGGCGATGGGATTTGAACTTGAATTTTTCGCCTCTTAGATTCGACGGCGGAGAATTGCAGCGAGTGCTAAGGTTATTGTGTGCAGAGGAGCTGACTTTTTGTCAGCTCTCTTGTCTAAGGTTATGAATACAACCCATACGGTGCGGATTTAAAGTTGCCGGTAGCCCCTAGGCGGCAGAATTATAAATCCGCCAGTGATTGTATATTCCTCTCCATACATTGACAGAAAATCGTTGCTGGAACCTTTTACTGCTCCTTACATGGTGGTTGTCTAATGAATAATGGTGCAGGTTTCGAAAGTTTGTAATTCCGTCCCTGGTAAAATTTGCTTCATCGGTATATAACATAGATAGGATAAAATTGGGACGTTATTTATCCTTTCAAGAAGTCAGCGACAAAAAACTCCACGTTGCTCGGCATCCCCAGGATGAAGAGCTTGAACACCCGTAAAATGATAAGGGTGTAATTGCTCCCTACGCAGAGTTCGCGGAACCAAACTTTGTGACAGAGTACTTGTAGTAGGATTGTCTAAAACCAAACCAATTACAGCTTCCTCTCATGAATTACATTTTCACGATGCGGTGCAGCAGGCCCTCGACCTCGCAGAAGACCAACCTCACCAATCGTCGAAAGATTGAAGTGAAGACCTGATGATTTGAGATTATTCTATTAAGGATTCTGCGGTAAAGTACATTGTGAATGACTTTTTCATTTCTAGCTGCTACTTCACTCAGTGCACAACATGCACCTTATGCACAGGATGAAGTAGCAGAGTAGCTGTCATCCTGATGGAAAGTGAAATTGCCTGACACACATAATATTATAATTCATTCACTATAGTCAATAAAAATGGAAACGGAAAGTGATGTGAATATGGATTTAGCACCTCCTAATTTTATGGAAAATGCACAGGTGATGACTGAAAATTTGATACCAGAATTATCGGGAGTATTACATGTGGTAATTGATGAAAATATTTCACAAATTTAAGAAAAAACATAATTTTTCAAAATAAAAGTGCGGATACTGGAGTCTCCCGATTGAATGTGTACTTTTTTTGGTCCAAAATAACATAAACTATCTCCAGGCTCTGTTCTTGCTCCGTATTTTGAATACACTTCTAATGACATTTTCGTTAATTTCTCGTTATGTGATATCTCCAAATCCATTCATGACATCTAAAAAACTTGGGGTTTATTGACTCTGACATTTCTGCTGTCATGTGTTATATCACCCAATTTATTAAAATGGTAAATCATAATATTTTCGTTCGGGCGTATAAGATTGGGCGGATGTCGCATTTCTGTTTATAGATTCAAGGCCAAGTTGCCTCTCTTAGACCCTTTCGAAGGGAACATGACGCGTTTGGAACGCATTAAGTGAGTGTCACCTAGCGAAGCGGGCCGTGACGAATTAATAGAATAGTTTCAGTAAAGTTTTATTGTTTAGTGTCCGTATGGATAAATTGAAGGTGAGTGATTGCGTGGTTGAGTTGAGTTGAGGTTGACCCATCGTTGTTCCATTGTCTCAGAAGATAACAAGGATGTTGGGTTGACCAATTATTACTCGGTGTCAACAAATATGCTGAGTCATTGTATGGTTGTGTAGAGTTGAACTTGGGTCAACAAGTATAGTGAATCATTGTATAGTTGTGGAGAGTTGAGCTCGGGTCAACAAGTATAGTGAGCCATTGTATGGTTGTGGAGAGTTGGACTCGGGTCAACAAGTATGGTGAGTCATTGTCTAGTTGTGGAGAGTTGAACTCGGATCAACAAGTATGGTGAGTCATTGTATTGTTGTGGAGAGTTGAGGTTGACCTATCGATAAACAATTGATCAAAGATAATTGTTTCACCGTAAATAATCAAGGATATCGGGTTGACCAATTAATACTCGGGTCAACCAATACAATTGTCTCACTGAGTTGTAAACTCACGATCACTCTTCTAATTGTTACAGAATGACGGTCGTTGGAAGGAGCAAAAGAAGAGAGCGATTGCCATATTTTATTATACGATTATATAACCTTTTATATTTTTGTATCATTAGTTTGTATTAAATAAATAAGTTTCATTGATGCAAATCCCATTGTTTATTAATCGACGTCTTGACAATACAAATAATTACCTATCATAAGAATAATACAGCAGAATTAGTATTCAAACTGTTTTTATGGATTAAAAATAGTCAGTATTAAGCTAAAGGTAATTCGCCGGCCTAACAATATCAGAAGTGGCAAAAGTTCAGCTAACAATATCAGAAGTGGGATTGCTCCCAAGTGCTGTACCTAATGAACAATGGGAAGATTGTTCTAAAAATTAAAAAAAAAAAAATTATTAAAAAAAAAACATATCAAGAGTAATGGCATTCGTTCTCTCTTCGTCTCTATACGATCACTCATTAGTTTTGTTTGTGTAGGAATATAACATAATATTTTAACGGGTGTTGAATTTATAATGCGTATTGTACAATTTGTTTAATTCTTTCAAAGATAATAAAATAACTTCATGATATAAATGCAAAGCATTTACTCGACTGTTCGGCCGAGGAGTAAATATGTATTACTTACATTTTGATACTAGTACATAGTACATGTAAATGATTGATACCAAATGATAGTTGTGGTGGTATATTTACATTCAGCGAACAAATATGATACAGTAATACTATAAAATGGTTTTGTGTCTGTGTTATAAAGTGTTTCAGTTATTATTTATTGTGAACGGCATAATAAAATAAATAAAGTATCGAATAACCAGACCCAGACAATTAAATATTGCCTATGATAAGCGAAATTATAGGCATTACTAACACAGCCAAATGTTTAAGAAAAGACGGCGAAACAATTGTACAGGAGAATTTCTATAAATAAGTGAAATCTATAAACATGTGCAATATTAAGAACAAGTGCGGTTAAATATATTTAATTTATTTAGTTTGATCCATCATTGATTAACACAGTGTTAAATAAATAAATGCTTCGACTAGTTTATTGATTTCGGTTCACAAACTTCAGAACTGGAAATCGAAATAGATCAGTGCGTTGCTCACCAGTCATTTATAAAAACTGCTAATAAGTTAACGTTTTTAAAACATCAGGTTTCAAGATGTGCTCTCCACATCGATAATACTTTGAAGTGCAAAGTTCTGAAGTGTGAGCAATATTCCAAACATGACCTCCTCATTAAAGGTGGAAAGATAGTCGCCAGAGGTCACACTTGTTTGGGGTGTGAAGAAAATTGCAATCTTTTAGAGGAAAATCAGACGCCGTTGAAAGAAGTTGATGAAATACTGGATGTCAGTCTTGCTGCTAATGAAGATAAATAACGACTAGAATGAATTAATAAATATAGAAAATGCTTCGCTACATTCTTTGCAGAGATAGTTTGCAAAGGAAATACTAAAATGCCAATTACGTTAAGTGAAAATAAGTCAATATTTTATCGTCCATACAAGATGGCTCACGTGGAAAGAGAATTGGTAAGAGGTATGATCTCTGAAATTTAAGAAGCTGGAATCATTCGAGATTCAAATTCTCCCTATTCATCCCCAGTGCTCTTAGTTAATAAACCAAACAGGGACAAGCGTTTATGTATGCATTACAGAAAACTTAACGATTTATTATTGACGATCAAATCGATCAATTAAAAGTTTATAAAAACTACACTAGTTTGGATTTATTTTCTGAATATTACCAAGTAGAAGTGGAAATGGAGGCAAAATAAGAAAACTACTTTTGTAAAAATTTGTAATGGCAAATCCGAGTTTAATCGTATGCCATTTGGCTTTTGTAATGAGCCAAGCGTATTTCGGGGCACAGTCGCAATTACTTGCCTCGACAACATTTTATGTTCTGGCAAGACATTTGAACAAGGATTGGAAAACCTGGAACAAGTGTTTAAAACATAACTTCAGAATAAATTAACTTTAAATCCCTGAAAATGCTATTTTATACAAACTACTGTCACCTACCTAGGATATGAAATATCTGAAGAAGGTGTAAGACCCGGTACAAATAAGACAAAGACAATAAGAATGTTTGCAACACCGACAACAATGTACAATGTAGTACAGTTTACAATGTACGACAATTTCCGGGATTTACTGGATTTTTCAGACGGTTTGTGAAAAATGATTCAAGGATTGCCAAACATCTTAAGATGTTGCTGCACAAATCACAAGCATGGCAATGGAGTGCAGAACAAATACAGGAATGGAAGGTATGATCAGAAAGAACGTTAACAATAGAACTAAAAGACGAACTTACAAAACAAATCAGGACGATAATAGCAATACACGGTCCAAATGAAGGTGAAAAGGAAGAAATTAAGGAGACATTCTGGGAAGAACTAACAAAAGCTAACAAATACAAACACAAATACATTCTTTCAACATAAGGAAATACACCGTTACACTAGATAAATGCCGAGTAGAAACGAGAAATCGATAATAGTTTATATTTGAGTGGAAGAAAACAATATGAGCAAAATAACGGATGCAAGAGTAAGAAGAGGACCAGAAATAGGATCAGACCACTACTTGGTGATAGCAACTATAAGAGAGGACCCATTAGGAAAAGAGGTAAACCGGACGCAAAGGAAGAACAACATCGAATTCGAAGCAAGCCGTACATATAAACTACAAGAAGATGAAGTAATTCATCGTCCTGCAAAAATGTGGCACATGTAGATAAGCTAAGTAGAAACTCTATTGCCGAACAAAGTGTTTGTGAAGAACACCAAATAGAAGTCGCCAATTGGATGTTAGCTTGTAAGTTAACAAACCGAAAACTACAAGTAATAACAAACGTTTTAAAAATGATTACGAAAGAAAAATCCACAAGGAATATAAGATGGCTGACGATCGTCTTTATAAAGTTGTGGATGGTAAACAACTTTGGGTTGTCTCGAGAAGTATGCGAAGGGAAATTGTAAGATGTAATCACGATAATTTAGAACATTTTTCTACGGATAAAACTATGCAGAAAATACTTGAAGTATAGTGGTTCCCAGAAATGCGCAAGTATATTGTGAAATACATAGCATCGTGTGCGCGATGTCTGTATTTTAAAATACGTAAAGGAAAGTAGGAGAAGGTAGTAAAAAGCTATTAGCAAACTACAAGAGAGCTTTTGTGGTGCGGAGAAGGTTAACTAACGATAAGTACTTGCTCGAGGAGGTACATAATTCGGGAAGGTGTACAAAATGATTCGAGTGCTGGACAGACTAAAGAAGTTTGTGCCAGGTGATGGTGTTTCAAGCACCAGTGAAAATGAAGAAGTTTAACTTTGTCACCGGTGAAGATGAATAAGTTTAACTGTGTCTGAACGAGGACGTTCTGAAAGGTCAGGAAGGCCGAATGTTATATCACCCAATTTATTAAAATGGTAAATCATAATATTTTCGTTCGGGCGTATAAGATTGGGCGGATGTCGCATTTCTGTTTATAGATTCAAGGCCAAGTTGCCTCTCTTAGACCCTTTCGAAGGGAACATGACGCGTTTGGAACGCATTAAGTGAGTGTCACCTAGCGAAGCGGGCCGTGACGAATTAATAGAATAGTTTCAGTAAAGTTTTATTGTTTAGTGTCCGTATGGATAAATTGAAGGTGAGTGATTGTGTGGTTGAGTTGAGTTGAGGTTGACCCATCGTTGTTCCATTGTCTCAGAAAATAACAAGGATGTTGGGTTGACCAATTATTACTCGGTGTCAACAAATATGCTGAGTCATTGTATGGTTGTGTAGAGTTGAACTTGGGTCAACAAGTATAGTGAATCATTGTATAGTTGTGGAGAGTTGAGCTCGGGTCAACAAGTATAGTGAGCCATTGTATGGTTGTGGAGAGTTGGACTCGGGTCAACAAGTATGGTGAGTCATTGTCTAGTTGTGGAGAGTTGAACTCGGGTCAACAAGTATGGTAAGTCATTGTATTGTTGTGGAGAGTTGAGGTTGACCTATCGATAAACAATTGACCAAAGATAATTGTTTCACCGTAAATAATCAAGGATATCGGGTTGACCAATTAATACTCGGGTCAACCAATACAATTGTCTCACTGAGTTGTAATCTCACGATCACTCTTCTAATTGTTACAGAATGACGGTCGTTGGAAGGAGCAAAAGAAGAGAGCGATTGCCATATTTTATTATACGATTATATAACCTTTTATATTTTTGTATCATTAGTTTGTATTAAATAAATAAGTTTCATTGATGCAAATCCCATTGTTTATTAATCGACGTCTTGACAATACAAATAATTACCTATCATAAGAATAATACAGCAGAATTAGTATTGAAACTGTTTTTATGGATTTAAAATAGTCAGTATTAAGCTAAAGGTAATTCGCCGGCCTAACAATATCTGAATTGGGTTAACAATATCAGAAGTGGCAAAAGTTCAGCTAACACATGGCAACGTAGAATTTCCATGGGTAATATGATAAGTGGTGTCCTCATTATCAATAATGAATATTCTACGAGTTTTAACCCCAACGACGAAATAGATCAGTTAGACATCTTGTAAATTTGCTTTACCTGATCATGCCTCATTTTCGTATATAAGTAAGTAGTGTCTAATGTTCGAGTATGGTTAACTTGGATGATTCGAGGAATGATCCCCCCGGGCAGTATCACCCCCCTATTTTACTCTTGTGGTCGAAAGGTACAGAAGATTACAAAATCTTTGCCAATACAACTGTATGTAAATATCAAGATATAATGTAGGTCATTTCACGATGAGCTCCAATGTTTGTCCAAATTAGTAGAATTGTGAGCACTTCCTCAGTATTTACGTTTTCTCTCTGTAGGTGTTCCCATAATTGCCACGATCTTGCTTCTTTTCTTCCTTTGCATGATGCACGTTACGTTTAAATCGCGTTTTTTTAAGTAGAGGCTCGATTCAATGTTACTCTCCACAGATAGCCAGAACTATTTGGCAAATCATTGTGGAAACTTGGCAGGGCGCAAAGGAATTAAGAGAGGAGAAATAAAATAGAACCGTATCAATAAATTACAGTTATATTAACAAATACTACATAAAATTAAAATGCTCAATCTGCACATAATGTAACAAATAACAACAGACATATTAATATCAAAAATAACTACATAAATGTGTTGTAGCAGTTTGAATTGATTAATAAGGCACATAAAGTCTGGTGAACATAACTGCAGATACGATTCTTACGAGTTTTGCACTTAATCTATTTTGGGCAATTCGACAATCACATTATAAAAACATTGACAATTACTGTTTAAAATAATAAAAACAAAATTTGTACCGTTGTATTAACTGTAAAGGAATATATCAAATACAATCTCCCCGAAATTGGTAGACTATAGTTAAGAACAAGCAATAGCCGCATAAAATTAATTGGAATATTGGAAATAGAAAAATTATAGATTAACTGACTACAAATCATTCTGTAAAATCATAATTAGGATCACAATAATAGAAACTATTATAATATAATATTATAGTAGGCACACTAACACTAATAATAAACGTCGGTTTTAGAGTGGCAGTTTAATGCAAAGTTATATTAAGTAAATAACTTATATAACTTTTAATAGCTAACTAAATAAATAGATCATTTATATAAATAACTATATATATAAATAACTATATATATAAATAAGATAATAACGGGTTTTCCAATAAGAGGTGTTATTTTGAATAGCCCGCTATTTCGGTAGATGTCACTTTTGAAGCTGTCATTTCTTGGCATTTGACAAGTAGAAACTACGCCATTAATAAAAATGGTACGATACACGCTTCAACAACGCATTGAAATTATTAAAATTCACTATAAAAATGGTGAAAATTTGGCAGAGACGGTTCGTAAAACTCGAACATTTTTGGGTCGTCGTGAAGCACCTTGTCGGACCGCAATACAGAAATTGGTGGAAAAATTCGAGCTGTTGGGACAAGTTAGTGATGAGAAGAATAAAACCCGTGCACGTCGCTCAAGAACAGCCGAGAATATTGCTGCTGTAGCCGAAAGTGTTGAAGAAAACCCAGGTTTGTCCATTCCTCGTCGTTCTTTGGAATTAGGTATTCCACAAACGTCATTACACCGTATTTTGCATAAAGATTTGGGTCTTAAGGCTTATAAAGTCCAGTTAACACAAGAACTCAAGCCGGCCGATCATCAACAACGTCGTGACTTTGCTGATTGGGTCGTTGAAATGCATGAAAATGATCCGGAATTCCATCGAAAAATCATCTTCAGTGATGAGGCCCATTTCCACTTCGGTGGCTTCGTCAACAAGCAAAATTGTCGCATCTGGGGCTCAGAAAACCCAAGAGTTATTGTTGAAAAGCCTCTCTATCCTCAACGTGTGACTGTTTGGTGCGGTTTATGGTCCGGCGGAGTCATTGGACCTTACTTTTTCGAAAATGAGGCTGGCGCAACAGTTACGGTGAATGGATTGCGCTATCAAGAGATGATTAACGATTTTTTATGGCCGGAATTGGATGGTATTGATCTGGACAACGTTCACTTTCAACAAGACGGCGCTACGTGCCACACAAGCAACGAAACCATTGATCTTTTAAGGGAAAAGTTTCCGGACCGTGTTATCTCTCGAAGAGGTGATCACAATTGGCCACCGAGATCTTGTGATTTAACACCTTGCGACTTCTTTCTTTGGGGCCACGTGAAGGAGAAGGTCTACGCCAACAGCCCAGTATCGATTCAAGACCTCAAAGATGGAATTCGTGAGGCTATCGAGGACATACAGCGGCCACTTTGCGATTTAGTTATGGAAAATTTCATGAAAAGGATTTTGTCCTGTAAGCGTGGCCGTGGTGGTCATTTGCTTGATGTTATTTTCCACTATTAACGGCATACCTTCCTCTTTGTAATGAAATAAACATCTGATGATTTATAATAAAAAATGGCATTTTTCTTTGAATATCAAAATAACACCTCTTATTGGAAAACCCTTTATATTATGTATATTATACACTACTCAAAAGAGATCACTCATGTTTGTGATTTGCGATAATTATTTTGAGTAGTGTAAATAACTATTATTTATTCATATTTTGTGAAGTTTAACCTTTAATAATAACTTAACTGCCAACAAAACCAACTTTTATAAAGTGCATTTATTTACCTCTTCAAAATACTAATTATGAACTCTAATACCTGATTAATCTTTTGTATGGTAGTTACATAAAACCTACATAGCAGGATCTTAATTAAATTGAGCAGGTTTGTAAATATGTTATTTTAGTTATATTTAAAAATATGAATGTATAATGAAAAACAAATACTGATAACATTGGTCATTATAATTTTTAATTGCAATGAAATGATGGGCTAACCTAGACGAGGATAACGCAATGTAAAATAGGTACAATTCAGTGCACCAGTAGACACGATAATAAAATTTGATCAAAATTCCTTCTGTTGATCTAATCACCACAAACAAGTTGTTTTTAATACATAAAATTCACTTTTAAGTCCAAAGAGCAGTAGGCATCATTCCCTCCACGGTTC
Organism: Othius punctulatus; assembly: GCA_951805005.1. NCBI lineage: Eukaryota > Metazoa > Arthropoda > Insecta > Coleoptera > Staphylinidae > Othius > Othius punctulatus. The sequence continues at coordinate 30,668,766 of OX638142.1, forward strand.
CAGAAGCTGGAGTTAAATTTTCTTGGCACAAGAACTTCAATGGAAGTAACACCAAATGACCCTAAATTGAAATAATGGTATTAATATTGCCGATAAATCATGATCATTATTAGTAGAAATCGAAGAAATAATGAAATTAATGTAGAAAAAATTGAAGAGCCAAAATAAGGGATAATAGAAATAAGAAAGAAAGTGCTCAAGAAAGAAGAAAAATGTTAGGACAGGAGAAAGCAGAAATGCAAGATTGGAAAAAAAGGGAAAATAATGGAAAAGGATTAGACAAAGAGAAGAAAAGTAACAAGATAGCAATAAAATACTAAGAAGAAAATATGAAAATATAAACCAGGAAAAGAAAAATTCTTTGCAAAAAGCTGAAGTAGAATTCATGGTGTTGGAAGCTTATAGGTAAATAAAGGAGAGAAAACAGAAATATGTAGTAGTATCTGAGATGAAATTATGGAACAAAAAAATAGAAATTATGAAAGCAAAGAGCTATGAGCTGAAGACTAACAAAATATAGATTGGTAACGATATAACCAAAACAGAAAAAGGAATCCAAAAATGAAATAAGGAAAATAGCAAGAGAAGAGAAAAAAAAAAACACGGCAAAGATTGGCTATGAAAGATTGATGGAAAAGAATACCAAGATATGAGAGAAAAAAGGGTTGATTAGAAGAGCCAGCATGCAAGTCAAAAAAACTACTGACATCAGCAAAGGGAAATAACAAGACAGAACAAGCAATGAACATATGAACATGGTACAGAGTACTGATAATGACATAACCAAAACAGAAAAAAGGAATACAAAGGACAAAAGCAAAAGAAGAGAGAGAAAACAGGGCCAAGATCGGCTACAATAGATTGATGGAAAATATTGATGGAACAGAATGAAATCTGTTTCCAATGAATCTAGAGAAAAAAGGGTTGATGAGATGAGCCTTGGATGAAAACCAACAAAACTGCTGACATTACCAAAAGGAAATATGACACCGACACAAACAATGAACATATGAACACGGGATGGAGTAATGAGAAAACACAAAGAACTTACTTCTATGCTTTTTAACATCTGCTGAGCTCTGGATAACTCCGTTAAGTAAAGAGGTTTTTCGCTAGCATATTGCTTCAGGTCGGCAAATGTTTCAATAAGATCAGTGGGTATGCAGTGGAAGACTTTGTCGTAGAATTCCGTATTAAGTTGTGCTGCAGCATACCAGACGTCCTTGTAAAATTGTTCACTCACAGGATCGGTGACATCGATGTCACATCTCTCATTCTCGCGCCCAATAAGTCCCAAATGCTCCTTGAATAGATGCCGACGCAGTGAGCCTGCGTACCGTCCAGACGGAAAACTGTGGCCATTCATTATTCCATCATCGAACTCCTCATCCTGCGAATGATTCAATCAATGATTGTAACTAATGACTCACTAATGAGTTAATGAACAAAAACAACTATTAATTGAACAATCACGCAAATAAATTGCGTGTCAAAAGGTATTTTGTATGATGTCAGATAGTTTACAAAACTTGAGAAAATTCGAGTAGAAGAACAAAAACTTATAAGCCTTCAAACAAAAATTTATAACACATCTGTAAAAACCTCAAAAACCCAAAACTTGTTAGTACTTTAAAAATTAAAACCGAACATGCACAAGGTAGATTCAGATAATTAGAAAACCCCAAATTTATCAAAAAAGTTTATATATTTAAAATTAAAAATGTAATCATAAAAACTTAATCTCAAGAAATATTTTTTTAAATATCAGTGTTTCCTAAAGTTAAGAAAATTCAAGTAGAAGACCAAACACTAATAATACAACAGAGAAAATCATAACGTTGGTTTGTTTGAACAGGCACCATAGATCATTAAGTTATTATAACGAAATCATTTTTTTGGGGGTTTAAAATATCAATTATAAGTCACCATCGGGTACCAGTTTGTGGTACCACAGCAGATTTTCCAAATCCTTTCAATTATCTCCACCGATTTTTTTTTTTGTAAAGGACATATTCTTGAATTAGATCTTTTTCAGTCTTTATTTTAAATTATTCACAGAATTCTCTGATCCTGTCGTGATTAAAATTTCTTGTATCGACTCGCGAGTTTTCAAAATTTGTGTAATGGCTCAATTATGTAAAATAACATGCAATCTATTAACATGGACAACTTTCAAAATTTATGTAAAATGACTTAGACGCTATAAAAAATTGTGTATCTTGGCAACTTTTAAATTTGAATACTTATATTGACTAGACTTAAAATCTAAACATTTTTTTTTAATTCATTTTATATTGAAAATAATTTTTGAAAACAAAGTTAATTTTTCCATTTTAATGCACAAAAAACAGACATTTCAGAAATTTGTGAAGTGACGTGGCAACTTTTCAAATTTGTGTGAAATGATTGAATAAGTTAAAAAAATTAGGTAATGTGATTTGTGAAAAATGTAAAAATATCTAAACAACAATAAAAATGAGATCAAGTATTTATTTTAATAGCAGAAAGTATACAAAAGTTCTTACTTACTTCAATAAGAACTGCAATTTCAGAATCTCTTCTTCCAATTAACGACCTGTCGTTAATATTAGCAGACCCACAAATTACAAACTTGTCATCGATAATCATCAGTTTGGAATGGACGTAAATTAGTTCCGTTATTGGTTCATCATTCAACATAGAGTGCGTCCGTAAACCATAGAAACTTATGTATTGTGTGGGATCTTCAATGCCCTCGGCCTTTAGACGATTCAATAGGGCATCTTTACCTCTAAAGCCGTTAATAGTGGGTTGAACTTTGCCAAGTTAAGTTATTCACCTTACCTTGATATAGAAGCGTAATTCCAATGCGTTATTGCATGTAGCGATGTTCCAGTTGGTCCCCCCACTTCACCTTCAAAACCTGGTAACAGTGGCATAACTACGAATACACGGAACACAGCATTCTCTCTGAAATGCACTGTAATGTAATAAAGTATATGGAATTATTTGATAATTGTTACTTATGAGCTCGCATTATGCGTTTAAAAAGCGTTTCTGCAATTAAGTTTTTTGTGTTAATGTTTCCTTGAGGTAAAGAAATAAAAAATTGGTTTTCAATGTAGATGTAATGCTGTGAGCGATTGATGGCATCTAGATAACCTTCGTGTATGCTTTGTTCAATTGTGTCGGATTCTAAAAATCCACTAGACCAACAACTTGCGCTCCTTAATACCTAAAATTTCGGTGTTAAAAATAAATTTATCACAGAATTTATGATCACCTGGCATGTAACTTTGGAGTTCTGCATTTCCGATTTAATGGTATCGACAACGGTAGTGTAAGATTTTGGTAATAAAAATGGGTAACATTTATTTATTCTAGCCTTTTCTAATTTCGTAGCATTCCACCGCTGTATGAAATGTCGAGATACATCTCTGGCTGCGGCACCTTGCACGTAAACACCTATATCATGCCATGGCATTCTTGGAGTAGATACCCTAAAGAACAATATAATTGGATTGTTGTTGGCTCAAAACAAGTTACTAACATACCGATCTATAAAATCAATAAACGGCGCATCTAAATCTGTAAAATCCTTAACGATGAAGTTGCAATAGTCTTTCCCTATCCAATATTTCGCCGATCCATTCAAGTCATTAACTGACGATACTTTTCTCTTATCTCTTACGACCGGTTCAAGTTGTTTGATCTCCGTTTCTCCATGGGAATACACCATGTTCAGAAATTCTTTCCCCTTGATCTTTACGTTTTTAGTGATATTTGAGAGAGGATTTTTTCTTTCCATTTCAGGCGTATTCATTTTTAAATGTTCCCCGGTACCGCCCGGCATTAAAAGGTTATCGCCTGGTTGCAACTGAGGAAGCGATTCGGTCGAAGTAGATTTCTCCGAACCTGCGTCAATCACCAATTCAGGTGACTGAAAGTAATGCGGTTTAGGTAACGGATGAAACGTATCACCGGCATACATGGTGGAAGTTTTCTTTTTTAGTGTCGAAATGTCGATATTATTAGGTGTCACGCTTCCAAAATCTGTAAGTCTTTAATTATGTTTTAACAAATAATTCCGAAGAAATTATATTGCGTTACCTATGTTCGTAATCATCCCATCTTCCATAACAGAGGTCTATACCGCCAAGAAATGCGTGTGTCTGGTCAACGACGACAATTTTCTCATGATGAGCCCAAAAGAATACTCCGACCTTAGCGTGGTCCGGATGCCGAAGTACTTTGATATTTTCATGCAGGGAACTCAGTTTTTGCTTACTGTAGTAGCTGTTCAAGCCGAGAGCCATTTCAAACTCCTTATATAGTAACACAAACACATTAACTCCAGCAATCTGCAATACAAAATTTATACGTACGTCCCAAAGTAATAAGTTGGTACTAACCGCTTTACGCTCCAGAACCTTATCGAGGCGCCAGTAATCCGCCTCAATTGCAGGCCGCTTCAAATATATTTCCGGACTCAACCACCAATCGGCAATAAAAATTTCCTCCTGTGCGTTTTCCAAGGCATCGGCTACCGCTTCCATATACCCGCATCCGTCCACAAACCAGGCTGCATTAATGTTGTTCCTAATTGGAGCGAAAGAATGATGTTGGTTGGGCTGAGTGAAATCTCTCGCTGAGAGAGGGAAAAATTTGTCAAACAATAAAATAAAAATAAACGCAACTCAACCAACATACCTAAAGTTACAGCGACGTCCTTTAAAGTGTCAATCCAAGCCTTCCTTTGGCTTCGCGTGGGGCTTTTAAAAACAATTTGCCTGCTGAGCGTTTGGATTTGGAAGCCTTTGTTCAACCCCGTATTGTACATCCCCGAGGCAACCTCGAAACCCTGGTCAAATAAAACAACACATTTTATGCGGCCGTCGCCTGGGTCAATGTAACCGAAACATGTGTCCTTCACAAAAAACCAACGTGACCTCCATGCCGCACATATAACATCTCTACACAAATGCTTGCACCTTGCAACAAAATGTTAGGAGTAATTAGATACAATAACACTATGGAACATCACATTATCATGCTAAACAAGGTATTATGTACTTCAAAGAAAGTTATGCTTTACAATTACCTGAGGCAGAATGAGTTAGCACAACAACCAAAACAATTGCACCCACTTTGGCCTGGCTGCGTGCTTCCGGATCTTTTCTTTACTATTCCCTCTTTTCCCTTTATTCCGAGATCGTGTATAAACGATAACTGTGACACTTCTAGGAATTCAATCTATAAATCAAAGATATTCTGTGAAGTCGCAAATGCAAACAAAATGGCAAAAACAAAAGTTTGCTATTGGAAGTTTTGAATTTTTTATTCTTGTAAAGATTTGATTCAATTTTAATTTTTTGGGAATTTTTGCAATTTAGGTTTGGACAATTTTACAAAATTTCAGAAATTTTATGTTTTTTGTATTATTTATCTTTGAAAGGTTTTGGTTGCCACTGAAATTTTGAAATTTTATTTATTTAAGGAAAATTTTATTGAATTATGAAGAACTTTTATGGAACATCTGCAACATTGTTATGTTTCTGTCGAATATTTTTGGAATTGTAAAGTATTCGTAAACATTTCTGGCATTTTACAGAATTTCAGTAATATTATATATCTGACATTGAAAGTTTGATTTTTTTAAATTTATTTAGAGAATATTTTTTATGGAAAAATTGTTATGTTTCCGTAGAAATATTTGGAATTTTGTAAATTTTATTGCATTTTTACAAATTTATAGAAGTTAGAATTATATAAATTCTGCAAAATTGTTTTTGAATATTTGTGGAATTCTGAAAGATTTGTTGTCTGAGAGTGTTTTCACTTAATTTTCGATTCTCTTCTAATTTTTATGTCTTTGAAGGTTTTATAATTTATCCTACTGCAGATTGATTTTTTTTAATTCATTTAAAGAAGATTATATTGAATATTGAAGAATTTTTATGCAAAATTATTATGTTTCAGACATTTTTTTTTAATTTTAAAAGAATTCTTGTACGTTCCGGTAATTTGAACAAAATTTCAGCAATATTATATTAACTTATTTTTGAAGTAATTTTTTAAGCTCTGTAAGTTTTTTTAAGATTTGCTAGTAAAAGTTTTAATTTTCTATTCATAAATTTTTTAAGAAAATTTATAGCCATTCTCCAAAACTGATGGGTTTCAGTACATTATTTGTGGAGTTTTGATAATATTCATGTACATGTCTGGCATTTTCACAAATTTAATTTTTTGTATCAATTATTTATTTTTTATTAATTTTATGTTTTCTTATATTTTTTGTAACTTATAAATCTTTGAAGGTTTTTTAAAATTCTGATATAAGATTTAATTTTATATTATTATTATAAATTATTATGTTTCCGAAGATTATTTGTGAAATTTTTAGAGTATATTTATATATTTCTGACATTTTTATAAAATTTCAGTACTTTTATATTTTCTTGTATATTTTTAAAACTTACTATTGAACATTTCTTTTTTTTTACTCACATAAAGAATCTTTATTCTATCAGTATGACTTGTGTAAGTCGAGTAAAGACAGGCATAAATAAATATATTCTGTTCTATTTCATTGAACTTTAAATAATTTTTATGGAAATTTTGCAAAATTCCACGTTTCTGTACTATATTTGTGGAATTTTAAAAATATTCTTATACATTCAAGAATTTTTACAAAATATCAGTAATTTTATACTCCCTCCATTCCAAAATAAGTGTCCGATTTAGGACATTTGTCCCAAAATATGTGTCCAATTTCATTAAAAAATATGTAAAGGAATATATAACGTGTTTTTTCACAACAAAACTATAACATAAAATGGAAAACATTTCAAAATTAACACTTATGAGTAACATTTATCGAATTAGTAACTATAAACGCTCGGAACAAACTACATTGCGTGGCAATGTTTCCTGCAAAACGCAGTTTGTCTTTGCTCATTTGAGGAAGCCTGTAAATGAGGAAGCCTGTAAAACTTCATGAAGCTATACAAGCTTTGAGCCCTCGCATTTTGAGTAGTTTTTGCCATGACGACCGTAATAATTAACCTTAAACAAATTGTCAGCGGGTAAAAAAACTAACAAATGTTGTAACGGTCCAGAAATATCTTTGGCAGAAACTGCATTTTAATAATTAATTGGCGCATAGACCTGCACTGTAGACAACCGTGCTTGCACTTTTTTGTTGTGGTGACGCGTTTCCCATGTGTGCGATTTTTAAATTCTCCGGCGAGCAGCCGCCATCGGCAGAACTCAGCTACCTCGTGTCCAGTACGGCCGTGCCAGAAGAACCGTTGAGATAAGGTGTACCACCATCCGGTTTACGGGATAACCAACGGGGACTCAGTTAACCACCCTTGAGGGGATTGAGGCACCAGGTACAGGGCAAGGGACTTCCAAACGCTCATAACACCTGAGTAAGAAGTTAAGCCCGATATTTCTTTTCCTTTTCGTGAAGCCACGTGTCCGGCCATTGTTACTAAGGCCATGTGCTTTGCAGGCGTTTTGTTACGGGCTAAGTAGCTCGGCCAAACCATTCTTGGCTGGAGGCCGCGATCATCTTGGCTGGAGGCCGGAATCGAGCGCTAGGCGTCCACGACGCAAACCGCCGCCCTTCCGGAGCTGTAGCCAGCCGCCAGCGAAGACCACCAGGAACACAGGCCAGATATCCAGAGATATATATATAGATATTGATACATTTTTTTTGTGGTCTCAATTGAGCCAGACCTCCGTTTAATTCCTTATTGACATATCGTTTATTCTTTTGTGTAAGAGTTGCGTTTACGTGTTGCGTGCCGTACGTGCTTTGCGCTTGTGTAAGAGAAAGGTCGCTCCGTCGGCCCTTTGAATCGCGCGATTAGGAGCTTGCTATATTCGGCCGAATAGAGTGAACCCTGCGTGAAAGGGTTGCGTGCGGAGGTATTTATTTCAGGAGCGCAGACACGGTGTCCGTCGTTTGTGTGAATAAACGCCGATATTTTACACTACAAAACTCACACCTGTTATTTTTTGTTCCCCCCACGTTTTCTCGATCGGGCATTTATTTCAGTTTCAGTTTTCTATTCTCACTGCGAGATTTAAATCTGGTGGTGTTGGCGCCAAATGGTCAGCGTTGTGACAGTTCGTGATTTCTGAACTTCGCTGACTGTCTGCCGTCCACCCACGCAGGTAGGGTGGAGCCACCCTTTGCGACGAAGTAGCGACGAGGTTAAAATTACGTGGAGCCTTTTTTAACCCCCCCACTCTCTGACACCGAGAGCCTGGCCCTCGTCACTGCTTCGAAGGGACCCTCCACTCGCTCCACGGCCTAACGCGCTGATTGCCCTTCAGGTACGTCACAATGTTACAAAATTTTACCTGTTCACTTCTATCACTATTTTGACAAATTTAAAACTTCATGCGGCTACTAGACTCACTCTTTTCATGCTTAATTGAAATAAATAACTACTGATACATTTAATTACACTATTTCAATAATCGATTAAAAATGCTAAAATCGGCACTTATATTGGAACGGAGGGACTACTTTAATTTGCTGTCCAAAGTTTGAAATTCTCATTAATTTAAACAAAATTTGATTGAATTTATTAAAAATATTATCGAAATTTTGCAAATTTGCTACATTTTTGAATAATATTTATGTAATTTTGAATGTATTCTTGGAAGTTCTGGAACTACAATCTCAAAACTTTTCTTGTTTCTTTGTAAGTTTTTTAAAATTGCCATTAAAAGTGTCAATTTTTTATTCACATAAAAAGTATTTGCTTGAATTTTGAATTTTTTTAATCGAAATTATGGAAAATTGTTTTGAGAATACATACATATTTGTGAAACTTTTAACGTATTCTTCTAGTTTTTTTGCATTTTTGCAGAATTTCAGTAATTTTGTGTTTGGTTATACTGTTAATATTTGTAGGTTATTTTTATTTTTATTTAAAACGAATTTCTTGTGTTTTTTTCCTGTGTGAAATAATATAATATTTTTTGGAAATTTTAAGAGAAATTGATTCGATTTTTTGCCATTTTCTGAAAGTATTTCATTCTATTGCGTACTCGTTATTTTGTTAATGATTTTTATATTAAATATGAAAGCCATTTTCAAGATTTTACCAAATCCATTTCGAAAAAATCTTCCGAAAAAAAAATTTGCCGTTTTGTTTCATACGTCACGTTCGTGAAGATTGGCCAAGCAATTCAGTCAACCCTGTATATAATAGTATGGGATGTATCAGTTCAATCAGATAACATAAGCCTGGGAATACAATATTTCCCATCGATTTTATGTTTAGATGTAATAATCGCTCTTTGGCGACGGTAATTAGATAGAGCTGCAAACATACGCCATTGTCAAATAATACATCAAATAATTTAATTTAAAATCAAAGATTATTTTTATTAATTAAGTAATTAAAAAGGTAGATCGTTTTTCGGCGATGGTAAATAGCCATAGCATTAGAAATGGTCTATCGTTTAGATAAACAAAATAAAAAAACAAATGAACAGTAACAGCTCATAAATAAGGACAATAAATAAATGGGATGTGAAAAAATACCAAATTAATTTAAACGTACATATCTTTTAAACCGAAATAACAACAACATAAATTTGGACATATTTATAAATACGATAAAAAAATTATAGTTAAAACGGTGCAACATTTGGTATCGGACAAACAACAGAATTATATGAATTAAAATATTAAAATGAAAGCAATAACGCAGTGATAACAACTAACATTATATCAGTAAAAGTTAAGTATTTTATGTTCAGGCAATATTTCGTACGCGATATACAACTAACGAATATTCATTTTTTTTTTGCAATCAATTTAGGACATCCATCACACACATTATTATTATAAAACTACTTGTAATAATTATTAATAAAATGATACTTACGGTGGCAGGATGGTAGCGATAAATACTAATTGATAATAAATTCGATAAATATTCCTGTAATTGTTTAACTCGAGCATCCATATGCTCATGCAGAATTAGGACCTCGGGCTTTTTTGGAAACCTGAAACTCAAAATTGGAACAATCTGTTTGGCATGTTTTTAGCCCAAAAAAATACCTTGGCAAAACACCCCTTTTCTTCTTTTTGCCACTCTCAACACTTGCTACATTATTTCTGAAACTCTCCCTCATCTTTTTGTGGGTTTTAGTTGGAAACGGTATATTGAGCGAGGCCCGGAATAATGTCAGTTGCTGGTGGAGTTCAAGAAAGTGTTTGTACCTCTTCTTTATCTCCCACGTAAATCCGCCGTGCGAAAATGAAATCGTGTACCTAAAAAATCGCATCAATTGATTGTTCTTCTTTGTATTGCCGTTTCAATATTCTTACAAATTGGGATTTATAAGGTGTGTGGTTTGATTACGTTCAAAATCTGTTATGGTTACTTCTATTTGTACTCCTCTGATAAATACATCTCGATGCAACGATTTGAACTTTGTTGGTGTGTGGATGGAGTTGAAAGGTATTCGCTGTTCTTCCGATCCTGAAATTTAAAAAAGGTAGGCATAGTTATACCGGGTGTACATTTCAAAACTAGCCGGTCTCGATAACTTTCGAATGCAACCTAACTTGATAAAAAAAAACACGTCGATTGATTTTTGGAGGGGGTAGTTTAAAAACAACGTCATATAAATTTTAAGTGTCATCCCCTCCTCCCTAGCCACCCCCACTTTGAAATTTCAAATGGCACCCCCCACTTTGCGATACATCATTTTAAAGCTTAAAAACACCTAATCTAGTGGAGCAATCAAAAAATATTTTTGTCGTTTCGTTTTGAAAAAAAAAAAAAAGAAAAATGCCAAAACAATTAATATTGAACAAATCTAAGTTCCTTTCAATGAAACAAAAAAAAAACAAGTCGAACCAGTTTTCGAGGCAGATGTTAAAAAGTATGTTAAATGAATATAAAATATGACCCCCTCCGCCCTAGCGACTCTCACTTTTATTACAAATTTTAAATTACACCCCTACGTTGTGATACCTTGATTTAAAGCTTAAAACAAATACAATCTAGAGGTATAAAAAACATATATTTACGCCAGCACATTTCCAAAAACAAAATATATTTTTCAAAAATTTATTTGACGTTTTAACTGTCCTTTTATTATCAAGTTAGCTTGCATTCTTGCAAGTTATTGAGACTGGCTAGTTTTTAAATGTATACCAGGTATAAACTATTATTTATTAAAATTAATCTATTGCAGTTATTCAAAAATGCCGCTGGGATTACGTATCAATGACTTTTGAAAAAAATACTTACGAGTACGTGAATAACAAGTGGAAAATTGTTTTTATAGGATTATGAAAAATGGAATTATATACACAAGGCTGGTGTTTCGAATAAGCATCTTGGTTATCTTAAGAGATATGCATTCGCTTAAATCGGGGCTAGTTTTTACGCTGATCAATAATCTGGAGTGACTTACCATTTTTAGTTTTCAAAATATAACACAAAAAACGGAAATTTCCGATTATCGATTTCACTTATATACTAAATAATCTAATTATCTAATCTAATCTAATTATCCACTAGTTTGGCTGACAGGTTAGAACACTTGCTTAGCATGCACGAAGGCCTGGGTTCGAGCCCCAGTACAGATACTACATTTGTACTGAGAAAGTAGTGCCATTCGCTGATGAGAGCTTATTAACGGCGCACTAGAGAGCGGGGGGCAATTTCTAGAGTAACAAGCCCTAGCTCAATACACACACTTAGACAAATCACATGGCAGAAGTAGTTCCGTTGGTCGATAGCCAGTTAGGGATAATATCCCTAACAAATATAGTCATTAGTACTACTATATTTAATTATTTGATTAAACCATTCGATTGAACAATTACTGAATTAATGAATTAATTCAATCGTCTAAATAAAATTTTATCAATTAGCCTCTATTTTGTATTACTTAGGGCACAGCTTATCTTTACCCGCCAACTCAGTCAGATAATTATACAATTTTCAATTAATAAACAGAGCGATATTAATGCACAAAAATAATTATACTGGATGCTGAATGCAAGGTCACATTATAATTCGTAATTGAAACTAAAATGATTACCACATAGATTAATCTGTTATTACGAGTTGCAACTATCAGCCTAAAATAATTTAACGCAGTTTACACTAATAAGTAATAATGCAAACATTCACAATAATTATTTAAACTCATGGGAGTAAAATTGGTATCTACATACATCCTGTCGGGCTTGCGTGGCTTAGATGTTTGTATTATTTGGGTTACAAGTTACAAGGTTAGATTCCGCAAGAACAAATTAAATGAAGACAAACAATAACACAAGGATTTAATAATTTATTTCTAATCAATTATATTTGCAGAGAAAAAGTAAACAGGAAGTACCATCACATAGACGATTTTTCACCTCGACTGTGATAAACACAAACAGGATGTATACATGTACAGCGAGATCAAGAATTACTTGTCTGTTGGTTGGTAGTAAAACAATTCAAACATGTGGAGTTTCTTACCTCGTAGTTGGCCAAGTTGATGTTTTAGCTTGCAAATACAATGTTTTCGCGAAGAATAATTTAGAATTTATGTAGTTTCTGTCGACCATGGAGGGGCTTGTATAACATCTTAAAACAGTTAAGAGGGCATCACAAGATCCGCTTTGGAGAATTGTATACCTCCATAAAATTTAAGTGCGATACGTGAAAAATAAACGAAAAGATTGAAATGATTCAGTTTAAACAGAAACGCTAAATAAATTATTATATTATTATTTTTCAGAAGAAGTAGCAATATTGTGCAAGTAATTGCACAATCCTTGAAAGTACGTCATTACAAATCTTGAATTAGGTATTGAAATCTCAGACTAGATGTTATCACAATAAATAATCTAATGCGATATAAATAATAAATATAAAATCATTACAAATGCTATTTATGGTTTTGCTATTTAAACTGATTAGATTTGTATCTCTAATTAAAATAATTCTATTATTCGTGTTCGAAACAGATTTGCATGTCTATCATCAACATTATAGGTATAGGTATAAATGGCCACATGAAAAAATAAACTGTTTACAAATTCTTCTCGTTAATTTCATTTTCGTGACCATTTATACGTTATACGTTTACGAGGGCGGTTTGACGGAAGAGTGACTTTTTAAAGGTTGGTAACACTTTCGCTATAGTGATTATGTTGCTAGCTCCTGCGGTCTTTCAGACGTCTATTATCAAAATTTGGCACCGATCTGATAGATAGATTAAGTTTTACACTTATTTGAAGAAAACTGTTTTCGTTGTTGTGTAAATATGGTGAAAAAATAATTTCGAGTGTTGATTAAACATTATTTTCTATGTGACAAAACAATTAAATAAACCGAGGAAAAGTTACGTAAATATTATCCAGAATCTGCTCCGTCTCATGGAATGATTTGTAAGTGGTTTCTGCTTTTAAAGGTGGCCATATGAGCACGGTTGATGCAGATCGTCCGAATACATCATTTACTGTAACTACTCCAGAAATGGTTAAAAAAAACCATGGCCTTGTAATTGTCGATCGTCGAATAAAAGTTTGTGAGATATCTGATGAAGTAAACATCTCAACCGAATGAGTTTGCAATATTTTGCATGAACATTTCAATAAGAAAAGGCTATCCGCAAGATGGTTGCCGCGTTTCCTTAATGGTGATCAAATGCGCGCTCGCATTAAGAATTCAGAAGAATGTTTTGCCGTTTTCAACGTAATTCAAAGGATTTTTTTCGTCGATATGTTACAGTAGATGAAACTTGGATACATCATTATATTCCAGAAACAAAAATACAGTCTAAATAATGGATTTCTCATGCGAACATGCTCCCAAGAAGGCAAAAACACTTTTTTCAGCCAATAAGGTCATGGCCACAGTTTTTTGCGATTCTTTGTTGTAATCTTTATTAATTGTTTACAAAAAGGAAAAACGATAACTGGCCAGTATTATGGTAATTAGCTGACACGTTTTGATGCCGAACTTGAAAATCAACGACCGCATATGATGAAGAAAAGTGTTGCTCCATTACGATAATGCGCCCTCTCATTCGTCTGCAATTGCTACAACTAAATTGGCTGATTTGTATTACGAATTACTGCCCTATCCGCCTTATTCGCCAGATCTGGCTACCAGTGATTTCTTCTTATTTCCAAATTTAAAAAATGGCTGGGTGGAAAAAGATTTCAGGCATATGAAGAGGTGATAACCAAGCCAAATGCATATTTTGAAGACTTTCCGAAAGATTACTTTTTGGAAGGTTTAAAAATACTGTAAACTCGCTGGGCTAAGTGTGTACAGTTGAAAGGGTACTACGTTGAAAAATAAAAAATATTTTTAACAGAAAAATAACGTTTTCATTAAAAAGTCACTCTTCCGTCAAACCGCCCTCGTATACGTATACGTTAATTGGTCAATTGTGAACTAGTTCTATTGATTATTAAGACTTTACTTCCTTATGTTACATTATAATTTTTTTTAGAACATTGTTTTATTAAATAAATTTAGGTTTACATGTACAGGGTGAGCATTTTATTATGTTTTTAAAAAGAAACTCGGCGGCAACTACAAGACATGAAAAAATTGATTATTCTCCATTATTTCGCATGGCATGTTTTCCATGTTTCCAGTCTATGGGTTAGAGTAACCCGAGAATGTATGAAGCAATTTTTGAGTTATGATGAAAAATCTCGGGTATATATCAAAATTATATATAATTGTGAAAAATATTCAAATATTCAGTCATTCAATCATTCTCTACCGCACATGATAAATATCACAGAAATGAGATAAACCTGTATTTAATTAAGTCACAGTCAAACCAATCAATTTACATTTACAAATCATATCTTCATGTTTTGACCAGGAACTAATACAAATATTCAAAATCTGCTAACGCCATTCCATTCTACTGAAAAAAATGTCTAAGAATGTCTAAATAACTATCCTGTAATTTGATTTATCATTGTTAAACTTCTCTGTACCGATTTTTATACTGGGCGTTCCAAGTTTATTGTCCAAGGCGAATTAAAGCTTTACGGTTGTGCAAAAATTATAAAATTATAGAAATAGATACCTACTATATTAATCTACCAATTGGCGGTTTAAAATTTTTGGTATCATTTTTTAAACACGGCCATAAATTAAAGAAAGAACACAATTTTTTAACACAATTTTCAATTTTTAGTTTTGATATAAAATAGCCTAAAACTATTATTTTAATTCATAGAACCCAATTATGAAATCGGCGTTTAAAAAAAATGATTGTATTGTAAGTAAATCGCACATTTAAATTATTTTTCTGTGATTTATGGCCTCTCATAAAGTATAAAAGTCAAGTTCAGATATTTATGACAGCAATGTTCCTTACTGAAGCAGAGATGTATAATTTATGACTTAAACCCTCGACGTTCTGCAAACCAATGCTTTCCAGGGCCGAAATAAAGATTCTAATACATTTTAAACATTTATTTTTGTTCTAATTATACACATTTTAACATACCTTAAATTTACATTAAATGCTCAAAATGGTGGCCTTCTTGTTGTATGAACATACGGTGACGTCTCCTAATATTGTCCCCCACCCTGGCTGCTACATTTAAATAATTTATTTCGGTGAATGCATTTTGAATTCTGTTACGAAATCGAAGGACCAGGCGGGTGATCGCCAATTTATATGATAAGGTAATTAAAACTCGTCGTTTTGGAAATAATGTGGACTATAATTTAATGCGTAACAATAATCAATACACAGCGATGTACACCGGTGAAGGTAACGAATTGATGTATTCTCTGCTCTGCACTCTTACAATTAATAATTTTTGAGTTATTGGGGTGGGGTGTAATTTGAATTGTGCACCGCGAGGGATGGCTTGAAGATGGTCCCTGATTGGTGCGGCATTTCATTTCGGTAAGCCATGTTGCCATACTTGGTTATCACAAGCCTTGGGTAATTCCTCTATCTGGAATTTCTGAGGCTTCCTAATGCCGTCCAATAAATATATTTGGGATTTCCCGGTCGCTAATTGTATTTGCCGAAGTGGCAATCCTTGCGCAATAAACGGCTTAAGGTGCCTATTGATCTTCATGCGCACCGTAATTTACTCAAGCACTTTTCGGTGAACATAATGGCTAAATAATAGCCACCCCAATAAATTGTCTTTTCAATCTTTATATTACAAATGTATCGGCTGCAATAAAGGCCGACTACTGCCAATACACTTTAACCGATTTGGGGTTCGACGCTGTGCAATAGCGCCTAAACAAATTTGTTGTTGCATGTTGCTCTCGTAGTCCGTTCCTCGCGGTACACCGTTTCTATAACTGTTCTCCATAGAAAAAAAACAAGGTGAGATCTGGCGATCTTGAGGGCCAGTTTATCGGGCCTCCTCGGCCGATCCATCTATCATCAAATTTTTGGTTCAATACAGCTGTAGCAACTTGGCTGTAGTGTGGTTGGCCGCCATCATGTTGAAACCACATGTTTTGTATTATGTTGAGTGGTATATCTCCAAATAATTGATCCATGCGCTCATCTAAGAAATTGGCATATGTTTCACCATTTAACACGTTAACCGCCGCATGGCATTTTTTAGAATTATAAAAATTGACATCCTGTACAGCCGGCGGTCAACTGGCTATATCATTTTCGTGCCACCTGAACCGCCGGCGTACAAGACGAGAGGTGCGATTTTAGATAAATTGTAAGCCCGCGCTTCAGGTTACGTGCAATTCCCCGTATACAGATATTGTTCGGCGTACAAGCAATCATGTGCACCATTGGTTCGGCAATCGGAGCATACGAATGTGAAAAACTTGGAACATAAAACGAGTTTTATTTTTATTAATCATTTGCTACACATAATTATAATTCATTTGCAGAAATATACTCAAAAATGATCACGAAAACACTGAATACAAATAAAAGGTTTTTCAAGACAGGTATCGCAATAAGTAGATACCCTTTTCGCTGAATTTGCTGCTAGTTTCCAGCTTTGCTCCGCCGATAGTTTCTTGTAACAGTATATACATCTTTTTCTAACCTTTCTATTCCTTTTGCACTTCTCGTCAGTCTCTTTCATTTCGTGCTGTATTTTTTTCCGCTTCTTATCCTGCTGTGGAACTTCGTCTTCACCTTCAGTTTTCAAAAGTGACTCCACCAAAGTTTCCCGAAATTTTGTAACAAACATTTTTGATGTGGCATGCACCAGTTTGTACACAACTAAGGCATTAACTACAGATGTCCCCATCAATAATTCAATGGCAACTTTGTGATACCATCTTACCGATTTTCGGACAGGAGAAGAATATGCGGCCAATTGGTCGGACAAATCAATTCCCGCCTTTCCTGCATTGTAATCGATAATGCATTGCGGTTTTTGAATGTCTTCGCGCATTCTGTTTAATTTTCCGGTGTTTACTACGTCCAAAGTGTGATAAGTAGAGAGCATTAAAACATCTCTTTTGTCTTTCCACTTGGAGACAACGATTTCATCTTCATTTTCTCTACCTATTATTTCCCCTCTTTTCAGTTTTGCTGACACAACTTCTTTTGGTAGACCTTTTCTGTTTTTTCTTAGGGTTCCAATGGAGTGAGTTCTTCGATTTAAAAGTTGCTTTGCAAGAGGGACGCTGGTGTAGAAGTTATCGTTTACCGCAACTCTTCCTTCATCCAAAAAATCTTTACAGAGATCCATCACCGTACTCGTTGGGAGAGATACTTCCCTATCTGCGCCTTTGCCTTGGTAAACAGAAAATGAGTAAGTATATCCTTTCGGATCGCACATCTTAAAGAGCTTGATGCCATATTTATGCCGTTTTCCAGCAATATACTGTCTAAATTTAAGTCGACCACGAAAAGGAACCATGCTCTCATCAATTGCTATTATTTTCCCCGGCTGCATTACCTGTTTATATCTCAAATTAAAGTGAGAAATCAATGGCTCGATTTTATGAAGACCATTCTGTTGCGCTGGTAGGTCCTCATTATTCGAAAAATGCCAAAAGCGTAGAAGAGATTGAAATCTGTTTCTTGGCATTGTTTTTGGAATAAGGTTATTCTTATATATGGGATGTGTGCTCCAGTAAGCCTCGATATTCGGGTAACGCACTAAACCCATGTAAATCAGAATACCAAGAAACTTCCTCATTTCCGGCACTGTTACAGGTTTCCAAAGTGAAAGTCGGCTTTTGGACTTTGGTCTACCTAACTTTGCTATTACCTGTTGTGCATTTCGATTGGTTTCTATAACCATTGTTTCTAACAAATCTTCGGTCAAAAAAAGGGAATAAGCATTTAATTCTGTAAATGTGTTTGTTGTAGCCACGTTTGGGTTTAGGCCTTCATTTCTTACAAATGCAAAAGTTTGCTGATTATTTCCAGTTACTTCTCTAGATTCAGAAATAATTGTTGGATTGTTACCCGGATTATCATTAGAAAGATCATCCAGGTCTTCTTCGGAATGACTTCGGTCCTGAAAGTCCGGATCTCTGACGCTATCATCACTATCAAAATCCTCATTATCGCTATCACTATTAAAATTCTCGCCGACTTCGCTACTTTCTGACTCTGCATACAAATTTTCTGCTTCTTTCTGTAATTCTTTATCACTCAACGGCCTCTTTTTCGAATCCATATTCATTGAAATGACTAAAACATAAAACGCTATCTTAACGTTAACGAGTGATAAAATTGTTAGAAATCGCTTACTTACCTGAAAAATATGATAGTACAGTAGAAAAGTTCAATATACACTAACAATACTTCTTTGTAGAAAATAAAAACTATATCAAAATGAACTAAACAAAGTTCAATAGTAAAACGGCTAAACCGCATGCAAACTCGATCCAAAACAAACAGTCGCTGACACCCTCCTTACCATACTGCACGGCCGTACTATCGCGTTTGCACATATAAATCCCTCTTGTTTTAGGCATTGTAGGGGGGATAATTCATGTCCGCCGGCTGTACAAATGGCAAATTTTAAATGTCAGGTTTTCATGTACGCCACCTGTACAGCCGGCTACCAATACGAAATAATACCTAAATCGTTCTCCCATTCAAAAATATGTTATGTACATATTAATTTCATCACAATAGGTTGGTGTATACTAAAAAAATACAAAGACATTTTTCGTAATACGCCGTATATATTGTACGGCGCTTCAGATACCATGTCAGTTGGCAGCTGGCTGTACAGGTGGCGGTTAACGTGTTAAATTGCCTTAAAAAAATGAACCGATGACAAAGTTCCCGATATCACCTTCCCACACGTTTAAGGACCATTGATTTTGCGTTGCTATTTGCATCCAATGCGGGTTTCAACTGCCCAGTGGTCTAAGTTGTGCTTATTAACATACCTTACAAACAATACTAACAAACATTACTGAACAATACATTATAAAAAAAAAAGTGCTGCTTATTTAACACATATTCCGCCCAACGATAAAAAAATAAACGGTTTTCGAAGTCTCGGCCGTAGAGCTGCTGGTGCAACTCAATATTGCAGGGATGCAATTTATGTTTTTTAAGAATTCTCCACACACCGTTTGGCTGGTATTTGTATCAACACTCACTTGGCGAATGCTTAATTGTGGATTATTTTCCACCACATTCAAAATTCTTGCCTGGTTCGGTTCGTTGGCGATTGGAAAGTTCACAATTGTTTTCGTTCTGTGCTTTAAACTTCCGATTTCCCCCAAACCTTCAATTAGTCTAATAAATGTTTTACTCTTTGGTTGCCAACTATCCTGAAATCTTGCAATGTACTCATCCGCAGCTAGTTCTGGGTTTCTTCCACATTCGTCGAATATTAATATCATTTCGATATATTCCACGTTTGAATATAGAAAAAACATTATGGAATTCGTAAAAAAAAAACACACTTTTAATTTACTTTTTGGTGTTGAAATTGACTGTTATTGCACTGTTAACGCACCGATTGAGAGCTCTTAACTGTTTAAACCCACAATCACAAATGATATGTCAAGAAAATATTTCGTCTAAATTTACAAAAATCGAGGTTGTAATGGTGACCAAGGTCCTGGATTGGCCCCGTCTCGTATCCTGGGGTAGAAATCTTATGGGTTTCTGGGTTTTCCAAATCGTTTTAGTGCCTCTAAATGACCCAATAAACAGCTTGAGAAAACCCATACAAATTACTTTTTCGTCAGAACCCTTAATGACAGTGGCTATAAAAACATTACCTTAAGTGTCGTATTTTGGGAAAACACAATTCCCAATTCAATGAAATTGTTCCCTCGATAACCTAGGTATCCCCAGCTGGTACAATCGCCGACATTTCAAGTGCAACTAAAAGCCATAAACCAGAGCGAATTTCGACCTTATTGGTAATCGGGGTTTAGGCAAGCATAAGTACAAATACAGATGCAAAGCAGCTTGCCCCCAAATGTCCATAAAGCGGTCGTAAAAATACCGTGTTGCACTTCGATTGTCGGCGATTGTACTTAACGAAATCCTCGAACAAAACGTCAATTAGGGCAGCGGGTAGATTTACGAAAATAAGGTCCTGACCCATTATAATCATATTATTAACCTAACCTAATCTAACCTAACCTACTAATATACCTACTACTAACCTACTAACCTACTAATATACTTTTTTAATCACCTACAAACTAGTAACAAGCCACTTGGTACGTCCCTGCATTTCTAAAGAGATACAGCGGGAGGACAGCGTCGTAAAGACTCGTAAAAGTATGGTGCTTCGAGGATTAGAGGCAATAATTTGTCATTGTTATTGTCATTATTTACACTACTACTAGTAGTATGTATATACTACTTCAATAAATCATTTTATAGACTCATTGAGAAATATTAAAATGCATTTATTTCAGAAACTGAAGTATATTAGCTAATTTTAATTGCGCTACCAATAAAGGGTGGGCCATATAGTTGTTTCTTTTTAAATCATTGGTTATTTTGAAACTGACAGCTTTTTCCCGCTCGAAATCTTAACAGAAAGTCAGTATCATACCTGCGCGGTACGAAATGAGTCGCTTGACGCTTGAACAACGTTGGCAAATATTACAAATTTATTTCCAAAGAGGCAGCCACTTGCACGAAGTTGTGTGCCATAGTTAATGGGAATGTTTGCTCTGACTAATAAAGCCATAATACATGAAAAACAAATTAATTTTATTCATTTTATTGCATTTTTAAAAAGAAACTTGTATATGGCCCACCCCTTATATCAATATGCAACAATGTTATCACACACAAAATCAATACACAAAACTTCACAATTACTGAGAAAATGCGCAAAAACCGCTACGCGGTTATAAAAATTCGAAAAAGTGCTCTAAATATCAAAGTCCAATAATATACAATTTTAGATATAAAGTACGACCAATTTATCTCTTTGTGAAGCAGTTAGTTTCGCCCTGGACAATTAACTTGGAAACCCGGTACGTAATATTTATACGTCGTTCATGTAGAAAAGTAAAAGTTTAAACAACAATTACGGAAGTACAAAATTTATAAACTGTACAAGGCAATGCTAATATTATTATCTTAACTAGGTTAAGCGGTAATTTAAAGAATAAAAATAGGTTCGTTTTTTAAGTGTGTTTTTAGTTTTTAGTTAAATCGCCCGGAAGAACACATTTCTGAACGGATCTTGGTTTATTTTGAAAATGTACGTTTGTAATGATGCCCATTTATTGTGATTTATGCAAGGGTTGAACAAATCGACAGGATTTTCTTCAAAGTTTAGGAAGTATAAATATTTGTTTTGCACCTAAAAATATCCCAGTAGTTAAACTGCAATCAAATTTTGTATACACTACTTATTTTAACACGACTTCGGCGTCCATGGCTTTTCTATGTTTACCTTCCCTACATGTATGCATACATCGCTATTCCGTAACTATTAATTTTACGAATATAGCATATGCGTGCATTACTTGACTTAGGTATAAATAGATGAGTCTAACTCCTTTGATTTTGTATCGGTAATCACGCACATTTTTAGAATGGAAAGCAGATGTATTAAGTACAGTCGTGTGCATCGTTTCAATACGAATCATCATGGAAGGCTTGACGAGACCCTCACAAGGGTAATTTATATTTGCCGTTTCGATACAAATCAGTTTTCAATCCGAATCATTGCGTTACAACTATTTCAAAATTTTGAAGCGGCACATTTTTTTCAAATTAATTAGCTGGTAACATTACAAAAATAACTAAAATAACTAAAACTAACACATTATGTTAGCTTTGGAGTAATTTGTAATATATTTGAATATTTTACAGTGATTGGTCTCGAGATAAATCAAATTTGGTGGAAAATGTATAACTCGTATGCCCAGTGTTGTAACAGATACATTTTTTTGGTATCTAGATGCAGATACAGATACTTTAGAAAACATGTATCTACACTCAGATGCAAAAAAACAGGTCATTGGGTTATTGTTTGCAAAAGAATCTTTTTTTTTAAATGTTGATATTGGTATAGTCTTTAGAATCAAATTTTTAGTGTTTTGCAATCAAAGAGACCGTCAGGATGTAGAAATAAACAACATATGGTACTTATTATTTATTTAATGAACATAATAAGCGAAAACGATAATGTACGTATACACGAAAGAAAATGCATTTCTGCAAAATAAACAGAGATTAATAATGAAAATGACAGTCGAAAACAAACAAGTTAGAAGCCAGTGGCCACCTTATGCATAATGCCGAATGAGAAATAGGTAGTGAAGAACGCATACCTTTAAATGTTATTTTCGTTTATTAAATAAACTGATAAGTATCATATGTTGTTTTTTTCTGCATGCTGATGGTCTCTTTGATTGTAAAACACTAAAACTTTCATTCTAAGGATTATACCAACATCAAAATTTAAAAAAATGTTTTTTTTTGCAAACAACGACCCAATGACCCGGTTTTTTTGCATGTAAGTGTAGATACAAATTTCAAAATGTATCTAGCTACAGATATAGATACATTTGTATCAATTTGAAAAGTATCTAGATACTTCTAGATACATTTCAGTTTGGAAAACCAAACCAAAAATTGTTTTCTTATTACATAGCATTTTACATGCAAAATAATTCAAAATAAATGCTTTTTATCGTCTGCTTATAGTTATTGGTATACTCGTCCCGTCCTGACAATGACTCATCGATCCATACTGCATGAACGACATACGTTTCTAATTTCATTTCATTACATTACATTTAACTTAATCACACGAACCAGCATTAAAAACGCGATTGTTTATTCGAAAAAGCATGCGTCATTGTCAGCTTTGGACGGGTTACTATACGTAATAGATATTTAGACAAGAATAATACACAATGAAATAACAAATTACTGACAGAAACTTAAATTAAATACGAGAAAATTAAACGAAGCCCCTAGGTAAAAATGAAAAAAAAAATAATGCTCTCAATAATGAATTAATAGGTAATTGTATGTAATTAGCGTGAAATGCAGGGTTGTAAAAGATACATTTTTTGTTGTATCTAGATACAATACAGACACTTCAGATTTTTTTTTATCTAGATACAACTTTAGGTACTCAAGCAAGAATGTATCTAAATACGTATCTAGATACTGTATCTAGCGCAACATAGGGTTAATCATTTTTATAGTGACACACTTCTGCCACATGACAGCAAAGTATCAAAGCGTCATTTTAAAATGCAACATACAAGTAAAATTAATTCTCTGTGAGGCAAATATTACAGTTGACATAGTGAACAATGTTAAGCGGAGGCTTGCAGCATTACTCATTTAAATTACTGAGTCTTGTCTACTGTAATATTTGAAGTATGTTGCATTTAAAAAGAGGCGATTTGATGCATAGTGTTAGGTGTCAATGTGTGGTATTAGTAGACATACCATCAGCATCCGTCTATCGTAATGCCGGAACACTGTGACATCGTGAGATTAATTACAGAAAACATTAGAGAGGGTTAGAATAGAATGGCAAGTAGGGTACCATTTTTCATAAATTAATTTTTTTTGCGATATTGTTTTCAGTTCTAATAATGCTATTTTGAAAGATATCATCGATATTTTGGAACGTTAAAAATAGTGATATTTTAAGTAATAGACTCTTTATAATTATTTAAATTAAAGTTCAATTATCCCATAATTCATACTAGCCTTATTAATACAAAATATCAAATTTTAATCCCAAATATCTTTGAAATATTCCAATATATCAAATGCAAGCTCAGTTATCTCAAAATATCAAACTCAATCAGAATTATCTCAAAATATCAAAACTATTATTTATACCTCTATCGACTATTCTGACCCTTTCAACTGTAATTGATGGAGTATCACATATTCAGAGCTAAAATCTCTTCGTGAAACACAGTTATAAATTGGCGAAGTCTCGAACACAAATCTCAACATTCGGCAGGTCGAATGCACAATTCACATACAAGCAACAACATAAAAAGAAAATGGAACAGCAATGCTGATGTAAGCTACAATGCGCTGAAAGCAAATCTATTCTAGAGCACTCTGCACACTGCATATAGGCGGCATGCTCTTGCTCACCTTCATCTTCTTTAACGTCGTTAATTTCGATTAATTTTGGCGCTTCCTTGCTGTTACTTGAGTCGATTGCTCCTAGAATTAAGACAGTTTATTGACCTTCAGACACCACATAAGCTACAAATAAAGCTGATGTTCACGAAACACTCAGGCTGGTTACTGAAAACTCTAAAACTACCATAGAATTATGGATGAGCAGTTTATTTATCACAAATACATACTGCATTCCCGCAGTACGATCACTGAAACCCGAAAAAAGCATTAAACAGCAGCGAATTTTTGGGTAGAAATCGGGGTAGAGAAGATTTTCTCCTCGTCGTTTGGCAAGTATAATAAATCTGGATAAAGTTTGCTGTCCACATCAGATTTTTCATTTGTTATTCTATTCATTGTCAACTAATTTTGTTCTTGTACTAACATGAACAAATTTATCTGGCGAGCAACTAAAAGAAAAATATTTACGCATCACGTAAATCGTGATAAATTTCACTCATGAAATTCAATCAAATATATTTCAACGAACTGCATACAGTGTCATATTAACCTATTTGTTAAATTCTTTCTGCATGTATACACTGTAAATTTTAGCTACTTTGTACCACAATTCATTTTGTAATCTACTTTGCAACGAATTATGTGTGCGGTCTTGTCTTTTCCATTTCGCACGATGTGGTTCAGAAGTGAAGATTATACAATGTATATGCAAATCGAAGCGATGACACACGAAAGTTCCATGCAGCTCTGTATAAGGTGCGCTGACTATTTTTGATTATTTTCCACAACAGTCATTTTCTTAATTATTTGTAATCCGTTGTGTAAAATAAATTTAATTCCGTTTTGAAAAGTCAAATTTTACATCAATTTCTGTCGTTATGAAACGTAAAATTTTTCACAACTATTACGCACACAGTTATGTAATGTAAAGACATTACATAACTGCAGTTCCCACCAAGCTTCAAACCTTTTGTAGGTTACAGCGTACCTATTTCTATTTTTTTTTTGTAGTAAACTACCCATGGCAACATTAGCAGAAACTTCAACATCATAAGTTAGTAATGAATTGCTATTTGAGGACATTTTTTTGGCATTATTATTAGATTTGTGAATTATTTTAGTTTCTTGACAAATTTATTTACGCCAGTGCAATCATGTTTCCGTAAAAACAATAGGTATAGGTGATCTGATTTTGTGATGTAGTAAGGAACGTTCTTATTCAAACAGTAGATTAAATAATTCTGACGGAATTAAATAAAGTTTTGTACGTAACATGTTATGAAATATGCGATCGTGTAATTTGACTCGTGTAATTTGCAAAACTCGCTTCGCTCGTTTTGCAAATATTACACTCGTCAAACAATATCGCACTTTTCATAACTGGTTACGTAAATAACTATTCCATACCTAGAAATCTTGGAAATAGATTAAATATTTTGTTTTCTTGTTCATAAATGTATCACAACATGTATGACAATGTAAACGCCACCACAGTAGTGAGGCAACAAGAGTTCGGGGTCAATTTCCCCATAAGGAATACATGGGCCGATTTCTCGCAACTTTTCGCCATTTTGTTTTTGTACAACGGGCTGCCTATGGGCCAAGAGGACTTGTTGACGGTATGTGGGGTTGCCTATGTGTAGTTTTGGCAGCGCACCAATTTTGAATTATGCTGAGTTGATTGTGTACGTTGGGTTACCTACATGTGAGCGAATTAATCGTAGATATATTAAAACTATTCTTCATTTGATATTGAAATAATCAGAGTGTATTGACGAGCCATGGGAGACAAGCGTACTGTTGATACGAAAAAATTACAGCGGCACCTGACCAGATACCAAGCGAGAAAAAGGTGAATCCCCTCGACTCTCGCTAGGTCGGGAGACGACCAACGCCAGACAGGACCGTGGTTGAGTAGAGCCTGCAAGGGGACAGCGTCGCTCCCAGACCATCTTGTCATGCTGAATTACGCGCTAAATTTGAATTAAGCCATCATCATGCAATCTGCTATCATCTGTTGACTCTATGCGTTTTAACACCAGACAACATTTTGTAATGAAGGCTTCACCTATAAAGATATCGGTTTTCCTGTAATTGATTAAAATGGGGTAATTAAAGAAGAAGTTGCATATCTAAAGTATTTATTTATAACAATACATAATAATACAATACAATACATTACATAATAAAAAAAGTGAAAACTATACATTTTATATAATCAAAGTTCTTTATATAAATTTGATTAAAATCCTATACATTCTAATAGATACTTATAATTTTATATTTAAACAATATGTTACATATATAAAATATTTATTTATAAAAATACATAATTATAATAACACACAATAAAAAGTGAAAACTCTATATTTAATAAAATCAAAGCTATTCGCATAAATTTGCTTAAAATCCTATATATATATATATATATATATATATATATGTTAATAAATATTTACTATTTAACATTTAATAAAACAAAGATATTAATGTACCCATCCTCACAACATTTAGATGCTCGCGTGGAATGCATTATCATCATCATCCATGATACCATAGTATCCCCACGGTAATGTGTCAATATTATTAGCGCAGATTCGACGTTTATCATCATAAGGACTTAAAGATGTTTTAGGCTGTCTGATGCTGTAGACTTGATGGTTAAATGATCTAATAGAATTTTGTGCGTGTTCCATCTCTATGTTATTAAAGAGGCAATCTAGATAATCCTCAAAAGAAATGTGATTTTTAACAACATAGCTCTTAACACCTTTCGCCTTTTTCGTATCTTTTTCTCCGGCCACCCTGCATGCATACATTTTGGCCCGGAGACCCACGAATTCTTCCATAATAGCACCTTTGTTTTCATCCTTCATCAGACCCGGGATCTTCTTATTCATTAGTGGAATACCATATGCATTATTAGGAGCATATTCAGAAGTATCAAATTTATGCAAGTCCTTTTTTATGTCTGCGTATACATCTTCAGTCTCTATATCATATATTAGCGAATCTGTATCCGTATAGCAAAGAGTGCACTTAGACCCATATTTATCTTTCATATAGCTATAGTGGAAGTCATACAACAGTGTTTTAGATATATCTAAGATGGCCATACCAACGTATATAGGTTTATTGAAAACAGCTTCGGTTTTAAGTAGCTCAATCAGAACAAGCTCTTCGTTAATTATCTTCTGAGAATGGAAATTTGGTTTAGATATCAGTGCTTCGGCTCCATAACGACCATCCCATTTTGTTACCACCGATATATTACGCCGATTGCGAACATTTTCCATCGTCTTGCCGAAAACTGCATTATTCATTAATTTAAAAAATACCTTCTCAAATTCATTATTTGCTGCCTGCCGGAGCGTTGTGTTTAAATCAATGTATTTACGTAGCCAGGGTTGTTGGGAAAATTGGAGAACCCTATGGATTTTGGTAACTATGAGTCCTTCGGCCACGTATTGCTTCAGGTTACGATAATGAACAACGTATTTTTCCTTATCGAAAAGTGTGGCAAGCATCTTTTGCTGCTTAGAGCCCGGAGGAGTTCCTTTATTAGGAGCCATGGGGAGATCTTTATGCCTATCATGGATGGCCTCAGGATACTCCAGGTCAACCTCTAGAATGTATCCAATTGGGCTGTCGTCCGACCGATTATAGTTAAATTTGGAGATATTGCCCTCCACCCATTTCAAATCGCCGGTAGGGAGATATTGGGACATTGCCCATGCATACATCGCGTTAATGTCGTAATACGTAAGAAATTTAGATATTTTGCTCGAGTCATAATTTTTAATATACTTGTTGTTGGCCTTGGCGTGTCTCTTGGAGCATTGTGTTAACCCTCCACGAACCCCCTTTTCTACGAACATCAGAATGTCTACATCTTCTATAAGATCTAGTTCAATTTGTGTCATGTGTAACATTGCATCCCAGCTCAGTCCCGGAGCCGTATAATAATGAGCAGGGTCAAGTTTGTAAGCATTTAGACATATATCTCTGAAGGCCTCAAAGACTTCAGCAAGCAATAATATATCGACTTTGAGGTATAGATCTGTATATTCTCCCAGTGTTTTGATTCCGAATTCTTCCCACACTCTTTGCGCATGTTTATATTCTTTATCTGAAATGTCGCTCTGGCATAATGTTGAATAGAACTCCTTGTGGGATGGTAATCGAGTTTCTTCCATGCACGCCCAGCTTTTCATGTAATCGTAGGGATATACACCTTTTCTTGTTAGTAATTGTATTTGTTCTTCGCTGCATTCGGTAAATTCATTCTTGATTATAGGATGCTGGTTCAAATAAGAGCTTAACTTCTCCAAAGATTCCGGCATAAATCTAATTGAATCTATAAACTTGAATTTTAAACCGCTTTGGGGAGCAGTCTTTATCATAGAGATAAAATTCTCTTGGTTATTAGGAATCAGCTTAAGAGCCCCATCTGTTTTCAATGCAATGTCTTTTAATAAAAAATGTAAATCATAACCGCTTAGGTTATGGAAGATTACAGGGATAGTTTTGCTGTCCTGGTAATTCAGGTTGCATTTTTCATGTGCAGCTCCTCTAAATTTGCCCGTCAAGTGGCAATGATCCCTAACTCGATCGTCTCCCAACAGTTTATCGCAGATATGACATACAGAAGCATGCCTGAATAATATTCCTTCTTCTTCATTTAGTTCATTCATGGGAATAGGACATAAATATACCGTTTCCATCTCTTCCGCCAACTGCCGTAATTCATCTGCAAACCACTTTGCACATTCAGGTCCTCTGTATTTTCGGTGAAAGCTGAGATTGTCATCGTATGAACACTTAAAATAGTACCCGATTGCACAGGCTTCATGCTCTTGGGTTTTTGAACTTTGTAACCCGCTCGCTTTTTTCACTCCAAATTTGCTATTGATGGGTTTTAATAGAGATTCAATGTCTCCGTATATGACGAAAGGACATCTCTCTTTGTTTTTATGGTTTGTGAACGTTATCTTTCCGCCCGGCAATACTACCTTATACTCGTTCTGTTTTTGACATTCCTCAATGTGCAGGGCCAGCTTGCCCTGAGTCCTAAAATAGTGCAGGCATCGGTCGCAAAAGAACTTCTGCCCATTCTCTTTGCTCAGCTGGGATGAGAGCAGCCTGGAGAGGTTTTTAATCCATACGTAATGGAATATTATTGGGTGTTCTAGTGTTTTCTCTTCACCGTCCTCTATGTACTCGTTTTGAATCAACAACAAATTTACATGACGGTTCCTTTTCATGGGGGTTAGGCGGGAGGGGGAGACTGAAAACTTTGCCTTCTTCTTAGTGAGAATGTAAACATTCGCGGATATATCATTCATTTGTTCAAATTTTGCGATCTGCTCGCGAGTGACGGGAAATGTCATGCCGTCTAGTTTTAAGATCTCGGAGTAATGCGGGTACGAAGACGTCCTCGTTGGATTTTCGCCGTGTCCTCTTGGGTGTAGGGCTGATGTAACTGCCCATGCGAAGCAGGCCTCATCATCGTTCCGCACATTGACGCAGGCTTGTTTACGTGCAATTATCTCGGGGAGTTTGACGTAAGATGATCCAAGTTGAGGTGTGTATTTATTTATGGCCACGGTCAAATTTACAACACAATGTAATGCCCATCCAGAATCTCGTTCTTGAAATTCTTCCAGCATTTCCATAAGTTTTATTAAAACGTTCTCGGCATACCATTCTGATAAATTAGTATCTCTATTAACAACACCAAACTTCGTGTTGAGGTACTTGATCTCTTCGATTTGTTCATCGACTCCCGACTTGATAAATATTCCACAAAACACGACGTTGGTTTTCAGAAAATGTTCCGTCTTTAATGCATTTGATATACGACGCGTAAATAACGGACCGCAATCTTCTAGAAATTCCATCGGATCCTTGTGGGCCAAGTTAGTAATAACACCGGTGCGTATTCTTCCACCAAAAATTGACTTTGCGTCCTCCCACCTTACACGGTTCTTCGACCAAGATTTATTGTTAGGACGAGTCATCTTGTATGCACCTCCGCGAACCGCTATTGCTTTTAGTATCGTTCTGCTCCCCATCAATCTGCCAACAGTAGCAAGCAGACGATGCTTTACTCCAGAACTTACACCGTTCTTGCAGGCATCATTTAGAATCTTTATGTTCTTGGAGCACAACTTGATCCAATTATTCAGCTCCATAGGATCGCGAACTCCTGTCTTCATAAACACCGCGACAGTATTTGCGAAAGTTTCTGCGCTTTTCACAGACATTCTCGATAATTTCCGCTGAAGCAAGAAGAAGTTGGTGAATACTACGAAGAGTGATATGCTCTGGGCAAGATAAGCGCACTGAATGATGATTTGTTGAGAGGCTCGTCTTTTATAGCATCGGGGGTGCAAACTTCGACGTTTTAGCGTTTCTGAAAGTGTGAAATTGTTAAATTATTTAGATCCAGCCTATGATATAAGGTTTTGCATTCATTATTTTAAAATTCGAAGAATACATTTAAAATATGAGAGCTCGTTTGAAATTCTAATATTAGTCATGAAAATTTCATTATTTGTAGAAATTGCTCATTATATAATTTCACAAATCTCAATTGAAAAACTGGTACATGATTTTATTATATTATAATTCACACAATTGTAACTACCCGTAAATCACATTATTTTTAAATTCGGAGAATACTTGTAAAGCGTGAGAGAAGCGTATGAACGCCATCTCTTGTTTGAAAATCTAATTATACAATAATATAAAATATGCCATGATGATTCTATTTAAACTTGGTGTAATATCCTGTTAAAGGTTAACAGCCCAGATGGAGGCAGCGAGTTCTGCATCGTTATTATTAAATTCAATTAGTTATAGTCATTGATGACATTTGATGGACAAGAAGCTTGTGCTCATTGTTGTTAATGAATATAAAATCTGAAGAATGGCTTCTGCGGACGGTATATGCTCAACCGTCTTGACATACGTTTACAAGCAGATAATGTTGTGAACAACCAAGTATATTGTTCCTTATTTTCTCCCAATAAGATCGAAAACGGTGAAAAACCGATGAATTTTCCGTGACAATCCGAGAGACGTTTGAAAACAGTCGACGGGATGTTAAACCGCGAGCACGGTAAAAACGATTTGATTTAAATAGTGGAAAATTACCTTAATATTTTCTCTGGCGGTGATTGTACAAACTGAATACAAATATAGCACTATAAACTCTCGTCAACTGTGTAGAACGGAATGAATTAGGCGGAGGTTGAGGGTTGTTTTTATACGATTGGCCCACACGCGTGTACAGACTTGTTCAGACTTGGTTCTACACGCTCGTGCGAAAGGCATATGAAGAATCACATAAAACGCTTAATTGCATTCTGAGGGCGGGAGCCGGCCAGAATCGGGAGCCGACCAGAGCTCTGAGGGCTTATTTATGTGACTATGACAGTTTTTATACCTATTTGATCTCGACCGCCTCTATACCTCTTTGATCACTGCCGTCGGCGCGGCAAATTTCTTCTCGAAGATGCTTAAATACATTATTGTGGGCACTAATCTCTTTGATATATGACCATAAGACTAACCCTTCTAACCTAGCTTAGAAATTGACATTCAGATTCAGGAATTTTTGCAACACAACGCGAGCGCCGGCGCTTATTGGCGATAAACATCAACTTTCCGTTGTCATAGTTGAGCGAAAAAGACTGGTTTATTTAGTGATTGTGGAAAAAAGGAATTATTTATTATATTATAATATTATACCACTATTTTAAAATACTGGCAAGAACATTGTAATATAATAAATAATTACGAATAAATATATATATATATATATATATATATATATATATATATATATATATATATATATATATATATATATATATATATATATGCCAGTATTTTAAAATAGTGGTATAATATTATAATATAATAAATAATTCCTTTTTTCCACAATCACTAAATAAACCAGTCTTTTTC
The DNA here is from genome assembly GCA_951805005.1 of Othius punctulatus. NCBI lineage: Eukaryota > Metazoa > Arthropoda > Insecta > Coleoptera > Staphylinidae > Othius > Othius punctulatus. The sequence goes on from OX638142.1 coordinate 30,701,271, forward strand.
GCTCAACTATGACAACGGAAAGTTGATGTTTATCGCCAATAAGCGCCGGCGCTCGCGTTGTGTTGCAAAAATTCCTGAATCTGAATGTCAATTTCTAAGCTAGGTTAGAAGGGTTAGTCTTATGGTCATATATCAAAGAGATTAGTGCCCACAATAATGTATTTAAGCATCTTCGAGAAGAAATTTGCCGCGCCGACGGCAGTGATCAAAGAGGTATAGAGGCGGTCGAGATCAAATAGGTATAAAAACTGTCATAGTCACATAAATAAGCCCTCAGAGCTCTGGTCGGCTCCCGATTCTGGCCGGCTCCCGCCCTCAGAATGCAATTAAGCGTTTTATGTGATTCTTCATATGCCTTTCGCACGAGCGTGTAGAACCAAGTCTGAACAAGTCTGTACACGCGTGTGGGCCAATCGTATAAAAACAACCCTCAACCTCCGCCTAATTCATTCCGTTCTACACAGTTGACGAGAGTTTATAGTGCTATATTTGTATTCAGTTTGTACAATCACCGCCAGAGAAAATATTAAGGTAATTTTCCACTATTTAAATCAAATCGTTTTTACCGTGCTCGCGGTTTAACATCCCGTCGACTGTTTTCAAACGTCTCTCGGATTGTCACGGAAAATTCATCGGTTTTTCACCGTTTTCGATCTTATTGGGAGAAAATAAGGAACAATATACTTGGTTGTTCACAACATTATCTGCTTGTAAACGTATGTCAAGACGGTTGAGCATATACCGTCCGCAGAAGCCATTCTTCAGATTTTATATTCATTAACAACAATGAGCACAAGCTTCTTGTCCATCAAATGTCATCAATGACTATAACTAATTGAATTTAATAATAACGATGCAGAACTCGCTGCCTCCATCTGGGCTGTTAACCTTTAACAGGATATTACACCAAGTTTAAATAGAATCATCATGGCATATTTTATATTATTGTATAATTAGATTTTCAAACAAGAGATGGCGTTCATACGCTTCTCTCACGCTTTACAAGTATTCTCCGAATTTAAAAATAATGTGATTTACGGGTAGTTACAATTGTGTGAATTATAATATAATAAAATCATGTACCAGTTTTTCAATTGAGATTTGTGAAATTATATAATGAGCAATTTCTACAAATAATGAAATTTTCATGACTAATATTAGAATTTCAAACGAGCTCTCATATTTTAAATGTATTCTTCGAATTTTAAAATAATGAATGCAAAACCTTATATCATAGGCTGGATCTAAATAATTTAACAATTTCACACTTTCAGAAACGCTAAAACGTCGAAGTTTGCACCCCCGATGCTATAAAAGACGAGCCTCTCAACAAATCATCATTCAGTGCGCTTATCTTGCCCAGAGCATATCACTCTTCGTAGTATTCACCAACTTCTTCTTGCTTCAGCGGAAATTATCGAGAATGTCTGTGAAAAGCGCAGAAACTTTCGCAAATACTGTCGCGGTGTTTATGAAGACAGGAGTTCGCGATCCTATGGAGCTGAATAATTGGATCAAGTTGTGCTCCAAGAACATAAAGATTCTAAATGATGCCTGCAAGAACGGTGTAAGTTCTGGAGTAAAGCATCGTCTGCTTGCTACTGTTGGCAGATTGATGGGGAGCAGAACGATACTAAAAGCAATAGCGGTTCGCGGAGGTGCATACAAGATGACTCGTCCTAACAATAAATCTTGGTCGAAGAACCGTGTAAGGTGGGAGGACGCAAAGTCAATTTTTGGTGGAAGAATACGCACCGGTGTTATTACTAACTTGGCCCACAAGGATCCGATGGAATTTCTAGAAGATTGCGGTCCGTTATTTACGCGTCGTATATCAAATGCATTAAAGACGGAACATTTTCTGAAAACCAACGTCGTGTTTTGTGGAATATTTATCAAGTCGGGAGTCGATGAACAAATCGAAGAGATCAAGTACCTCAACACGAAGTTTGGTGTTGTTAATAGAGATACTAATTTATCAGAATGGTATGCCGAGAACGTTTTAATAAAACTTATGGAAATGCTGGAAGAATTTCAAGAACGAGATTCTGGATGGGCATTACATTGTGTTGTAAATTTGACCGTGGCCATAAATAAATACACACCTCAACTTGGATCATCTTACGTCAAACTCCCCGAGATAATTGCACGTAAACAAGCCTGCGTCAATGTGCGGAACGATGATGAGGCCTGCTTCGCATGGGCAGTTACATCAGCCCTACACCCAAGAGGACACGGCGAAAATCCAACGAGGACGTCTTCGTACCCGCATTACTCCGAGATCTTAAAACTAGACGGCATGACATTTCCCGTCACTCGCGAGCAGATCGCAAAATTTGAACAAATGAATGATATATCCGCGAATGTTTACATTCTCACTAAGAAGAAGGCAAAGTTTTCAGTCTCCCCCTCCCGCCTAACCCCCATGAAAAGAAACCGTCATGTAAATTTGTTGTTGATTCAAAACGAGTACATAGAGGACGGTGAAGAGAAAACACTAGAACACCCAATAATATTCCATTACGTATGGATTAAAAACCTCTCCAGGCTGCTCTCATCCCAGCTGAGCAAAGAGAATGGGCAGAAGTTCTTTTGCGACCGATGCCTGCACTATTTTAGGACTCAGGGCAAGCTGGCCCTGCACATTGAGGAATGTCAAAAACAGAACGAGTATAAGGTAGTATTGCCGGGCGGAAAGATAACGTTCACAAACCATAAAAACAAAGAGAGATGTCCTTTCGTCATATACGGAGACATTGAATCTCTATTAAAACCCATCAATAGCAAATTTGGAGTGAAAAAAGCGAGCGGGTTACAAAGTTCAAAAACCCAAGAGCATGAAGCCTGTGCAATCGGGTACTATTTTAAGTGTTCATACGATGACAATCTCAGCTTTCACCGAAAATACAGAGGACCTGAATGTGCAAAGTGGTTTGCAGATGAATTACGGCAGTTGGCGGAAGAGATGGAAACGGTATATTTATGTCCTATTCCCATGAATGAACTAAATGAAGAAGAAGGAATATTATTCAGGCATGCTTCTGTATGTCATATCTGCGAGAAACTGTTGGGAGACGATCGAGTTAGGGATCATTGCCACTTGACGGGCAAATTTAGAGGAGCTGCACATGAAAAATGCAACCTGAATTACCAGGACAGCAAAACTATCCCTGTAATCTTCCATAACCTAAGCGGTTATGATTTACATTTTTTATTAAAAGACATTGCATTGAAAACAGATGGGGCTCTTAAGCTGATTCCTAATAACCAAGAGAATTTTATCTCTATGATAAAGACTGCTCCCCAAAGCGGTTTAAAATTCAAGTTTATAGATTCAATTAGATTTATGCCGGAATCTTTGGAGAAGTTAAGCTCTTATTTGAACCAGCATCCTATAATCAAGAATGAATTTACCGAATGCAGCGAAGAACAAATACAATTACTAACAAGAAAAGGTGTATATCCCTACGATTACATGAAAAGCTGGGCGTGCATGGAAGAAACTCGATTACCATCCCACAAGGAGTTCTATTCAACATTATGCCAGAGCGACATTTCAGATAAAGAATATAAACATGCGCAAAGAGTGTGGGAAGAATTCGGAATCAAAACACTGGGAGAATATACAGATCTATACCTCAAAGTCGATATATTATTGCTTGCTGAAGTCTTTGAGGCCTTCAGAGATATATGTCTAAATGCTTACAAACTTGACCCTGCTCATTATTATACGGCTCCGGGACTGAGCTGGGATGCAATGTTACACATGACACAAATTGAACTAGATCTTATAGAAGATGTAGACATTCTGATGTTCGTAGAAAAGGGGGTTCGTGGAGGGTTAACACAATGCTCCAAGAGACACGCCAAGGCCAACAACAAGTATATTAAAAATTATGACTCGAGCAAAATATCTAAATTTCTTACGTATTACGACATTAACGCGATGTATGCATGGGCAATGTCCCAATATCTCCCTACCGGCGATTTGAAATGGGTGGAGGGCAATATCTCCAAATTTAACTATAATCGGTCGGACGACAGCCCAATTGGATACATTCTAGAGGTTGACCTGGAGTATCCTGAGGCCATCCATGATAGGCATAAAGATCTCCCCATGGCTCCTAATAAAGGAACTCCTCCGGGCTCTAAGCAGCAAAAGATGCTTGCCACACTTTTCGATAAGGAAAAATACGTTGTTCATTATCGTAACCTGAAGCAATACGTGGCCGAAGGACTCATAGTTACCAAAATCCATAGGGTTCTCCAATTTTCCCAACAACCCTGGCTACGTAAATACATTGATTTAAACACAACGCTCCGGCAGGCAGCAAATAATGAATTTGAGAAGGTATTTTTTAAATTAATGAATAATGCAGTTTTCGGCAAGACGATGGAAAATGTTCGCAATCGGCGTAATATATCGGTGGTAACAAAATGGGATGGTCGTTATGGAGCCGAAGCACTGATATCTAAACCAAATTTCCATTCTCAGAAGATAATTAACGAAGAGCTTGTTCTGATTGAGCTACTTAAAACCGAAGCTGTTTTCAATAAACCTATATACGTTGGTATGGCCATCTTAGATATATCTAAAACACTGTTGTATGACTTCCACTATAGCTATATGAAAGATAAATATGGGTCTAAGTGCACTCTTTGCTATACGGATACAGATTCGCTAATATATGATATAGAGACTGAAGATGTATACGCAGACATAAAAAAGGACTTGCATAAATTTGATACTTCTGAATATGCTCCAAATAATGCATATGGTATTCCACTAATGAATAAGAAGATCCCAGGTAAAATGAAGGATGAAAACAAAGGTGCTATTATGGAAGAATTCGTGGGTCTCCGGGCCAAAATGTATGCATGCAGGGTGGCCGGAGAAAAAGATACGAAAAAGGCGAAAGGTGTTAAGAGCTATGTTGTTAAAAATCACATTTCTTTTGAGGATTATCTAGATTGCCTCTTTAATAACATAGAGATGGAACACACACAAAATTCTATTAGATCATTTAACCATCAAGTCTACAGCATCAGACAGCCTAAAACATCTTTAAGTCCTTATGATGATAAACGTCGAATCTGCGCTAATAATATTGACACATTACCGTGGGGATACTATGGTATCATGGATGATGATGATAATGCATTCCACGCGAGCATCTAAATGTTGTGAGGATGGGTACATTAATATCTTTGTTTTATTAAATGTTAAATAGTAAATATTTATTAACATATATATATATATATATATATATATATATATATATATATATATATATATATATATATATATATATATAGGATTTTAAGCAAATTTATGCGAATAGCTTTGATTTTATTAAATATAGAGTTTTCACTTTTTATTGTGTGTTATTATAATTATGTATTTTTATAAATAAATATTTTATATATGTAACATATTGTTTAAATATAAAATTATAAGTATCTATTAGAATGTATAGGATTTTAATCAAATTTATATAAAGAACTTTGATTATATAAAATGTATAGTTTTCACTTTTTTTATTATGTAATGTATTGTATTGTATTATTATGTATTGTTATAAATAAATACTTTAGATATGCAACTTCTTCTTTAATTACCCCATTTTAATCAATTACAGGAAAACCGATATCTTTATAGGTGAAGCCTTCATTACAAAATGTTGTCTGGTGTTAAAACGCATAGAGTCAACAGATGATAGCAGATTGCATGATGATGGCTTAATTCAAATTTAGCGCGTAATTCAGCATGACAAGATGGTCTGGGAGCGACGCTGTCCCCTTGCAGGCTCTACTCAACCACGGTCCTGTCTGGCGTTGGTCGTCTCCCGACCTAGCGAGAGTCGAGGGGATTCACCTTTTTCTCGCTTGGTATCTGGTCAGGTGCCGCTGTAATTTTTTCGTATCAACAGTACGCTTGTCTCCCATGGCTCGTCAATACACTCTGATTATTTCAATATCAAATGAAGAATAGTTTTAATATATCTACGATTAATTCGCTCACATGTAGGTAACCCAACGTACACAATCAACTCAGCATAATTCAAAATTGGTGCGCTGCCAAAACTACACATAGGCAACCCCACATACCGTCAACAAGTCCTCTTGGCCCATAGGCAGCCCGTTGTACAAAAACAAAATGGCGAAAAGTTGCGAGAAATCGGCCCATGTATTTCTTATGGGGAAATTGACCCCGAACTCTTGTTGCCTCACTACTCACCACCATTCAAAAATTATTTAAAACCTGCAGATTATAATTAAAATTTTGGTAGACTTACTCATTATAAACTGGAAAATATGAACATTTGCACAAAATATAATATTGAACTAAACAAAATTAATAAGTATCTACAAATGCTACACTTGTTACAGTATAAGGTTCATAGTGCATTATTCCCATTACAATTATAATTAATAGTGAAGGTTGTTAAATAAGGAATGCTGTTTTAATTATGTTAATTGGGGAACAAATGAGTATAATTACGTCCATCAAACGATTACAAAGTTTACAAAATACGTGGAGAGTGTTCTAAATTAAACAAACTCACAAAATTGAAGAATTGCAACCCGTTCGCGAGTATCTCAAAATGTTCTGGGCTCGAGCATTTTTTACCATTATCAGCGTGTCCATCACTTACAACTAGTAGATGAAGTACAAATATTAGCATTTTTACGACGACTTTTCGAACAGCACGTTCAAGATCCTAATTTTATTCGTTCCATTTTGTAGTACGGCGAAGGAAGCTACTTTCAGTTTTTATATGGCCTACTATTTTGTTGTGAAACATGAAATTATATTTTATTAAACGTATTTTCCATATTTTCTCGATATCTCCAACACAAAGGCCGATGGAAGAAAAAATATTTCGCATTTTTTGCTTAAAATCAAATCTCGAACGCGAATTTTAATTTTTCGCCTCCTGGTATAAATCATCCTGTATAGCGTCAAGATTTAAAAAAAAAAAATATTCACCTCTAGTGGTATTACTACAGACTATTTTACTGCAGCATTCGTTGTAACAACAGCGATATTACTTGGAAACGAATAATAATAACGAGTAATAATAACGAAGTTACATTTTGAGAAATAATAAGAATAAAATTTGTTCGAAATTTTAAACATTTGTACTCTTGTCATTTTTCCCGTAAACCTGATAGTTTTTAAAGTATTTACAAAAAGTGAAAAAGCTACCCAAATAAGCTGCCATTTCTGGAAAAAATCAGTTAACACGTCTGGGTTGCAGAAATAGCACAGCTAGACAGACAGGCAGAAAACACACCGAAAGACAGACAGATACAGACACAGAATTTAAAATTTTCATGATTACAATACTTTTTTATAAGTGTGAAAATTAATATAAAACATATTAGTTTATTAAATTGTATAATTAATATTATTCGCACACAAAATCACGACCTGTGCAAACTTCCGTCACTAGATTTCGCATTACTTGGTATTGTGAATTGTAAATATTAGATATGTCCATATTCTGTGGACAAAAGAACGATTTGTAATAAAGGTCGACGGAAGTCTTATCATTCGTTCATGCTTCCTTCTATACTTTAAACAAGTTTCCTGTTATAGTTTATCTCGATATACATGTAATATCTAATATTCGCCTCAATAATTTCGCAAATTTTACATACATTTCAAATTATTCGATGTTTTGCACCTTATAAAAGTTTAATAAAATAAATTACGAAGAACCCCTTTTCACGAAGATCAACAGAGTCCAACCAAGTCCGCATTTGAAGCTTAAGAGGCCTCTTTACCCAAACGCGGTATAGGGAATTGCATGTAAACGACAGCCAAGATAATTCATGAACGGGTCAACATAATTACAATCGGAGACCTTATTTTGAAAGTTTAGACATTTATCTACAATTGAGCTGAGTAGTTTTAAGAAATAATAAAATGGTGATTTATTATTTGATTAAAAGAATGGCATGTTTAGTTGATTTGTGAAATTTTCATCTGTATTTATTTAATTAAGACAGAGTACATATATGGAAATTCCCTCAGGGTATTTGGAGCTAATGTTGTTGCGAACCACCTTCTTTTTTTTTGTTCCAATATCATGAATTATAATGGAGTATTCTTGTCTGCAGAATAAATCCGATTAGGTGATCAGAAATAAGTCACCTTTGATTTATTTCTTAAAACTACTTTGTCTAATTGTAGAAAAATGTCTTAACTTTCTATATCAGTTCTCCGATTGTAATTATGTTCATCCGTTCACTTACTTACTTGGCGTACTTGGCTATCACTTATTAATAATGCCGTATACTAGCTGGGGTAAAGAGGCCTCTTAAGAGGTACAAATTCGCTTAAATTGGGGGTGTTATATTATATTAATCATTAATTTGAAATTTTGTCAGTTCAGTTTAGCTGTGGAAGTTGACAATGGAAACTAATCCAATACATTTATTTTATTCTGTATAACAAAGAAATCAATGGCAATGATAACAACCGAAATGTATACAACATTTAAATCAAACAAATGCAGCGTTTTTGTGTCCAAGTCACATTCAAGTTCTAAAGACTTCAGTATTTTATATTGCTTTTTAAAACATACATGTATTTTGTGTTGATTTGTACTTTTATTTACGTAGTAAAAGAAAGTATTGTAAGATAAATTTGGAAATCGGGATTTTTGTTTCAGAAACATGAATCATGTTTCAGAATCATGTTTGTATTTTGTATTTCTGAGTAACATTTTTAGTAACCTTTATCAATAAAGACCTACTACGATATTTCAATATTTTTAGGAATTTGAGGTTTGCAAATAGCAGTATAATTATTTAACATTGAAGGGTCGGCCGGAACCACGTTGTATGTAGCAAAAACATGAGAAAATCGACACAAATTTGTTTAGGCAAGAACTAGAATTACATAGTTATATAGCGTGTTCAAATCAGTGAGATTCGATTGCCAATATAATTATATCGCGCGTTCAACAAAAATTGACGGCGAAGTTGGCGTTGGCAATTTCAAGTCATGTCTGTCAGGCTGTCATGTTGACATGTCAGATTTGATCTTAGTGCAGACATGACAACGCCTACTTCATTGTCGATTTTTGTTGAACGTTCGATATATGCTTGTACAAAGTTGTTTCATGGCAAAGCTGCCAAATCACGTTAAAAAAAAAGTTACAACGTTGTTCCGGATGACCCATCAATTATAACAAACGAACCCTTCCAAAACACAATACAATTGATCATCAAAATTTGAAATTGATCTGAAAATTAGCAAGAAAGGTATAATGTATTATATATATATATATATATATATATATATATATATATATATATATATATATATATATATATATATATATATATAATCGATCTTTATTGGGCTATCGACCCCATGTATTTATATTTTGCATAAATACTTGATTCAACGAATTTAATAATTTCCGTTCTCATAAGAAGCATTCTTAAATTGAAATCTTTTTTGTTGGATGTTTTCCAGTCTGTTCCGTTTCAAATTAGGAATCGGTGACATTTTAATGAAACTAATATGAAACCAATTCAACAAAACGAAACATTACGCGCGAATGGGCGCATTTTCGGTGTTTGGGTCGGCGGAAAAATATTTCAACAAAGTTCTGTTTCGAATCAAAGTTCCGATGTAAATTCTAATTTCACGTGATTTTTAAGGGCTCAGGTTATAGGAAATGTCTGTTGCATCTATCGATGATAGTTATTTCAGATAGATGCTAACATCTGTCTTTACACGTTAGTAGGCTTTAAAACTATGGTTTAAAAATGCAGAGAAGAAACTTTTTGTATACGGATAAAAAGTTTCTTCATTGCCATTTACAGTATTTTATCTACGATAGTGTGTTTTTTTAAACAAATTTCTAAGGAATGATATTTAATGTTCAAGGGTCATAATTATTTTAATCTACATTTAGGATGCCCTGAAGGATTATCATGTACCAACCATTGTACAAATAAATAAAACTAACTAAGTGATTTAGCAATTTTTATTATTGTCATGCTATCATCAATAATCATTGGTCAGGGTATAGTAAATTAACATCTGACGTGTATTTAAAATGTGAATATTTAACTATTTTAATCAATTTATCCTTAATAAGGAGAAAATTAACATTAATTCTACCTATGTAAGATGTCCCAAACCGAGGCTGATTATCTTTTTTATACTTTTTATTACAGAAATTCGGTTAAATCATCAATGCTGCGAACTTTTTATGCTGATTGATATTCTGTTTAGAAATGTCCCAAATAATAGGCCATTCACAAAATAATTGAGAATTGCAGACAACTGTATTGTTCTTAATCTAAAATATTTCTCTAATTATGAAAGTTATGAAATTGTTATCTACATGAACGTGTCTTAGTTTTAGAGGGCAGAGTAATAGATGTTAAAAAGAAAATATAAAATACGGTACTGGTCTTTTCTTTCGCATTTCCCATTTTAAATAGGTGTGTTCAATTTGGCTCAAAGAACTTACATTGTTTTTCTGTTAATAATTACCAATGACAATCTAGGCTTCAATGGAAAATGATAATTTAATGGTTTACGACATATAGTTTACTTTTGTGAAGGTAAACAAATCAGTACCCCAGTAAAAAAAATGTAAACGAAAATATTAATGAAACTTGGAGATGTGGTAAACAAATCCAATTTGTATAATTGAGAACCTCAATCGCTGTTTCAACTATTTTAATAAAATGTTCAAATACTTATAATTATAACGACCCCATGGGGTCGATAGCCCAATAAAGATTGTTTATATAAATATATATATATATATATATATATATATATATATAAAATTAGTTGGAAGTGCAGTATACAGTCTGTTCTACAAAATGTTCACAAGACTATAGCGACTTCAATTGCTATTTAACGATCAACAAACCAGATATATTATTAGATGCGACAGTCTTAGCTACAAGTTGGCGATTTTTTTTAAACACCTACATTCATTATTGCGGCGTCGTCATTTTTTTTTTTTAAATTGCTCTATATTTAATATGTTTTAATTTGTTCTAAAAGAAGTATCAACAACAATGTCAGTAATGCAACTTATTCGGTGCAGGGGTGTGGAGACTTGTAGGACCCCAAAAATTCTAAAAGACATAGCGAGTTTTGATACCACTTAACTTTAATTTTGCAACAAGTAATTTAAACAATTTGTAATATACAAATAAATTAAGCTACAAATAAAGTAACACATGGTTTGGGTTTAAATTCATTTATTTATTTAAATAAATATATTTAAATATTAAAATTTAAAAAAATGCAAAATAAAATTATATTGTGTGATTTTGGAGATTATTTATCCGCCAAATCAACCAAAATATGAGTAGAACCAGCACTATTTATCAATCTTGTAATTTCCTGCTTCTTAGTTTTTAAGTACGAACATATGATTTATACATAAAAACAGTCTTATTCATTCTAAACCGCGGTTTAACCCGTAGTAACCCCTGATAAAACACCACTAAACCACGGTTTACATTTTTATGAATAAGATTGTTAAAGTTTATCTGGTGCCAAAGGTTAACCAAAACATATTTTTGCTGAGTGACCCAAAATTTTGCCACAGATGAATGTGATTTTGTTAGATGTGTTAAATGTAACGATGGACTTGCAAAGATCTTTCAACTTACAATAAGCATTCATTCACATTAAGTACATTACAACTTGTACATTAAGTAAAATCGTATACTAGCATTGAGAGTTCTTACACACATTCATAGGTACACCAATATTTATATCACGCTACACACCTGCTTCAAATTTGACTTGATGAAATGTAATATGCATAAAGTGTGTGCCATTTATTCGTCAATGCCGTGTTCAAGCAAACATCTCTATTAAAACAGGGGCAAAGGTCTTCCTTAATTAGAAAATTGAACACAATGCCGTTTGTCTATTAATTCAGACAGCATGTTGATGCATGCTTTGATAAACAATAGATAAAACTACTTTGATGCTGCTCAGTAGTTAATATTAGATGTACTTATACTGACAAAAGTAGATAAAATTAGATGTAGTTACTAAAGCATATCAAATTTGTTCTGGATACCACCTGTTGGAGTTAGTTACATAAATGGGGATGAAATATTTTTTTCATATACATGCATAGTGTAGAAATATGGAAATTGTTATGTTCAAAACAAAAGAATCATTTCATTGCATGCAGACTTACCATCACCATCATCAGCACTATCGATGGGAACGGATGTTCCTTCAACATCGATTACTGTGAGGGACTCTGGGACTCCTAGATCATCATCGAATTCACCATCAGAAACTAAATGAGGACTCGGTGGTTCTCTATCAGTTACAGGTTCCAAGTTGCTCGCTTCCATATTATAACAATTAACTGTGCACTAATAATAAAGCAATTACACTATTGCCACACTTGTGGAGTAAATATTTACTCAATTCAATTCTTGGCTAGCATTGGTTTTCGTTGAGAAATACTTGAATGAACAAGTATTATTTATTTACATAACCTATAACGCATTGAATGGCCGATCGCGAAATTAACGGATACACGATTATGAACGGAACTTTCGTCCTGCTTAAAGGACGTACTTAATTCGGTAATTTTGCGCTTTTATATGAAACCAAGAACCGTCACGGTTCCTCTGCTGGTAGGACAGCTGCCACCAGACCAAACTGTGCGCTCCGAGTAGTACACTTTATTGTTTTCAACTGCAAACATGACCGTATTGTGAATCATTATGACCTTCGAAAGTGAGATAATCACTTGTCGCGTGAGAACCTTGCGAATTATGCAATTCCAAACAAGTTTATTTTTATTATGTCTTAAGACCTCATGCAACCACAGTGGTTGTGTATGTAATAAAGCTGCCTATGTTATGAAGTATGTTCTTGAGCACGTGAAACAGTAAAAGGGGAAGTTAGGCAACCCAAAGTTTTTGTAAAATTTGTTATACAAAGTGATCAACAATGCTTGGGGCCTGATTTATGATGTTGGCAGACCTGAGTACTTTTATTATATTGCCCTGTTAGGCATAGTAGTCGTAACTGACAAAATCATTGATTCGAGATATTGCATATTTTGTAAAAAAAATTGCCATGCTACCAAATGGCCAGTTTGTACGTTTTAAGTATTGTAGTTTCTGCGTTTGCTTTGAATTTATTATTTTCTTCTGTTTCTTTCTTGATTTCCGCTAGTAGAAGATATAGGTTACTTTCTAGTTCACTTCTCCTCTTCACTCTTATATTAATATTATTGACATATTTCTCGTCCTCCGCTAACTAGCGGATAATATTAAATTATAGAATTTTCGTTTTTGCTATTTACTTCGCTAGTGTATTTATAAATGAACTGAATACCGTGTGATAGATTTTAACGAAAGTTTTTGGCATACACAGATTTATGAAAAAATAATCAGGGTTTACTCTTCGAGCATTGTTAAAATAACTAGTTTACAGCGAAACGATCAGAGTCGTAAACATTACTATATAAGAATGAGTAATTGGCAGTGTTGTAATGTATCTAGATACGTATCTTGATACATTCTTACTTGAGTACCTAAAGTTGTATCTAGATACATTTTTTTCTGATGTATCTTTATTTGTATCTAGATACAACAAAAAATGTATGTGTTAAAACACTGCATTTCACGTTAATTACATACAATTAGTTATTGATTCATTATTGAGAGCATTATTTTTTTTATCGTTTAATTTTCTCCTATTTAATTTAAGTTTGAGTCAGTAATTTGCTATTTCATTGTGTATTATTCTTGTATCTATGTATTACGTATAGTAGCCCGTCGAAACCTGACAATGACTCATGCTTTTGGATGCTTTTGGGCTCTGGATCGATGAGTCATTGTCAGAACGGGACGAGTATACCAATAAATATAAGAAGACGATAAAAAAATAATTTAGTTTTGCACATTTCATTAAATATTTGTGAGCATTTTCTTTTGCATGTAAAATGCGTATGTAAGAAGAAAACAATTTTTGGTTTGGTTTTCCATGATTTCTATAGCATTGTATGCTGGCGCAATTAGTCTAAAATCAGGTAAAATAACATACTTGTATACGATAACCTCATACGATTTTGTGGACCACATGTACAAGAATATTACACAATTTTTTTATCTACCAATGACAACATTGATACTGAAGGAAGTGAAGATGATGAGCATAAAATTCCAATAAGTTCCATAGTTGCCGAAATATTCTTTAATCATGCGTTAAATTACTGTATGCACAGCAATATTTAATAAATAATTCATTTAAACGTTAATAATACTCGTATTTTCTGTTTAAGAACGATCAGAGTCCTGATCATTTTTGATCCAATATTTTGAGTGAATGTATACAATTTAAAAACAACTATGAAGCATATTTACTTATAATTTTGTTTTGCAGCATATTGATACACTACATTAATCATTATAGGTGAAACCATGCGTTTAGAGACAAATCTTACGAGAATCTTAAATTTCAATTTCTATAAACTCTTGTTGTGACTTTCTCTTGTGACTGTGATCATAATTCTCGTGTGCTCTTCAGATACTTTTATGTGCAAATAATTTTCAGTTTAGTATTTTAACTTCATTACATTACATTTGCGACAATATGGGAATAACTGAAAGAAAAATAATATCGGTGAAAAAAAAACAAATTTACAACAACAATATATATTTTGAACAATTCTTCTAAACCTCCCTGATTTAAATAATCTTAAAAATATAAATTCTTGAACAGCACATTTAATATAAAACAAGTTTTTCGTTTCATCCAATCAGAGGTACTAAAAATTTAAAAAAAAAACTGCAATGAAACATTTTTCACATATGAAGTAGTAGAGGAATAATGAATAACACTTTATTGTCTAGATATGAAATAGGTTTACTGTGAAATCGAATGATTAGTCTCACGACACCATAAATAAATAAATCTGCAAAATAGAGTAGGGTAGGGTAGGGTTAAGTTCATTCAATCTACTCTGAAAAGTTTCAAAATTCCAAATTAAATCCTGTGCACAAGGATTTGTGATAAATACGTCAATGTGACACTTTCGTTAAAAAAAACATTCTTGCAATAATAAAACAAACCATGGCCTACTACAATATTCTGACAGAAATTACTACTCGTTTCGCTAGTTCTTAGTTCTGCCGCTGCTAAAAACATATGCGAAGGTGGCGCTGTTGTTGCGCAATCGTTGTTGTATTATACTTGTTTCGTTAGTGATATTTCTGCAACTTGAGCCCTTCTAGGGCTCAAATAGAAATTTAAATCTTAAATTCACAAACAGTACTTACAAGAGGAAATAACACCTAAAAAAAAAAAAAATATCACCATTTAGGCGACAAAATACAAAAAAACATTTAATTACTTTGCTACATTTTTATATTTTTCAATTGAAACCAAAGGGTAAACAGAAATTATAGCAAATTATTAACTAATACTTGACCGATCGAAGTAAATTTAAAAACTAGTAACAGCAACGATCACATGATAAATAAATTTTTCGCGAGGAACATTTACAAACGCTTTTACTTTCATGGGTTTATTTATTACTCTAAAAAATAAAAAAAATATTTGTATGAAAGTTACATAATAAATTAAAATGCAAAATAAAAATTCTTAACATTATTCGTTTAGGAGTTTCAATTTCGTTATAGATTTCACTGAATAACAATACCCACAGGTAAACTCTCGAACAACTTTGAACCATCATATGAGGGATATAAGCAAGCTTAAATATTTCTTGATGATTTAATTTATTAATAACTATGAATTTTGCACACGATACCATCTTCATTTCTGAAAAACTTGGATCTCATATGCTATTTCAATTTATTTGTCACCTCTTTTATCATACACTTTTGAAATATTAAATTAATAAACTTCTAACACATAAGCTATAATTTCTATTAACTTTTAACTAATCTGTTTCAATCTTAATCAAAATTATTTTTGGTTATATAAGAATAAAAGTTGAGCAAGTTTTACAAGGTGTTGGTGAACACTGCAACAATTATTACGCCACACAATACGAGGGTGGTCTGAAAAGTTTCCGACCTAACAAAGACACAAGACATTTTTTCAGTTTTTTTTTATTTTATTTTTCTACATAGTCTCCTTATTAAAAGTCTCCAATTAAAAGAACTCCATGACTATCCCAAAAAACAGACGCAATCACTTTCCCAACCGAAAAAACAGTTTTTGCTTTTTTTGGAGCCGATTCCCCCTTTGCAGTCCACTGTTTGGACTGTATTTTTGATTCGGGCGTATAATGGTGTATCCAAGTTTCATCTACAGTAACTAATCGTCGCCAAAACTCGGATTTATTGCGCCTAAACTGCGCCAACAGAGCGTTGGAAATGTTCATTCGAACACGTTTTTGGTCTAACGTGAGCAAACGCGGCACCCAACGCGCGGATAGCTTTCTCATGTCTAAATTTTGATGTAATATGTGACAAACACGTTCTTTTGACATGTTCATAACCTCTGCTATCTCTCTCACTTTAATTCGGCGGTCGTCTAGCACTATTTGGTGAACTTTGGGGGTGTTTTCGTCGGCAGTTGCACTTTTTGGACGTCCCGAACGTTCATCGTCTCCCAAGCTCTTACGGCCATGTTTAAATTCAGCTGCCCAAAATTTCACCGTGGTAAATGATGGTGCAGAGTTCCCATATACAGAATCCAACTCAACTTTGATTTGCGTAGGCGTATTGCCTTTCAAAAACAAATATTTGATGACAGCTCGATACTCGATTTTGTCCATTTTCATAAAAACACTCACATCAACACACTCAAACGACTGTTACATAACAACTGCGGATCCAAAATGGCTGAAATTTTGTGTGGGACCTACTGAGGCATGCGTAAACATATTCCCCAACTTATGTAAATAAGTGCTGCCATCTTCTGGTTGAGGTCGGAAACTTTTCAGACAACCCTCATAGTTTCAATTTGTGTATTATTTTTACATTTCGTTTATGCGGAAGAATAGGAAAACAATAAAAAATCCTATTTTTCAGGTTGAGTACGCTGAAATGATCGTTTTTCTTACAAATTTAATCATTTAAAAAGTAACAGAAGCGGTCTTTTGACACTATTTCTAAATTATGATTTTGCAGTCGGTCTTCCATATCAAATATGGAATATTATGTAAAATTCGAAACTTATAATTGTTTGCTTCTGTCAGTTTTTTTTCAAACCACCGCTTTATCAAGAAATGATCAAGTATCGGCCTCATCAATGCAATATTATTTTAATATTTGATTCAAGTTAATAATTTAAATATAAATGTGTACTCACCTCCTGTAACATATATCAAAGTATTACTCTCACTGTTCAAGTACATTTTTATATTTATTCTACACATTTTGTGTAATTCAGGCCGTCTATTATGATCATTGTCTACGTAATGGTGAACACCTCAAACACTGTATACCGAGATATAATTAATCATTTCAATAATATTGATATATTTCAGGTAATCAGGTGATGGTAACATATTTTAATCAATTATGTAGATCAGGAGCAAAAGCTTGATAAATATTTATTAGTTTCAATTCAATGTGATTAGATGTGTTCATAATAGTCAATTTCAACTTTTTTTCTGATGTTATACTTATTTTTATCTTTTAGATTAGTCAAGCTTTGACTTAGGGAAGGGCGCCGTTGGTACACCTCTGTTTAAAAGGGCGCCGCGAGTCGAAAAAGTTTGGGAACTACTGGTGTAGGTATTGACCAAAAATACGGCTTCGTCAATTGAAATCCAAAAACACTTCAGTAAAACAAGTTTAACACAATTTAAATAATAGCTATTTTGTTTTGGGTAATTACATTATATAAATTTAAGAATAATTGATAGATTTATAATCTGAATATATTCATATACCGGATGATTCAAGTTTTATTACCATGGGTTTTTTAGGCATTTGGAGTTGCCCAAAAAATATGAAAATTTGGATTTATATAGGTCTGATACTAATCTACGGAAAGGTTGTTTGACTTTTTTGATATAATTATATAGACCGTTATAATATTAATTAAAACTCTTTTCGGGCAAAATTCTCTATCGTTATTTTTGCCCTAAACTGTTTTACTTTATTCATAGAACTTATTTATGAAATAAAAAATTAACGAAAGTGATTAGATTTCAAATTAAAGAATTTTTTCCATTACTGACCAACTTTCCTCGGTATGATTTATGATTTTGTAAGTCAAGAGCCCTACAAAGCATTGACCGCGGAGGGGCGGTTGGTACGTTTTATTACTTTTTATGATTCCGCCAGTCGCCCGTGGGTTGAACGGGCCTTGCAGGACGGATTGGGTACGGCCCCATCATAAAACCCATAAAATCCATTATAGGGACTATTACTGGTAGCACCCGTCATATTTTACTATTTAGTAATAAATCTTACTGTTGCAATATCAAAATTCATTTAATTCAATAATTGGTGCAATTTTTTTGACTTGGATTACACTGGAATGTTTGGAATAGCATTAAAGTATGTTGTGACAAAAACTATATAAATAAAATTACGAATTCTTTGTGAAATAACGTATAAACTACCGGATGGTTAAAATTAATTTGTGTATCGTCAGATTGGGCTTCATCAATATCTAAACATGTGTACTTATTTTGAATTTTGAATTTTAATTAGAAGTCGCTATTTTTGGCCTGGCAATAAAAGTGGAATCACCCGGTATGATAATCACATACAGGGTGTACAAGATGAAGATGGACAGATGG
The DNA here is from genome assembly GCA_951805005.1 of Othius punctulatus. Taxonomy (NCBI): domain Eukaryota; kingdom Metazoa; phylum Arthropoda; class Insecta; order Coleoptera; family Staphylinidae; genus Othius; species Othius punctulatus. Next base: position 30,720,035 of record OX638142.1, read on the forward strand.
AAAATGTTACAAACGCGGTTAAATTAGAATAAAGTTACCCAAATTGGTAGTCAGTAAATTATGTTGAGAGAACCAGAATATTCCGCTTTTTTCCGGAGATATTTGACAATCTCCGAAATTTGGGATTTTGTTTTTATTATTTTTCTGAAGTTATTTGATAAGGTATAAAAACAAAACGGACTTCTACATTGTAACTTTTTCTTAGCTCTGCAAGACAGCGTTTACACATTTATAAAGCCGCAATAACACAGTAAAGAAAACCAATCCTTATACGTATTTTTGGTACGTTGTAAGAAAGTAAGAAAGCCACCACAATTTTGCTAATCACCTCATGTATTAGCATACTCACCGACAAGAGGAAGATTTGCAACCGCTAAAAATAAGAAACAAATATTATGTTAAAATGGAAACCACATCAAACAATAGTTATTGCTGGAATGTTGCAGAGTTGGAATATAATTCATGATTTAAAAAAAAATAAAAAATCTATTTTTTTAAAATCCTGAAAATCATGTTAAATCATATCAATCAATATCAAAATCATAACAATCAGTTTTCGCCAGGGTAGATGTGAATAATATGATTTTTTATAAATATATCTCGAATTTGAACAAGAACTGCAGATTAAAACAAATGTTTGTACCATGTGGTGGACCAAAAAATGGAAGAAAAGAAAAATAGTTTACTTGCTATTACAATTATCTACTTTAGAGCATGCTAACTCTATAGTTACATTATATTTTGAATTGGTCACCTATTGGAATGCACAAACAGTGTAAAAACAATGATTAATTGAAATATATATTTTTTAACTTAAATCAATGATTTATTTAAGAAATAATCAGTTGATTCAAATCACACCAACCCTGGTTAATTGCCGCGAAATCAGTCTTTAACGTGCCGAGGGAGAAATTGTTGCTGAGCCCGAGGCCGAGGCAAGACATTCCCGAGGACGATAAAGGATTTCGCGGGCGAGGTGTACACAACATTTTTTGTGCCCCGAGAATTTCTAGTTAATAAAACGTGAGTTAATTATTTGTTATGGATACATATAAAGTCGGCTTGCATGTTGCTGTGGAAATGATACAATTAACTTAATTTAGTAAATTAATAGCAGACTATTGATAATGATTGTTATGAAATTCATGGCAATGTATGTAATTCGTTAAGCATAATTATGGAATATTCATTGTGTCACTTGTAATAGAATGAAAATACATGCAAAACACATAAGAATATATATTCTATCTCAAGAGTGAGAATGTTTACTTTCTATTATTAAAAATGCTTTCAGAATAATTACATTCACTAATGGTCGTAGAGAAATAACTATTACAATATTATTTGAATTTATTTTAAAGGTAAAAAAACCAAAGCAATAAATTTACCGTTGTCACTGTCAGTGAAACATTAAGTGTCGTTTGGTTTGGTGACCGTCGCCTAGGGCAGCGGCCGCGAAATTGATTTTCGCGGCCTGTTTTGCGTACGCGAAATGGGCACTTCGCGTCCGGTTGCACAAAAATAGTATTATTGAAATTAAATATTGTGCAGTTGGACATGCTCTTCATAGTACAACTGGATATGATTCGACCTAGTGGGTGTCGTCAAGTGAGTGGTATGTATCTGGAGATTATGTCCAATTGTACTTCTATAGATATAATAGATCTTGCTATATAAGTATGAAGGAACCACTATTAGTCATAACAAAAAAATACCCTTGAAGAGTGTTAAATTCATAATAATTATTATCTGAAGATGAATAAAATAAAACATCGTTACTAACACCTACCACCATCACTAACCATACTAAAACAATCAACTAAAATCTAATAACTTACCTCCACCAACATCTGATAATATTTAAATAGTGTTAGTTCGTAATGATACATATTATTGAGATAACTTAAATATTTAAAAATCATAAGAATAGAGTTTATATACCGACTGATTATGTAAATTTTCGCTCTAGTTATTCATGGAAATTTTCGCAGCCAATAAGAAAGGCGAGATTGGTCATCTAGCCTTTCTTACTGGCTGCAAAAATGTCCAACGATTTCCATGGATGGAGAGCTGAAATGTAAATGATCACTCGGTATAATTAAGAATTAATGACAAATCCTTAAGAGGTTGTCGTAACGGTAACGGAAACGTAATACGGTTGGAAACTTTTAAAACAAGTATCGTTGACGGCATTGTCAAAAAGTAACACGTCACAAAAAAAAACCCGTCAAATTGAAATCAAACTTTTGTCAAAAACCTTTTTTTCTAATAATAATAATAGAGGGTCCAGAGAGGAGGATCCTTACGTTTGACCCACCGTGTATAATCAATTTGACAATTTGAGTTCATAAAAATAGTTTTTGAATAATAAAAATAAAAATATAAATTGAAATGATGGTTTTTGGTTTTGAAGATAATAAAGTATTATGCTATATATTTTTTTAGTCTAACTTCTAATCACTTAATTTTAAAATATGAAGACTTGAATTACCCCCGATACGCTCCTACTTTTATGTAATATTTTTGAGGAGCATCAGACTATAAATGCTGATAGTAATATTAAACATCCGAAACAAATTAACTCAATCATATTATGGAAACCCATCGGAGAGCATGCATTTGGGGCACATAATCTTTTGTTTAGTAAAATGCACTACATTTTTCTGTTTTTGTATGTTCGATGCTGAAATGCATATTCATAATATGAAATCTTATTTCATATTTTTGCACGCACGCTACGAATTGCACATCAATATAATTACAAAAGTATAAATAACTGACTTACCACCACTAATGACACCTACAATTGATTAATAATTAATACCATATTTTGACTCAAAATTTAGCAAATTTGTCAAAGTCTCTAAGTTAAAAAAAATATTTATACTTACTGCTTAAGGTACCTATAATGCGTAATAATTTATTAAATGGTAGTACACAAGGTTCATAAATATTTCTTCTATATTTTATTATAAATTCAGAGCCAGCTCGTGAGATATTTTCATCTGTATAGGTTAATCAATATGTAACTTACATCAACAAAATATGACCCTGAATTTGTACGGATCATATTTCACGTTTCTTTTGCGTTCTTGGTTTTATCTAAAGCCCGTGTGACACGATCCCTTTAATTGTACAATATATTGCTCGAATACGTGAAGAAAAATTGGACCGTGTAATACAGACAAGGCGGCTTCACAATCGCCCGGGAATGGGAACGGAACGGGAACGGAACGGGAACGGGAAAGTTAAAATATAAAATTCATTAATATAATAATAAATAATAATAATAATAATAACTTGTAACCTTGCACATCGGAAAGGGACGAGAACGGGAATTTGTTGTGCATAGTTACAAGTGAACTATATATTGTATTAGTCCAGTTATATTAACCTCAAAAAGCCGTTTTGGCGGAAATTAATTATATAGTTTTGAAATTTTGTACACATATTCTTGAGCATTCAAGAATCAAATATCCGTCTAGTTTCCCCTCCACCGGTGGGGGCTTCATCCCTTAATGTTATTATCTTTTACACGCTGCGCATCCTGAAAATTTTTATATCTAGCAAAGTTGATGGGAACAAAATATTGAACAAAATGCATGTTACATGGTTTGCCACAAAAGCTATAGTTCGCGCGGAATGGAGGAAGGAAGTCAAATTATCCAGTAAATGCAGGTATAACAACAAATATCTGTGCTACTCTGGATCCTCTAGTCTAGAGCAGTGGTTCCTACACGTTTAGCTTTAACAAAATCAACAGAAGGATGAGCCCCCTCTTCCTAATATAATGTTTGCAAATAGAATCCAAAGCCTAAAATCACAATTCCACAATTTTTAACCTATTATATTTTTTTGAAGAAGTTTAATTAAAATTAAAAAAAAAAACAAGTTATGGCTTAAAAGTAAAGTACGGAAGTATTGTGAAGTTAAATTTATAAACATGCATTTTTATCACCACTTTTCATTACCACTTTACATTTTTGTAAGATCCAGTTGTACGATCGCGGATCATCCTTGACCATGGTTCAGTTACCTAGGATGCAATTGTTTATACAATGGTATCCTTGGGAATTGAACCATGATCAAGGATGATCCACGATCGAACAACTGGGCGTTAATGTTACCAAATTTTGGTTTACGCTGTTGTTCTGAATACTTATATCATATTCATAATTTGTACTTTTAAAAGAAAATGCACAGGCACACATAATTTATGAAACAAAATAATAAGTATACATACCACCTGAAATATAAGAATAAAATAATAATTACTAAAAAATTATGCAGTTTCATTTGAATATGCTTCATTTGATTTAATAATGAAAATAATGTGTAAATTAAAGTTCATCAGTGCATGGAAAATTAATATGCTTACCAACAAGAGGGACACCTATGTATATAAAAAACGTAATTAATGATTATAGATACATTCAAAAATTGATGTGGCTGAATGTTGAATGCATGTGCCTTGTAATTGGAAAGCAATTGGATATTCGTTAAATTATTTAAAAATTTAAGTATTAAGGAGATAAAATTAGGTATAATTAAGTTCTTTTAAGGGCCATATTACATTTACTGCATATTATAAATGTTATATAATTTATATACATACCGCCTGAAATTAAGAAACATTTATCTATTAGTTAATTGATATGTATTAATTATAATTAATGTATTATCAACTCATGCAAAATCTGGAATACAGTAACTATATTATATAGTAACTTTTTAAAGATTGTTTACTTAATGCTGCTTTGACTAATTACCGTCACCACCGACAGATACACCACACTTGAAAATGTTGACTTAACGAATTTCGCAATTTAACAGAACACGGGATCAGTTCTTCTCCAAAGGAATGGCACATGTTTTTAATTTTTGGTCATTCAATAGTTATTTGTATGTTGCTAGTGAAATACAGATAATATTATAATAATGTGTGCGAAGAATTCAACGAGGAGGTTCTAGATCGAGCCCTCTCACGTTTTACGTTCCCAATTATTGTTTTGAGAAATATGAAAGTCAGCCTTAGTATTTTTATGCAAATTTTTTAAAAGTTTTTGATGCTCTAACGTACTTATTTTTTTGTCCAATTTCAATAATTGAAACACAACATTGTTTTAAAAACACTTCAATATGACCTATTTCCATTTTTTTTTTGGATGGCGATTGTCAACTTTATTTCTTTAGATTGTACTGTATAGCTTTTTTATTCATTCTTATAAATAATTTCCTTCTAACTATCCGTAAGAAAACACAAAAATTTATATTAATTTAGAAAAATATTCAAATTTCAAAGATCAACTTGTATAAATTTTTCAAAAATGCTTCCACAGGTCAAAATGTTTTTTTTTCATACAAATATTTTGAGACCATTTTCATTTTTCCATCTCTCTCCGTTTTGAAATTATGACGTCAGAGCCATTTTTTTAAATGACAACCTATATATTTTATTATTGATTTTGATTGAGTACTCTTTATTATGTTTTCAACAACATGACATTTTCAATATGTAACATTTGAAAAAAAAAAGAGAAAAAGTGCGTTAAAGTAAAACTATTACATTATTATTTCAATGTGCAGAATGCATCTAGTTACCATTCAAAACAACGTCAGTTAAAACAAAATTAGGAAAGCAGGCTTGGATTTTAAATATTGGAATAAAAAAAATATTATTAACCTGAAAAACAATCTAGTACAATTATGTGATTATGTGAATTGTGGTGATAGAAGTACCTATGAAGAAGTGTACATTTATTTTAATAATGAATATCCGCTTCAAGAACCTCTTCTTAAGACGTCTGTTAGTGCAATCATAAGAAAGTATGAGCAGTTGGGGCATATTAGAGATCGCCCGAAAAGTGGACGACCGTCAGTTCCGGAATATGTTAAGCTAAACGTGCTGTTAGAGTTGCAAGAAAACTCTCATATTCCCTCCAAAGCGGTTGCGGCAAATAGTGAGCCTTTACAAACATCTGTTTTGAAATTTTTGAAACGGCAGAAATGGCATCCTTACAAAGTAAATTTAGTCCACGAACTGAACGAAGATGATTTTGATCGTAGGGTTCAGTTTTGCGAACAAATGATGAATCTCTGTAACGTCGATGAAGGGTTTGCTACCAGAATTTTATTTAGTGATGAAGCAACTTTTTATTTGAATGGAACGGTGAATAAACACAATTGTCTCTATTGGTCCGAGCGCAACCCTCAGTGGATGATGGCAGCCCATACCCAATTTTCGAAAAAATTAAACGTTGGGGCAGGAATAGTAGGTAATATTATTATTGGGCCCTTGTTCATTCATGGCTCGTTGACAGGGTAAACATATTTGGAGCTATTGAGAGATTACCTCGTTTCAGCTTTGGCGGTTCTATTCCCAAATCAACACGATCCCGCCATTCCAAATGAAGACTTATGATTCCAACAAGATGAGGACGTCATTATAGGCGAATGGTAAGCGACTATCTCAACGAAGTCTTCCAAGGCAGGTGGATTGGCAGAAGGGGTTTTGTTGAATGGCCAGCGCGTTCCCCTGACCTGACCCGTTTAGATATTTTTTCTTATGGGGTTACATCAAAAGTAAAGTATACTTTAATCGGCCAACCACAATTGAACAATTGAAAGAACGGATCCAAGTCGAAATGAGACAAATACAGCCAGAAGTTCTCCTCAATGTCTGTGCGGCCTTGCGACATCGATTGGCACACTGTCAAGAACAACATGGTCAACAATTTGAACATCTAATTTGATTCTTTTCCCTAACCAATATTTGTTCGATATTTTAATTATTTTTGTGACTTGATATTGTAGTAAGAATGTTTTTCAGGTTGATCAATTTTGTTTTATTGCAATATTTAAAATCCAAGCCTGTTTTCCTAATTTTGTCTCAACTTACGTTGTTTTGAATGGTAACTAGATGCATTCTGCACATTGAAATAATAATTTAATAGTCTTACTTTAACGCATTTTTTCTCATTTTTTTTCAAATGTTACATATTGAAAATGTCATGTTGTTGAAAACATAATAAAAAGTACTATCAAAATCAATAATAAAAAATATAGGTTGTCATTAAAAAAATGGCTCTGACGTCATAACTTCAAAACGGAGAGAGATGGAAAATTGAAAATGGTCTCAAAATATTTGTTTGAAAAAAAAAAATTTTTAAACGTTGAAGCGTTTTTCGAAAATTTATACAGGGGAAAAATAAAGCCAGGTCTTAATACTTTATCGCTCTGTGTATAAATTTAAATACAATATAATGGGAGTAATACAAAATGTTCAATAGAATATCTACTTACCAACAATACCTGAAAAAATATTATATAATTACTTAAATGTCGCTGACTTATATTATCTAAAGAATGGATGAATACTAGTCAAATCTGAGAAAAGAAAATATTATGAAATCATTTAAATATCGGAGAATTTTCTCAATCTCAAGAAAAATATTGTTATTTCTGAATGTCAATGATTTACTTTATTGAATAATTGAAGAGTTGATCAATGTTGAAACAAATTATGCTCATGAGTGATGATCGTGTAAAAATTTCTAGTTGTAACTAGGGCAGTCGTAGTTGCCCGAAATTTCAGGAATCAGGTACCCGGTTCTTCACATATCCAAAACCCGGTTACCTCGGTTCCGGGTACCCGGGTTTTAAAATCCGAGTAGCCGAAACCGGGCTTTAAAACCTGGATACCCGGATCCGGGTACCAGGAATTAAATTTATTATAATTTCTAATAATCAAAATAAATAAATAAGAAATAAATCATAAAACACATCTAATTAGGTATTAATTATGTATTGATAAATTTCAACGTTTATTTTATTAAAACCTCAGTTTATTTTTTAATAAAATGACCGGGCCTTAAACACTAGCTCTCGATTTTGGGTCTTACGGTACCCGGGTACCCGGTAATAATTAATATTAATATTGAATATATAGTAATTATATACATTAGATCGAATATCAGTTTTTCCTCGGTTCTTTCCAAGAATGGGGAAGATTTTAATGATGCGATTATGCAAAGGTTCATATAACCAATTCTACAAATGTTCGTATAATCGATACTCTTCTTGGTCACTCAAAACCCGTTATAATATATTGTAACTAAGAGAAATCGCGCATTCTTATTGGTTTATTAACTCGTGAATGAAATACTCACCAAAATTTGCACTTTGCAAACATTTTATAAACGACTAATTCATCATTGCTTTTGAAACAATGATAAAATTATACACAATATTAAAACTGCCTTCATCTCTCAACTCTCATGAACTTTATATTGTTTTGACATTAAAAGCAATATGTAAAACTCGATGTACTTACCACCTGAAAAAGAATAATGATGTTAGAAATAATATTTCAAAATTAATTAAACAAACAGTAGGTGCCATAATTAACTTGATATTGGGTTTAAAATACTTGCCTGAAAATAATCTCTGATTTAATTTGAGCAATACCGTTTAAATGTCTCAAATTTCAAGTCAACATAAAATTAATTATACAATATGCACAAAGTTGATTTAGCTATATGAACATGTAGTTCAACTTAACTTTAAGTTAAAGCTAACCTACAGTTAGTATGAAACCTAGCAAAAAATTCAATAAGTGGCATTTGATGAGATTCAAACTACATAATTATAACTGAGTGGACGCTGTCTTATACTATATTATATGAGAACATGATGCAAGCAGCTATTTACAACCAGAACAATGTGAAACATTACGTGGATCATTTCTTAAGATGCACAGTATCTTTAGGGCACAGTCAAGAATCAATAAATTGTTTCAAAGGAATCTTGATAGGACATATAAGCATCAGTTTCGACCTAATTGGTTAGTTTGCTCCGTGTAGAGCCGTCCAAGACAAGTGTAGGCTGATTTCAAAGGGGAAATTGAAAATTTTACCGTTTTTTTTTTAATCAGGTCACCCTGCAAAATTTTGTCATTTTCAGAACTATGAAAACTTGAAAACTGAAAATATTAGTAGAACAAAATTTATTATAAAACTTTTGTTTTTCGTAAACCTGATCTGTTTACCTGTTTTTTTTTTAATTTTCAAGAATGCATACAATTAGTGCAAATACTATTGCTTCCGGATTTTATTCAAATAAATCACTGGAACCTCCCATTTTTCCTTATAAGCTTATATGAATTTTCAAGTAGATTAGTAAGCCGTTTGGGCTACACAGAGGGGCAGACATAAGCCAGATGGAGAGATAGACATACATACAGACAAACAAACCAGAGAGACACCACTTCGTAAATCATGTTCATGATTACAATACTTTGTCTTCCTGCGCAAATGAAAATAAAAATAGCGGGTATCAAACAATTTAATGGCAAGGTAAAAATAAGCTGGCAGAGAAGAAATTTATTATAAATAAATGTTTTGTAAAACTACATATAATTACGTACTTACCAACTATATCTGAAATGCAGGAACGTTATTTTGAGATATATTTTTTAATAGAGGGGAAGAATAAGTTGTAGTATAAGAGTGGAATTAATAATAATATGTGACGAAGATTTTATTACATGCGTCTTGGTTTGTGCAGTGATATATTTGACTTTGGTGTGTTATTATTATGTTTCACAATTTTAAGTTAATTTCAATTTTATATTACTAAGTACTAATACTTAGATTAATATTATATTGATTAATACAATATTATGTATTAAGGGTGTAAAGAGGGTTCTATTGCGATAGACATTAGTGATAGTCATTTTTAAGAATACGTCTCAGGTCGTAAAAGCAAATTACGCGCGTGCAAATTAGGTCACGGATGATTTTTTTTTTAATTTAAAATTATTACTAAAATAAATTGAAATTATTTATAAAATCAATCCACTCTCATCTCGCGTTGCTTTTATTAAAATGGAACTGCCTAAAATCTCAGTTTAATTTGTATCCGGTAATTGTGCGGTCTTTAAAAGGTTGAAAATGAACGAGGTTTGTGAGGCTGCAGAAAGAGCAAGAAACAGTAGCTTAGTTCTAAAGAGGTGTATGAAAAACATACAGGTGTCCCAGAGGGACACAATATTTAGGGTGCTACCTTTCTCCTGGGACACCCTGTATAATGAATTCCTTAAATGGTGTGACATAGGCAAGTATATAAACTGTTTCTATTAGGTATGATATACTTGTTTGACGTTTCTTTATAGTCCACGGGCAATAAAGATGTCTGTGGGCTATAAACATATATTTATGACGAAGAAATTCGTGTAAACTTGTCAAATTATGATTTATCCGTGCATAAAATATGATATCAAAAATTATGTCTATTGAAGTTCATGCACATAACTTAAATTTCAAAGATTAGAGAATTTACATTTTCTTAATATATTAGCACTACACAAAATATTCGTGTTTTCAAAATAATTTCAAGTTAGAAAGATGGATTACATAAATTTCAAGTCATCAAGGTGAATAAAGTTGAACGATAACGTTGCATATGTATACAAGATGTCAATATCAGCCACCGAAGCATTTTATTATAAATGTTATTATTATTCATATTACTTACTGCCAAATAAGCTTTCTGAAAATCAAAAGTGACGTATAAGCATATGTAAGAAATTATACCATTAGATCAAATATTAACACCTGGACCGCTCTTTAACAATTTTGTATTTGTTACAAATCGCTAATCTGACATTATATGATATATATATATATATATATATATATATATATATATATACAGGGTCCGTCATTTCACCTCCCGTCTTAAATAGATCAGTTACTAATTGTGTTAGGATTTTGATATTTTGCAGACTTCAGTTGCTTTCTAGGGTGTATTTCAGGAAAATATTTTTGATTATACAGGATGTCCTAAAAAAGTGTGACGTCAACATGATGTTTATTTTTAGATTGCATGGTATATTTTTTGTCACTTATTTGGGTGCCCTTTATGGATGCTTACATGCCCATAAAATTTTATTAAAATCGGGGTAGTGACATTAGCACAAAAAAATAAAAACTGAAAAAAATCAATTTTGCACCATTGGTTAAGAAAATTAATAAGGGATGAAAATAGTGCCTCGTTAATAAAACCATACAAGGTACTTATTAAATAAGGTCTGACAGTGGCGTTAACCAAGTTTTATTGATATACATTATACAGAGTGTCCAAAATTTAGTGTCAAACTTTTCAAAATTTAAAGCACTTTATTTTTCTTATTTTAAATTGGAACCCCAGTATATTTTTATGTAATTTCATGCTGAATTAAAAGACAAACATTTTTCCTAATTACAACCCTATCTCAATTCCTAACATATTCAAAGATATTTGCAGAAAACTCGTTTTATCAACAATTCCAATGGCCATTTTAATTAATCAAAATCGAAGGTGGGTTGGAAAAACAATTTATTGACATTAAAGTTTAACAAAATGACAAGAGCCATTGTTGACTGTAGTAAAATAAAAGTTTAAAACTTTTTTAGCTAAGGTCTTTATACCCAAGATAGCAAAATTACTTTTTGTCATGGAAAATATGATATTCATAATATGACAAATATTATGACCTATATTGACAAATGTGGATATGACTTTCATATTCGCATTTCAAAATATTATATTCAACCTGTTACGAAGAGTGGTAATGTCATTTCATACTCGTCTTCGTTTGTGCCTTCAAGAGGGCGGAAAACATATAGAACATAAGTTCTAGCAATTAATTAATTTTAGAAATGCACAGTTATGTTATGTTTTTATGAAAAAAATATTACTAAAACTTTTTTTTATACAAAACTTAATACTTTTACGATGTGTAATAGGTTAAGACGAAGATCTGTGAAACCTTTAATACTTTCGAGATATTATTTGTAACTACAAAACATGTTATGTCAATAAATTGGTTTTCAAAGTCACCTTCAAATTTTATTCATTAAAATGGCTATTGGAATAGTTGATAAATCGAGTTTTCTGCCCATAACTTTCAATGTGTTAGGAATTGCGAGAGAGTTGTAATTAGGAAAAATATTTGTCTTTTAATTCCACATGGAATGACATAAAAATATACAGGGGCTCCAATTTAAAATAATAAAAATAAAGTGCTTTCAAGTTTGAAAAGTTTGACACTAAATTTTGGTCACTCTGTATAATGTATATCAAAAAAACTTGGTTAACGCAACTATCAGACCTTATTTATTGAGTACCTTGTATGGTTTTATTAACAAGACATAATTTTATCTCTTATTAATTTTCTTAACCAATGGTGCAAAACTGTTTTTTTTCGGTTTTTACTATTTTGTGCTAAAATCACTAAACCGATTTTAATAAAATTTCATAGGTATGTAGGCATCCATAAAGGGCACTCAAATAAACAAAAAAAAATATACCACGCAATTTAAAAATACACATCATCATAACGTCACACTTTTTTGGGACACCCTGTATAATCAAAAATATTTTCCTAAAATACGCCACAGAATCCAAGTAAAGTCTGCAAAATATCAAAAACCTGACTCATTTAGTAACTGAGCTACAGAAGACGGGAGGTGAAATGACGGACCCTGTATATATATACAGAGAGGTTATGTTTTTATTCAAGACAATACACGAGAGTATTCGTAATATATCAAGATCAGCTGGTATGTCAACAAATGATTATTTTCTTTGGGGTTACCTGAAAAGTAAAATTTTTAATGACGTACAAATACACAACGTAGATGAATTGAAAGGCCGTATACGTACTGCATGTAATGGCATAAATCCACAATACATTACGAATACTCTGCGTGTCTTCAAAAACCCTGTCGTGTATTGCCTTGAATAAAAACATAACCTCTATGTGTAACATATGCCAAAATTGACAGGTTGCTTGCACCGACGCCGCTATGAGTTGATTTTTTTTAATTAGAATTACACATAGGAAATTCCTTGCTGGTAGATGCAGGCAACCAGTTATACATTGTCCATCATATGTGTAATAAGGAAAAAAAGCCCGGTATATTGCTGCGCTATTCATACAATTCAACTTTCATACATATAAAAGCAAAACAGTAAATAATTGAAATTGTTTTTTTCAGTACACAGAGAATTTTTGTTGTTGTTCCTGCTTCGATGATTTTTATTTTACATCAGGGCGGTTTTGGTCCAGTAAGCAATAAATTTAATTATGATATCTATGATATGTAGCAGTATAATTAAATAATAATTCGAATAAACTGTATTACAAAATGTAACTAGGTCCTTTTGAATTCTTTGTCAGATAAATTGACTGGAACAAATTGTGTAAAAACGCTCTACCTACGATCTCGGCATTCGTATTTTTGTATCGGTATCATTGATATCTTGCGTGATTTCTGAAGATTAGCACTATTTCGATTTTCATCAATTAAGACAAAACGAGATTTTTTAGGTAAGTAAAAATCACTTGGTACATCTGATAAGGGCTAATAATAATTTTAGACAAGCTCAAATTAATGCCGTAAAAAATATTTATGAAAAATAATAATATAAAAAAATCCCATATGATGCCGATTTTTTAGCGGTCACTGTATATCATAATATATATAATTATAATTATAATTATAATACTTTACATATTACATTTTCTCTAAGCTGAGGTTAAATTAGAAGTATATAAATAACGATAAAACTTGTTCGAAAGCTATAATAATACAATGACTATGTTATGTACTACTTACTGAATACGGATCCTAATAGACTACCTGAAATATAAATATATTTTAATGTCATAAATCGTGACTACTATTGGAACACCAATTATTGTAAAACAATGTATCATAATCTATAACTCACTAAAGCGTAAATACAAAAGAAACCTATATTAAGCAGATAATGCCTAATTTATAAGATAGAACATATTAATTTCCAAAACAAGAGTTCAAGATTACTCTAATTCATTAATTTTTATATTAGCTAGAACTGTAAACTATTATGAAAAATGAACTCTTTAAATATACTATGTATTATACTTCTCCAAGCATAAAAAATCTTCTATTTTATGAATTTTATCTCATTGTTAATGACTAGACTGTATAATAATTTTTGAGACAATTTTAAAGGAACATATTTTAGCACAATTTCCTGCTGATTTAAATCTGAAATCTAAAAATTTATTTTCTATTATTTTTATTAGGTCCCCTAATTAATAACTGTATTGTATAATATTTTTTAGATCATTTTCTATGCGTACAATTCGCTGATTTTCAGGTTTATTTCAATTTGAAATATTAAAATGTACTTTCTATTATTTCATTTATGTCGTACCAAATTGTAAAAAAATGTACAAATGTACAAATTAAGAAATAATTTAGTATACTTGGTCGAGCATTAAAAATAAATTATTCTATTATGAAACGTATCCATACGAATTTTATTCCGCACTTAACGCATTGATTTTCTATATAATATAAATCTGATAATAATATGTTCTCATTTATTTATGAACATTATTCACTACTTTATTCACTATGCACACAGAATTGCTATAATTTAAAAATTACTCACTCACTAAAGGCACTGAAAAGCACAATAAATAAATATAAATATAAAATTCATCAAACAATATATTGCATTGATCGTTTCGCTGCCAGGTTAGAACGCTTGATTAACGTGCACGAAGACCTGGGTTCGAGTCCCCGTACAGGCAATAGATTTGTACTGTGAACGTATTATCTGATATCCTATTTGACAAAAAATATTTATTACATAAATATATTTCAATCGCAATAGAATTATTGTTAACCAGTCAACGTCATGAAGATTATCGACGATTAGCGATTGAAATATATTTAGGTAATAAATACTTTTTGTGGAATAGATTATCAGTGTTTCATAAACAAATATGGTTTTCAAATAAAATTTGAAGAAAATGAAAAGTTAATTATCAAAATTTATAAAGCTCCATGATATGTAGTTAAATTTAAATCGAGAAGGGGCATTGAACATTACTTTAAACTTTCGTTTCTGTTAGAAATATTATTTCATACTATCACAAATGTGTAATTGCATAAAACTTGATACTTACGAGCTAATCTTGCTGAAAAATAATATAAAATATGTATTATGCGTATTTAAGGAAATATGGTAAAAGTTTGTTATATTTCTAGCTTAGATTAAATAGATGGTAATTGTTATTAATTAATACGTTCATTTTTATAACACTCCAGTTCTAAAC
This sequence comes from Othius punctulatus, assembly GCA_951805005.1. Lineage (NCBI taxonomy): Eukaryota > Metazoa > Arthropoda > Insecta > Coleoptera > Staphylinidae > Othius > Othius punctulatus. The sequence continues at coordinate 30,735,192 of OX638142.1, forward strand.
AACTGCGCTGCTTTGCTTTGTGGAGCAATTAATTCATATTTTACCGTAGCGCTGTTTTAAGAATAAACTGTTAAGTATCTGCTTCTTAAAATAGACTACAATATTAAGATTTATCATGAAATCATTATATACTTACGTGTAAAATCGCCTAAAAAAAACAACAACTGAATAAATGGAAAAAATACATTTAAATGTATTAACACGAAGTGGTGATTTTTGTACAAAATTCATAATTTTGTCATTTCATATTTTTATCGGTAAGCTGATCCTTAATATAACCCAATAATAATCTATTTTATGTGGTAAAAACTGCATTTTTATTATTTTCATGGAATTTAAACGTCATCAATCTTAATTAGTACAAAAATCCAATGATTTAGAAAAAAAAACTGGGGCTAATTGCATTACTGCAATGACTGACATTAAAACTTGCTCTGTAAAAGAAAAGCCGAGCTAATAGGTTGGAAGAATTATTTGAACGGCGGCTGAAGCAGCAACCAGACTATTACGCCACTGAAGAAAAACTTATCGGCTTTCAATTTTCAAAAAACCCAAATACCTATATGATTTCTAAAGTGAATAATTATCTTGATAAGAGATTTTTTTTTGCAGAAATATGTCGACATACTTACTCTTGAACATGTGCATAGAATTGTATTTCTTTTTAGTCTATTTAGTAAATATAAATGCTACTGTACAGAAGTATTTAAAGTATTACAGTGATCCATTCATTGATATGAACTAGTTCATTTGCACAACAAATTAATATTGAATTAATAAATTCTAACTTACCTAGGTATGGCCCTGAAATATATGAATTGTAACTGTAATACATCATCATGAAATGTAAGCAACTAGTAATTGTAATAAGTGAACATACTTGAAGAAATTTAAATATTTATTTACATACCCAGGTAATCAGCTAAAATAAGGTAAAATAGGTCATTAATATAAGCCATCGTTATTATGTATAAATGGGGACCCTAACATTTTATATAATCTCGGAATATGTCGTTTCTGAGGCACATGCTAAGAAATTGACCATCAAAGGTGATCTCAGTAAGCGACGACTATATTAAACATATAAGAAGATCTGTGTTGTTTTATTATTTCGTTCTCTTAAAGAATACATAATATCGAAATTTTTAACATACAAGAATAAATATCAATTGGATATTTTTTCAACGATTTAAAATTGAATTGATTAAAATCGTACGCAGTGCCTTCCATTTCATCCACTCCGTATGCCCTGCCATAAGTTGGATCGAGACAAATACATATACCAAGTGTACATTTCAAAACTAGCCAGTCGCTATAACTTTTGAAAGCAAGTCAACTTGATAAAAAAAAAACACGTCGATTGATTTTTGGAGGGGAAAGTTTAAAAACAACGTCAAATAAATTTTAAATGTAACCCCCTCCTCCCTAGCCTTGAAATTTAAACCTCATTTTAAATCTTTAAAAAAATCTAATCTAGAGGCGCAATAAAATAAGATTACCGTTTTGTCAAATGTAGAGGATACGTTATCTGACGGATAGTTATACCATTGATTATAATAGCCTTAAGGCTATTATAATCAATGGACTGGAGATACTGACTGGAGGTTAGTAACTGGTAGCTCAATGCGTATTTACGCTGTTTTTTTTAATTACCTCATTCGGGGGGAAATTGAACAGTTTTATCATTAATCTGAATTATAATCATACTCAAATAATAATAATGGCAATAAATATAAATTATAATTCCTACTGCTCATTCAACTATATAATTCGATATTAAATGTATACTTAGTCACAGATTAAAAAACTAATGATACACCAAAAAATCCTAATTAAAGCTTGAACTAATCTAAAAGTTTTAAATTTATTATATAAATTGTAATTGAATTGATCTTAATTATGTATTAATAATATGTAAATATTTAATTTCAAGTGAATTTAACCGTATTTATAATTTGAAATAACATAAGCAATAATATTATAATAAGGTATTGATAATTACAATCACAATAAGATAGAAACAACCATAATTAACAATTGTTCTACACTTATCTAATGCAAAATCCAACTTACCAACATCAAGAAGGATTCCCACTGCAACAAACATTGAATTAATAATGCAACTGTTTTACTTCGGTATCTACAGAAAAACTTCATTCATATAAACAGTAGCACCAAGGGAACTGGACGACTGAAAAACAGCCATAAGCTTGGCCATTCTACACTTTTGGCTGATTATTATTATAGTACAATAAGTATATTTTGGCCTCCTAGTCTAGACAAATTCAGTTTCTTTTACCATTTTCCATGGAAAATATCGATGGGTACCCACAGACATAAGTAAAAATTTATATTGATGTGGTATGTATATCATATCAAGATAACGAGTGATTCTAAAAAACTATCATCAAAGTTGTCATGAAAAAAATGGCAGATATAAAATGTATATCCTAGCTTACAGTTGTCAAATGACAGATTTGTCAGAGTTCGAATTTGTGAATGTGAAATTATACTGATTTTAACGTTATGGCTTTCACCGGCCACCAAAAACGCTCCATGTTGGAAATGTATTTTAGAAAAGTGTAAAAATTGATAGGCAGTGGGTTCATTCGACACGTAATGCATTATTTCTGAGATTTCTGAGAAACTTTTCCACAAGGGATCTCTCACATCATACCCTGCGCACTCGCTAGCATTTAAATTGACCAGGTTTTGTGTGGGTACCGACCCTAAAAAATAGATGGCGAAAAAATCTGGAGTCGCTTACAGAGTAAAAAGCTGTAATATTTGAAAGAACTCTGTCCGCCATTATTGACACAGATTATATATATTACTGAATAATCCAGCAATCCACATGAAATAATCATGATTTCCATTATTTGTAAATAACGCCCGGTAGTATAATATATGTCTTTGATATATATGTTCGTTGCTTTTGCAAAGAATATATACCTATTGTGTCTCCCTACATTTGTAGGGAGATGTTTATTGATATATCGACATACACAATAAAATAACAACTCGACTTTCGTCTTCTACGGTCATTTTCAAGTTTCACTTGAAGTCGTTATTTTATTGTATATTAAAAGTTCACATTTACGTCGTATTTTCAGTTGACAAAGTGAGTCTTTTTTGTTACCCAGCTACGAAGTACTTTTATGTTCTAAAACGCCAAAGTCTTTTTCGTTCTAGAATATAAAAGAAATGTCAAAACCATACTCAATATTTACGGTTCAAACAATTTCAAATATAAATGAATTGTTGTGCATAACAAAATTGTCTTGTTGTATTGCAGTTTTCTGCAGTTTTCGAAAAAATCTTGTTTGTATCACGAACGCGAAATGCTTTGCACTCTCGAATGGATACTTTGCCTCGGTAACTCTCGGCAAAATAATTTCCACTGTTGAACGCAAAAGTGGCATTTCGCGTTCTAGATACAAAGATAGCTATTGTGGTAAAAGCATAGCAAGATGTTTCTCTGTTATTTATATATATTCCGGGCTTTTTTCGTAATTACACATATGATTGACAATGTATAACTGGTTGCCTGCATCTACCCGCAAGGAATTTCCTATGTGTAATTCTAAAAAAAAAATATTCAACTCATTAGCGGCGTCGGTGCAAGCAACCTGTCAATTTTGGCATATGTTACACAGAGAGGTTAGGTTTTTATTCAAGACAATACACGAGAGTATTCCTAATGTATCAAGATCAGCTGATTTGTCAACAAATGATTATTTTCTTTGGGGTTACCTGAAAATGAAATTTTTTAATGACGTACAAATACATAACGTAGATGAATTGAAAGGCCGTATACGTACTGCATGTAATGGCATAAATCCACAATATATTAGGAATACTCTGCGTATCTTCAAAGACCCCGTCGTGTATTGCCTTGAATAAAAACATAACCTCTCTGTGTAACATATGCCAAAATTGACAGGTTGCTTGCACCGACGCCGCTAATGAGTTGTTTTTTTTTTTTAGGATTATACATAGGAAATTCCTTGCGGGTAGATGCAGGCACCCAGTTATACATTGTCAATCATATGTGTAATAACGAAAAAAAAGCCCGGTATATATAACTGGTACACTGCTCAACATTTGAACTGGTACACTTATATAATATGCAGTAATTTTTTTTTTTAAATTAAAAAAGTCTTATGCGTTTGGCATGACTTCCTATATGATCAGGGCTGTGTTTCGGAATGCAAACAAATGCCGATCGAATAACATTTGCGAAACAATTATTGTTTATCTGTCATCAGTGCAGTTACTGAGTTCGGAGACGCTTATACTTTATCAAGTTTTAAGAGAATTTTTGCGAATATCTCGAGTAAGTTTTAATTCATAGTCGGTGACTGCATTTTAAAGATGCCATTAAGGCATTTAAGTATTGAAGAGATGAGCCTAGCTATGGAAATGCTTATGACTGGTGCATCGCTAAGAACTGTTGCTGCCCATTTCAATGTGAGCTACAATGTGGTCAGATGAGTTCCAATGTATTTTAATGATACTTGATCTGTCGAAGATAGGCACGGCGGAGGGCGAAATCGCAGTACAACAGTCAGGGAGGACCGGTTTATTACGATTCAGACTCGAAGTAATAGATTTTCTACTGCAAGAACACTCCAAATTCAGTTATTGAATGTAACAGGTACTCAAGTATTCATTCAAACAGTAAGAAGAAGGCTTTATGCGGTAAATTTAAGGTTCAGATCTTCTAAAAAAATGTCCATTGTTGACCAGAGCCCACAAAAGAAGAAGGCTAGAGTTAGCACACCAACATGCAAATTGGAGTGTTGAAGATTGGGGACGTTGTTTATTCAGTCGCGAGACCAGAGTGCGTCTCTATAGCTCAGATGGAAGAGTTAAAGTTTGGAGAAGCAGAGAAGAACGCTATATTGAGAACCATGTGACTTACCATCAAGCTTATGGAGGCGGTTCAATTACTGTTTGGGAGGTACTTCTGTGACTCGTCGTACTGAATTGGTTATGCTTAGAAATGCTACAATGAATAGTGTCAGGTATCTTAATGAGGTATTAGAATCTGTAGTGTTGCCATTTGCCAATGAAATAAGCGATGGTTTCGTGTTTGTTGATGATAATGCGCGTCCTCATAGAACAAAGCAAATCAATGCATTTTTTGAAGAGAACAATATTGCGCACATGGATTGGCCAGCGAACTCTCCAGATCTGAATCCCATAGAGAACATATGGGATTACTTGAAAATGTTGATAAGGTCACGAGGAGGTGATCCAAACAATCACCATCAGCACCGAACTGCCGTTTTGGAAGAATGGCTAAATATTCCTCGGCATTACATTCGGGATTTGATTTCCAGCATGCCAAGACGTTGCCAAGAGGTTATAAGAGCTAGAGGAGGTCCCACGCATTATTAATCCTTAAGTGTTTGGTTATCATTTCTTTCTAGAGCAAACTTTTTTGTAATACTAAAATGAAGATTTTGTTATTTTTCTATTAAAACAGTTGAAATTCGTTATTTAAGTATTATTCTTTTAATTCTTCGTCCTAAAAGTATTTCCAGAACCATATACTATCAATTAAGCAAGAAGGTGTTGTTCAAAAAGTAGTCAATTGTTTTTTATATATGTTCTTGTAAGTGTACCATTTCAAATGTTGAGCAGTGTATATGTAAGTGTTCTAGTTTTATATAGTTTTATAAATGGTAGGTGGTGAAAAAACAAAATAAGGAATAATATAGATTATGTACTGTCTGTCAATAAAAAGTTAAAAAAGAAAAAAAAAAAAAGAATAATATAATCCAATAAAACCATTACAAATTGGTGACCCCAAGACATGTCTGAACCTTCTCTACCCGACAACGAGCTTTCTGGAGGCGTTGCAGCTTCGGAGCAGCTCCATGCGCCACCCGCAACCGACGTGTCTAACTTTGTAGTGAAATTACCGCCGGTCTGGTCGGAGGATATCGAATTATGGTTCGCCCAAATAGAGGCAATTTTCGAATCCAGACGAGTGACCAGCTCGAGGCAAAAATATCTCCGCCTGGTTTCCAGTTTCACCCCTGACCTTGCTACTTCAGTAAGAGACTTACTCCTACAAACTCCTTCTGTAACGTACGACGTATTGAAGAAGGAGCTTATTGAACGCAGCACGACTTCTGACAGGCAAAAACTACACCAACTAATTTCGAAAGAGGAGCTCGGCGACCGTCGACCCACACAATTACTACGCTCGATGCAGCAACTTTTGGGATGCAAATCTATAGACGAGGTAATATTACAAGAACTGTTTTTGCAACGGCTCCCACAACATGCACAACAAGTTTTAGCCGTCACCGAGAAGGTACCACTCCCTGAATTGGCCAAACTAGCGGATAAGATTTTGGATGTGTCAGAAGTTCCACATGACATTTCAGCAATTAAAGAACCTTCTAATCCGCTCGGAGAAATCAAAGAATTACTAACTACGTTATTACAACGAAGAACATCACAGCAGCCGACAGCGCGATATTCCAAGAACTTCAGAGGCACTTCTAGATCTCCTTCCCCGGCTCGAACTGCCATTGACGGCATCTGCTGGTACCATCAACGATTCAAATCTAAAGCCCATCGCTGTGTTAAACCCTGCTCCTGGTCGGAAAACGACAACACCGACAATTAGATGTGGCTGATGTTGCCGGTGGTGTTAACTCTAATAGTCACTTGTTTTTCGCTACAGATGTTACTACTGGGGTACGGTTTTTGGTAGACACAGGTGCGGAGGTCAGTATAATCAACAGGCAAGTTTTGCGTTCAACATTTAAAAAATATTTTTTTAAACATCATCCTCATCACCTCTCGGCTGTTAACGGTTCTCCGATTAAAGCCTATGGTGAGTGTATCCTCAAAGTTGATTTCGGTTTGAAGAGGCCATTTCGTTGGAAATTCATAGTGACTAATGTTAAACGCTCAATTATAGGTGCAGATTTGATCAAACACTTCAAGTTATGCGTTGATTTGCATAATCAAAAATTAAGCTTTAGTGAACCCCATTATATATCTCAAATTGATGAATCCGACACTATTCGACATAAAGTCAACACCTTATTATCCAAATATCCAAACATAACCAACACTAATACCATAGCGAGACCTGGCGTACATAAAGTAAAGCATCATATCATTACTTCCGGGCAACCAGTGTTTTCTCGATGCAGAAGACGGCCGTGGCGGCCATGTGGGGATTATCGTGCACTCAATATCATAACGCAACCAGATCGTTACCCAATACCGCACATCCACGATTTCAGCTCATCAATTTCAGGCTCAAGATATTTTTCAAAGATCGACTTACGAAAGGCTTATCATCAAATACCTATTGATGAGGAGTCCATTCCAAAAACAGCGGTGATTACCCCTTTCGGGTTATTTGAATATGTTCGAATGCCTTTCGGTCTACGCAACAGCGCACAAACCTTTCAACGTTTCATGAATGAAGTTCTCAAGGGAATAACGTACTCTTTTGTGTATATTGATGATATTCTCATATTTAGTACTTCTCTGGACGAACATTTTAAACATGTTGAAGTAATTCTTTCTAGGTTGAATGATCACGCCATAGTCATTAATCGTGACAAATGTCAATTTGCCCAGGAACAATTAGAGTTTCTAGGACATACAGTCACGAAAAACGGTATATTTCCTTTGCCGACTAAAGTCGAGGCAATTTCTACCTTTCCTCAACCAAGAACTCAGGGCGAGTTACGTTTATTCCTCGGTATGATAAACTTTTACAATCGTTTCATACCACACTGTGCTATGATCCTTCAACCTCTTAATACATTAATCAACAATAATAGTCCAAAATCTCACCCTATCGTATTTGGGGAGAAAGAGTTACGATCATTTTCAGATGTTAAACAAGTATTCTCAAACATTTCGTTATTAAACCATCCGAACTTACAATCTCCGATTTGCCTACAACAATTAACTAATGGCGTCCAACAACCAATCTCATTTTTTTCAAAAAGATTCTCCGATACAGAGATGAAGTACAGCACTTTCGGTAGGGAACTATTAGCAATCTATAAATCGATTAGGCATTTTCGTTATTACCTCGAAGGGCGAGAGTTTAAAATTTTCACAGACCATAAACCGATTGTTTATGCTATTAAAAGTAATTCTGACTCACATAACCCTAGGGAGAACAGACACCTGGATTACATAACACAATTCACTTCTGATGTACAACACATAAAAGGTTCTGAAAACGTTGTAGCAGACGCTCTTTCGAGAATACAGCATGTCTCAAATATGACTGAAAATGTAGACTTTAGAGAATTAGCCCAGGCTCAAAACACGGATCCCGAAATAGTTAGAATGATCAATGAGACTAGCTCCTCCTTAAAAATTATTTCTGTGGATGTCCCTAACTCGAAATTTAAATTGTATTGTGACATTTCTCAGACTGTGAAAAGACCCTTTGTAACACGGGACTTACGTTTAAAAATTTTCAATGCGTTACACTATTTATCACATCCAGGAATTAAAGCTTCGGTACAATTAATAAAGAAATCATACGTTTGGCCAAACATGCATATCGACATAAAACGTTTCGTTGTACAATGTCATGCATGTCAAATTATCAAAACACATAAACACACCAGAAGCCCTTTAATGCCTTTTGCGACACCCGACCATCGTTTCTCTAATGTACACATTGATTTGGTTAAACTGCCCGTCTGCGAAGGAAATTCGTACCTCTTGACCTGCGTTGACAGGTTTACCCGCTGGCCAGAAGCTTTTCCCCTCCGCGATACCAGTACTATTTCGGTTGTTAAAGCGTTTACAAGTGGGTGGATAGCTCGTTTTGGCGTCCCTTTGGTCATTACTTCTGATCGTGGCGCTCAATTCTTGTCAGACTTGTACAACAAATTTTCAAGCTTGTTCGGTTTCAAAACGATCAAAACTACAGCATATCTCCAGCCAATGGTATAGTCGAAAGATTTCATCGCCAACTCAAGGTTTCAATTACCGCTTATGAGAATGCGAAACACTGGGTAGATGTTTTACCCCTAGTGTTGCTCGGTCTCAGAAATTCCCTAAAAAGAGATATTGACTGTAGTTGTGCTGAATTAGTGTATGGCACCGCGCTTACAGGTTACCCGGTCAATATTTTGATCAACCATCACACAGTTCGCCATTTCCCCATGAGTACTTATCTAAATTAAGACAATTCTTTCAACTTTACAAGTATAAACCACCGTCTAGCAAATCGAGAAACACTTTTGTTCCAGCTAAATTACACGACTGCAGTCACGTATATATTCGAGATGACAAAATAAAAAAACCTCTACAACCTGCATATTTTGGGCCTTTTCAAGTTATAGAACGGTTTCCAAAATGTTTTAAATTGTTGATTAACGGAAAGTTTGATCAAGTCTGCATCGACCGTTTAAAACCTGCCTACCCAGATCAATTCCTGACCTGCACACCTGTAAAACGAGTTGTATTTGTATAGAATGGGTTAGTTTTTGGTTTTCTGGGAGGGGGTATATGTAAGTGTTCTAGTTTTATATAGTTTTATAAATGGTAGGTGGTGAAAAAACAAAATAAGTAATAATATAGATTATGTACTGTCTGTCAATAAAAAGTAGTACATATTCAGACATGATTTGATGAAAAATTTTTTGAATCACATGTTACTGCGAACACATACATCTATGGCCCGTATCTTGGCATACCTGTTTATATGAACTCTTTTGTTTTGTGTCCATCGCTTACTCGATAGCCATTCGGAGCACCTTTGGCAAACACCTTGTATAGCTTAATTAAAACATCTCGAAAGTCACATTTGTTATAGTATCCATTATTATTGAACGTACAGGGTGCGGCAGAATGGAATACCAAATTTCAAAAAATCACTGTAGTGACCTGACCGGTCACATGACTAGGTAGAGGGACGCGGTTGATCCCGTTAGGTCGGGTGAACAATGCCATTTTCTGTCGTCACATGTTTGATCGGGTGAACATCGGAGTTTAACAACAAAACCCCGATGTTTTTAAAAACCTTTAAAAAAAAACTATTCAGTGATCGAGCTCGCCAGAACATTCTGATTCGTTTCGTTTCACTGACGAGAGTAATGGGAAACTTCCACAACCGACTGGATATGTGCATCACCCGCCACAGCCACTATTTGGACGATATCATTTTTAAAATTTTAAAACTTTTATTCCATTCCGTCGCACCCTGTACAATTACATTCATTGGTATATTACACCTTTGGTTTTCCAAAATAAATCGTCGTTTTAATGGCCGTATTCACCAACGTCCGATGAAGTAACGTATAATTATTAGATCAATAACATTTTGTATAGTATTTCTTATAATTTGCTGTTTACGCACGCAGTTCAGTACGTGAATGTCCCGACACAATCACTTTTTTTAACGCGACATTTAGTTTTTCACAGTTGGTATGCACTACGACGCCTAACTTAGCGTCATATGTCACTTTATTTGACGAACGCCTTGTTCATAAATGAAAATGTTATTGTGCCTTAGGCAATGAATATACTAGTGATGGTTATGTGTTATGTGCCACGGACAGGATCTTCTGATTGCGCATGCTCGCATCTCGTCTTGTCACCTCATCACACTCGCGAGTGGCATTCTCACGTTCGTCCCCACAACGCGAAATGACCGTGTACATACTCCCTGAGTGTTCAACCGAGTTCGCCTCTTTGCTACAAGCCATTGACTTATCCCTAAAGACCGGTCCTGGCGCGAGCGCTGCGAACGGCGAGACTAGGTGCGAGGTGAATACGGCCATTAGTGTGGTATCTACGTACCCAAATTCAATCATTTTTTGCGTATTAGCTCAAATGGTCTGGGTACAATATTTAGGCAATGAATGAATACGGTAATCGTAGATAACAAAGATTGTAAATAAATATGAATATTTTACTTACGTACAGGGTTCAATGCAGGAACTGAAAGAAATATTTACTAACTTGTAAATGTACATAAACACAAAGAGTTGTTATTTTGGGAACAATTTTTGTTTTTTAGGTTGTGGTACTTTCAAGTGTAACATTGTTTTGAATAACGTTATACATTTAAGGTACGATAACGTATATACGTATAATGTTTAAGGTTATAATAGTTGTTTATGTAATAAGTGTGTAAAATTGAGCTTTATGGCATGAGTTCAGATGATGTTTCGTTTCGTCACGAAACATCTGAACGAATGCCTAAAGCTTATTTTACACACGCATTACATACATAACTTTTTGCACGTCATACCGTAAACAAGTACAATATAGTATTTAAAAATAAGGTTAAAAAATAAATCCTACGCCATTCTGTTTGATGAAAGCTATTCATTTGCTAAATTTTCTAATTTGCACATTATGTTTTGTAGCGAGGGTGCAATTTAACATTGAACATATAGACCAAATGCTAGAGGGCTTATATTTTCAGCAAAGATCGGCAAAACATGCTAATAAAGTATTCTCTGAATACCTTCTAACGGTTCTAGATTCACACCACTTGATAAATTCCTGGTAGCGTTTTTCATATATTACCCTTGAATTTTTCGGTAGTAGTTCTAAACTCGCTATCTCTGCTTACTTTACTACATCTGGTGGTGTGCAGCTTTCCGCGTCGGATGTATCATCCACTTCCATGATGAACTACTATCGATGTACTCGGGTCGCGAAAATTTGATTGATTGTTCTGACAGCTGGTATTTCGATGACAGCGTATCATGAAATTCCTTTATGCATTTGATACCACTTTTATGGTTGGATACAAATAAACAATGTAACATTTGCTAAATGCCACCTTTTGACATTGATTAGAGTTTGTAGTGTCAACTTTTAAGATGAAAGTGCAAAAAACATATTTATTTCCATTTTCATTTCAAGGCACATTTTCCTTCTTTTTTCTATTTTTCTTTCTTTGTTGCAAACATTCATTTCTTGCAAACCAATCAACATATTTTTCAATGTAATACACCACTGTATTGCAAATTTAGTAAGCTTTCAAACCAGGTATCACTTGTATACCGCTTTATACCGCATAAAAAATGGGCTTACCTCCCCTGCAGCAAGGGCGTTAAATAATTAAATATAATTTGGTGGCCAAAATTGTCCCCCTTTAATTAAACATCGACTTATTTCGGTGATTTCGTTATATAAATACATTCGTAGACATTTGTGGTATTTTCTTCCTACCGGAACACCCTGAATTTGGTTTGCAATCAATGTATGATTCAAAATAATTACTAAATAATTAATTTGTATAAATATATTAACATATACTTACGTATTGATTTCACATCAACTGAAATTATCAAAATTGTGTGTTATTACATAATTATATTGCATATTAGGAGTAATTATAGTGATACTTACCAAAATTTCGAAGAAACCCTAATAAAAAAATAACGAAATCAGTTACATTAAAATAAATTTATTATGTGTGTTTCCCTTCAAGTCGTCTAAATGTTTTTAATAAAAAATAAAATAGATCTAAAATAGATAAACATAAATATATATTTTTTAAATTTTATTAAGAGTTCTAATAATTGTTTAATTTTATTTATTCAAATAATAATGTATATAACAAATAAAAAAATCGGACCAAATGCAATAATAGTATATTTAACTGAGCACAACCTCTCTGAGTAATGATTCTACCGGGTTACACAGTTTGTGTCATTTTTATGCTACCGTGTTACCATACTAATAAGTAATAACTCACAAAATAACCTTAAAAATTTAATTTCTTGAAACTAATCGACAGAGTTTAAGCGTAAGCTTACAAATGAACATTCACTGAACCCCTACTCCAATTTAAGAAAAATGGGCCTACTTCCCCTGCGGCAAAGGGGTTGAAAAATTGAAGATCTTTTGCTTTAATTAAATATTAAGTAGATATTTTGGGATTCATTTTTCCCCGGACATCCTGTATATCGTAAAAGTTTATTTTTATTGTTAGCTGCAATCTAATGATGGTGGCCACATCACGATGGAAATATGTGTATGCAGTGTGTTTCAGTTTTAATAACCATACAATTTTTTTTTTAGTTTAATAAAGCAGACAATAACTTTCAAATTTCAAAATTCAAATTGATTATCATAAAAATAAGAACAGGATACATACATATTAAAATACATATATCATGCCTCCGATGATGGTTTTTTAGAAACAGAAACTAGTCAGGCGAAATAAAATAAATAAATAATAAAATAAAATAAAAATAATTGTACCAGTAAGTACCAAATAATAATACCTAAACAAATATTTTGGTTGTTTTTAATGTGCTAAATTTAAAATACACAACAGGGCTACAGGACTATAGGAATGCATTTATAATAAGACTTACCTAGCAAAGAACCTGAAATGTTGTGAAATATTATTGAAAGTTTAATGTGTAGCACAAAAATATGTGCACATATAAATATAGAAAGTGATATAGGTTGGCGTATGTTTGAGATCCCGCCATTCCCGCCAGAGTTAGAATGGTTGCGTTCAACGTACATTTAGCCATTTTCTGCTTAAAGCCATCATTATCGCGCCAAATTGACTAGATTCAAAAATTCGCTGAACGTAAAATGTCATACGACATGTATATAAATATTTGGTTCGTCGATGTGTGGCGTTCATTTAAGTCGAGGGTGGACATTTCGAACATTTATTATTGTAGATCTATTTTTTTACATTTTGTTCATATGAAACTCTTTTGGCGTGTTATTTTTTTTAAATAAACCCTTTCTATTTTAAGGGCTTTCAACTTCTCTAAGATGAATCGGACCTATGTTTATATAACCTTTCTTTCTGACATCACCTTGCAGCTCTCTAAACTTATCCCCGAGCTAATGTATACCACCCTGTATACGGGTGTTAGGGAAGTCGACCGAAAAATGTCAAGGGATGAACCACGGTGCAAAATGAAGTCGAATATTCGTTGGCCATTTTTTGTTTAGATGGATGGTTTCCTCATAAATAACTAAATCACAAATGACAAATAAAATTAAGACTGCTGAAATTAAACTGCGATAAATCACGGTTTTTTAATCTGTCATGTGAGAAGCGATATGAAAATATGGATCGATATGTTTTTTTGTTGCTCTAACGCCGAACTGCAGCAAATTAGGCGTTTATTTTAAAAAGTGCACGTGCAAAAAATCAGTTTTGAGGGAAATGTAAAAAAAGTTACAGTGGAAGTTATACCAAAGTACTGGGAAACTATATCAGGCTATACTGTTGTATTTATTTCAATGTATTTAAAATTAAAAATGATTTTAAATAAGAACTGTAAAACATGAGAAAAAACGGGGGGAAAAGTTGGAATGTAACAGGAGGGTAACAGACAAATGAACATAATTTGTCTGTTACGCGCGACTTGTATTGTTTTTCGAGAAAACGGGTTTGTTAGTGCATAGACATTGGTCTTGAGAGCCGTTTACTGTTAATAACTCGATTTGTACATTTTTGGACTTGTGTTATTTTTAAAATAAACGCCTCAATGGCATTGCCACTACATTCCCAATACATGAAAAGGGCAAAGTTTCAAACGTTCAATTTGAACATTTTAACAAAGCTAAAAAGTCAAACTTAAAAGTAATGCAAGTAACATGCTTTTAAGATGAATTTCACAATACAATGCTTTATCGAGATTTATTCAGAAGTTCCAAACATATGCGGCAACAATTTTAACAGGGATTTGGTGGGAAACTATGCATCTACGCCAAACGTGGCAAAGGAATATTCGACTTCATTTTGGGCCCTGATTTACCTCTAGAAAGTTTTCGGTCGACTTTCCTGACACCCTGTATATTCTATTATATGCATACATTCTATTTCCGCACCTATACATAAAAACTGTTATTTTTAGAGAGCACCATTTATTCAAGTAAGCGCAAATTAAGCGTAAAAATAGTAAATTTGTTTCACTTCACGTAAAGATGCCTCTTGCTTGTATTTATAAGTCGTGACATGTCGTCTTTATCTTGGATGCTCATTATCGCAGTGCTAGACGCAATGGAGAATGCATTTTGTCTTACTCGCAGTAAAGTTGCATTGAATCTTTCTGTTGAAGGTTGAAGGCTGTTCCAAACGGTAATCCTCCTCACTCAATAAGGTTGAGAATAAGGCCAGCCATAAGGTTTTTAAAATAACAAATTTTGTGCGAACACTTCGTAATTATTCAAAAAAACTACTCACTCTGCACTGCAAAATATGACTTGGAAGAATTGCTTTGCTTGAGTTAGACTATCAATTGTTATTGCTATATAAAACTGCTTCTAATACATTTTAATATTTTTGAAATTATTATTTAAGTTTAGTTTAGTTTTAATTTTGTTTTAATAAAGTCTGTCGTTTCTCGTATACTATAATTATTATTTAGGATCTTACCCAATGCAGGACCTGCAAATTATATTTATAAATACATTAATTTTTAAATGAAGATACATGACATATCGAAAAGCGGAACTAGATGAAAATCATATTTTCAATATGTCTATACATGGATATCATATTGATTCTAATACAAATTATTTGGAAACTTGTTTCCAAAGATAAAATAATCCTGATTCATAGACGGCTTCAGAAATAATAAAAGGTACTTCTTTATATGCCTACCCTTACAAAAGAGAAAAATTAAATTCTTAAAAATGAATTAAAATTAGGCAAAGTTGAACCTTGAGTAGTTCAAGCTTAAAGTTATGAAACGATGGGTAGATATCCAAGCATCGAGGAAGATTGGACGAATTCTTTAAGATGTTAATTTAATAATAATAAGGGAAGTCCAAGAAAACCAACCATATTGAATATATAAAATATGTGTACATACCCAGTACGGCACCTGAAACATATTAAAGTTGATTTCAATGGGTAAATTTACTAATAATTATTGATATCACAATAAAAATCATCACATCAGATCACATGAAGCGCTATTTAAATTAGAGTTAGAATCATGCCAGAATTACCAGCAATATGCTGGGCGACCGAACTAAAACAGTCTGCTTTGAACAACTTTATATTGGTGGGAATCGTTACACCGCTCGCACCCGTGGGCACTTGTGGTCTCCAAAGAAGCTATTAACGCGCTTTAATAATTTTTAATTTATTTTGTTTGATTTAGAAGTACAATGATTGATCCAAATCTGAATAACTTCGTAGACAATGTAATAGGCAAATCATTTTCAGAGTGAAATTAAACAATTTTAAAATTGATTTGAGAATCGTACTGAAGACTATTGATTGAGTATTAAATTAACGTGAGCCACTCTATTAAAAGCTATTTCAATATTTACAGAAATTGAAATTGAAAAATAATTTAAAATTTTTAACTTACCTAAACTGTTTTGGCACTGAACTTCTGAAAATATAAAGAAATTGATAGTAATAGCGTCTTTGGGGAGTATTATAATTGTAAACTTATAGTTTAGTTAGTATTAGCAGTGACTTATTTTTAATTGCATGATTATTAGTAACTGTGGTTTCGACTAACTTCCAATCATTGTGTAACAAAAGTATCTTACATTATGAAAATCACTCGGTTTTAAAACAAATTTTGCAGTTTAGTTTCTAATGCTACCTTAAGTAATAAACTAAATAAACGTTTTGCAATCAGTAATGCAAGTGGAAAAAACATAAAATAGCCATTATTCGCAATTGAATTACTGAGTAAATTTAATATTTACTGTGAGTTACCTGGCAGAATCAATGTGCAAACTAAAAACAATGACAACAATACAGGAGACATGATTTTCGTTTCGATTGCAGGTACTTTAAGTAATATAAATTCACTGGCTATACGCTCCAACTATTACTACTTATATATCTATAAAATCGAATATCATAGTGATTATGTATTTGGGACTTATGCATATTTAGTATTGAATGTGTAATGCAAAATAATATAATTATCATGTAAATGTGTTGAAAACAAGGGTAATTACATACATATTTATTTAATCATCATTTTCGCAGAAATATAATAGTAGGGAAAAATAGAAATCTTGAATAAATTTAAACGAAATTGACGATAATTTATTTATTTAATTTAACACCTATCTAGTAGTAATAATATTTTAATGTTTAATTGAAACTTTGCTGATTTAGTATGTACGAGCTCGAACAACTATATGTTCGGCCATTTCATAATTTCTATCTAAAAATTGTTATAATATAAACTGCTACCAGCAAATCATATTTATTATTATTTTTTGTCCTAAATTTTGGATCAGCAGTATTCTGGCTGCACTTTGGTGATAAAATATTATAAGAATCACAATTTATGTTTGTCAAAAAAACATTTTTGTTGCGCTAAAACCGACAATGTTCGACCAAAATATTATGCATTTTAGATACATTACCAAATTAAAATCTAGATAGCTTTGGATGCTGTTTACATGTTTAAGCAAACAAGGCAAACAGTGTGTTTCTCAACTTTAAGTGAACAGTTTGCTTAACAATGGCTGGAGGTGTTAAGGCGGCAAGTGCCGCGACGAACTGTTTCACCTGAAGAGGATCGGTGAGAGGGGTATAGAGATAGGCAACTCGTGGGGCGTCATTTTTAGAAAGGGATGGCTAGCGGAATTTATATAGTTGTCTCTTTCAACGAAACTGGAGTGCGAATACAGGACAGTACCCAGGCCACCGCGAGTACAATATTAATAGCCCTTCATATGAAAATCGCATCAAAGGTAAAGAGCCGCAAATATCCGCTTCCCGTCGAACGCTGTTACGGATATATTTCATTATTTTTACAAGTACAACACCAATATTCATAGCAAAGGATTTCTGTAGGTATATATAGACTTCGCTAAAAATGATACAGTAATTAGAATATTAAAATTCGTGTTAAAAATATAGTAGTATGTAATTACATACAAATTTACTTCCTTATATTTAATCGTTTCTAATGCAGAAACTAAACGAGGTGAAAAAAAACTACTGCAGTTTTTTATAGAGCATAACATTCTGCGTAAACAACTCCGCGCTGGCATATGTCTAGTGTTGTGAGTAAAGGCCTGTACTCTCGGTGCTCGCGCTAGAAGGTATTACAACTTCCCCTGCGAAATATCGACAGTAAATCGACACTAAAAGTGACTAAATATGAATGAACCGGTTTCGGACTATAGAAAAGGCACTACACGCCGACTTAGATCAAGCGCGCATCGAATAAAGAGGAAGTGTTTTCCATCTAAAAGAAAGGTAAGTGAATTATATGAGTGACTGCTCATGATATATATTTATTTACTATTTTTTGCACTACTAGAACAATTAGAAGTGTTTTAAATTAAAAAAAGCGACTGTCAGATGTAGGAATTTGGTTGTCGCTTACCGTGGATCTGTGGATATTTTTTAACCAGTAATCAAATATACTTTTTCTTACCTTAGTAAAAAAAGAAAAATGTAGCCTCAGGCGAACATATATTTTTTATCTTGGTAAGAAAAAATTGTATTAACTCTACCAGTAAGTACAAAATAATACTACAAAAAAATATATTAACTACTAATCATAAACATCAACTTTACAGTACTTTGATACATGACACAATGATGTGTTTTATGGCTAGTAGTGCAAAAAATATGTTTTTCACAAACTTCTAGCTAAGACTGTCTCATTTAATAATAGATATGTTTACTGATGGTTACATAACAATTGAAGTTGATATAGTCTTGGGCTCTTTTTCTAGAACATTAAAAAATATATATAAGTTGTACTATTTAAATGCATTATAAAATTATATCATTCTTGTTTACCGAATGAGTACACCGATATAAATCAAGGTGACTTGAGGGTAGATGCAATTGAATCTCCCCCTAGAGAGATATTGAATAATAAGGAAGTATGAAAAATAATTATATATTACTATAATATTAGGTACTTTGAAAGAGATGCATTAACTACTATGCATATTTTTATATGAGCCGTTGTAAACGAAAGTGGTGTAAGTCTTTTTTTCATTATCTGAGATAAGTCCGGAAATATACAAGGTATGTTGTTCAGCTCTGGACTTATTTGAATTAATGATAACATTTACATTTAATTTAATTTAATGAATTAATTGATTAAATTTTATATAAAATTCAAAATTATTTTTTTTATTACTGAATAACTGAATAACTTAAAGTGGCAATATTCGGTCACTTGAAAATTGTTTATTTTTAATTGTCAAACGAAATTTAGACGACTATATCACTCATAATGCTTTCTGACCTATCCTAGCGACCGCCTAATAGCTGATAATCAGAACTCGAATTGACTAATAAGTAATAATCACACTTGATCTCTGTACATCTGGTGTGCTATGCTGTCAACTGAAATGTCACAATTATACAAAATTCGTGATATAATTATTTGCATTATTTTTGATTTAATGCAATATAATTATTGCATCTTTGGTGTGTGGACCCGCAAGGGTATAAAAACCGAAACAATTTTTAAAGATGATGTGTTTTGGACAAATAACATAGAAAAACCGTTAATTCAATTTTATAAGGAGTGTGTATTACCGGAACTCGTAGACTCTAGAAAACAGTGGAATATGCCTATAAGAGATCCTGTTTACATCGAAGAGGCTATTGCGAAACAAAAACAAAATTAAATCTATTTTATGTTGGTATTTAGTTAAATTTCACAAAATGAAACTTTATAAAAAACTTTTAAATATATATTGAGTTATTCACAATAATAGTTTAAATACACTAGTTTCTTCAAGTGAAGAATGGTACAATTTATATATAATATAAATAATAATAATTGGGGAAATATTGTCTTCTTAAAAAATCTTTAAGATTTAAATTTTACATGTAAATCCCAATGGTGCATGGTCCGACGCACCACCCTGTATACTATTTGTTGTAGTCGTGGAGGTCCGAGGGAAGATGTTGACAGAAACAATTGACTGTTTATTTCAGTTGACGTTGACTATCGACTTATCGACTATTTAAACTGTAAACAGTCAGATTTTCTGTCAACATCATATGTTTACATATTTAGTATAGGTAGTGCATTACGTTTTTTGTTTTTTTATATTAGTATTTGTTGTGTGAATCGTTAAAAAATATATATCTTAGTTTTATTTTATTTTTACCCGTAACGTGATGAAAATGTTTTATATTTCTTGGTATATTTAATTTCATGTACTACATGTCAATATGTACTCTATATCGTCACAATTAGTAAAAACAATGTATGTTGGATCTCTTCGTCGTTGTAATCGTCTTTTTTTTTTCGGCTTAATATAACTTGTTTGACATATTTCCAACATCTATAGGTTACGGGGTTCACAGTTATTTATTTTAAAAATGCCAGACATTTACTTGCTCGCCTTACACTTTGTTTTGTTGAAACACAATAAAAAATATTGAAACTACAAACTACCTTGTGTAAAATACTGATATTGTAATAGTAGAGCGTTCCCACTACGTATTTACACACCTAAACCCCTCACACCAAAGTTTTCACGACTAAATATAATGGTGAATATACTTTTCATTAAAATTTTATATCGCAAAAGTTAACGTATGACAATTACAGAGATTATTAATTATCGTGGCGACATGGCGCCTCCTCTATGAAGCGCCATGTCGCCTCATAGAGCACAGCATGCACACCCCCACGCAGCGGCCCTGACTGAAAAATATGATCGTATAACACAATATTCTTCACAACGTTGGGGCCTCAAATTTCCTGAGTTCCTCTCGTGATCGTCAACGCCCCGTCGCCTAGCTGTAATGGATTTCATATAGGTGGCGACACACTACCGCGCTGGAAATTGATATAAAAACGTGCCTACAGAGGTGCCGAAAATAATTAATTACGACCAAGTGGTACAAAAAGTTAGCATTTTATTTTTGGCATATTGTTTACTACACTATAAACTAGGTTCTTATAATGTTAGAATGTTCAATTTACGCATCGAACATTACAATATTACAACAGTAAAATGAACAACTTTCTATAGCAACTTTTGTAATGTTATTAACTGATTACTCAAATCTAATACTATAGGAACATCTATTGTACTTTCATCTTTGAGTGTGCAAAATATGTCTTCCATACTTTCATTATTAACTTGACCATTACTCAAACCATTACCATTACAAACAGTCAAAAACGCTACTTTTTTTAACAGGCACTTGCCCCCTTAAACAAAGAGGTTGCATTAAACAAAACAAAAAATACTACGAGAACCTATCGTGCTTAGCATAAGTAAGTGGCAAAGTGTCGCCAACTGAGTGTCACTGTAATTGCATTTATCGCTGCCGTGGGCAGGTCGCGAAACTTGCCTCGCTCACTTCCCTAATCTACGTAATTTCATACGTTTAATTGAATCTCGGCCCGCGCCCATAACTTTGCCTGCCATTTAATAACAACGGTAATGTGACCATTATCGCAATAAAATTATTATTAGATAATACAAGTTCTGAATCTAACAAATTGGTAATTATTCATGCATACATGTAAGTGTTAAAATGCTCTAGGTCGCAAGTTTTAAGAGCGACTCGATTGTAGCTTACCAATTTGCAAATTAGAGAGGTGTCGAAATTATATGGGTGAAAGTTGTACGGGTGTACGAAATGATTTAATTATGTCGAATATCGACCACGGTGTAAAGTTTAGTAATTTACGCAGACGTGATTGAAATGTATTTACGTTATGTATCTACAGATTTATTGGTGTGTAGAAATATCATACTCTATTCTTGTACATTAAATAACGATAATACACCGGGACTTACGGGAACCTGACGTTTTTCAAATGAACCGTAGGTAATCAGTTGATTTTCAAGAAAAATAACGTTTATTTTTACAAAACGAAAGGTTACTATCATTTAATGTAATTTTTTGGTTGCCCCTTTGGGCCGTATTTTGTTGAAGAAAGCGGCTTTACGGTGATTGAATTCGAAACGTTACATTCACAAGTTGAATACGTTGTTTTTTCAACCTGAACTGCGAAGACGACGGATAAACATGAGAAATGTTTATTTTCACAGAATAGTCCTACAGCACATACTCCCAATTTACTCATTGGCAGAATATGATAATAACGCTGTGTTTCACAAACAATACGACACAATTACAAAAAAAGAAGGCAAACAAAAATATTACATTCAATGGAAGATACATATTAACCTTTCGTTTTGTAGTAGTTATTTGTGCATTAACGACATAAACGTAGGTTTTAATCCCGAAGCCATAAGTTATTATATTCGGCTGAGGGATTATTGAGGTTTATTCTCGAATTACATACATCGCAGCCAATAAGAAAAGCGAGATTGCCAATCTCGCCTTTCTTATTTTTGTACAAAATTTTTGTCTTGACCGTTAAGTTTTCCTGTAATTTCGATTTTTTATTTGATAGTTGAAACTGTAACGGTTCGAACCCAGGTGTTGTACAAATTCTCATAATTTGTAATATTTATTATTCATTGCATTTATTTAACTGCAATTCATCCTTAAATGCAATTGGATGCATTTAATTTATTTAACTGCATATTACATGAATTCTTATAATTCAAGTAATTGATTTGGCTCGTGATTTACAAATTCTCGTAATTTGTAATATTGATTTGGCTCGTGATTTAGTGGTAGTACTCTACGTTATGTTTGATTTTTAAATCAAAATCGTGATAACTCAGTTTGGTTCGTTTTATGGGTAATGTGTCTGTTAGTAATTTTTGTTAGCAAGTAAAACACAGATACATGGATTTCATATGATTTATTCATTTTAAAAGGTTATGCAAGCGACAGGTAAATAAAAGACAATTTTGTTACTCTAATTGGACGTTATTTATTTAGTTATATTTATTTAATTTTGGAATAGATTTGTTTAATAATTATTGAAAATTTATTATATTCTTTGAATTTTAATGATTTATTTTATTTTGAAAACAGATAAACTTATTAACACTACGGTTGGAATTACAAAGTGTTACTTAGCGACTTCATGCACCACAATCTTCAAATTGTCCGAGAAGGATATCTGATACATGTCATCACTGCATAGAAATTCATTAGCACGGTGCCTACCAATGTATTTCAACGCCACCTTGTGGATAGGAACGAATCACATAACTTCACATTAAAGTACTTTAAGCGATTCCACTGCTTCAAGCACCCAATGTGTCCTCATTCGGAGATATTGCTAGTATTGGCGTTTACCAACACTATCAGCCATGTGATCGTAAAAACTTTAATAGGTATTGTTATTCAAAATTGATTATAGATTAGTATGATAAAGCTCTATTCTACTTCTACTTTTCTATCTACTTAAGCACATACAAACATTCGTTTCATTCATTCATAATTCTGAGATTTCTTGAATATCGGAGGGCTGAGCAAGTTTAATTATACGATTTAATTACAAATATCATTGAATTATTTATATCGAAATTATTAAGTTATGTTTCCCTGACGCAACTTTTTATTTAACTACCGATTGATTAATGAGGCCACACTGTTTATCAAATGTTTGCGACGAGGAAAGGAAGGCATATTACAATATTCTCCTGTCAGTACGAAAATATTGTCAGGACAAGGTATAAAATGCAGTAAGGTTCAACTCCGCAGTGGCGTGAGGCTCCCTACATTTCATACCCTTATTAAACTTCGTTCATTACCAGCGGCAAGGCGCGGTAATATCACTAGATAGGTTACATTATTATGGATAAATTACTTTAGAATTGTTAGTGTGAAAAGATGTTTGATCAAATGTTTTGCGACGACGGAAAGGAAGGCATGTTACAATATTCTCCTGTCAGTATGAAAATATTGTCAGGACAAGGTATAAAATGCAGTTAGGTTCAACTCCGCAGTGGCGTGAGGCTCCCTACATTTCATACCCTTATTAAACTTCGTTCATTACCAGCGACAAGGCGCGGTAATATCACTAGATAGGTTACATTATTATGGATAAATTACTTTAGAATTGTTAGTGTGAAAAGATGTTTGATCAAATGTTTTGCGACGACGGAAAGGAAGGCATGTTACAATATTCTCCTGTCAGTACGAAAATATTGTCAGGACAAGGTATAAAATGCAGTTAGGTTCAACTCCGCAGTGGCGTGAGGCTCCCTACATTTCATACCCTTATTAAACTTCGTTCATTACCAGCGACAAGGCGCGGTAATATCACTAGATAGGTTACATTATTAGTATGGAATTGACTTTGGAATTGTTAGTGTGAATTACATTTGATAAACTTGTGTTATATATTCACCTGAGGACTTAATGTTTAAAGTATATGAGTCGTCGTCGGACAGCGTGACGTTGTGTCTCGATCGGTACATCTAACTGGCTCCGTTTAAGTTCCGCACTTCTATTTATACTGGCATACTGGACCCCCACTTTTTACTCTTCTTCCCCCGTCCTATGATAATTCTGCTTACCGCTGCAAATTGACGCCTTCCCATACGTGTCACCGAATTACGCAATCGCCGTTTCGAGTTCCCGTCGTATTCCCACGACCTATTTCTCTGTGTCATCATTTTGATCGTGTGCTTATTTACATTTGCCCAAAACTACGAAGTCAGCAAAATGAATGTACTCGCTTGGGAAACGCGTCGTCGGCCGCGGCCTGCTATGATATTTACGCAGTTTTGTTCAGACTCGTAAAATTATGGATTTTAATATTATTAGGTTCTTACAAAACGCTCGTTGAAAATTTTCGTAGCGACAGCTTAGCCACAGCTGATTGTCAAACAAATTTACATATGTTTTATTCAAAAGCTGAGTATCAACCAACGACCACACACATCCATTACCTGAAGTAACATCGAACCTCCAAGATATCAGCGCATGTACAGGGTGACCCAATTTGGATGTTTCTGTAGGGTATCTCGGTAACTAGAAGAGATAGAGAAAATCGGACGGCGTATCCTCGATCTCTTTTTTCAGAACCAACTCAATGGTGAAAACAAAAATGGGTCATCGTCGTTCGTTTTGAAGTTTTGGCCAATAACTCATTATTTTCCATTTTCGATTTTTATCAATACTTCATTTATTTCTCACTTTATTAAAATAAGAGTTACACGTCCTTCAGGCACCTTTTTACGGTGAATTGGATAAGTTTTACAGAATTTTAATATATTCGTTTATAAACAAGATACAATACAAAGTTGTCTTTTTTTAAATACAAGTCGTAGTTGGCTTTGGAATTAAAAAATAGATTATGTTTTTCTCTTTTCAATAATATATCACATGTGAATGTTATAATTGCATTTTTGTTGAAATCTATTAAAATTGGGTCAACACGTCATATGTTCTCTTATCAAGCGTAGTAGATTGGTAGTAGGCTTGCATTGTTTAGAGTAAAATTATTTATTAAAAATGCACACATTTGCCATCTGTAAATTACAAAATACCATGTGAATACAATATTATATATGTTAGATAGGTTAATTAAATAAATAACAATTATCTTATTGCCTTGGAAACATTACAGGCTCTATCATCTAAAAGGAAGACAATCCAATAAATTGATTTTTCCAAGATTAAAAGAAAAACCCTTCAATGAAGCATTAAAAAGCATAGACACAATATTTAAATTACAATAAATGTTCCAATTACTGATGTCCATTATTCAAAATGCATATGTTGCATCTTTTAATAACACTTCTATAAGCATTATGAATGTAAACATTTCAAATTGAATTTATACAATCATAAAATGTTGTCGTAAATTATTAATATTATCATTTCTCATTTTATATACTTTGTCGTTCTAAATCTTGGTAGTTCAAATTGTGCCTCTTTTGATTAATTTATGTCTAAATTTATGTTTCTTCAAAATTCAAAGTGCTCGATTCTTCGAAATTTCGGATTCATCCTCAATATACCGGCTGGAAATTGCTGGATTTACTATTACAGCTGAAACTACATTAGTAGCAGTTTCTTCGGCATCTACAATATTGTAAAAGCTTGATCTTGGCTACTTGAAAGATCCGTGGTTGATAAGATTTTCTTTTAGTCTTTGAAATATTGATTTATCCGGTTGTTTTCTTTCCGGATAGGGATTAAAATATGTTTCTAAGTCAATTAGTGATTTGTTATTGCTTTGAATAAAGCATCTAACATATCAAATATTTCACAATTTTTAACGGAATTGTTATACACTTCGAAATATAAAGATCACGTCAAATGTGTTTGCTTGACAATAAAACAATTTAAACAATACAAGCCTACTACGCCCAATATGAGAACATATAACGTTTTGACAGAATTTTAATAGATTTCAATAAAAATACAATTATAACATCCACATGTGATACATCATCGAAAAAAATAACCTACTTAGTAAGACCAAAGCCAACTACGACTTCTATTTAAAATAACAAAACTTTGTATTGTATCTCAGTTATTAACGAAGATATCAAAATTCTGTAGAACTCATTCGATTCACCATAAAAAAGTGCCTAAAGAACATGCAACTGGTATCTTAATAAAATGATAAATAAATGAAATATTGATAAAAATCGAAAATGGAATGAAATGGGTTTTTGGCCATAACTTGAAAACATAAGACGATAGTCAATTTTTATTTTCACCATTGAGTTTGTCCTGAAAAAATGAGATCGAGAATACGCCATCCGAGTTTCTCTATCTCTTCTAGTTACCGAGATCCCCCATAGAAACATCCAAATTGGGCCACCCTGTACATTCGCGCTCGTGTCTTGCCTCGTCACACAGTGGGAGAAAGTGTGCATTTAGCTGGACAAAAGTCTGAAACTTGGTATATGCACTTGGGACCCAAGATATTAAAAAATGACCACATAAGTGGACCACAGGGTTGTGCAAAACTGATGCTGGAGCGTCACAAACTTTTTATTATTAAGATTAAAAAAATAAGATAGCATATTTGCTTCAAATTTTACTAAAAATACAATAGTGGCTTTATAAACTCAGATAAAACTTTTGTTGACGAGACACTCCCAAAATGCTTGTTTTTCTGACACACCCTGTATATTTGATTATATTTTTTACAAAAGTGTATTTGTGTCTCTAAGGCCCAGTTGTACGATCGTGGGTCATCTTTGACCATAGTTCAGTTGCCTAGGATATCACTGAATTAACAATTGTATCCTAGATAACTGAACCATGGTCAAAGTGATCCACGATCGTACAACTGGGCCTTACACTTATTACTTAATTTTTGCAACTAACAAACTTTTTGCGCATTTGTTTACTTTATTAAAAACAAAAAAGTGAATCATGGAATAAACACCATAATGGTAATTTTCGCAACTACAAAAGATATTGCTTGAGCTCTAGTCAAAATTTTAAATCTTTCCGTCATATCTTGATATAAACAGATAAAAAATATGATTGATGTGGCAAAAATAATATATACCTCAAAAAGCTGCATTTTCCCGCAAAAAAAAATGTTTTGCATATTCTCTGTATATGTCCTAATGCAAAAAATATATAATTAGAGGTGACGAGGTCGAACGCGTTGTTTGCCAGTCCACACAATATGGTGTACACTTTATAATTTTTTCTATACGGAAGCTTTCTTTTTAGACATTTTTTTACTTAATTAATATTAATGTAACGACAACAGGAATAAAATAGAGCAGTAGTACATACCTTCAGTTATATTGTTCATATTTTTATTTTGACATAAATTATTAGGGTAAGCAGAAAAAAAAATCCGTAGATCTCGGTGTACACAGCAATAGTCACGCGTTTAAAAGTACTGTTTGAAAATGCCTCATGTTTCTAGTTACACCGCCACTTACCGGGGCCAGTTACAAATTTTAAATTTTACCAGTGTAACCACAAATAATTAGGCTGTTAATGTATGTATGAATTTTTGGAAATTCATACCATAAACACCATGAATATTTCCACTTTTGAAAAGATAAACCGGCTCTGTGCGTCACCTCGTCATATTCACGAGTGGCATTTGCACGTTCGTAACTACACTCGCTGAGTGTTCAACCGAGTTCGCCCCGTTGCTACACGGTTAACACAAGTTACCTATATGGGTAACACATATAAACCGGGTTATGGCGATATAATAATAATAATTATTATTATCTCTACTACTCCTCCACCTATGGCGTAATTAGTTACTGTCACTATTTGACAGAGAATTCTGACCCAATTGCAATATATTTCATTTTACATTTTATGCGGGCGTTAAGAGGAGAGGGATATTAAGACATTTTATGCAGGAAAGTCATGAAGGGAGCCTTCCATCCCCACTAAATAAATGTGCTGATTTTGTAGAAGTGCAAAAATTCGAAAACAAATGACAAGTTGCACTGGATGATTTTTTCAAGACTTAAATTGTGTGTAGGTACTTAGTGCCTATTTTACTTTAGAATACATTAGGTGTATCATCTTTTCTTCAGAGTTTATATTATTTTCTTATAATGTACGTATATGTATTTTTGACAAATTCTCAAGTCAAAATATTGACTTATATGATATTATGACATGATATTCTTTAATTTGATGTGAAATTTGCTTAATTGTTGCCAAATGTTCTAGTCCCGCTGTGTCTCAATAAAGCGGAATCGAAGGCCACCTATTTATAAAAAAAATCCATTAAAATGTTTTTAAGTGAATTGAATATTTATTGACGGTAGTGAACTCAATCACTTGGCTCACTATATATTAAAATTTTGAGTTATTGGGAGAATATGAAATCGCCCGTATGTCCAATAAAATATCAAATCGAGGCGACATATCCAATATTATTATTATGATTAGCCTTATCGATCCGAGGGCTACCCCGGCATATCTTATAACCCGTCTTGTCCGTCTGAGAGTCACCGGTGAGAATTTCGTTAAGAAAAAAGTATTGGCACCTCCGGAGACTAATATGTATATCAATTCAAAGCACTTACACTATGGCATTTATTAAATGATTAATATAATAGACACCCTGTAAAATTATCATAATTTTACATTACCTATTTATTTTTCCTATACTGTGTTATCAGATATTTTTCTGAATAGAACTGATGGTACAAGCTATGAAAGAAATACCGCCAGAGTTCTTAACCATGTCTTCAGAAAACGATTTACAGCACTGTTTTGACCAATGCTTAATTCGCTTGGAGCGTGTAGGGATTGTGAATGGGAGTATTTTGAAGGGGATGACGTTAAAATTGTGCGAGAAGAAAACCAAATGAAGATTTTATAGTACTAATCCATTTTTTTAATAACCACACCTTGTATTTTCTATTGAAAATATATGCGATTTCTTCAAATTTTCTTTACAGTTCCTTATAATTTTCTATTAGACACAACAACTTCAACCGTATCGTACAAGAAACTAAGTTCTAAAGGACGATGCTATTTTGCAGTTGTGTTCATCTTTCATGATCAAAAGGTTACCGGAAGCTGTAGTGGAAGTTTCGTGACACCCTGTGCATTAAAATATTTAACAGTGAAGGATTTTATTTCGTAAAGTTTCTAATTAGTGCTTGGGGGAATTTCCAAATTACATTTTCCTATTTTAGTCGGCAACTTCACAATATCCTGCTACAGATACGCGAGATGTTTTGAAGTTGTCACCTGCAGTGCAGGAACAGCGTTACGCATAAGTTTCACTGGCAATAAAATTTATAATCGAGAACTTCTAAGTTTCATAGAGGGCACCTATAATTAAACCATCCATTCATCAGCCCAAAATTAAAGAAATCAAATCACAGAAATATAGACTCATGACATATTATGTACAATAATATTTAACTTAACCTCTTGACTATATTTATTATTAGTATATTAGTCAACGAGCATATAATGTAGGCTATAATTCACGAGGATGAATAATATATACGATACGCAAAGCGATGACGATTTTAGTATGTTTGTATCATAAGGGGTTTCAAATGCAGCCTCACAAGTAGTGGGAAAGTTAGTGCCCATGAAGTCAAAGATATTCTACGAAAATTATGTCGTATATTAACGATTATTATGTTTAAACATCAGAATTGAATAAAATTTATTTATTACTTTTTTAGGGGCAATAAAAACTCTATAGATTAAAAATAATATGTAAAACAGTAAATTTTTTAACGAGCATATCGTCGGCTTACACGTGAAATACACTAACTCAATTTTTGGCTGTTTTTAGTTAAGTTTTATTTTGATGGTTTACTAAATTATAACAAATCTCAGGCTCAGTAAGGGTATAGCAAAGGGTTCTGTAGCCGAACTTCCAAATTCTTAACTCATTAAATGACTGAGTAGGAAAGGTAACAGCAGAATGTAAATGTATATTACGAAAACATGTAGAATTAGTTTTGATTTATAATAATTATGATTATAGTAACGCGTAAGCATCCCTGATATTGTTATAACGCTTATACCGCCCATTGCCATGGACGCAGGCATAACGAACATGTTTATACAGAGTTATTCAAATTCGATTATCCCTATCACGATATCCCCATATCGGAAAGGGTAAGAGATACGAAGTCGATTAAATTGGATTAAAGCTACGCAATCGTATGGGGAACAATAATCAATAATGATAATTAATAAAATTTCAATAGTTACTGCGATTTTAAAAAATAAATAAATTTTTCTGGGTGTTTCCTTTCTTCCGAGACACCCTGCATATTTATACAGGGTGTCTCCTAATAAACGCCGCTGGCTATAACTCCTTTATTTATTGACGGATTTCAAAAAAACAAAAACAAGCTAAAATGGCTTCACATGTTCTATAAAGAGGCCCTAATTTTATTTATTTGCAAAAAAATCAACTTTCATTTTAGCGATAAACAACTTTTTTATTTTTCAAATGGTTACATATATTTTCTTATTTGCTTTCTGGTAGAGATTATTTTCCTGTATCCAAAAATGTATACTACGTTGGCTTTGATGGAATATTCGTTACAGAAAAAAAAAGTTTAAATACTTTTTCAAGTGCGGCGTGAAAAACAAAGCGAACACAAGCTGGAAAACAATTTGTATTTTTTTATTAGAATAATTCAAAATATGCGTGAGAAAATACAAACGTATCTACAAAAGTTGCCCAAACTGACGACCACCTTGTTGAATACACAACTGACGTCTTCTTCTTATTACATAAGTTGCATTTAATATATAATTAGGAGGTATTTCTCGTGTTTTCCACATTGTGTTTGTTTTGTTTTTGACGCCACACTTCAAAAACTATTTAAACTTTTTTTTTTCTGTAACGAATATTTCATCAAAGCCAACTTGTTATACATCTTTGGATTCAGAGAAATAATCTGTCTGTTTTAAAAAATAAATAAATTTTCCTGGGTGTTTCCTTTCTCCCGAGACACTCGGAATATTTATACAGGGTGAGTCAATAGGACGGACAGGCTCGATTATACCTACACCATTAATGATATCGAAATGAACCAAAATACACTGCAAATGGGATGCCAAAGTGCAGTTTGTAAAACTATTTTGTCATATACAGGGTGTGCTATTTTTGCAGGGCGGCCTTTGACCCAGTTTTGTTTTAAATGGCACCCCCTGTATAAATTTACATATTTGAATTTGCCCTTTTTTGAGCTTTATAAATCCGTTTAGTTTTTGCAATTCGCTTTAACCGTTCAGAAGTTGTTCACGTTTTTCTAAAAATTAATGCGTTTGCAGGCACTTATTAAAAAAAACGCAGGGCACTTAGTTTATGGGATATCAAGTTGGGACTTTGACTGAGCCTCAACAACTGACCGAGGTATCTTCTGGCGGTAAGACCGCCTATCCATGGCCGGTTTAACAAATGTTGGCGCCCTAGGCGATTTTAAGGTGATGCCTCTTGAACCATTAGCTGCTAATGTCTAAAGTGATGCAGGTATTGTTATAATAGGAAATTTTTATATTGATAAATTTTATTACAATTTTAAAAACAAAACAAAACATTGTAAAAAATAAAAACAACTTCTCACAGTACATAAATGTAAGATAATATTTAACAATGTTTCATTGAAATAAAAATCAAAACAAAATGAATAAATAATATTACTCAAATAAAAAACTTTGGCTTAAATACAGAAGGAATAAGAAGATTTATATCTAAATTCAAGACGAAAACCAATCCTCTCAATTATTTGATTTATAATTTTATTTTATAGAAAAAATCCTAAAACTTGTTTTTTTTAATGTACAGTTTTCACGCCCACTGTATTTACGAGTATGTACATAAAAAAATGTATAAGTTTGACTTTAATACATATGTATAGGCATATTATTATATGTATACTGTACCTACTATATATTTTTTTCTACATTTGGAATTTGCAAATGTTTCAATTAGGTTATCACAGCACAAACAATTAACCATGATTGAAGAGTTGCCAAGCCTGATAATTTTTCATAGGCCAGGGTACTTCTCAAATATTTTTTAATTCATTTTTAGACGGAAAACGATGTCACCAGAGGCATTTGTAAGGAAAAGTAGTTATAATCTTTTCTCTTGTATAAGTTTGAACATTTTGAACATTGAACATACAGTCAATACCACCATATTTTCTTAAAACTGTTTAAAATATTTGCATTCTGCTGTAAATTAGGGACCAAGATCCGATGGGTATAAGTTTATAAGCGCCTTTGTTTTTTCTTCAATGATATTATCCTTACTTCTCCTAACCCCGTCAAAAACTCAAACATGCTTTCTATATCAATATATGCAGTTTTACGACGCTTCAATTGTTGAATAAAGTTATCAATTACGACAGAAAATGTAATAATTCTCATATTATCAAGCCCATTAAAATTCACATCATTATTAGGTTCTAAAAATTGGCGTTTCCTTTTATGATTTTGTTTTTTTTTTATTCGATGCAGTTGGATTAATTTTTGTCTGCTTCCTCACAAAGATTAAATTTAGATCTTATTCAATAAAAATAAATTAAATATTTAATTTAAGATATAAAAATTTGTTAAATTTAACCACTGTTAATCTATATTAACTATTTGCAGTGTTTAAGCATAGGAAATATTGTAAGGTCCAAAATTGGAAATATTGTCCAAAATTCAGCAAGGAAACCAGTTTCTAATAAATGAAAATTAGAAAGTAATCCATTTCCATTTCAGCGAATGTTTGAGGTTTTTCAGTTTTGTTGTTTGTTGTCTTCAAAGGCATCTCTAAAACAGGAATATCCAAAAAATTAGACGTTGCACGCATCTGCTCTGGCAGACCACCTCATTGCCGACATAGTTTTTTGAAGCAGATAGTTATTTTCATTATTATTTGCAAAACAGTTTTTTTAAATGTTCCATCTATGGGTTCCATATGTTCCATCTAGAAGCCCATAAATTATAAATTTCCTGTACCAACATGAAAAATGCAATAGCTTCCAGATAACATTCAGCAGCAAATACACCAACTGAATTTAAAGAGTATACTGCACAAGATACGTAATGTCTTAATTTATTATGAGCTTTTATTCTAGCTTGAAAGCCAGAGTATTGGCCAGACATATTACTGGTATTGTCATATGATTAACCTGTGCAATCCATAATTTTGATATTTAGATCTTCTAGTTCTTTCATAATGGCAACTTCCATTTCATTTCCTACATTTGTCAAAAATGAATTAAATCTTTCCACTTGAGTTCCATCTGAATAAATATATCTTACTACAAAAGTTAACTCGTCTACCTTGACGACTCGACAATATCTGGTGTCGAGTCAATTATTATGAAAACATATTTACTTGACTTTAATTCTGCGATAATTGAATTAGTAATTAAGGAACTCATCAAAAAACTAAATTCATTGCATATATCTTCGGATAAATATGAAACGGCTTATGTTTGCATATTTTTGTATGTGCGTTTGATGTTGAATGAAAGATGTTGAAATACAAACCAACTAATAGACCAATGTAATTGCCATTGTTTGGTTTCCCAAATACATCACTTTCACCACGAAAAGCCAAAGTACAAGTGGACTTACTTAACTGCTTCAACTATTCATTCAAGAACATATTTTAATGTTAATTAAATTATTTTATAATATTTTAATTCCAAAGAATATTGTTTTTTAAGCGATGTTCGTTCTTCCAATCTTTGAAGCCGGTATCAGTAAATGAAGTTTTATTTTTGTTAAATAATTTGCCTGGCATACAATAAATCATCCTGCTGTTTTAGAAAAAACAAGCCATTATCGTCTCTTTGTCTCTCCATTTATGGATTGGTGCAAAAATATACGCTTTGAAGCATATCTCGCCCGATCATAATATGATCTTTTAGAGATTTTAAAAACTAATTAATTATTATTTTGTTGTGGTGGATTTTGAATGATATAATCCACAAAATTATTATCGCTTCTCCACTTAGAAGGGTCCAACAAATCTCTGACTGAAATTGGTTGATTTTCTGTCAACGACAATGCAAAGTTCTCATTTTCAATTGTAGTCTTACTAACCAAACTTGGTAAGTTATAATTTTCATTGGTGCTTTCATTAGACGTTGAATTCAAATTTGTAAAATCGGAAACTATGCCTGATCCTGGTAATGAGGTGTCTGAGGCCTGCACTTTGGACTCCTCACTTTTCGAAAAAAAATGAAGTCATTTTAGGTACTTTGTCCAATAATTTGGCAGGTTGCTCAATTTTTTCCAACTTTTGTAATTTATTTTGATGCTCGAAATTGTGAGCGGGCCTCAGGAGCTCGAGCGCAATTTAATTGGAAGAAAAATGAATTGGGCCCAATTTTGGCGCCCCTATTTACTTGGCGCCCCTAGGCGATCGCCTAGGTTGGCCTATTGGGTAAACCGGCCCTGCGCCTATCTGCATTGTGGCATCACCTTGCTGTGACACATTAATTTTGGTAAACTTTGAAGTGCCACAACTTGTTTTTTTTTTAAATGGCACACTATACTTCAGTACTTAGTCCTATTCAGGGTGTCAGTTTGCATCTTTTCTGCCCCTTATATTTTTTCTTAAAAGTTGATTGTTGAGAGATAATTCTCATTTTCTTAAAAACTTACACAGATCTCATCGATATAAACTTAGCGGGCCATGAAAATTACTTAATTCTGTTATGCCAACGTCAAAGTGACATTTATTGTACGATACGTTTTATTTTTCTTGGCGCATTTTCTTAATGATTTTTTCTCATAATGAAATAGTTGATATGGTTTATTTACACGCTGACAGCGCAAACCGTTGCTGGTGACTGGATTCTATTGAGGCATAACAAATCAATAGCAAAAACATTTGAATTAAACAATTTCATCATGCGAAAATTTCATGTTCACGACAAAAATTACAACGTGTCGGACAATATATGTTACTTTGACGTTGACATGATTAAAACAATTGATATTCAATGCACGTTAAGTTTATATCGATGAGATCTGGGTTCATTTTTCAGAAAATCCAAATTATTTCTCAAACTATGAACTTTTAGGAACAAATATGAGGAGCGAAACAGATGTAAAATAAGATGCACTATACGACTAAGTAATGAAATATAGGGTGTGTTATTTAAAAAAAATAAGTTATGGCCCTTCAAAGTTTACCAAAATTAATGTAATTAAGAAAGTTGATGCCACAATGCAAATTAACGATCTTGCCGCCAGAAGATACCCCAGACAGATGTTTAGAATCTGGCAAAGTATCAACCCGATATCCTAGAAAACAAGAGCACTGCGATTTTTTTAACAAGTGCCTCTAAATGCCTTAAATTAAAGAAAAACATAAACTACTTCTGCACGGTTAAAGCGAATTGCGAAAACTAAACGGGTTTATAAAGCCCAAAAAAGGGCAAATTCAAATATGTAAATTTATACAGGGGGTGCTATTTAAAAAATCTAGGTTCACGGCGGCCCTGAAAAAATGGAACACCCTGTATATGGCAAAATAATTTTACAAACTGCACTTTGGCCTGTAGTTTGCAGTGCCGTTTGGTTCATTTCGATATCATTAACGGTGTAGGTGTAATGGAGCCTGCCCGTCCTATTACCCTGTATGTATATTACAGAAAAATGTAGAATTAGTTTTGATTTATAATAATTATGATTATACTACCGCGTAAGCATTGACGCTATCCCTGATATTGTTATAACACTTATAACGCCCGTTGTCATGGACGGAGGCATAATGAACATGTTTATACAGAGTTATTATAATTCAATTATCACTATCACGATATCCCCATATCGGAAACGGTAAGAGATACGAAGTCGATTAAATTGGATTAAAGCTACGTAATCGTATGGGGAACAATATTCAATAATGATAATTAATAAAATTTCAATGGTTACTGCGATTTTAAAAAAATAATAAATTTTCGAAACTCTTATTAATTTTTTCCTGTCGTTACTTGAAGGGACATTAAAAAATAAACAGATTTTCATTGCCACTTTTTCTCATCTACAACAAGGACATTTTAGATTTTTAACGAGACATTTCGTGTGAGTGCAAGCGTCATCAAGTTTAATTTTTTTTAAACGTAAATTTACCGTAATTTCCTTGATATTACAAATATTTCAGAATACTAAAAAAATGTAGTACTTAAACCTAAACAAAGATGTACTGGAAATATTAAATTTAATTCAGGACAATTTTCTTCAAGTACTTTGTATGACCCCCCGTATAATTTCTTAATTTGTCAAAAAATTTCAATTGATCGAAATATTAAAATTATCGATTTTTAAAAGTCATTCATATTATACCGCTAAAATTCCCAGGCGGTTTGGTCTCTCCCTGATGGCCAACTCCTTTTGTAATGGATCTTTGGCAGGCATCCTCTCGCTTGCCAATTCGTAGGGCTTGAAGGTTGGATAGAGATAAGACATCACGGCGGCCAGTCGCTTCTGGAACTGCTCCCGGCTCAGCGTTTCTCCAGTGCTCCTGCAGACAGGAGAAAGACGGTTAAAAGGGCGTGCGAACGGAGCGAGCAAACCAATCTATACGGAAGTTAATAAATCGCGATTTTACTCTCGCGAATAAATAAATGAACGAGCGCCGCTTCGCCGAGACGCGTTATTTCAAATTTGTTCCTTATTGAACGTCGCATTCTTCACTGGCCATTTGGGAGGACGTTTGCTTAGATACGTTAAGAATCAGCCGATGGGCACGATACTAAAATTGTTATAAAATTACTGTACTTACTTCATATCAATTAGTAGTGGCCTTTTATCTTTTTACAATATACATTGTAATGATATTATTTAGTGGCCGTTAGTTTAGGTTAGTTTGTTTTTTTATAATATTGTTCAGTTTAGTTTAGCTATAGGTAAGGTGACCAGACGTCCCGATTTTGGCGGGACAGTCCCGATTTTTAGAAATTTGTCCCGCGTCCCGCGACGTTTCAAAAATGTCCCGACTTTTGAAAGATTGAGTTTTTTTTTTCGGGGTGATCTTTTATTCGCTATTTTGGAGTATTGTTTTATTGGCTATTTTGGAGCGATTTGTCAAATATTTTTGTCAACGATTTTATTAATTTTATCCGTTTATTTTGAAACAAACTGTATAATTTATATATATATATATATATATATATATATATATATATATATATATATATATATATATATATATATATATATATATATATATATATATATATATATATATATATACAGGGTGTCCGGAAAATACGTGTACAACGTTTGACGACAGACTCCTGACGTCAAAATAGGTCGATCTAAGCCGACTTAGTTATATCCAAAATTGTCTCGTTTAGCCGGTAGAGGGCGTCAAAAATTAATATCAATGACGTTTAATAATTTGACAATTAATCAAGTATAATATTTACTCAAGTATACGATCAACATTATTGAATTACAAGTTCATTTTACCATTAAAAATGGAAAATTATACAAACTCTCAGAAAGTTGACATGCTCCTGGTATACGGGTTTTGTCGAGGAAATGGGCGTCAGAGTGTTAGGGTTTACATGGAGAGGTTTCCTAACCGTCGAATACCAAACCACCAAACATTTGCCAATATTGAGCGTCATCTTCGGGAAACGGGCAGTTTTGAGAAAAAGTTTGAAGGCAGGGGTCGTATGCGAACAACTCGAACTGTGGAAACAGAAGAGATGATTCTGGAAAGAGTTGAAGAAGAACCAAGTACCAGTACCCGTCTCTTAGAACGTGAGTTAAATGTTCCTAAAACGATTGTCAATGAGGTTTTAAGAGAACAGTTGTTACATCCTTACCACATACAAAAAGTCCAGGAACTTTTACCGACTGATCCCCCCATGCGGCTTACATTTTGTCAATTTATTAGAAACAAAAGAATCCTTGTTCCAAATTTTTGTAGAAAAATTATGTTTACTGACGAGGCATGCTTTACAAGAT
Source organism: Othius punctulatus (assembly GCA_951805005.1). Taxonomy (NCBI): domain Eukaryota; kingdom Metazoa; phylum Arthropoda; class Insecta; order Coleoptera; family Staphylinidae; genus Othius; species Othius punctulatus. Next base: position 30,773,431 of record OX638142.1, read on the forward strand.
CTGGGGTAACCAATCTGCACAACGAACATATTTATTCCGATGAAAATCCACATGCCATTAAAGTTGCACATCATCAGCATCAATTTAAAATTAATATTTGGGCAGGTATTATTGATCACTACCTTATTGGTCCCATTGTTATTCCAGACAGGTTAGATGGAAATATTTATTTAAATTTTTTGCAAGACACATTACCAATTCTTCTGGAGAATTTGCCAATTTTACTTCGGAGAGAAGTGTGGTATATGCATGATGGTGCCCCGCCCCATTTTTCCGTTGCCGTTCGGCAATACTTACATCATCAGTATCCCAACCGATGGATTGGAAGAGGCAATGATGCACCAGTAAAATGGCCACCACGTTCTCCTGAGTTAAATATGTGTGACTTCTTTTTGTGGGGCGCTATTAAAACAGAAGTTTACAAGACTCCGGTAAACACACGCGATGATTTATTGCAGCGGATTTTAAATGCAGGCAACCATTTTAATAATACCGAGACATTAGATAGGGTCCAATATCATTTTTTAAAGAGTGTTAATAAGTGTATTCAGCAAGATGGCGGTCATTTTACACATTTGCTTAAGTAATGTTTTTGTTTTACTTAGTTTCTTACAATAGATACTTTCAACTTTGTTATACTTTTGTTTTTTTTGACGCCCTCTACCGGCTAAACGAGACAATTTTGGATATAACTAAGTCGGCTTAGATCGACCTATTTTGACGTCAGGAGTCTGTCGTCAAACGTTGTACACGTATTTTCCGGACACCCTGTATATATATATATATATATATATATATATATATATATATATATATATATATATATATATATATATATATATATATATATATATATTGTTTCAAAAAGTATAAAATCGTAAACCAATATTTTTCACAGTGCACCCACACAGATCAGACTGATTTGAAAATTGATGCAATTGACACTTCCAGTAATGAGATACCGTATAATGAGAAAGTATGAAAATTTATTAATAAATGTATATATTGCATGTAATTTATTGCCGATTTTTCAGTTCATACCTTCAAATCCCACCCCGATATTAATAGAAGGACGTAGGATCGTTGATTTACAACATTTCATTGACAGCTTAACAGAAATTGGCAATCATACAAATCAGTTTGGGTGTTCATTGCAAAATATGTTTATATTTAAACAAGAAATGAAGGGCTTTATAACCACTTTACATTTTAAGTGTAAAATGTGCAACTTCAAGTGCAAAATTAAAACTTCAAAAGAAGATAAAGACGATAATGTAAATTCAAACGCTGTGTTGGGAATTATGTCAATTGGTTCTGGACTTGCTCACTTAGAACAATTTACGTCATCGTTAGAAATTCCGTGTATGTCAAATAAATTATATAGAAAATCACATGATAAAATATGCGATTCATGGGAAGAAGTTTCGACGAAATTAATGTAGGATGCCGCAGAAATGGAAAAAGACTTGGCAATTGCAAATGGAGACGTTGATGAAAATGGCACACCATTACTAACTGTCGTATGTGATGGAAGTTGGGCCAAAAGATCTCATGGCACCAATTATAATTCATTGTCCGGAGCTGCAGCCATAATAGGGCACAAGACGAAAAAAGTGTTATTTATGGGTGTCAGGAACAAATGCAGTTACTGTCAGCTGACAGAAAAAAATCAAAATATAAAGAAAGAGCACAAATGCTATAAAAATTGGAAAGGGGCTTCAACAACAATGGAGGGAGATATAATTGCAGAAGGATTCTGCAAAAGTGTTGAAATGTATGGCTGTATTTACAATAAAATGATTGCCGACGGCGATAGTAATTGTTATAAAAAAATTTTGGACAGCAATCCATACGAGAATATAGTTGTGAAAAAAATAGAGTGCAGAAACCACCTCATGAGAAACTATTCGAGGAAGATTCGGGACCTTATTAAAAATAAAAGTGCAGGACCTTTAATTCTTCGGCAGGAAATTCAGGTCAGTGTATAATTTTTTTTAACACTAGCGATAATGTATTACTTTTTTAATCAAAGTATGCGGTGTTAAAAATTCAATTTTTAATGGTGTGTTTGTAGAAAAACGAACTTAGACTGAGATGGGCTGTGACGAAAGCTATAGCTTACAGAAAAAAACAAAACGTATCTATGCAGGAAAAAGCTGATCTTTTAAAAACTGACATACAAAATTCTTTAAGCCATGTATTTGGTGAACATAGATATTGCAAGAATATATCATATTTTTGTAACAAAGAACATGTTATTAGTGGATCTATATTTAGTGATTTCAAAATGACAGGTACGTACCTTTACAATTGTAACATGTAGAACCAATTGATGCATATATTTTCTGATCTTTATGAAAAACTAAACAATTTTTGTGGGTTGTTGGCGAAACAATCATCGAGTCTCATATACGATGTAGACAATAATTGTGTGGAACAATTTAATTCTCTCATTGCGAAATTTATAGGGGGGAAAAGAATTAATTATTGCCAAAGAAGGTCGTATGTGGGTAGATGTGGAGCGGCCGTAATAACCCATAACTCCGGGCATCAACTTTATTTAACCAGAAAGTGCTTGTCCAAAGGAAAAAGTCCAGGAAAATATGGGAGCAGAGTTGAAAATCGCAACATTCGTTTACGGCTAAGAAAAAAACCTCTCAGGCCTCGAAAATTATTTTCAGAAATAAAAAATAAAAACGAAGCTGAGCGAGGTTACGGAGATAACTGCGAAAAACCTGATTTAAATCAAACAGATCTGGAAATATTAAAAATAAAATTTAAGGAAAACTTGAAAAAAAGCAGATAAGAAATCGAAGACATCCAAAAACAGACGCAAAGTCAAAGAAATTGCGACCTATGGCACATGGAACGCCGAAAAAGGATAACAGCTTCCAAATTTGGTGATGTGTGCAAAAGAAGACTGACTACACGGTGTGGGCCATTAGTGGAAAATATTTTGTACCCCAAAATATTTTCTTCGTCTAGTACGGAGTATGGGCTCAAAAATGAAAAGAAGGCATTAGAACAGCTGGAAAAAATCATTGGAAAAACCATACAACCTTGTGGCATGTTTATTGATCATGTTTTGCCTTTCCTATCGGCAACTCCAGATGGTCTTATAGGAGACGAAGGCATAGTGGAAGTGAAATGTCCATGGTCGGCAGCAGACGTCACACCAGAGGAGGGTATACAATTGAAAAAAATACTTTTTGGATTAAAAGCGAAATTAACCGAAACCACAAATGGTTTTACCAAATTCAAGGCCAATTGCACATTACTGGAAGAAATTATTGCATCTTTGGTGTGTGGACCCGCAAGGGTATAAAAACCGAAACAATTTTTAAAGATGATGTGTTTTGGACAAATAACATAGAAAAACCGTTAATTCAATTTTATAATGAGTGTGTATTACCGGAACTCGTAGACTCTAGAAAACAGCGGAATATGCCTATAAGAGATCCTGTTTACATCGAAGAGGCTATTGCGAAACAAAAACAAAATTAAATCTATTTTATGTTGGTATTTAGTTAAATTTCACAAAATGAAACTTTATAAAAAACTTTCAAATATATATTGAGTTAATCACAATAATAGTTTAAATACACTAGTTTCTTCAAGTGAAGAATGGTACAATTTATATATAATATAAATAATAATAATTGGGGTAATATTGTCTTCTTAAAAAATCTTTAAGATTTAAATTTTACATGGAAATCCCAATGGTGCATGGTCCGACGCACCACCCTGTATACTATTTGTTGTAGTCGTGGAGGTCCGAGGGAAGATGTTGACGGAAACAATTGACTGTTTATTTCAGTTGACGTTGACTATCGACTTATCGCCTATTTAAACTGTAAACAGTCAGTTTTTCTGTCAACATCATATGTTTACATATTTAGTATAGGTAGTGCATTACGTTTTTTTTTTTTTTTATATTAGTATTTGTTGTGTGAATCGTTAAAAAATATATATCTTAGTTTTTTTTTATTTTTACCCGTAACGTGATGAAAATGTTTTATATTTCTTGGTATATTTAATTTGATGTACTACATGTCAATATGTACTCTATATCGTCACACTTAGTAAAAACAATGTATGTTGGATCTCTTCGTCGTTGTAATCGTCTTTTTTGTTTGTTTTCGGCTTAATATAACTTGTTTGACATTTTTCCAACATCTATAGGTTACGGGGTTCACAGTTATGTATTTTAAAAATGCCAGACATTTACTTGCACGCCTTACACTTTGTTTTGTTGAAACACAATAAAAAATATTGAAACTACAAACTACCTTGTGTAAAATACTGATATTGTAATAGTAGAGCGTTCCCACTACATATTTACACACCTAAACCCCTCACACCAAAGTTTTCACGACTAAATATAATGGTGAATATACTTTTCATTAAAATTTTATATCGCAAAAATTAACGTATGACAATTACAGAGATTATTAATTATCGTGGCGACATGGCGCCTCCTCTATGAGGCGCCATGTCGCCTCATAGAGCACAGCATGCACACCCCCACGCAGCGGCCCTGACGATTTTCTTTACTGCAAAATATGATCGTATAACACAATATTCTTCACAACGTTGGGGCCTCAAATTTCCTGAGTTCCTCTCGTGATCGTCAACGCTCCGTCGCCTAGCTGTAATGGATTTCATATAGGTGGCGACACACTACCGCGCTGGAAATTGATATAAAAACGTGCCTACAGAGGTGCCGAAAATAATTAATTACGACGAAATGGTACAAAAAGTTATCATTTTATTTTTGGCATGTTGTTTACTACACTATAAACTAGGTTCTTATAAAGTTAGAATGTTCAATTTACGCATCGAACATTACATTATTACAACAGTAAAATGAACAACTTTCTATAGCAACTTTTGTAATGTTATTAACTGATTACTCAAATCTAATGCTATAGGAACATCTATTGTACTTTCATCTTTGAGTGTGCAAAATATGTCTTCCGTACTTTCATTATTAACTTGACCATTACTCAAACCATTACCATTACAAACAGTCAAAAACGCTACTGTTTTTAACAGGCACTTGCCCCCTTAACGAGGCTCGAGAAATAACAGCCGAGCGGAATGAGTCTGCAGGATTATCTCTTTCCAGGGAAACTTGCAGAAAGTGGGCACATAAAAGTGGCCTAGATTTTTAGGTAATGTCAAATATTTCAATTTGATAGGGTTAAAACTATCTAAGATTTTAGGCCAAAGAAAAAGCATTATTGGCCAGTCAGAAAAAAAAACCCCGTTTGGTTTGGTGTACAGAACAGCGACCATAGATACATGAGCAGTGGAATTCGATTATTGTTAGTGACAAATCGAAATTTGATGTGTGTATGGATGATAATCGATGCAGAGTAATTCGAAGTAAGAAGGAGGAGTTTGATAATGGCACAAATTGCTTAAAACGTACTGTCTCAAGCAGGGCCGGATTTAGACTTGATTGATAATACTCTAAGCTATTTGAGATATGAGGCCCTTTATAAGTCCCGATATTATATGTCAGTACCAAATAAGATTTTCGGATACCTAGTGGGTTAAACTGAAATACAATTAAGAAGTATATAGATAGTGAAATAATAAATCTTTAACTTAAAATCATTTTTATTCATAACACACTTAAAAATGCAAACTCTGATAAAAAGAAACAAAAGTTCATTTAAAAGGCACAATTTACAAAGGCTTATTATCTAATCTCTTGAAACATGTTATAAGGATTAAGGAATTATATTAGTCTTAATTATTTTCTTTCGTGCCTTTGGCAGAGCAAAGTCACTGATGACATCATCAAGTGATAAACGGCTTAGTTTGTGACTTTCTATGTACATGAGACTGAGGGAACATAATTTATTTCGAGTCATTGATGTTCTAAATTCATTTTTTATCCTTTTCAGTTGAGAAAATGATCTTTCTATAGAACAATTTCCAACCTTCATACTAAGAAACATTTTCAAAATTGTGACAATATTAGGGAATGCTGATTGGACAAGATCGTTAAATATTACCCTATACAGATCCTGATGTGTCACACTATCATGTTCCGCTGAACCATAGGCTTGACTATGTCTAACATATTGATGAAAATGCTTGACTTCGCCTACAAGATTCATGTCCACATCAGTTTCCTTTGGGGTTTATGATATCGGGTTGTATGTCCACAAAGGGCGTAGAAAATATTCAGTTCATCAACGTAAACGTTAACGCTGTAAAATACCAAGAGATACCCGAAAATAACTTAATTCCCAGTATTGAAAAAATGTTCGCTGCGGAGCCATTTATCTTCCAACAAGATGGAGCATCAAGCCTTACAGCCAAAACGCCCGAAAATGGTTGGAAAACCATTACATGGCACTATTGGATTCGCCCTCCAGCAGCCCATCGAAATCCTTTGGCGGAAAATGAAACCGAAACTGAGAAACAATCCACAAAGAACTCAGGAACGTTTGAGTGCTAAACATTAAGAACAATGGGACTCAGTAACAGTAGAAGAGTGTTACGTCTTATTATAAAGTTTTATTTTGGCCGAACATTTCATTGCCGATTTTTGTTCAATAAAATATTTTTTTTGTTGCAAACTAAAAATATAATGTTTTGTTATATATTATCATCATAAAGTAGCCAGAATCATAATGATTCTAAAATTAAACACAAATACATTAATAAATATATTTTACTAGTAACAGTACATTAAGAAAAATAAATTTACATAGTAATTATGAAGTGGCCGAACATATTAGTTAGGGCTCGTATATGTGGTATGTGATGCAACAATAAACATAATTATACTTAAAAAACGATTAACCTTGCCCTTAAAAATCGCAAATTTTAGTTATATTATGAGTTGTTCGGCCCACCTATATTAATGTTATTTACAAATTAAGCTTGTCATTGCAATGACATTGAAATAATACATGAGATATATAATTTTGGCAGCATTATGGAAATGCGGAATTTAATGCGAAATCTAAACTATATGATGTGATTTTAATGCAGCTATTATGTTGATAAGAAATCTTTTTTTTTGTATAAATAACGTTCGAAGTACTACACTAGATATAGTAGAAATTGAAAAATCAACATGTATTTATTATTATTTGTCTACATTACTATAATGGTCGCTGCTACTAGGGTAAACTATTTTTTATATGTTTAAATTATTATATTTTTACACTTTCAACATAACAAGAGACTAGACTGACATAACTACAATATAAACTAGTTTTTGTGTAAATTTTGAAATTGAAAATATAAACGAAAATATCTCACCGAGTTCATTAATATCAGTTTTGAAAAATCTTTTGAACCATCTATTTAGATGTCTTTTTTTAAGTGAAACTCAATGATGAAAATCAAAGTTAGCAATCGTCTTTTGTTTTCTAGATTTAAACTTGATGAATTATTTTTTCTATCAGTACCCGTCTACACGATGAAGACGTCTGAAAACATGTAGCAGGCCTGCAATAAATTAATTCTCCATATTAACTGTACGTAATTGTCTACAATCGTCTTAAGGTGCATTTTTCTTGCTTGCGTCTGCATAATATCAGAATCTTTCATTTCAAATATTTTCGTAAATGAACATAGTTAAACAAATTTCAGAGTATACTTTTTAGTATATGTTTCAACGACACCCTATTTTTTCTGCATTAATGTCGCCAAGAAGCGTTTTACTACAATTGAAAATTTTGAATTTGGGTGGCTTTTGTGTCTTCTGCGCACACACCTTATATAACAATAAACGGGAGCTTCAGTTCCCCTACAACGGAACAGCACTTTAGTGCTAGCGTGCATTATAACGTATTAAAAATATCAACGTCATTTCAATTATGTTTACTTGACAAATTTCTTGTTTTCTGACATCAAGGCTCAAGAAATGCTCCCCATGTCGAAGATTTCCGAATGTGCCAAGGAGACTAATACAAAACTGGATATTGCAACCATGAAGCGGCAGAGCATGGATACTGTAGACGATACCAAAGCTTGTTTCTACCGTTGTATCGCCAAAAAGCTCAATGTGCTTAACGACAACGAGTCTGTAAATGTCGATAATATTAAAAAACATGCGAAGAAAGACGTGAACGTGGATGAGATAGTTAAGTCTTGTGTCAGTAAAAATAAGCAGACCGATAAGTGCATCAAGGCAGCCCATATCTTCCACTGCATTGGTAAACAGGCCATGCCACGCCCGAGGGGACATTAGGTGCTATATTACATAGCACTTATATATGGGGAAGCTTCCAATCAAATTTGGATGGTGTGAGATAATAATGGAAAACTTTTACATGTCCGTAAGCCACCTCATGACTATATGGTGTGGATTGTTTGTTTTTAGTGTTGTCAATGTGTGTAAACTGAGGCTTGTATTACAAATTAGGTTGGTAACTTAGATACTTATACAGAGGAGCAAAATTCAAAAAAACCTGTTCATTGGGGTAGTATACATTATTGTTTTTAATAGTTTTCTCAATCTCGAGAGCTTCGTAAAATGTTAATTTCAGGCCTTTTTGTAATGATCTTAATAATTTGGTATTAGCTTCTATATCACAAATATGATTACATTTAAATAAGGGTTTACTGGACACTACACAACTGGTTTAATAGTATACAAATACATATACAGGGCGTTAAATTTTAATGTATTATCTGGCTCATGTTATAATATTTCGACCAGTTTCACCTATGTAAATTGCATTGCAGTCATAGCATTTGATTGAATAAAGACCGTTATTATCTAAGTGGTTTTGTTTGACATTGATCTACTGCCTATTCTTCTACTTTATCGCAATTTTAGAAGAAAAAAATCTAGTTAATTATAATTAATGTTACTAGATTTCAACAAAATTACAGGCTGTTCTGCTGTCGGATGTTTCAACAGAGGGGATCAATGTTTCGTTATGAAATATTTCCCGAGAGATTCTGCTAGAAGAAAAACTTGGGCAATCAAAATGAAGCGAGACGGATGGAAACTAAATGATAGTTCTGTCCTATGTGAGGTAAACATGATGATTCTTATATCAATTTATAATTTAATTAAAGTAAAGCAGAATATAAATGAAGATACACGGGAATAACGGCCAGGGTCCAATCCCACTCAAAAACAAACGAGTGATGCAATGTGATAGACTTTAACGAGAGCTATCGTTTTGGGTGAACATAGATATTTTAAAAACGCTTGTAGAAACGACTCCGATTATTTTTCCATTAATCTGTATATTCCAAGCAACAGCTCTCGCTAAAATCCATCAAAATGCAACGCCCGTCTGTCGTAGAGCGAAATTGGACCCTGATCATTATTCCCGTATACTCTTCAAATGATGGAAATAGTGCAGAAGTCATCCTCGATTAAAATAAACTTAAGATATTTTAACGAAACTTCTTTAAAACTAGTGTAACATACCATAACATACAATGTCATGTAGGTACAAGCAGATCTACAAGTGTTAAATGTTTTTGGATGTGTGAACCTTTTCATTTGAAAATTGAACAGTGAATGAGTGACTTGTAACTTTGTAGGATTCAAAATTGTTTAGGAACAAAGAATGAAAACCATGTATTCTATTGTAGGTTCATTTTGAAGCTGACATGTGGGAAAAAGAACTAGAGTAGATAGAACAAAAAAACCAAAATGGAATGCTGTTCCAACTTTGTTTAGTTTTACAAAGCCACAAACAAAAAAAAGCGCCCAAGGAAAGATACATTACTGCAAAAGAAAAACTGCAACTGATTCCTGACGAAGAGATTCCTGATAATATTAATAATTTCTGATATTATGCAAATACATGTATACGATTATATAAGTTTTAGATTACAAATCCTTGTGATTCGTGAAGTGCACTACATGAAACGTGGTTGTATTATGGCGTATGGCCAATATTGTTAATTGAGGAGCTGGGTGCAAGAACAGCGTAAGTCGATTTATGCGGTTTTTAAGCAAATTTGTTTTTTAGAATATTTGTACCCATATTTATAAGTCTGTTAAAAGATATATAGCTACTGTTCATACAAATTGCAAGGGTTATATACCACTGTTACCCTGTATACGTTATGATGACATAACAGTGACATCGACTGAATGTTATCACGGGGCAGTCCATTTCAATATTTAGATCCGAAAAGAGCATTTTTGAAATTCGAACCACTCGTTTTGCGCATTGCAAATAGACCTGGTTTTTGAAACCGGAAAATGCGGAGTTGCTTGATAATGTTCTGGATGATAATGTGTCTCAGGATGCGGACATTGGACCAAGCGACTAATGTCTCATTCGGACAAAATGTCTCATTCGGACTAACTTGGCCATATCATTACCCATTTATGCAATAACGCCGTAAAATGAAAACTATTTTAAATTTACCGATATTTAAAAACGTCACACAGTCAGTAAATTTTGAAAACATATAATGGAGAACTGATATTCAAGTACGAAATAGTTATAATGAAATATTTTTCTATATTATTTTAATTATTAGTAATTATTTATTATTTAAATTTAGTGTGATCCTTTCGCTGACGCATGCTGCAAATAGATTTTATGTTACATGATAATTGAAATAAATAGCTTCAGTTTTAAGTCTTTTGTTTTATCCAGCCGATTTCTATTTTTTTCAGCAAATAATTTATGGCACTAAACCCACATTCAACTAAATAAGAAGGTGGAAACGGTCATAATAGTTGTGACCTGACTTGTGACATTGCACATATGGTTAAATTTGGATGTTTGATTTTTGTTTCCTCACAAAGCCATGCCATCGCTCATTTTGTATTAAATAAAGTTTTAACTGCATATTCATTTTGCATTTCTGCGAGTTCTTTTTGATGCTGAATATTTGAAACATCTGACAAATCCACTAAGATTGACAGCATCATCAATATGTTTACGATATGTAAATCAATGTTTCAAATGAGAGAGTACTTCTTTTAAATCAGCCGATGGAATTTTCAGATGCTTTACAATAACAAGTATAGCAGTATGATAAAATGAAAATACAAACAAAATCATATGGTTTAGATCGTGATGTAAATTCATTGATTTAAATCACATCTATCCTGGTAAAAAACTGATCAGAAATATAAAGAAAACAAAAATAAACCATAGTTTATTTGATTAAAACAAAATACCATTGGTTTTTGATTATTTTTTTAAATCATGATTTATTCCAAACCTGCTCTGGACAAAGTAACGTAAATTTTGCTTGTGTACGTATGGAATAAACACCTAGAGAAATATAATATGGAAATGAACTACAGTAAAACAAAAGTAATGATAATAGGAAAACGGAAAGAACACATAAATATAAAGATGAGACAACACCAAATTGAACAAGTGCAGCAATTCAAATGCCCAGGATGGAACTTACTGAAGATTGCAAAATGAAAGGAGAAATAAGCAACAGAATAAACAACGCAATAAAAAAGCACTACGCATTGAATCATATACTTGTTAACAAGAAAGAGATTAGTAGAAAGAGGAAAATGAAATGTTCAAAACTATACACAGACCGATATTGACATTTGGGAGCGAGACGTGGAAGCTAACAAAGATAGATAAAAGTAGACTGTAGACAATAGAAATGAAATATATGAGAAGAGTAAAACAAGTAACGAGAAGACAGAATAAGAAATAATGACATCAGAGAAAAAATGGAATTAGAAGAAATAGATAAGTTTATAGAAAAGAAGCAAATCAACTGGTGGGGCCATCTAATTTCGATGAAATTCGCGAATCAAATAAACAAATTTGGGAAGCAAGAATAGGAAACAATAGAGGAAGACATAGACCACGACAAGAGTGGGACAACAAAATAGAAGAAATAATAAAAAAACATAAGAAAGACACTGAAACAAGCAAGAGAACTGACAAAGAACAGAAGATTTCGCAATTACATAACAAATTCATGTTACATATAATGAAAATATTGTAATATATAAAATCTACACCGAAAGGTAAAAGGCATATTGATAATATACCGAGTATCTGGTATCTGGGTTAAGGGGCAAACATAGGAATTTAACATGTAAAATTAAATATGTGTATTTATTAGCTCCCCTATTAATTTTAGAGAAAAATTGCAAAGTAATACTTTTTAGAGTATTAAAAACTGTAAATGTATCATCCATTTAATTTACCTTTGTACCAGAATCCACCTCAAAAATATAAAAATAAATAAACAATATTCCATAAAAACCCTTGCCATGAGTTTGACAAATGTCATGATATAATGAAAATGTTTTTACTAGTCAGATATCATTTACTCTGAACAATAATCTGAGTTATTCCAATGAAGAGAAGATATTCATTATCAAAACATTTTACAGTGGCGTCAGTTTACGCAGAGTTCGTGACTTATTTTCGGTTAAATTTAAAACTGCGTAAACTAACACCACTGTAAAATGTTTTCATTGGTCTCGCTTAATTTATGTGAGTAAATTTTTATACTTGGAACTAATCATTGTTCGGTTTATTTTATGACAATTCATGCAGTGGACATGCAGTAGATGAAAGATGAAGTTCTAGAAGTTATAGGTTTTCGCAATTTTCGCCGGCTAGATATCAATAAAGCATGAACTCGATGCCAGTAATATGTTAAATACAGCTTCCATTGTCTGCACGCGAAAATTTTTCAGGGTGCCCTTTTTTTCGAAAGGGCCAGGAGAACCTTCTCGTGGCCACGCAACATCCGAAACTGGACTGGTATGGGCGTGGGAGAATTATTTCACATGGCCGGAGATAGGAAGAGATATGGTGAAGTGGTCGCCAACCTTCAGTAATGAAGATGCACAACAAGAAGAAGAAGAATTATTTTAGAGAAAATCTGTAATAAACTCTTTTGTGGAGCAAAAAATACTGCGTCAATTTATGCGATTGCTTTTTATTTTTCATTATCCATAAACTAAAAAATCGACGAAATAAAAGTAACATTTTAAAAGAAATGTGCGTGGGAAGTGGCATTTCGCGCACTCTACTCTCAACGCGAAACGTCAATTTCCCGGTCTACTAAACCGGGAAAGATAGCAAAAAGCACTGGGACACTCAGGCATTCTACACAATATATGTCTTAATAATAACATTTTATTCATAAAATACCATGTTCGCGATTTTCATTGATTAAATTATACAAATTGAAGAGTTAATGTTACTTAATAAATAGCTATATTTTGGAATGGCCCCTCAAGTTAGTGCTTGTAATAAAGTAAGAATAATAGAGAAATTAAAAATGGATGGTCTATCAGGCAAGTGGCATAATTTTTTGACATCTTTGGCTAAACCAAAATCACACTAGGCAAAAGACCTATTCCACTTTTTATGGCCGCGAGCGTACCTGATCATTAAAAATAATTGTTACATATTTGACAGTGACATCTACTGGTGAACGCGGAAATCTAATTATTTTACTTTATTTAATGTATTTCTGTTCGTTACAAAAAATATTGTACAAACCTATTGCGGGAATAATTTTCCCGCATTAACGCATATGAAGCGTTTTCTTCCTTCGGTCGCTCACTTCAAAATAGTGTTTATGCTTTGATACATGGCACAATGATGTGTTTTTTATTAGTACGGCTAAAACCCAATTTGTTGTTAAACTATTGACCTTATAACATATAATAATATATAATCAATAATAATATCTCAAGACCTTATATTTGATCGGTAAATTTTAGTACAAACTGAATTCAAGACAATTTTCTAAAAACGAGTGATAAGAACGACTGAGTCAATTGATTATTACACTATCTAAATATATTTTCGAAACGATCAAGTGTTTTCTGTAACTTTATTGTTCAAGCTTTTGAAGATATCAGTTAAATTACAATTTCTAAAACGTGAAATCTTGAAGTAACTTTTGAGTGACAAACAAAAGTATCATGCATAGTAATTCCGCTAACAGTGCCACATCCTGTGTGAAACGATCATGTGTTTTCTGTTACTTGAACTTTATTGTTCAAGCTTATGAAGATATCAGTTAAATTACAATTTCTAAAAGGTGAAATCTTGAAGTAACTTTTGAGTGACAAACAAAAGTATCATGCATAGTAATTCCGCTAACAGTGCCACATCCTGTGTGAAACGATCATGTGTTTTCTGTTACCTGAACTTTATTGTTCAAGCTTATGAAGATATCAGTTAAATTACAATTTCTAAAAGGTGAAATCTTGAAGTAACTTTTGAGTGACAAACAAAAGTATCATGCTGTAAGGCGATAGTGTCATTAAATGAAGTGCTTTGACTCAGAGCCGTCTTTAGGGGGGCACAGCGGGCCCAGGACCGGGGCCCCGCTTTACGTGGGGCCCCGCCGTTGGCTAACGAAATGACTCTAAATACTAAATACCCGCCTTGAAGAGCAGATGCTGAAAAAGCTAATAGTTATAAAAATAAAGTAAATTTGGGTTCGAGTCCCAGTACAGTACATTTCCAGTACATGTGTACTGAGAAACTAGTGCCATTCGCGATGGGAGCTTCATTAACGGCTCTCTAGAGATCGGGGGCGAATTTCTAGAGTAACAAGCCCTAAGGACCCCAGCTGGTCAGACACCAGCTGGCAGAAGGACCCCCGCTGGTCTATGGCCAGTTAGGAATAATATCCCTAACAAATAGAGTCACTATCTAACTAAAGTAAATTTCCCGTGGGTAAAGATGAAGAATTCGAATTTATTTATCAATTATGGTCAGCAATTGTACACGAGATAGATCATTCTCTAAAATGAAACAGATACAAAATTATTTACGTAATGCATCAACTCAGAATGGGTAAAATGTTGAATAGAAATAGTTGAAATAGTTGAATGAAAACATAGAATCATGTCTTGGACACGATTGGATTTGATGATATCACAGAGGAGTTTTCTAAACAAAATAATAGAAAACGTATTTTCTCTTAAATTATAATAATTTGAGGCGGAAAGACCCCAAGGGGTCGATAGCCCAATAAAGATTGTATATATATATATATATATATATATACAATCATATATATATATATATATATATATATATATATATATATACAATCATATATATATATATATATATATATATATATATATATATATATATATATATATATATATATATATATATATATGATAATTTGAAATAAAATATGTACCTACCAATGTATTTTTAGTTTTTAATTTTATTTTCCAACTTTCTGTAACAGATAGTAAATATTTATTCACCAAGGGAGTAGTTAAACCATCGTCTATTTGAGAAGAATTATTTTTCTTCGATGATATGATTCATTCAATTTTGCGAAAAAGCTTCATTTTACAAATTATTATTAATTTATGCAAAATACGATAACAAAATCAAGTCGTGCAATGTGTGAGTTATTTTTTTTTTTAAATAACGAGTGTGTTATATCTTTTTAACTTAGTCTAATGTCTACAAATGCGTGATTTTTTTAACTCACTTGCGATTAACTCACAAACGTATAAACATTTGTTTATCTCGGTTGTTTTGAGGTTAATAATGACGTGTTTAAAACGTGATAATTGAATGAAATACCTTTAAATTTTGAGTTGTATGTACGTTTTTGTACTTGATTGAATACGGAATCAAATATTTTCGATATTTTCAAATTCCTGTCTTATTTTTTTAATAAAAATTCCGGGGGGGGGGCAAAGTTATTTGTGCCCAGGGCCCCATATAAACTTAAGACGGCTCTGCTTTGACTGGCAGATGATATAGTGAGTGGAATATTTATTGTAATTACGCAAAGAGCTACTTATTAGTAAATATATAACTGAGTTCAAGAATGAAATCAATAATACTTAGGAGGGGAAAATTTATGGTTTGGAATGGAATATCTATAAAATAAGTAGCTTCATCAACATGAACACTGGTCAAGATTTTCGTATTGTTCTGAATACTATTCTCAAACCCTTAAGAATATGTGGCATGTGTGCCTACAAAGTGGAAAAGGTAAACGGAAAAATTATCTTTGTTAAAACGAAGCTACGTGTATTAGGAAATGTGCTAGCATGTTTCTTAATGTATTCTTCTATGGCAGCATATCTTTACAAAAAGTTGAATAAATCGATCAATTTGGCCAACGTACTTATAATTATTCAAGAACTTGAACTAGTGTTTTTTGTAGTAGTGACCAATTATAATTTTAATAATCGTTATTACATTTTAGGCGAAGTTGTACGTACATTTGCTGTGCTCGATCATATAATAGAGCGGGTCTTATTAAGACCAATTAACAATAAAAAAATATTGCATTCTGTTGCAATTTTTCATTTAACGTTAATTATGTGTGTTCTTCCTATATTAGTATACGATATTATATTAGCAATACAAGGACAGGAAGTCCTAAATTATTATAAATTATTATTTATCTATATGTCTGATTTGATGCAGTTTAATGTACATGCACTGTTCTATTGCTATGGTTTTATATTTGCTGAAAGGTATAAGTGCCTAAACGAAATATTATCCTCGTTTACAAATAAAACTTGTAGACTATCAGCTCACAAGCTAAAACTAATTCGGAAGTTGTGCAAAAGTATTTTCGAACTTAACCAGACACTGAATGCTTTCATACAAATGCCGATGCTAATTATAATTATAAAATTTATTCATAACGTTTCCGTCAGTCTGTACTATTCAGTAACATCTTCAGGGAATGGCTATTATGTAATTTTATTGGAAATTTTGTTGCCTTATCTCAAAATATGCAGTGTTTGTTATACTGCAGAATGCGTTCTTAATCAGGTGAGGTTATTAATAGTTATATTCTGATAGCAACATATCATTTATGAATATCTTGTAATGTTATAATTCTTACGCATAGCGATGGTGGCGAGGTTGCCTATAGAAGCACCCTAACGCGCTAATTAATTCAATTTCTCTTCTTCCCTGATATCGGTTTTCGCGTGGACGAACGTAAAATCGAAATAATCGTTGAAAGATCGCACGCGCGGTTGGTTAAGTATTTATCTGCGATGAACAGTTATTCAACTGAAGAAAGCGGTCAGTTATTCAAATTAATAATGCTGCAAACCTCAGCTAAACATTGTTCACTTTGTAAACTGTAATATTTACCTCATAGAGAATAAATTTTACTCGTATGTTGTATTTTAAAAAAATACGCTTTGAATCAAAGCGTCAAAGCCTTTGATACATTAGTTTCATTGTGCCAGAAGTGTATAACTAAAAATCTCTGTATGTACGCTTCAGTTCAGTGTAAAAATTTTACTTGTCCCGTGTCAAATTTTTGCTCTCCCTTGCCATGTTTATTATTTTAACTCATTTAATTTTCAATTATTATTATGTGGTATGTTTGATTCAACTTCGCCGTCGATCGATTTAAATATAAAAGTGCAATTATAATTGAAATTATGATATTGTATTTATAAAAATTTTTACACTGAGAGATGATATATGTTATACTGTCATGTTATTATCTTAATTTAAGTATTTACTCGTGTTTAACAAATAAAATATTGTATTGTATTGTGTAATATATTCAGTCTCGTAATCCATAGAGACAGAGATAAACACACCGTTGTGTATACCATACAAATGCCCATAAATTTAATTTACTACAAATTATAATCGTTATTATTATTTTTGTTAAGCAATGTCGCTAGTGATTGACAAACAGAAGTTGCAGAGATATACATGTCATTCTGATCATCTGACAAATTTACCAAATGTCTTTAAGTTAATGTCAAAAATGACAAATATGTGTCTGATAGTAAATGAAAATCGACACTTCCATTTTTTTTTCCTTAAAATTAAATGCCCTGCAAGATGTTTCATTTTGTACCACAGATTATGGAGTATCATGTATGTAAAATGTTTATTAAAAATGGTTCGTGCAATCATTAATGTTTAGAAATAAATTACATTGAGTTATAATATGGATGTTTTCTTATTTCAGGCTGCAAGAGCTCCTCTCTTGTACGAAGCAGTATTGAAAGAATACGACTATACTTTATCCCAAGTATGAACAGTGGTACCACCTTTGGTAGCCTTAATTTATTTTGTATGTTTCAGAGAGGAATGTTCTACCTTCAGGTGAAGTTTGAAAGAAACATTTTTAGAGTGTGTGGACTCTTCACCGTAAACTTGAATTTTCTGCTAGGCGTATGTTCCTATTGATCAAATATTACCAAATGAAATAATATGCTTTTTTCTATGTTTTAGATGTTCGGCAGTGTCGTAACAAATGTTATTATGTTATTACAGTCAAATTCAATGTCCGAATAAATATGGTTGTATAGATTATTCATTGATTTTAATACTAATAATTTGTAATCATACAATGCAGAAATAAATAAATCATTGCAGACTATCAATCGATTATTATCAATAGGTCATTAGACGTAGATATGACTAGTTTATATACACCATTTAATATCACAGTAACTGCTTAGATGAGAAGATCGATTTTTTATATTTATCAGTGAGTTTTATCATGTCAATCTCAGCAATCCAATTAATCAAATTCTCCGAAAGTGGTCTACAGGTTGAAAGATGGTTTTATGCTACTAATGCAGATAGCCGTAAAAATAGTCGTTCTTGGTCCAATGACATCTGACGATCAATCACGCGAAGTTAAAAAATGTCCTCTTTACATGGAAAAGGAAAGAGTGCAAACTTATATCCTGGAAACCGAATAAATATCAATTCAGACCAGATGCTATTAAAGCATATTATAGAAAATAGCAAAAATAGAAATACTAGGAAATACCCAAACAAAAAAGAAAGGTTACGGAATAAAAAATATACATGGAGGATACTGGTGGATATGGACATGGCAGATGAAAAGGAAAGAGCAAAAGGAGGAGTAGGAATTATATTAACATCGGAAAGGATAAAAGATGTAATACAAGAAAAACATATAAACGAAATAATAACGACCATAGAAATCAAACTAGTCAAGGATGAAACATGGACACTGATAGTAGCACGGACCGAACGAAGACGCAAAGAAAGACGAGAACTACACATTATTTGAAAACATACAAAGGGAAGTAGATGAAGGAAAAGAACACATAATGATAATGGGAGATCTAAACGGAAAAGTAGGATGCCAAACATAGCGGAATAGAAGAGATTATGGGAAAAGAAGGAGAATAAGTTAAAAACAACAATAGAGAAAAAAATAATACAATTATGCGTTGAAAACAACCTTATTATAACAAATTAATAAACACAAAATTCAAACACAAAAACGTACACAAGTAAACAAGGGAACAGCCAAGCAGAAACGAAAGATCGATAATAGACTACCACCTAATTAATAGAAACAGCTGGAACAAAATAATGAATGTAAGTTACAAGGCAAGCTGAAATAGGAAAAGCTGAAATCCACCACCTACTAAAAATGGACATTAGTTAGAAGAAAATACAAAAAACAGACAAGAGGGGGACAAAAGTTAAAGAAAAGATAAAAATCTACAGATTAAGAGAAACACAAATACAAGAGAAATACAAAGAGATACTACATAATAAATCCAGAGACAGCGAAATGGAGCTAAACATAGAAGGACAATGGGAAACATTCAAAAGAAATATACTAAAAGGGGCAAAGGAGACCTGCGGGACAACAAAAACAGCCAAAACGGAGATAAAAGACAAAGAAATGAAATGGAAAAGACACCTACAAAAAAAAATTAGAAGATTATGAAAAATACAAAGAAAAGATGAACAAAACGAATTCAATAATAAAAGAAGCAAAACAAAAGTCTTGGACGAAATTTGGTGAAAGAATGAAGAAGAATTTTGGGCAGAACCAAAAACTATTCTACGGAACACTAGAACAACTAAAACAAAAAAAGAGCACAACATGATGAGCATAAAAGATAAAAATGGAACAATTATCACGAATGAAGACAAGATAATGGAAAGATACAATACAATACAATTTGAACAATATTTCAAAGAATTAACCGAACAGGATGAAGAAGATAACGTAACACCTAATGGGAGGAAAAGTCGCAAGAAAGGCAAGAGAGAAAAATTGAACAAATTAAAAAAGAAGAAGTACAATATGCAATAAAAATAAACTAAAAAACGGGAAAGCACCAGGAACAGACTATATAACCCCGGTGATGATGAAACACATGGGAGAACAGGGAATAACACAAATAACGAAACTAATAAATGACATAATAAGCAGCGGGGAAACACCAAGAGAATGGAACAAAGGAATAATTCTACCAATACATACGAAAGGGGATAAAAGAATATGCGAAAATTACAGAGGAATCACAATAACAAGTATACTAAGTAAGATACTAAGTTTTTTCTAGTACCAGGGTACTAGAAAAAACGATGCGAAACAAACTAGAAACAACAATGCCAGTGCAGATTCAGAAGAGGGAGAAGAACGCAAGACCAAATCTTCATCAACTAAGCGCAAAAATAATTAAGAAGAACATATAAATGCACATATGCTTCGTAGATCTCGAAAATTCATTCGACAAGATAAGGAGAGAGGACATATGGAACGAACTGGCAGAAAGAGGAATGGAGGAGGAAATAATAAAAGTAATAAAATACATGTACAGAGAAAACAGAAATATTGTGAGAATAAACAATGAGGTATCAAAAGAATTCGATAGGAAGAAATGATTAAAATAAGGATGCGTGCTAAGCGCTTTGCTTTTCACAATTGTATTGGATAAGCGATGAAGAAAGCAAAACAAAAGAAGAAATACTAAAAATTGGATACTGGAAAATGGAGATAACAAAAATAGCAGAACATAGCCATGTCCGCGATGACATGGCAATAATTGCAGAAACAGAGGAAGAACTGCAACACAACATGGAAATAATTGAGAAAGAGATTAAGTAAATACACGTTAAAATAAATTACGAAAAGATAAAAACCATGATAATTGCCAAAGAGAAAAAGAAACACAAATAAAAATACAAGAAAAAAATCGAACAATTAGAACACTACAGATAATTAGGAATAATCATACAGAGCAATGGTAAATTAGATAAGGAAATAGAAGATGAAATAGGAAAAACAGCAAACCTATATAACATTTAAAAAACACCTTTTTTAGCAAAAGGAGATATCAAGAGACACAAAAACAGAAATAGTCAAAAAAGTAATTAGACCAACGCTAACTTACAGCAGCGAAACATGGACGATGACAGGAAAACAAATAAAAAGAATAAATGCCATGGAGATGAGATTCCTAAGAAAAATGCAAAACAAAACAAGAAGAGACAGGATAAGGAACGAGACGCACAGGAAAAATTTTAAAATAAAACCAATACAGGAAAAAGTAATAGAAGGCCAAATGAGGTGGTATGATACATGAGACGAATGAGAGAAGAAAGAAACACTAAGAAAATATACGAGACAAGAGCTACAGGAAAACAACAAAGAGGAAGACCGAGAATAGAGTAGAACAGCGCAATATAAGATGAGGCAACAAGAGAAGGGAACACATGGGAAGAAATAAAGGAATTAATAAAAGATAGGGGGAAGTGGAGAGAATATTATAAAAATTAATAGTGTATGTCTTACACCGAAAGGCAGATAGGCAAACGAATAAATAAATAATTAGAAAATTGCCCAAATAATAACTAAAATTCTAATCGATTCGATAAATTAAATAATAGATATAGGTACAGCGTTTTCAGCGCTCTGGGAACGGTCAACCAGGGTGTTGACATGGTACGGTATAAAATATTAAAAATGTTTTATACAAAAATAAAATATTGGTTATGTAAATGTAAGTTATGTAAGTAAAATAATGAGTTGCACTTCATAAAAATATTGAAATTTAAACAGTGTGGTTCACATGAAAGTTACTAATATGACATGATATGACTAAACTTATGTTTTTTTTTAATGGAACACCCTTTATATCTATGTATTTTAGAATACTGTGTTACTACACAATTAAAATAAAATAAGATTATTGGGGTTGGAACGTAACCGTGTCCATGTTCTTCAGATGTTTATACAAACATGTATGACATTTAATTAATTATGCCTCCTCTTATTGATGGAGTTAACAAGCTATAATTTGGTACGTAATTTTATTGATACTTTGCCTTCATTGATCAATTTTCATCTGATACATATGTTAACTCACGATATCATGCAGCGCCATCGATATTCGCAAACTGCACCGTTTGTTTAGTTTTTTAAATGGAATACCCTTTACATTATTTCATAGTATAACAGTCCATTTAACAAGCTTTCATTTGATATAGGGTTTCCTATACTCATACCTAAGAGTTACTCTAATATTTCTGAATTTATTCTGCTGTGACATACCATTTTCAATTTTTGTTCATCTTGTGGTTTCGTTTTGGGTTGCGGGCTTTATTCATAACTAGCTAGTACCCGGCATGCTTTGCAATACCACTCAAAAAAAGAAAACGTTTGTCTTTAATTCGGTTCATTGAAGTGCTTTTTGATACACAATATTTTTTGTGTTTGCATCTGGTGCGTACTCGAATAAATCAAAAGGTTTTCCGACTCGTGAGCAGGCTACATACAACTACTCATGTGAGAAGCATGGACTTTACAAATTTTGTCCACACACTTGTAATGATTGTCCCTGTGCTTTATTGATTGTCATTGCAAATGTGGGTCGCACCGGAAACTGCAAAAGTTTTTGAATTCGTATGGTATATCCGTCGGAATCATTGGGGTTGCGTGGCAACGTACATTTTCTCCTGAAAATATTCCACTTAAAATTATAGCTTCGATGATATTGTTCATCATCTTTTTCCCTCAAATCCTGGTACCGTTACAAATACGTGGTGGATTAATGTTTCGGAGAAGAATTATAGGCGCCGCCAATTTTTAATGTTGAGACATGCACCGGCAAGCCTTGCAAATCAGGTGAATTCATAAATTCAGTTGGATAATAGACAACTTTGTTTTGATTCATTTCATAATCGATGGACTTATACGTTGTCGCTTCGCCTGGTATTTCCTTTTGAATGCTGTAATTGATACCATTAACATAATTGTTTATAGTATAGTATTATATAGTATAGTATAGTGTAGTATAGTATAGTATTGTAATTTTGTGCAATATTTGGGAAAACTTAGTAATTCAATTCGTCTGTGGTTGCTGTGATTTTACAGAAGTTTGTTGGCAATATAGTACATTGTGTGGATTCATCGATTGCCATTTTCCTATTCCCATATCCAATAATTGTTTTAAGAAACATTCAGCGGATGCATCGTGTTGTAGTTGTACATGCATATTGGTCTTCAGAGTTCAGAGCCATAAAATTGATGATTTGTGACATGCCCTAAGTTCATCAGCGGGTGTACGTGGTATAACCTGTAGAGTTTGTCCAAAATCGCCAGACAATAAAATGAGTGCGCCATTGAAGAGCTGATCATTTCCTCTCAAATCTTTTAGTCTACGATGAAGCGCTTCCAATGCTTTTTTATGCGCCATAGTACATTCGTCCCATATAATGAGTTGACATGATTGGAGAACTTTACCCATTCCAGAATTGTTGTTGATATTGCATGTTGGTGTCTCAATGATTTGCATATTCAACGGCAATTTCAGTGCCGAATGCGCTGTTCGGTCACGATATAAAAAAGTTTCCGCGATTCCAGACGATTCGATTGCCACAGCAATTTTTTTTCGTAATCGTATAGTTGCTAAATTAAATGAAGTAAGAAAAATTTTGCCTGTGCCTCCGGGCGCATCTAGAAAATACAATCCGCCGCTTTGATTTGCAATTGCATGCATAATTCTGTCATACGTTATGCGTTGTTCTGAAATCAATTTCGTAAAATTCGTTTGTACAAATGTAATTGATGGAGTGCGTATTTGTGGAGGTCGAGGTTAGGCGAGATAAACAAACACAAATGCGTTATTGCCACTTGGAAAACAAAGTCTATATTAACATGTTCACAATTGTCAGTTACAATATATTAGTTGGGATTAGAACCTAATCAGAACAGAAACCGGCGCACAGTGTAGTACTTTGCATATCTAGCGGGACAAAATTAAATATGACACTAAAATAGCAATCTATTATATGAATTTATTTACAACTGTGAAATAACTAACCTATATATATATAAGAAAGGACAGAATCGTGTGTCCTCTCGTCGAGAGAAGACGAAAAAGTAGCTATTATTGTACGATTACGATAGACACCGCACCTAAAGCGTGTAGATTTAAATACGAGAGAAAAGAGAAGAAACCAGACTGATCAACAATGAGATCAATCTCCAAAGTGGATAGAAAGGACTTTCGAGTATCCTAGATAGAGAGTAGCCGGAAAACTGCTTCAGTGCAACCTAATTGGAGGTGCGAAACAACGCGTCAAGTAAAAAGGTGGGGTACGCAGTGGTCGTGGTAAGTCCGGAAGCTACTAAGGCCGATAAGGCGATAACGGAAATGAAGAAGGGATACCCAGGCATCGAGACATTAATAGACGAAGGACTCGAGGAAGGGTGTATAGAACTATAGATTACATCAAAACAAATACGG
The DNA here is from genome assembly GCA_951805005.1 of Othius punctulatus. NCBI lineage: Eukaryota > Metazoa > Arthropoda > Insecta > Coleoptera > Staphylinidae > Othius > Othius punctulatus. The sequence goes on from OX638142.1 coordinate 30,797,903, forward strand.
AAATAATATCAAGCAGTGGTAAAGCAATAGAAAACTCAAATATACTCTACGTTATCCCCCTATAGATAGAAAACAAAGATTCAGTCGACGTCGAAGTACTGTACTGTTTACGCTACTAAAAAGTCTAGAAGAGCAGGTGTACACACCAAAATCTATAGCTATAACATTTTTAACGGGGGAGGAACTCAATACAGAGTATCTCAGGAAATGTTTAAAGTATACCTTCCATAAAAAAGGGGTAGAAATTAGCATTCTACTAAACAAAGAGCACAAGAGAAGAAAGCCGAGGACCACGACGAATACTACCTATAGAAATAAACAAACGGAAAAGGTTATAATTAACTTAGAACTGGGAAGATCGTACGCAGAGACTCTAAGAGATGTAAAAAGTAATGCGGATTTGAAAGATATAAACGTCCAGGTCAAATAGATCAAGAAGACGGCAAAATGGGATTTAATGGTGGAAGTAGGAGGAGATAAGGAAAAAGCAAAAATCTTAAGGGAGGTTATTTAAAGCAAGACACAACACGCGGATGTAGTGATTACAAACAAGAGCACTACACTCGATATTCTCGATGTAGATGGGGATATGACGGAGGACGAAATAAATCAAGCAGTCAGGAAAAATGCGAGAAATGTCCCGGAAGAAGAAGTAGGTATAGCGGCATTAAGGAAAAAGCAAAACGGCAGTCCAGTAGCCACGGTAATACTACCTAAAGGGCATGCGTCGGACCTCATCGAAAGGGGCAGGATCAACATACGATAGGGATCCTGCAGAACAAAGAGGAAGATCGATATAATGAGATGCTATAGATGCCTAGAGTTCGGGCATCGGAAGGAAACGTGTCACGAGGTGGACAAATCGCAGGAGTTCATAAACTGCGGAGAAGAGGGTCATAGCAGGAAGGACTGTAAAAACACGTCGAAGTGTAGTATCTGTAAAGCTAGCGGGCACAGAGCGGATCAATTCAGCTGCCCAAATTTCATAAGACTAGTCCGGGAGAAAGAAAAGGCAATATACAAGGCGCCTAAGAGCAGACACAATAGTATTAGCAAATGAGTACACAAAGCATATAAATTCTGCAGACGCATCAGATAGATAGATAGCCACGACATAGCGTATACCGTAGCAATGGATTAACATATTGATGTTATGGCAGTAAGCGAACCAATCAAGAAAAAAATGGCCGGGAGCGAATGGGTCCGGGACAAAAGAGGAAACGTAGCAGTTCTCTTTCTAAATAAGAGGTTGGAGGTAAATAAGATAGGAGAGGAAGAGGGATATCTTTCCATACACTTCAGAGATTTTAAACTGTTTGCTTATTATAGTTCGGCAAATATAAACATTGGAGAGCTCAAGGGAGATGTAGACTCAATAATGGAAGACTGCAGAGCAACAGGAGGCGAGTGCATAGACCTAAATGTAAAGTCGCCACAATGGGGATCGACAAAAACGGATAATAGAGGGGAATACTGGGCCGAGTGGATGTCAACTATGGACCTGGTAGTAAGCAACACCGGATTGATCCCGACATTCTCTAGAGGGAGGTTGTGACGTGCCTGAAGGGCTATTAGCGCGCTAGGCCGCGGAGCGAGTGGAGGTTCCCTTCGAAGCAGCGACAAGGGCCAGGCTCTCGATGTCGGAGAGTGGGAGGGTTAAAAAAAGGCTCCACGTAATTTTAACCTCGCTACTACTTCGTGACAATGGTCTCCACCCAATCTGCGTGAGTTGACGGGAGACAGTCAGTGAAGCTCAGAAATTACGAACTGTCGCAACGGCTGACCATCTGACGCCCACACCACCAGATTTATATCTTACAATGAGAAAAAGGAAGTTAAATTGAAAGGAATGCCCGATTGAGAAAACTTGGGGAACAAAAAAATAACAGATGTGAGTTTTGTGGTTGTAAATAATCTGCGTTTATTCAAACATAAAAAGACGGGACACCGTGTCCGCGCTCCCTGAAAGAAAATTCCTCCGCTCGTAGATTTATCGCGCCGCGTTCACCGAATTCGGCCGAATTCCGCTTAACGCTTATCGCGCGATTCGAACTGCTTCCGGAGCTACCTCTTTTTACAAAAATGCAAGACACGTACGGCACGAAACACGCAACGCAAGTTTACACAAAAGAAAACGATATAACAAAAAAAAATTAAAGACGAAAAAGGAAAAAAGTATGGATCTGGCCTGCTCTTCCACGCAGCGCCTTCGCTGCCGGTTCGTGACTCGGCTCTCAGGAACTCGTGCTGCTGGCAATCGCCGGGATGCCGCCGCTAGCCTGCGGTCTTCAAAAAAAAAAACTCTGGCAGGGTGGTCGTTGCCCCTAGCCGAGAAACTGACTGACTGGGTTGTTTCAGCCCGTACCAAAAAAAACGCATGTAAAGCACATGGCCTTATTAATAATGGCCGGACACGTGTCTTTACAAAAATGATGTAGATTCTAATTACTTACTCTGGTGTTTAAGCGTGTATAGCCGATTAGTGTTGCTCCCTCTCGCCTTGTGCCGGTGTCGCTTAATCCCCCATAGGGCGGTTATTAGAGAACACACTTGAAATCCCCAAAGAAAACGTATATCTCCCGACACTTTTAAACTAACCGAGAGTCTGCTGCGTTCTGACTTCATCCCAGCACCTCGTGGCCGGATTATAATTGTACGCAGCCCGAAAACGCGTGTACGATTAAAAAAACGTGTGCGTAGCGGTTGCCTACGTTGACGGTATGTGAGCGCAATTAAAAATTAAAGGCAGATTTCGTCGTAGTCAAAACCGACCTGTCACAAGGTACGAGTCCTATATAGACGTCACATGCTCTACGCACACCATAGCAGCACAGATAGAAAACTGGCAAGTACTGGAGGAAGAGACTCTCAGTGACCAGCGGTTTATATATTTTGAAGTGAAGGGTCCGAGGGCGCGCAAACATGCAAACATAGAAAACACTATGATACGAAATGACTGGCGAGTGCTCGAGACAGCGCTGGTGTGGATGGTACAGAACCAAGATATAAAGATGGATGTTAACACCACGGAACAGTTAACGCGCACGTTACAAAATACATACCGGGCAAGCCAAACCAAGGGGGTGGGGGGAACAAATGGAAAGAGGTAGGTGCCATACTGGTAGAACGCCCAGATAGAAGAAATAAGGAGGCACTGCAAGGGAAAGGCCGAAACTTACAAGACTCAACAAAACAGATGGTAGGCTAGACTGTGAATACATAAAGGAAGAATATGAAAGGAACAGGCGTGAATTGCGTAAGCTCATAAAAACATCTAAAGGGGATCACTGGCAAAGACTGTGCGACGAACTTGATGCGGACATCTGGCGAGCAAGAAGGATATAAGCTGGTAACAGGGAAGCTGACAAACAGGATGCCGGTCCAATTGACGATGCAACAAAAGAGAGAGGCCGCGGAAATTTTATTGCTCTACAGCGAGGACATATTGCCAATAAGAAGAGCATCGGATATGGCGGCGGAACTATTCACCAGAAATGAGCAAGACGAGGCAGTTAAAAAGATGAAGAGCGTAAAAGCACCAGGGTTGGACGAAATCAATCCGGAAGCAATCATATGCGCCGCAAGAGTAGCACCGGACTGGATGCTATCAGGATTAAATAGCCTGCTGAGGAATCAGGCTTTTCCGAGCAGCTAGAAAGTGGCATAACTGATACTGTTACGGAAGGCTAAAACGGGTACGGGGCATCCGCCATCGTTTAGACCGGTATGTCTGCTGAACACCCTCAGCAAGCTGTACGAAATGCTAATCAAAACCCGTCTGGAAGAGGAGATAGGACAAGGCAAGGAAATATCCGCAAGCCAATATGGATTCCGAAAGAAAAGGTCAACTATCCAAGCTATCGAGCCATACTGAAGGCGAAGGAGGTGGCAGGAGAGAAGTGGGCCGCTCTTGTAACTCTAGACGTTAGAAACGCTTTTAACACTGCTGCATGGGGTCTGATAATTAAAGAACTACAGGCCAGAGACATCTCGACGTATCTGGTAAATATAATAAGATCCTATTTCCAACAAAGGAAAATTAAAATTGGCAAGGACCAGGAACTTGCGGTGACGGCCGATGTCCCCCAGGGATCAGTTCTGGGGCCCATGTTATGGAATGTGTTATACGATGGGGTGTTCAGGCTAGAACTGACGGAAGGTGCCCACAAACCACAATGGGCTTCGCCGATGACTTGGCGCTGGTGGTCAGGGCGGACTACTAGGAGGATCTAATGCACAGAACAAACGAATCATTGATGCGTATAGACTGGTGGATGAGGTACCATAAACTGGAACTAGCACCCCAGAAAACGGAGTCAGTTATACTGAAGAGACCAAGGAAACGCGGACACATAAACTTTAATCTCAGGGACGGAATAATTGCTCCCGCCAAGGCAATTAGATATCTGGGAGTGATGCTAGATGGTAACGGCTTTTGGGGAGCACGTTAGGATGATGACCAGGAAGGCGGAAGAAAAGGTATCGGCGCTGGCGAGACTGATGCGAAATATAGGAGGACCACGCACCTCCGTACGAAGAGGCACGTACTAACCGGCACGGTATACTCCATAGTCCTTTATGCAGCTTCGGTATAGGAAGTGGCACTAAGGAGGCAGTGTCGCCAAATACACGTAGAAAGGGTCCAGAGGAAAATCCTTATTAGGGTGAGCTGCTCCTGCTTATAAAGGAAAGGGCATCTATAAGGACGAGGTGCGAGATCCAGCCAGAAGGAAGGAAGTCCGAGAGAGTGTGATTGAAACGTGGCAGACGCGCTGGCAGGAGACCGAAAATGTTGGACAATGGACGAAGAAATTGATCCCAGACGTCAAAATTTGGTTGATTAAAATTAATAATCGATTAAAACCGGCAAGTCGATTACTTCATGACTCACCTACTGACCGGACAGGGAAGATTTCGAAGTTACGCCAAAAAAATGGAGAAAACAGCACAGGACCGCTGCACATATTGCCCGGAGGTAGACACGGTAGAGCACACTTTTTTCAAGTGCCCTCGATGGGAAACAGAAAGGGAGGCCTGCAACAGAGGATTGGGTTGGATGGTTTCGCCAGAAAATCTCTTGTCCTCTCTTAGAGAAAGCTCTAAAAACTGGGAAGTGGTAAAAACGCTCGCAAAGGCCATCATGCAAGTAAGAAAACAAGAGGAGAGTGTTAACGGGTTGTGACAGGAGAGACGGTGCCATTTTCGACGAATGCCAACAAGCAGTACCGAAACGGCATGCCAGAAAACAGTTGGTGAAAGCCCAATTCGCGACAAGAAGTGTGGCGTCTTTAAATAGATTTAAAACTTCCGTATTTAGGCAACCTAATTTTTATTTTGTATAGAATCTTCTATACAGAAAGCGCATAAAGTATTAAGACTTGGCTTTATTTTTTCCCCTTTATAAATTTTGGAAAAACGCTTCAACAGGTTAAAATGATTTTTTTTCAATCAAATATTTTGAGATCATTTTCAATTTTCCGTCTCTCCGTTTTGAAGTTATGACGTCAGAGCCTTTTTTTTTAAATGACAACCTATATTTTTTATAATTGATTTTGGTACTACTTCATATTTTATGTATTCAACAACATGAGATTTCCAATATGTAACATTTGAAAAAAAAAATGAGAAAAAGTGCGTTAAAGTAAAACTTCAAAAGTAACTTCAAAACGGAGAGAGATGGAGAAATGAAAATTAAAACATTTATTTTAAATTAAGTATTTGTTATTTTCTAGTAAATCTGGTGGTGTCTCTCGATGATAAGCTCCTCCAACGCTCGCTCTCCTACGATGGACAGTGGGCAGCTCTTACTTCCGCGTAGGACGCGGGTGTAACAGAGCACAGACACCTTATATGAGACGCGTCAATCCCGTGTACTAAAGTGGAAACACGAAAACAGCGCCCCTTTCCGCTGCAGGGGGTACTATCCGTGCTGTACGGGTGTGTGGGTGTATCCGTGTTTCGATTTGCGCGCTTTTTAAAATATATATATTTACTACATTAAATTGGATATTATAAAAGTTCTATATTATTTACATTTCCAAATGTTACATACGATTCTATGAATCAGATATAACATCCGAATACTGTAAATAATATAGAAAATACACAATATCAATTCATTCATTCATCCTGTGGCAATACAAACCTCTGTGGGTCTTGGCTTCCTTCATCAGCCTCTTCCAGAACACTCTGTCCTTAACAACCTCCTTCCAACTTCTGATCTTCCGGCCGCATATCCGGCCTCGTGGCGCGAAATTTGGACTTACGATTTAATATGGTGTTAATACAGGTTACGAATCGAGAGTGTGTGGAGGCAAAGCCAACCTGTTAGTAATATAACTTTATTATAAATGAACAATATAATAATAACATACCGAGTGTCTGGGGTAAGGGGCGAATATTGGAATTTAACATGTAAAATTATATATGGATAATTATTAGGTCCCCTATTAATTTTAGAGAAAAATGGCAACGGAATATTTAAAACTTTGAGTATTAAATGCATCATCCATTACATTTACGTTTGTACCTGAATCAACTTCAGAAATAATAAAAATAAGTTCAACAATGTACCATAAAACCCTTGCCATTAGTTTGATAAATGTCATGTTACAGTGAAAATAATTTTGGTAGTCAGTATCAATCAAGTCTTGATGACATATAATTTCACCGAACGCGAGTGAATTTGTTATTTGAATTTATTATTTGTCATCATTTAAAAAATATTCCTTTACGATTTTTCTTTAAAATTAATAGGGGAGCTAATAATTATACATATTTAATTTTACATGTTAAATTTCTATGTACGCTTCTTATCCCCGACACTGACGTTTGAGAAGTTCTAAAAATTCAAAATGGCCGATCAAATATGGCGCACAAAAATCTAAATTTCATGTCCAATTTGAATTCTGTGTTGACAATAATTTCGAAAATAAAAATGTTTACCTATCTATTAACAATATTCAACAAAATGTATAGATTTTATTCAAAGCAATAGATAAAAAATGAATTTTTACCAATGTTATCTGAAAATTTTCATTTTTACTTATTTTTTTTAATTTGGTGTTACTTCACTGTCATATGAAAATTAAGATATTTATTGTCGTTCAATAAATTTTAGCGTTACTTTTATCAGTAATTGTCCAAGCATTTATCGATTATACAAAAAAATGCACGTTTTATCAAGAAAAATGCATTTTTATATAGGCTGTAACTTTCACCGGGGCAGCTCGGGGCAGCTGTCTGCTTTGGAGAAAAGTCTGTGTACTTTATATTTTTTAGATCCCTAGGAATTTCTGGTGGCACGAGGGGGGCAATATTTTTTGTTCGCTGCTAAACTTTATGCTAGAAATAAGGTAATATTACATAAATTCCTAAGGTTCCTTAGATTAAATCCCAATTTTTTGGAAATTCCGACCCCTGTGCGACGTCGCTAATAAGTTGATTAATTTTTTTTTAGAATTACACATAGGAAATTCCTTGCGGGTAGATGCAGGCAACCAGTTACACATTGTCAATGATATGTGTAGTAACGAAAAAAAGTCCGGTATATAAATATATATATATATATGTACAAAAAAAAAAAGATAAATTTAAATGGGCACTTAACTAATGACATTTTTGAATAACTAATTGTCAAAACTTTCAGCTGCAAGATATATCAGTCATAGAGGTACTTTTCAGGTACAATTTGAGATAATTTTTTTGTTTTTATCTTTTGTGCAAGAGAAATTGAAACAATTTTTATTAACGTCTTTATGAGGTCAAAATCTTGGAATTTAATTTTTATCTCAGATAGTAAAAAAGGGTAGGTGTATGCGCATCTCCACAAAAGGTGTTTTAAATTAAACGGATTAAAAAACCAAAAGTTCATGGCTAATTCCGATAGAACAGGATGTGATAGAAGGTTGAAAGTATTTCACCTGAGGAGAACGGCGAATCAGCCATATTTGGATGTTTTTTCAATTTTTTATCTTATAGGGAACCAAATTAACTTTTAATGGTTCATGGGCTTGGGACACCCTGTGTAAGTTAAAGGTAGTAGGCAATTAACATAAATATATTGTTGGACTGATTAATAAAATTGTGACAATTATACAAATGCCCACTTTCATGAATTTATTAGTCAAAGTGCACCACATGCACTTCCTTTTATTGGAAAAGAACATCTTATAGAAGCATTTTTCTTAAGAAACACTGTTGCTAATAGGTGAGTAGCCTAATAAAGAGTGACATTTGTATCTGTAAATAGAGAAATACCACATACTCGTACATTATAAATATATCTCATTTTACATAAGTAATTTTAATTATTGAATATTGCGTAAATTGGTCTTTTTATAAAATAAACATGTTAAACCAAACACAATAGATAATTAATATCTGTTTTATAAACGGTTATACTATAAATTGAAAATATTAAATATCCACATAATTGGATACAAGCATGAAATCAATACTAAGAAAGGCACAAATTAACACTTTTAAAGATAATAACACAAACAGCTTCGTTAACATGAACACTGGCCAGCATTTTCATATTGCTCTCGATAATATTTTAAAACCGTTCAGAATATCTGGCATGTGTGCCTACAGAGTACAAAATGTAAACGGAAAAATTATATTTGTTAAAACGAAGCTAAGTGTATTAGGCAATGCACTGGCATGTTTCTTAATGTATTCATCTATGGTAGCTCATCTGCACAAAGACTTAAATGAATTCGCCAATCTGGTGAAAGTACTTATAATTGTACAACTACTCGAACTTGTGCTTTTGATAGTGGTGACCTATTATACTTTTAATAATCGATATTACATTTTAATCGAAGTTGTGCGTACAATACATGAAATCGATCATATAATAGAACGGAGATTGTTACGACTAATTAACAATAGAAAACTAATGCATTCCGTTGTAATTTTTTATTTAATCTTAATTATTTGTATTATTCCTATATTAGTAGACGATTTAATATGTTTGATACAATCTCATAAAGCTTTCTTAAATTATTTTAAAAAATTATTTCTTTATATGTGTGATTTGGTACAGTTTAATGTGCATGCACTGTTTTTTTGCTACGGTTTCATGTTTGCTGAAAGGTATAACTGCATGAACGAAATATTATCCTCGTGTGCAAACAATGCCTGTCGACTATCAGATCACAAGCTAAAACTAATTCGCAAGTTGTGTAAACGTATTTTCCAACTTAACCAAAGAATGAACGCTTTCATACAAATGCCAATGCTAATTTTATTTACAAAATTAATTCATAACATTTCCGCCAATCTATATTATCATTTAACATATCAAGAGGATGGTTTTTACATTGTAAATTTATTGTATATATTTTTGCCTCTTCTCAAAATATACAGTGTGTGTTATACTTCAGAATGCGTACTTAATCAGGTGAGGTTATTAACATGTATAGTCTCATAGCAACATGTAATTTACGCATATTCTTTAATGGTAAACGAAATCATATTTGAAAACATTATTAAATTAAACAACATTTCGGTTTGCTTAATTTGCGGAGTCACTTTCTATTATACAGTGTGTCCCAAGAGTAAGGAATTAATTAAATATTTAAAAAATGGAAAATGTTGGAAAAAAATCGTTGAACGGGTCGATTTCTAATTTTAACAACCATTTTTACTCCCACCTGTATTCTAGCTGTGACGTCATCTTTATATTTTTAAACGGGAACCCTAACATTTTAAAATTGCTTTCAATCTATATTATTTTTCTGGATGTTACTATGTATAAATTTTGGTAAATTAGACAAGAAAACTTAAAAAATATCGAATACTTATAAGTATACGATATAACCTACAGGTAAGAGACACTGTGATTATCTATTTATCAAGTAATATGCATAACTACCAAATAATTGCTCTTTTCTAAAGCTTAAAAACTAAAGAATTACAAGGCTTCAAGTAATAAGTGCATCTAGTGGAGAGCACAATCAGGTGTATTGCGTATTAAAAAAATCTCAATTTTCTCAATCTGAGACTCTCAATTTTCTGTTTTTTGATTAGATAAGCCTTTGTAATGTTGTTTTTGGGACAATTTTACAGGTTTTAATAGAATACGCATTTTATCTCAAGCTGAGAATTGAATAATGAATAAATAGTATAGCTTTTATTAGTGAATAGCGTATATTTAACATTTTTTATCTCTACATATTTTTCCTACTAGAGTTTGGATAACTTTAACATTTAAATACTAATTTGAGTTAGATTTTTTCCGTACTAGGCATGGGATTTTATATCGAGGCGATAGCCGAGATTAAATACATGTAAATTGTCATGCGAATTGCTCTGAGATAAATAGTATGCTATTCCATTAACACAATTGAAATACGCTTAATTTAAGTGGGCACTTGACTAATGACATTTTTGAATGGCTAATTGTCAAAAATTTCAGCTACAAAATATATCAGTCTCAGTATCACAGAGGTACCTTTCAGGTACAATTCGAAATACATTTTCCGTTATTATCTTATTTCTAAGAGAAATTGAAATTATTGAGGACAAAATATTGGAATTTATTTTTTATCTCAGAAAATAAAAAAGATAGGTATACTCTGATTTTTCTAAACTGGCGTGCACGTCATCAAAATAATAATCATAATAATGATGGCACAATTCTACAAGGTTGCCAGTTGTCCTGGGTATTTAAAAATGGCTGCAATCAGCTGTTGCGCCCGTGCAATCTTGTGCGACAGTGCGCGGTTCGTATCAAATTCATCGACTTCTCTACCGTTTATCGTACAGATATCAATCTTGTGGTTATGGTTTAACATCTACAATGGCAAAATATGCATTGTAATAATCGATCAAATGTAACAAGTTAGACGTCAAAGAAGTTTGAAGCATTAGTGAAAAAGATGTGGCATCGTCGCCGAGAAAATATCGCCGATGCCAACATAACATGATTTATTACATGATTGGCAGGCGAAAATTGTGTCCGCGGTTAATACACCGATTACCTATTTATAACCACCGGTGATCAGTGTTATGTAACAAATGATCTTCAGATTAATTTCGATTCTTAAACTATTGTTATGCATATTCTCGAAAACAATCACGTTGGTACGAAAAAACCTCATCGCACAGCTGTTTGATGACGTGCACGCCAGTTTAGAAAAATCAGAGTATATACACATATATCTACAAAAGATGATTTAAATTAAACGGGGAACCCAGAAACATAACAATATGTAGGGTGTTCCATTAAAAAAATAAAAGTGAATGGCTACTTCTAAAGTATTTCTTTCACTTGAGGAGAACACAATCAGCCATGTTTGAATGATTTCTTTTAAATTTTTTATCTTTTCGGGAACCCCATAAAATTTTAATATTCCATGAGCGTGGGATACCCTGTATACTGAATTTAGTTCTCATGTTTGCCGCTATATATCCTGTATAAAATGTTTATTATTCATTTCATCAAGAATGTAGTCGTGGAAGTATTAATTAAATTATATAAAATTATAATATCTATCTCTTCTATTTCAGGCTTCAAGAACTCCTCTATTGTACGAAGCAGTATTGAAAAAATACGATTACACTTTATCCCAAGTATGATCAGTGGCACAACCTCCAATAGCCTTAATTTATTTTGCTAGTTTCAGAGAGGAATGTTCTACCTTCAGGTAAAGTTTGAAAGAAACAATTTTAGAGTGTGTGGACTCTTCACCATAAATTGGAATTTTTTGCTAGGGGTATGTTGCAATTGATCATATATTACCTAATGAAATTATTGTTTTTTTCTATGTTTTAGATGTTCGGAAGTGTCGTAACAAATCTGATTATAATATTCCAGTTTCATTCAATCTCAGAGTAAATGTGGTTGTAATTTAGATTTCTTGTTAATTTTATTACAAATTATTTGCAAAAATGTATATTAGAAATAGACAAGTCAATGCCGACAAATAATAAATTATTATTATCGATCGGTTATTAACGCCAGATATGATTATTTTAAAATACATAGAAAAATAATAATTCTTGAGGTTTGTAATGCGGCGGACATCTGATAGAAAAAGCCGATATTTAGAAAAACTGAGAACTGAGTTCAATTTACTCTTTGTTAATTAATTGATTATAGCCTTTCACTGAATTTGACATGTTTTTGGTTGTGTTAGTCGTAATTCCGCATATTGTTTATTGCTGCTGTTGTCACCGGCATGGCCTACCCTAATTACCTTTCCCTGGTTTTTCTGCCGATTTCAGGGAAAACCCATCGTCGGCACTCGTCGTAATCCCGGCTGTTACGTTTGGAATACCCGGCCCCCTAATGCGCTTTGTCGGCGAAGTACCGCCGACAATGGCACCCCCAATTTAGCACGATCAGGGAAAACCGTATTTCATGCCTGTGACTTCATAAGACCCATCGTTTCATTCACTCGCCGCATTTAATCACATAGTTAACCATTACTTAATTAACATAATCCGAATCTCATTTAAACTCGCGTCTATTCATTTATTTTTCCAAAATAAGTTAATCCCCGTCGACATGCGCCTTCATCCAAAATGTTAGCCCGCCTCCCTTTCTTACATCGCAACACACAACACACAAAATACGCATGCGCTGCCTCTAAGTTGAAGGTGCGCGAGGGAGGAAACATCCCCCAAACAGACAGTCAGTCCATTCCCGGTCGCGGGACAAGTTGGTTCTCATCCACGACACGAGTCGGATCTCGACCACACAAGTCACGTCTTGATCGCCGTACGTGCCGTTCTCGACCGCCACACTCACCGCTCCAGCGACAACCACTAGGAGTTCGTCAGCACGTCTTCTGACCAACACACACACCCACACATCAACACACACGCAATCCACTCCGCACCTCACTCCTCACCTTATTTGACTTCATTTCCATGTTATTTTTTCATTATCATTCTCTCATTTATTCATTTGGTTTTTTTTTGTCATTAACGATATATTAAACCCTTAACGTGCAACCCCGACTTTATTTGCTCGCCCCCACCCTCGCAATCCACAGTGCGAGATAGTGTTGCCGACGTCGTGCCGCTCCCGGAGGCCCCATTGCCGTCTCCTCCTGCAGAAGGTACCAGCGGCTATCAGATAAGTAAACCGTGCGCTCTCCGGAAAAAAAAACTGAGCTAGTTATGTTCCGGGCCAATCTCGGGGGTAATTAACACTTCGCGTCACAAAGCGCGACGCCGCGCCCCGCGAAGACCCCCCCCCCCGATGATACTGTGTTTGATATGATTTTAATATTCTATCTATTGATGTATATGTTTTGCATTCCTTTTTTTCCTTTTTGATTGCCGATCATCTAGCCTTTGCCTGTTCAATTTGTCGGGAGATTTGAATTACGTCGCAGTTCACTGCATTAGTTTAATTGTCTTTAGTTTGTATTTTATATTTTAAATTCCCGGTGTAACTGCGTATGGCATGCAACCAAATTTTGTATTATCGGGTTGCGAACTTGGACCGATTCAACTTGCCATAAATAGATTCTATTTGTAATTAATATCGCACGTTTGCTACATGTCGATCGTACGGCGTTCAATAGCACCTTATGTCTACTTTTTTGGTTCAATAACTGTCGATGATGATATCCATCCGGTTTTTAGAAGGTATATATTTGTAGCTATTTATTTATATGAAATTGTATGAACTTTTGAAGCACTTTATTTGTATATGTCACATTTTTTAGACTGTCATGTACTGTTTGTGGCTCCTATTGTGTTTTTATGTAACATGTAGTAACTCATATGTCCTCTTTGCAGTGTGATGAAGATTGCGCATTTGGCATCGAAAGCTTAAGATTAAAAACCATTAAATAAATATAGCTTATTTATGTCCATTGCCCGCATCGCCGCATAACTGTTAATATATTTCAATATTTTCTCCGAACTCAATTACCATCTCAAATAGAAAAAAAAATCTGCACTGGTTCTATTTGATGGAATTAACGAATTGCGACCCACAAATCCAAATTTGAGAATATTACAAAAACGCTATAGGTGCAGGAGCCATAGGAATTACTACTTTAATGTAAGATGTTTTTATAATTAACTTTTAATATTTCAACTGTATTTTAATTGGATTATGAAAGAATCCCGTCAGAGACTTGAAATTACATTTTCCTAATATGAAACATTTCAGAATTACGATTTTTATTCAAAAATGAATCCCCTCATCCAAAGTCAAATTTGGGATTATTTAAAAAAAAATTAACAATACTTTCATTTACACCCAGACATATTTCAGAATTTCACATTAACTTCAGTTTAAATTTTTTGTAACAAGTCCATTTTCATACAGAAATTTTTATTGTGTTAAAATAAATTTGAAGAGAATGAAAAATAATCTAACATTAAAAAAAACATTACTAACAACATTTAAATACTTACCTTTATTTATTCATGGCGAATCAATAATATTTACAGTACTTATGATACTATGATCCGATGATTAGATAATAAAAACCAAATTTGAAGGTACACAAAAATTGCACTCATTTCATTCTGTACTGGAGAGCAGTGGAAAAGGTAAAGACAGTCATTCATTGCTTGCCAATTTTATGAAAGTTTTCAGGATTATAAAATTAATTATATTAATAGTATATTACCTACATAACGAGTAGCGTAATCTCTGCGTAGGTAATTGCCTTACAACTCAAGTAATGTACCCTATTTTTTCTACTCCCAGTCGTAATTATGAAAAAATTTGTTACATTTTTGTTCTGTCAGATACTCATGACAATATTTCATATTGACCATCGTATGACTATTTTGCCAATTTGAAAATTAGATGTCACAATTTTGTTCATGTTCATGAGTTTTTTTCATCGTTCACCATGGGGTTAATCATTTCAATAGTCACACTTCTGTCATACCATTACAATGATACAGCAATGTATCAAATTACTTTTTTTAAATGCCACATACAAGAAATTCTCTGTGAGGCAAATATAACAGTTTACAAACTGAACAACATACAACTGAAGAGAGACCACAGTTATTTAAATGGATAATGCTGCAAACCTTTGCTAAATATTGTTCACTTCACTATTGTTCACTATTGTTCACGTAAACTGTAACATTTGTCTCGCAGAAAATTAAATTTACTTGTATATTAGTAGTTAAACTATGGGGTTTCTACTCCACCCCCCGCGAAGATTTCGATTAATTTAATCCGCGTTTTAATCGAACTTTTGATTCGCGTTAATCGGCTGAATTTGCAGGTAATTGCGCAGGTAATTACATTGTGGTGATTCGGACAAGTGCTGACCAGCGTACCACACAATCTTGACCCACCCACCGCCTCCCCCCGCGGTGTGGTCGCCTGGTAATTGCACATCTGGCTTGCCAGACACCCCACACCAAGATGTATAATCGTGCACATGTGGCGCGCAGCTGCTTGAGACGGCTAATTTAAAGGGTTCAGCATGATTTATGGGCGACAGATGTAAAACCTGTCACTTTTAATGTTATGAGGGTCATAAATCAGATACGAAAGCGGCGTGTTTGCCTGGTAATTGCACATCTGGCTTGCCAGACAACCCCCACCAAGATGTATAATGTGTCGCGCAGATGTTTGGTGATTATCTGATAGGGTGCAGCGTAGTTTATGGCCAGCAGCTGTGAAGCAGATGTGTGCGCACGGTCCCACACTTTGATGGGGGGCGGAAACCATAAATTAGAAAGTGGAGTGGCTTCGCCTGATAATTACACTATAGGCATTAAAAACGGTCCCCACCGCCGATAATCTAATCGCTCCAGGAAGACATAAATAAGTCAAAAAGCCATTAACATGCCACCCACCGAGCCAGATATGCACCACGTGCAAATTAAATCGTTGCAGCTGATGTGACCTCCAGACATGTTCCTTCATAACTGCACCCCTCCGATGCCTATATACATGCAATGCTCCCACCATATCATTCCACTTTACATCGAGCACTGTCGAAGTTAACAACTCGATCTAGTCCTACGAGTTTTTGTGTATAACCCTTGTGCCACCACATCTCTCCTAGCTAGTGCTCTTGGAGTTTGTGCTATCGAGTTTTCATCAGGTAAGCTAATTAAAATTATTCATACAACGTGGACTTATCAATTAAAATAAAAATTATTTGCGAGAATTTTTAAATAAATGCATCACGGAATAATCAATTAATCTAGATGTATAGCAATGCAGATGAGCTACCCTAGCAAGGCTCATCATAATTAAATAACCGGCAATTACAGGAAATTAAATATAGAAATAAACATCCATATTATTTGTAAATGCCAGAGATCTGAAAGTATTAATTTATCCCATTTTCAGATATATCTGCGCTACTATTTAACGCATTAATATTAATATAACCGCTCGCCACAGCTAATCTAGGTATGTTAAAGCAAAGTTAAATATATGCCTACTCTAAAATTATTATTATTATTATTATTATTTTTTTTTTTAATAGAAATGTCTATGTTGGAAGCGGCAAATACCCTTGTCAGAGGCGTGGACGACTTCTGTAGGCAGGATGTTCGGGATCCTCGCATAATCGAGAGCTGGCTGGGGGCAATCCGCAAGAATCTGGCGGCGCTCAATTCAGCTGTAGCACAGCTGAAGGGAACCCCCGCCGGAACCCTCGGCCTCCTCAACGGCTTGACTAGCGCCATCACCAAGTTGCTGGCCAGGAGGTCGCAGCTCAAGGTGAGGCTTATGCGAGGAGGTGGAGGGGCCAGACGTCCCGTCGATGTAGAGTACGTAGACCTCAAATCGGCGTTCGCTGGACGGATCCGCACGGGAGCGTACCTGAACCGGACTCACAAAGACCCCATCAACTTCCTAGAGCATTGCGCGCCGAGTGTTGCAACGAGGACCCGGAACGCTCTGGCCAAGGACCCGTTCCTAAAAATTAACACCACATTCTGTGGAGAGTTCATCAAGATGGCGGGCGATGAGGAGGTGTTGGAGTACAGACACTTCAACACCAAGAATGTGGTGATTGATTTGGATACGGACTTGGCCGAGTGGTTCATGCTCCAGGTCATGGTGCCGCTATTGGAGCAGCTGGAAGAATTTCAGGTTTGTACACCCCGCCAAATTTACTTTAATTTTCTCTAATATATCCATGTTTATTACAGGAGCGTGAGTCTGGCTGGGCCCTTGCAAGCGTGGTAAGCCTTAATGTGAACACCAACAAGTATACGCCGCTGCTGGGATCCTCGTACATTGAGCTGCCGCCGCAGATAAAATTAAGACATGCCTGCGTCAATGTACGAAACAGCGATGAGGCTTGCTTCGCTTGGGCGGTCACCTCAGCGCTACATCCAGCCGTCACCAATGTCGATAGGTTGCTGTCCTATCCGAGGTATGAGAGCGTCCTGAACCTGGAGGGGATCACCATGCCCATACAAAGGCCTCAGATAGAAAAATTCGAGCGGCAGAATTCTCTATCAATCAACGTATACATCTTGACTAAGAATAGAGGTAAATTTACAGTTAGCCCGACGCGCCTCACCCGGGATAAGCGCGATAGACACGTAAATCTCCTGCTTATTCAGAATGTATACGTTGATGAGGCCGATGATGAAGAGGATTATGCAAACGCCGTCCCCGTCCGATACCATTATGTGTGGGTGAAAAACCTCTCCAGGCTACTCTCATCCCAGCTGAGCAAGCACAAGATGGCAAAATTCGTTTGCGATAGATGTCTGCATTACTTCAGAACTCAGGACAAGCTGTCGGTTCACATTCAGGAATGTGAGAAGATGAACGCCTTCAAGGTGAATCTTTCCCCGGGAGGGAAGATCGCCTTTAAGGCGTTTAAGAACAAAGAGCGATGCCCTTTCATCATTTATGCGGATTTTGAGAGCATCCTAAAGTCCACTGCAATCAAATTTGGCAGCACAGGTAAGAAATATTCCTATCGTGCTAATAATACAAAATACTAATAATAATCTTGTTTTGCAGGAGAAAAGTATCAGGAGCATGAGGCGTATAGCGTTGGTTATTACGTCAAGTGCTCCTACGACGATATTCTCTCATACTATCGTAGCTATAGGGGCGAAAACTGTGCTGCCTGGTTCACCGCCGAGCTAAAGCAGTTTGCCGAGGATGTCGAGACGGTGTTCAAATGTCCTCTGCCGATGAACGTGCTGACTGCCGAACAAGAGTGCAAGTTTCGGCAAGCGTCATCCTGCCACATATGTGAAAAGCCGCTGGGACAGGACCGTGTGTGTGATCATGACCATCTGACCGAAGCATTCAGAGGAGCCGCTCACAACGAATGTAATCTGGAGTTCCAGGATTCACGCACCGTCCCGGTAGTATTCCACAACTTCACCGGCTATGATTCGCATTTCCTAATCCGGGATGTCGCGAGAGGATTAGAGGGCAGGGTGACGCTGGTCCCCAACAACACAGAAAAGTTCATCTCGTTCTTTAAGAGCATGGCAGGGACAGACATCAAATACAAGTTTATAGATTCCTGTAGATTCATGGCATCATCCCTGGATAAGTTGAGCTCCTACCTCGAAGTCAAGAAGATAGTGCACAGCCAATTCCCGCTGTACAACGTCGAGAAGATTGACCTGCTCACCTGTAAGGGAGTATTCCCCTACGAGTACGTACAGAGCTGGACCAATCTCGATGAGACCAGCCTCCCGAGCCGAGAATCCTTCCGGAGTCAGCTGACTGACTCCGAGATCAGCAGCGCGGATTATGCGCACGCTCAGAAGGTATGGCGGGAATTCAGCATCACCACGCTGGCCGAGTATAGCGACCTATACCTTAAGACTGATGTGCTACTCTTGGCTGATGTCTTCGAGGCATTCAGGGATGTCTGCCTGAATAATTACCACCTCGTCCAGCCCACTACATGACCGCACTGTCGTTGAGCTGGAACGCCATGCTGAAGAACACGGGGGTCCAGCTTGACATGATTGGCGACGTGGATATGTTGATGTTCTTCGAACGAGGTATTCGAGGAGGACTCACCCAATGCTCGAAAAGGCATGCCCGAGCAAACAATCAGTACATGAGTGGCCATGATTCAGCTTCACCGACTAACTACCTCATGTACTATGATGTTAATGCCATGTATGCTTGGGCAATGTCGCAGCACCTGCCTGCAGGAGAGCTGAAGTGGGTAGAGGGTGATGTCTCCTCTTTTTGGGAGATATGCGGCATAGTCGCTGATATCAAAGCCGAATTTCCACAGCACCAGTATCATCGAGGATGACCTGGTGCTAATCAAGCTATTGAAGACGGAGGTCTTCTTCGATAAGCCTATTTACGTGGGGATGGCTATATTAGACATCTCCAAAACCGCTCTGTACGAGTTTCACTACTCGTATATGAAGAATAAATACGGTAAGGACTGTACCCTCTGCTATACGGACACCGATTCTCTGATATATGACATCAGGACTGCTGATATCTATCAGGACATCAGGATGGATATCAGCAGATTCGATACCTCCGATTATAGCCCCGACAATCCCTATGGCATACCGCTAGCAAATAAAAAGATCCCGGGTCTGATGAAGGATGAGAATTGCGGTAAGTAATTGAGTGTTGAAATCGATATGCTTGAAACTAATGTGCTATTTTTTTTTTCTATTATAGGCCGCATCATGGAGGAGTTTGTAGGACTCCGGGCAAAGATGTATGCGTGCCGAGTTACATCATCTGCGGACACCAAGAAGGCTAAGGGCATCAAAGGGTATGTTGTCAAGAAACACATATCCTTTGCTGACTACCTGACCTGCCTCAACAATGGTGTCGAGATAGTGCACGAGCAGAGCTCTATCCGATCCTTCCACCACCAGGTGTTCACCATCAGGCAGAAGAAAATCAGCCTGAGTCCCCGTGATGATAAGCGTCATCTTCTGCCAGGATCCCACGAGACGTTGCCCTGGGGGCATTATTCGCTAGCGGTCATGGACATTTAGTGTAGTTTTAAGATGTATATGTTCGTGTGTATATATTTTTTATCTATTTTATAGTTCATTCATTTATGTATTTTTGCCGTTTTATTCATTATCTTGTATATTTCTTATGTTTTTATTTATTATCTTGTATATATTTTACGATTTTATTTATTATCTTGTATATTTGGCATATTGCATGCTTATATTTCTGCATTGTATATTAAAATAATATTGTACATATTATTTGATGAGTTTTCTTTATTTAATATGTTGTCCTCTCTATGCACTATGGAGGGGGTGAATAAGATAAAGTTTTTACATTGTATTATTATTTTTTATTACCATATAAAATATCCATTACATAGTTGTACAGTTTTTTAACATTTCTATAACTACAAGTAACATTCATATCATTATGTACATGAAGTCTGCAATAATCTCGGGTTTTTAGCAGTTTTGGGCAGGTATCATACTCTTCTAAATTAACAACGTTATCAAAAAAATTACTGAGGTATGCAGCCTTTGGAGCGCCCTTGACATAGACAACATCAACTGGATATCTCCTAAATAAGTTTCCATTGTTGGATAGATTTGAATATCCTCCGCTGTAGGGCAGTCCATGGTACATCCTCTCCAGCCACACAATCTCTTTCTGGCAGCTCCGGCTCAGCACGATGAATGGTTTGGGCGGCTTGAATAGGAATGTCTTTATCCCCTCTCCATTAAATGTTAGAGCCACTTCCTTGGGTGTAAATTCAGGTGTGCAAAAGCCTTGTATATCAACGACCGGCACTCGCAGCGTTGAGGCAATATGCTTGCGTAGAACAGGTTCCAGCATTCTCCCAGCTTCAGCTATAGCCCTCTCGAAACGTAGCCTATCAGCAACAATATGTTTCCACTGTGTATGCTGATCACCCTCATGAGGTCTATACATCATATATTGATGGTTATGGGACATAAATCAAAGCTTACTCTCTTCGGCATTTAAGTGAGCTTTTTAACCTCTCCTGTTAGAGGTCTGTACTCAACGATGCTATCGTACATAATGAGGCAATATGCTCGAGTACCGGCAGCAAATGCTGCGGTCGCCTCCAACTCGATATTCAAGTCGACTGTAGCTGTTTTAATGATATCATTCTGCTTGGATACGTCAAATAGAAAGATCATTTGATCTCTAAACTGAGTATAATAGCATAGTATAATAGCATCAGCGCGGTCATAATAACTTCTTTGAAACACGACATACATATGGTACGCACGCGTGTAATCGCCAGCTGCGATATCGAGATTTAATGTATCGTAAGGATAAGTTTCCGAGTTTAGATGAACTCGAATATTTTTTATATTGCAATGATCAAATCTCGCGCAGTCTACGCCAACATTATTTCTCCTATTTTGCTGCAGTACAATTCCGATATAGCGAGGCTTCTCAAGATTACTCGAAGTCTTTACGGGCCAGATTTCTTTTTCAATCTGTCGTAAAGCTTTAAGTTCACGCAGTTCACATCCGCGAAATGCTACACGAATCGGTGCATTCTTGTGAATATTTTGATAGAGAGCTAATCTATTCGCAGAACTTGGCTGTATATGAGGGACGTGTCATTCAACTTTATTGAGTCTAAGGACAGATCCGGCGGTACCGGTATAGCAGTTAGTATCAGTGGCAGATCGCAAAAGTATTAATTCTTGCTTGATATTTGTAATCACTTTACGATAATCCTCTGCAAATCCGAGCCAGTACTTGAGCGGAATTATTGCGAAAAATTTGTTATTATTAGCGACAAAGGTTTTCAACTGTCCGGTGGAACACCATCCTGCCATCTCAGCAGCGTTTTTATCCTCACCTCGCATTGAGAGCAGCCCTTTGATTGTACTAGTTATGCCAACATTTCGAATTTTATATACCTCAGTGCCATTCAATTCATAGCGTACCTCCTCAAATAAGAAACTGAATGCATTTTGAGTAAGAGAAAATTGGACGAGAATACCGCCAGCTCCTGTAGGAGGCTCGACTGCACCGCTAATATAGATGTAGCTATCGTGAGGTAAAGTCAGAATATTCTGCTGCTGGATCGTAATGCAGATTTCGTCGTTATTACCGAAATTTGCCGATCTGGGGTGATATGCATGATGCCGAGTCTTTATAATATCGTCTTGGAAAACCACATCTTCAAAAATATTCAGCTCAGTCATTTCTTTAGCTTCTTTTTTAGATTATAGCCGATTTTAAGGAACTTGCGCTTAACAGCAGATGATGTCGCGGCTGCGGTTCTTCGCCTACTACTGATTGATATTGAGCTCGTCCTCGTATTTATACTCCCGAAGCAGATACCCATGTTAGCGCTGCCTCAGCTCCAATCGAACTAATATTTTCTCGCCTCTAAAGTTAACCGGATCGCCGTTCTGGTTCACTATCCTAATGATTATACTATCGATGTTGCTTGTGTTAATGACGGGTAGATATAAAATGTTTTTGGGTTCTATATTTATAGCATAGCCCGGATCTACGGCAGGTGAGAACTCGAATAGCGTATGAGATAGTCTGTTATCGTAATAGGATCCTGTGATGATGTTGCACTCTACCCTGATGCTCGATACTTTAATTATCTGTACAGGTATATCAGATGTATGCTATGATTCTGCCTCTAATATACGCTCTCCCGAAAACCCTAATAAACTCCCGATAGTGCCTTTATCAGGCGAAAAATCAACGCTGAATATACTTTTAAGCTCGCACTTTAGCATATTATTGTTTGGCTTGAGCGAAAAAATATTATCGGCGAGCTGATCCCCACTGTCGGATAATAACTGCTGCTGCAAGTACGCCTCAATATCGCTAATTTCGTATGAGCCTGATGGTATTACAATTTCCTTACCTCGGTTATATATAAACTTATTACACCCTTCCTCAATATTCGGTATCGTATTATATGTATGCAGCCCTATTAAACCCAAGCAATAAGATGACCTATCATCGAGCTCGATCGGCGGATAATAATCAGCGCTGAGGATGTTAGTTGTACCTTGCAAGGTGAATGTCTGAGACATGACTGAGATATGTCGGTACATGCAGGGCTATTTATACAAAAATTCCAAGCACAGATGACCCCAATTATAAGTGTTGAATCTCTGATAGCGTTGTCTATTATATGTGATTTTGCTATCGCCCAGGTAGCTTACAAGTTCCGGGGGCGGGGCCAAATCCCCAAAACTATCAAAATACTCGACTGATCTGCCGCGCTTTCTGTAGGCCAGCCAATGCGTGCCTTCTCCATCCCTGACATCCAAATTAACGATTGCTGATTCATTGTAATGAGGTTTAACAGGCAATGTATCTCACATGAATACTCCACGGAAATATTTTATATTTTTAGCATACTCGTTTAGATCGATGTTTGTGAGGGCGCGCTTGGGCAGCTTAATTAGTATTTTGTCGCAGCCAGGAATAGACCCATGCCTTTCCGATATGGCTTTAAAAATAGCCCCTTACCGTTTTTACCTAGAGCTATAGTTTTAGCAGACGCTCGAGCATCTCCCACCGACTTCACAGCCTTATATATGCCGGCCGCGCCTCCAGAGAGCCTAGAGCACTAAGTCCGGCGAATATTGGTATTAGCGGCAGGATACCTCCTCTCTTTGGGATTGGGATTATCCTCGGTACGCGGATTTTTTTCTTACCGCCAGCCTCGCGAACGGCCATTTTTGCTGCAGCTAGTGCAACTCGGCTCCCCTCCTTAAATGCTTGAGAGCTACCGATTTTACGCTTAAACTTTTTTATAGCCTTTCTAACCTTCATGACCACCCCACTTCGCATAGCTGTCTTCGGGAGACCCATCCCCATCTTCCTTTTCGCCTTCATCATGTTCGTCACTATCCACGCAGCGCTCTTCTCGCCTAGCTTTGCGTCTTGCGACTTGACTCTGGACCAGGCAGCCTCTTCGAGTTCCTTATCAGCTATATGACGCTCGCTCAAGCTGTTGTTCTGCGCGTAGCGGATGTCGTGTCGTTTACAGGCGCTGTCTAGAGGATTTATACCAGAATCTCCTCGTTTTAACCTCTTTTCCAACTTTGTACCAGGACCACAGTACTGATAGCCGGGTATGTGCGCCTCGAACAGGAGTGAGTTTATTACTGAATTGATGATGCCTCGACCTTGATACATATTCATCTGAACCTTTCGATCCGCTCGACCCCTATATATAGCACATCCGCGGTGCAGGAGGTTTAGTACGATGAAGGTCATCAAGCAACAACAATCGCTAGAGGTGATCAATATGGATCAATGGACGGGTGATGGGTTTGAGGCGAGCTTCACAAGACACAGCAAATTGCTACCCTATACAATCAGGGCGCTAGTATGCGGACCCTCTAATTGCGGCAAATCAAACGCCATGTTCTCATTACTGTTTGCTGACAATGGATTGCGATTTGAGAATACCTATATCTTTTCCAAATCGCTATATCAGCCTAAGTATAGAATGCTAGAGCGATTAATGGCCAATATTCCAGAGATAGGATATTTTGCATATAAGGAATAATCGACCCTTCCGAAGCCGAGCCACATTCAGAATTTATTTTCGATGATGTTGCCTGTGATAAGCAGGAAAAAATCAGAGAATATTTCAGTATGGGTCGTCACAGTCAAGTTGATTCATTCTACCTCTGCCAGACTTATTCGAGAATACCGAAATAACTTATCCGAGATAATGCAAACTTTATCATACTATTTAAGCAAGATGATCTAAATCTCAGGCATGCATATGAGGATCATGTTAGCGCCGATATGAAGTTCGAGCAGTTTAAGGCTATGTGTATGATGTGCTGGGATGGGAGATATTCCTTCATAACGATAGATAAGGATAGCGACATAGCTGAGGGCAGATATAGGAAAGGCCTCGATGAGTTTATATTACTCGATTCGCACGTGTAGACGAGTTTAGACATGTTTAAACTTGTCTAGACAGGTCGAAACACTCTCGCTGCCAGCTATTTAGTATAAATTACGCGCGTATCCGGTAACGCTTCATTGCGAATTCTACCTTGGTACAGCACACATCATGAGCGATTTAATAGAGCGAAAACTGGTTGATATTGAGAATGCGATACGTCGTAAAGTATTTGCATTAAAATTAGAACGAGGTAATAATAGCACGATGCTGGAGCGTCGCTATAAGCCAATCACAGACCCTCTTAAGAAGTTAACCCTGGCTCAGATCGCACCTCAGGCTCCAGCACCGCCAGCAATGCAAGCTCAGACCCCCGAACGTTCACCGCCTCTAATGCAGACTCGACCCGCAGCACGTTCTGCTCTACATCAACCGCCCACATTCAACATATCCTATACACCGACAACTCCTCCAACACGTTCTGCTCTGTTTCAACCACATGCAACTAGCATGTCTACACCCATCATTCTCCCGCCTTTACAGCCAACACCTGCAACCCCTGTTATACGTTCCACACCGAAAGCAGTAGTACAACGCCATATCGCTAAGCTACAAAAGGCTTCGAGGGATCTAAAGTTTTCGGAGTATGGTAGCGAGGCTGACGATGAGCAAGATATGGATACATCGTCTAGAGGGGATGAGCTCTTACATTTACTGGACGGCAAGCTGCCTACACCTAGAAAATATTTCACCATGTTAGTTAGGGGTGATGATAGGGATTTAGATAAGACATTCGGTGTAGTCTATAATTGTCATACTGGCGGATTTCATCTGGGTAACTCACCTATTAACCCAGATGGGGAGGCTCTTTTAGTCGGACGAAGCATCTATAAGGGGACCCCTGGACTCTACGATCTGATTTTCAGTAAGAAGCCAAAATCATTTAGCGACACAGATGTAACCAATTATGCTGATATCATCGATAAAACCAAAATCGCATATTTCAATTTCGATGAACACAACCGCGTTCAAGGAAATAACACACATAAATATAAGAAGTTTATCGCACCTCTATTAAATACCACGAGTTCGCCAGCTCTAACTAGATCTCGCGTTAAAACTACTGGAGGTCTAGGGTTCGACTCTGAGATGCGGTGCGACTTAAAACCCCCGTACAATATCGTTATTGGGATAATATAGAAGAGCTGGTGGATAGGCTATGTCTGCTACATGCTGCTAGAAATGCTGGGAATAGCAGCGTCGGTAATGAGATTCTGGCTATTGAAGAGGAACTCCGCGAAGCTGATATAATTGAATAAAACGAGCGGCACGTGCGCTACCTGCTCAAATATACGATGAGCGTCGACAAGTTCGGACGTTTCTTTAGAGCGGGAGGTACGCGATTTATGCTAACACCGAGCGGTCATTATGATTTAAATAATAGGCGCCTCACACGCATAAAGGAGCCCGCGGATTTGGACGATGCGGCTAGCAGGAGGTTCGTGGAAGATTCTTTGAACAAGATGGAGGCTGATATTTTAGAGCATGCGGCTAGTGCTGCTCGCAAGAAACTGGCACTTTATTCGCAGGCTGCTGCGCATAATATGCAAAATCTGCAGAAAAATATCGATGCGAAACTATCTGATCTGAAGAAGCAGCAGGAGGAAAAACTGCAGGCTAATGATGCGTCTAATGTGTGGGAGTTATCTATCCTGCAAAAGCAGCAGGAAGATAAGCTGCATACTTATGGCGCTACTATTAGGCAGGTATTGGATGCTCTGAAGAAGCAGCAGGAAGAAAGACTACAGATCCATGATGTGATTGCTGTTCGTGAGTTAGACGATCTGACGAAGAAGAGTGAGGATAGCGATGTAAAGCTGAGAGAGATGGTGTTCACCAGAGTAGAGCAGCTGCGCGAGTTATTTGTTCACTTTTCGGCTGAGAGAGAAAAACTTCAGGCTTATGGCGCTGCTTTTAAGCAGAAGTTGGATGATGCGAAGAAGCAGCAGGAAGAAAGAATGCAGGCTCACGATACGTTTGTTATAGGCGAGTTAGCCGACCTGAAGAAAAAGCGCCAGGATAATGATGTACATTTGCGAGAGCTGATACATACCAAAGTACAGCAGACTATAAGAGAGAGAGCAGACGTACTCCGGGCGTCACTCCTCGCAAGCCCGTAGCCGCACCTAAATAATGAGTGCTATTAAGAGCGGTATCGTTGATGAGCTCCATAGACCCACCCGTGTTAACTTTGGGAGAAAGAGGACTATCATTAAAGGTCTTGATGATCTATGGCAAGCTGACTTGGCAGAATTCTCCTTTTACGCTCGAGATAATAAGGGGCACAGATTTATTCTGGTGGTGATTGACTGCTTCTCCAAGTTCCTATGGACTCGACCACTAAAGGATAAAACTGCTAAATGCGTTAGTGCCGCTTTCGCTGATATTTTTCGCGGGCGTCGTACTCCGAAGAATTTGCAGACTGACAATGGTACTGAATTTTACAACTCTACGATGAAGGCGCTGCTAGCTAAATATAAAGTGAATCATTATTCATCCTACACTAAAATCAAGGCATCCATGGCTGAGCTTGTGATACTATAAAAAATAGTCTTTATCGATCGTTTAGTCTGAGGGGGACATATTCGTGGATAGACATTCTCACCGGTGCCACCGCCGAATATAATGCCAGGAAACATCGTACTATTGGCATGAGACCCTGTGACGTCACCAAGAAGCATGAACAACATCTTCTAGATACCGTATATTCGCACGTTAAAATGTCCGGTGTGCGAAAGTTTAGCGTTAATGATGTAGTTCGAATAAGTAGGCAGAAAGCGTTATTCGAGAAGGGGTACACGCCAAATTGGTCGGCTGAATTATTTAAAATTAAGCATGCTCGAATCACAGATCCTGCCTCATATCTGCTCGCGGACATGCATGGGACCCCCATACGCGGAGCATTCTGTAATGAAGAGCTGCAGCTGACGAAACATCCTGATACCTACCTCGTTGAGAAGATCTTGAAGCGTAAGGGGAGCAAAGTCTTTGTCAAGTGGCTGGGCCATGATAATGTATTTAATTCCTGGATAGATAGTACAAATGTATTGTAATATATGTAATTCCCTGATAGAGATGTAACATGATGATTAATAAATCTGTATTATTATTATCCATTGTTTTATTTTTCTTTATTTATTACAGGTGGTTAATAAGACACATACATATATAGGAGGTCTTTATTTTAAACTTTCATATGTTGACAGTATAGCATCATTATACATGTACAAATATTCTGACATTATTTGTGCTCGAAACAATTTTTTATGCGGATCTATTAACATCATAATATTATCCATTATATCACCATTATTAATTTTTGCACACGCGCACAGCACCATTTAATACGCACCAGGGTATGTACAGCCTCTTCGGACAGAGCTATCTTGAACTCCCGCTGTTCGATCCACAGTGAGACCTCTCTATATATGTCGAACTGCTCCATCGATATGGGCTCTGTCAATCCTCCAATGTCGAGTGCGGTAAACTGCTTCCACTCGTCCGCTGTGAAGAATATCGAGGCGAATGGACCCCATATTTTGACAATGGGTATGAAACCCGCAGTCGGACTTATCCCAATGCTCACGTGCTTTGTTTGGGATTTATTGAGTGAGAATGTAGAGCTGCCCAGAAGCATCTCCTCCAATGTGAATTCTCTGTCAAACCTCTTCATGAGGATATCGATGCGATCCATCTCTTTGTTCTTCTTCTTCTGTTGCCTTACACCAATGTGCGTTGGCGAATTATCATTTATTGTATAATTGTTAAAGTTTTGTTTATTGCAGCTTGGCATATGTCGCCAAACTTTCTTATTCCGGTCCAGTTCCTGATGTTCCTAAGCCATGATAGCTGTTTACGTCCGATGCCCCTTTTGCCTTCTATCTTTCCTTCGAGTATGAGCTGGGGAATTCGATATTTTGGCCCCCTTAGTATGTGACCCAGGTATCCTATCTTGCGCTGCTTTATGGTGTTGAATAGTAGTCTGTCCACACCCGCCCTTCTCAGCACTTCCTCGTTGGTAATGTGGTCTACCCATGGGATACGGAGCATTCTTCTGAATGTCCACATCTCGAACGCCTCGATCTTGTTAATGGATGCTGCTTTTATCGTCCAGGTTTCTGCTCCATACAGTAGAACTGGCCAGACGTAGCATTTGACCATTCTGTGGCGGATTTCTAAGTTAAGGTTTTTATCGCATAGCAAGGGACGTAATTTGTTGAATGCCTGTCTGGCTTGTTCCACCCTATTCTTGATCTCTTGTAGTGGGTCCCATTTGTCGTTTACTAGTGTGCCTAGGTATTTCGTGCTCGTAGTTCTTTCTATCGTTTCCCCCTCTACTGTGATGGACGCCCCTGCCTGATTATTACGGCTTATAACCATGAATTTTGTTTTGGATCTGTTGATTCTTAGTCCGGCTTCCGTCCCCTTTCTGTTTATGTTGTTCATTAGTAGCTGTAGGTCTTGTTGGTTGCTTGCTATGATCACTGTGTCGTCTGCGTATCTTATATTGTTTATTGTAGTCCCGTTCACCTTTATTCCGATTTCTATATCATCGAAGGCTTCTGAGAATATTTGTTCGACGTAGAGGTTGAATAGCATTGGTGACATTATGCATCCTTGACGCACCCCTCTTTTTATCTCGATTTCTTCTGTCGTTAATTGGTTGTTGATTCTGACATTGGCCGATTGTTGCCAGTACAGGTTTTGGATTATTCTTACGTCTTTTTCATCTATACCAGCTCTTTTCAGGTATTCGATGACACGTACGTGATTTATACTATCGAACGCCTTTTCATAGTCGATGAAGCACAGGAAGATGTCCTTTCTTTGGTCATAGCAGTTTTGTACTAAAGTGTTTAGGCAGAATGTTGCTTCTGGTGTACCGGTGCCACTCTTGAATCCAAACTGAGTGTCTCCGCTTAGCCCTTCAAGTTTATTAAATAACCTGGTATGTATAATGCGTAGGAATATTTTTAATGCGTGACTCATTAACGAGATGGGCCTGTGATCTTTGCATTTGGTTGCTGTTTGCTTTTTGGGAAGCATTATGAACGTGGACTTTAGCCATTCCTTTGGAAGTTGTCCAGTGTCATAGATCTTGTTGTAAAGTTTTAAGATTAGGTTTATGTTTTCCTCCTGTATCTGCTTGAAGTATTCTGCGTAGATATCGTCTGGACCTGGTGTTTTGTTGTTCTTTGCAACCTTAATGGCGTGTACTACTTCGGTTTTAACAATGCTGGGCCCTGTGAGGTCAAGTTGCGTTAGGCTGGTTGGTGCATCCGGCCTGTCATCGTCGAAGAGCTTTTTGACGTATTCCCGCCATAGATTACATTTATCGATGTCATTAGTTATTGCCTCGTTTTGGTCATTTGTGATGTGTGTCGGATTTCCCCCTTTGCGTGATCCTGTTATTTCTTTGATTTTTCTATGCAGGTTAAATACATCGCCTTTCTCTTGTAATTCCTCTACTTCTTTACACCTTTGCTGCATCCAGGACTCCTTGGCTATTCTGATCGCCCTGCGTATTTCCTTATGCATCACTTTATACTCGGCGTGTTTTTGCTGAGTTTTTAGCTTTCTGCGTTGTTCCATCAGCAGCATGATTTCTTGTGTCATCCAGTCCTGGTTTTTGTTTTTGTTGCTCCGGGCATACCCTATGATGTTATGTGCTTCCGATGTTAGCACGTCTTTGAGGTGTTGCCATGTATCTTCGACTGTTTCCAGTTGTTGCCCATCTTTTATTTTTGTGTTTATGTGGTTGGAATATGCGGTTCTCACAGTAGGTTCTTCTGCTAGTTTACGAATGTCGATTGTTTTTTTACCTTTAGATGTTTTCTGTTTTACTAAACGAAGGTGTGTATTTGCTATAATTGGGTTGTGATCTGAAGCGACGTCTGCTCCCGGGTATGCGGCTACTCGTTTAATGTAGTTGCGAAATCTTTTATTAATTAGAATGAAGTCAATCTGGTTCCTAACGATGTGATCTTGTCGATGTTGGGGGGATGTCCAGGTGTATAGACGACGTTTCGGCAATTGGAACCATGTATTCGTTGGTATGTACTTATTGTATTGGCAGAACTCTACGAGTCTGTCCCCTCTGTCATTTCTAATACCTAGGCCAAATTCCCCAACTATGTCTTCGTATCTACCTTCTCCAATTTTCGCGTTAAAATCGCCCATTATTATGTTTATGTCCTCCTTCTTGGTATGCTTGAGTGTTGCTTCTAAGCATCTGTAAAATTCTTCGCACTCTGCTTCTGGTTTCTCCGCCGTGGGAGCGTACACTTGAATTATGTTTAGTTTTACTGGCTTAGTGTTAAGTTGTAAGAGCATGATTCTTTCCGAGATTGGCAGGAAATTATAAACAGATTTCTTAGTGTTGTTGTCCACCACAACAGCCACTCCGTGTCTATGATGTTTATCTGATTCGTCGCTGCCTGAGTAATACATAGTGTGGTTAGACATTGTATGTATCCCGTTCTTGGGCCATCTCACTTCACTGATGCCCATAATATTGACTTGTAGTCTTTGTATTTCTTGCGTTAGATTGTTAATTTTTCCTGGTTCATAGAGGCTGTTAACATTCCAGGTTGCAATTTTTTGGATATTTTCTTTTAGCTGGAACCGGGAGATTCTTAGCACCCTCCGGCCATTTAAGGCCTGCCCGTTACTGAGGGCCGTAGTTTGTGTTTGTTCCGGCATAAATGATAATTTGTCCTGGGGAAGTTACGCGTGGTGGTTTCCCGTTTCCTTCCACGCCGCAGTACCACAACCATTAAAACTGCTACAGTCATGCTTGTGGATGTCCGTGTAAAGCCGGTTCAGGATCATTTCCTTTTCGCCTCGTCTAGGTACTGGAGGTCGCTGCTGCCCTCCTCCAGTGCTAGTTTTGGTCCGCCCCTGGTATTTTATTTCCCAGGTACCAACCATATCTGGAAGGCATTCCCCTATCCGCCACCTGGGGAGGCGTCCGATGGGGGACTAGCAGAACCCCACATCTCTTTGTGCTGACATTAAAAGACTAAACACTTATTTTTAATGATGCCATCTGCTTGATGATTTCGATGCTGCGCTTGCGCGTCTCGATCATCCTTTTAACCTCGTCGATTTTACGCTTCAGCAACAACGTCCTATCGCGCAGCTCTCTCTGCATCACTCTCAAATGACAGTTTATTGTTCGACCCCCTGCTGATGTAGAGGCCTCGTGCGATCGCCTCCCCAAACTCATCGCTACTGATGCTGGCGAACTGCTTTGGTACGAATATTATACCCTGCTCCAGCTCGACCGTTTGCTTCTCGGTGGTTATCTTCCTGCCTTCGATGATGCGATAGCGAGCGTCCTGCTGCAGCTCACCGATTTGGATGAAAGCTTTTGGCACCCCAATCTTATTCAGCTTACTTACGAAGTCCATATCTGTGAGCAATAAAATACAATCTATTAATTCATGCTGATTCAAAAGCTGCATTAAATTACGATGTGAGGCATCTGCTATATATCCAGGAGAATTCATTCAAATTGATTAAGTTTACACAGCTACACGAATAATTTTATTTAAACGGGGGTCCGCGTATATTTAATATAATATAAATGATCACTTACCTATTCGAAACTGGGCGGGCGCTGGATTATAGCTGTATGTTGGACGGTGAGCTTAAATTAAGGAACACTTTGTTGTAGCACACTCGCAGACTGTGAGATAACTCTACTCGCCGAAACTGTGTTGTTGGAAATGGGGCGATGTCTAGAATCCTCGCGTTTAAATAAGCATCGGTGGTAGTGGTGGTGGGGTAAACATGTCTCGACTTGTCATACACCAGACATCTGCGCGACACATGTGTCCGATTATAAATCTTGGTGGGGGTTGTCTGGCAAGCCAGATGTGCAATTACCAGGCAAACACGCCGCTTTCGTATCTGATTTATGACCCTCATAACATTAAAAGTGACAGGTTTTACATCTGTCGCCCATAAATCATGCTGCACCCTTTAAATTAGCCGTCTCAAGCAGCTGCGCGCCACACGTGCACGATTATACATCTTGGTGTGGGGTGTCTGGCAAGCCAGATGTGCAATTACCAGGCGACCACACTGCGGGGGGAGGCGGTGGGTGGGTCAAGGTTGTGTGGTACGCTGGTCAGCACTTGTCCGAATCACCACAATGTAATTACCTGCGCAATTACCTGCAAATTCAGCCGATTAACGCGAATCAAAAGTTCGGTTAAAACGCGGATTAAATTAATCGAAATCTTCGCGGGGGGTGGAGTAGAAACCCCATAGTTTAACTACTTATATTGCATTTTAAAAAAGGTGTTTGGGACATTGCTGTCATTGTGACAGAAGTGTGTAACTATAGAAATGGTCAACCCTCTGTTGCACAATAAAAAAAACTCTCTGTATAAATAATTCTCCCCTAACTGTTAAGTAATAGTTATTTATATATTAAGAGCAAAATATGATACATTATTGCTTGAAGGTCAGATTGGGGTCGTTGGGGTTGGAGTCGGCATTCACTTGCAAGCAATAATATCACTTTTAACTCATAATACATATAAAGTTATTTTGTATAAGTTGAGAAAGAAAACATACATATTCCATTTCGCAATTCTCACATTTATTACGTTTGATGCCTGGTTTCATTCATCAAGAATTAACTGTTCATATTATTTAACTCTAGCTATGTATTATAACCACTTGCAATGATTCGAAATTGGAAATAAATTTCTTAATACATAACATAGATGTATTATAAAATGGAATAACTTTTTCTTTACAACTAACTTTACAATGCGTCCTCTTCCGTCTAAGTAATGGTGTCATACGCTAGACATGGCAACATCACAAAACGGGATATGTTGCGTCCCGTTTTGAGTTTTTCAGGACAAGGGGACACGCAGCTAAGAAATGAACGTACGGTACACACATTAATATTCTGTTCAATATAATATTACTAAATTAACCAATTTTAATGATAACGTGATTTTCGACCATTTTTGATGTTTTGATTCAAAAGAAACCAAAACGCATTCACTTTACTTCTTGCTAGAGTTGTTATATTCTTGTCAGAAGTTATAAAAAAGTAAAGTAAAAATTAAATAAATTTTAGAAAAATATCAATACCTAGAAAAATGTACCGACGAAATATAATGTCATATACAGTTATGAAAAAGTATTAAAAATAACCATTCAGTAAAAAACGTGTACTTCCTTAATTAAAATTTTTAATTGCTTTTGCAACCGGTTTCGACCAATTAATTGGTCATCATCTGGCAAAATTGTCTAAAACTAAAAACTGTATTTTTCTGATGTGTAACACATATTGTAAAATAATTTGTAAGGATAGGCTTCTATAGGGTTAATAAGGAAACTAATTTTCATTTAAAACGTATTAGATAATTAATTGATTATATATATATATATATATATATATTTACGTTGTTAATTTATTTCAATTATCTTATATTTGAGTCATATTAAGGTAATTAAAACTATTCAGTAAAAAACGTGTACTTCCATAATGTAAATTTTTAATTGCTTTTGCAACCGGTTTCGAACAATTAATTGGTCATCATCTGGCAAAATTGTCTAAAACTAAAAACTGTATTTTTCTGGTGTGTAACACATATTGTAAAATAATTTGTGGTGATCATCAGGCAAAATTGTCTAAAACCAAAAATTGTATTTTTCAAATACTGTACAAAGTAATTTACAAAATATGTCACACATCAGAAAAATTCAGTTTTTAGTTTTAGACAATTTTGCCTGATGATGACACATCATCATTCTGGTGTGTGACACATTTTGTAAATTAATTTGTATAGTATATGAAAAATACAGTTTTTAGTTTTAGACAATTTTGCCTGATGATTACCAATTAATTGGTCGAAACCGGTTGCAAAAGCAATTAAAAATTACATAAAGGAAGTACACGTATTTTACTAAATAGTTTTAATTACCTTAGTATGAGTCAAATACAAGATATTATTAATAAATTAACAACGTAAAAAAATATATAAATAAGTAATTGTCAAATACGTTTTAAATGCAAATTAGTTTCCTTATTAATCAATAACAATCCATTACAAGGGAAACATACATTCTTAGGAGAAAACAATATCTACACACGAAATACCAGGTGAATAGACTAGCGTGGTTCAAATGGATGGGAACGTACAAGGATTTTGTGAAACTGTTGGAATTCTCTTAATACCTCTAAGATTACTTGGTTTTTGCAGATATAAATTGCAACGCGTGAACAACAATCTCACATTCGTCGTAACTAAGGCTAGTGCATTCGTAAACACAATAAGTTGCCTATTAATATGCACATATTTGGTTATATTTATAATGAATTATACTGGAGATAGTACCAATATTTTTGAGAATCTCATGGTAATAATTAAAATTGAGTACACGATATTTTTATTGCTAGGCTATTACAACTTTACTAACTTTATTAAACAATTTACTGAAATTGTACAAAATGTTGGTGATATGGATCAAATAGCAGATCGTGTGTTATTGTGCTACATTAATAATAAATCAACACAACGCTCAGTTTTATATTTTTATAGAATATATCTCGTAATTATACCACTTCAGATGGTAGGTGACATCATGCATCTAGTAGAATTTCATGCACCATCAATTTATTACATGGGCCTGGTTTTTTTTCATCTAATTGATTTAGGAAAATTTAGCATTGTTGGACTATTACATTATTTTGGGATATATTTTGGTGAGCGGAATCGCTGTTTGAATGAAACGCTGAATATATGTAAACAGAACTCACAGCTAATAATGGAAGATAAATTAACTGTAATGCGAAAATATTATCAATATACTGTCCATTTTAATCGTAAAATGAACGAATTGCTCGAAAAACCGATATTAATTATTATTGTTATGACAAGTCACACTATGGTTTTTACAATGTTTTATTGGAAAAGTTCTTCTCCTGTGTATATTATATGTACCTGTTTGAAGTTGTTTGCAGAAATG
Organism: Othius punctulatus; assembly: GCA_951805005.1. Classification (NCBI taxonomy): domain Eukaryota; kingdom Metazoa; phylum Arthropoda; class Insecta; order Coleoptera; family Staphylinidae; genus Othius; species Othius punctulatus. The sequence continues at coordinate 30,833,749 of OX638142.1, forward strand.
ATTAACATTGGTCGTATATGTTATGCGGCAGAATACGTCTTACGACAGGTGAGTGGATAAAGTAACGGCATGCCTTAATTAAGTCACTGTAATAATTTGTCACGGTCCAAGTTGGACCATAGCAGTTATAGCCATGCGTAGCCATGCGAATAGCCATGCGAATTTTCGCGGCGGAAGTACGTCGCGGCTAGCCGTGAATTACCGCGATCGCGGAAGCACGCGGCTAATCTCCCGTTGTTCGTCTCGAATACATCGTGGAGTGTGTGAACGCTCGAATGCGATTCCTACTCAGTTTCGTAACTACCTGAAGCTTCCGGATTTAAAAACCGTCCACGCAGAAAACTAGTGTTTTGCTACCTTAAATTGGGTGTTAACTGTTCCACACGTTCGTAAATTCCGGTGTGGAACCGAAGACAAAAAAGCAATACGGCCATCTTACACCTAGATGTAAGTACTTTTTAAAATCAGTAATTGCACGTGCTAACGCCCGGTGTACTTATTTATATATATATATATATATATATATATATATATATATATATATATATATATATAAAAAATCGTACTATATACCATACAATGTTTTTTACAAGCATAATTAAAAGCAATACAAAGCTCTTTAAAAAAGGTTGAAATCTAATTTCAATAAAATATAGTCATGTGGAATTTAGGGAATAAGTAAAACAAGTGACGTTTTGTTCGTTTTGTTTGACAAATGTGTGTTGCATAAATTATGCATGAAGAATTGCCAAAAGAAATTGAAGAAGGTGCTACTAGGGCAATCTTAAATTTGTTGCCTACCAAATATTGGAAAATAAAATTAATTCTATTAACGTATTATGTTTGTAATCATTCAATAAAATACATTGTATCCGATAAAAAGCACCCAAGTTTGTATTAACTTCATTTGTTATTTAATCATCAAAAAGCCTACAAGTTGGTGAAAAAAAAAATTTTTTAATACCTTCATTTATTTGTAGTGACGTCACCCACAATTTTTTTTATTGGCTCAGTATATTTTTTTGGTGTATTCTTGTAGAGCAGTTAAGTAATTTCAACGGTCTAAATTTTTAGTAGGTATATACTATGAAATATTTGCATAAAATGTAAAAAAACTGATTTGAGCTAGCAGGCGGTTAAATCCGAATTTATCTGGAACAAACAATTGGTGATAATAATTAAGCAAGCTTAATTGTTATTTAAGCATTAAGGGAGGTAAGTATTGTTTATCAGTCGAGGTCGAGTGTCGCGCCCGAGCGACAGCGAGGGCTAGCAATAAAGTCCGAGACTGGCCAAAACTTACCTCTCAAATTGCTTATAACTGTTTTTCCACTCCTGAAGTTGGTTTAATTGTTTGTGTTTGATTAATTTATTTTCGCAACTTGAACAAAATATCCGTGCGGCTTTGGTTGCTAAGACTATTTTTCAAACAAAGTGTGAGTGTCAGAAATGGCATTCGTTCAGTTGTAAAATGAATTCCAATGAAAATAAACAAGAAATTGCAATGGAGAGGCTGCAGATGCTGCCTGTTCCTTCCTACTGCCGGAGAAGTCGAATGAGCATTATCAAAATGCGTATTAGTGTTTTAATGAGGGGTGCCAGAGAAAGAACGGTACAGAAAACTTTTTACTTACTTCCCTGAGGGAGGTAAGTTTTTACTTACCTCCCGTTGTTTATAGTAACCAAAGGTTTATCGGTAAGTGGGGTTTACTTCCATCAAATCAACGTCATAACATTGTACTTACCATGTAGGGAGTGAAAAAAAAGTTTATTCGTTTTTCAGCATCTTCCAGTTGTAAATTATGAACTAGGTTGACCCAATTAATTAATAAAAGTAAATTAATATCATAAGTAATAAAGATGCAATGCAAGGACGTAATTTATGCTTTCTTAAAATGTGGCGAACTGTGCTAACGGATGCGTTAGTGTTACGTTCAAAATCACGAACCAACGTTTGTGTTGTATTATTGATGTATTATTAAGATCACCAATTGTTTATTGCAGATAATTTAGGATTTAAAAGCCTAGTAGCTCAAATCAGTTTTTCACACTTTTTGTAAAAATTTCATAGTATTATTTTAGTAATTATTTTATTATTTTCAAGTGTACAGAGTGTACCATAAATCCGGGACACAACATTTGGTCTCATTTTTAAATGCAACACCCTGTATATTCTTTCATTTTTGGAATCTGCTTGTAGATGTGGGCTTCACAAATCATTTTTATTTGTAGGGATCAGATGCAACGTTGCCAAGTTATTCACATTTTAATCAAATATAACGAAAAATCATGAACGTGGAAAAAAATTCAACAAAACCTTATTATAAAGGATTAATGAAAGAATCTGGGTATGCAAGTACCCAAGTAGTGTGCCAAAACATACACAATGGAGTCACGTTGAATTTGGTACTTAAAAACTTAAAATACTCTACAAGAATATACCAACAAACTCAAATTTCACTCAGTCAGTCGGTGATGTCACAACGAATAAATGAAGGTGTTCACAAAAGTTCTTTTTTCACCAACTTGTAGCTAAGACTGTATCGTAATAGGGACAGGACAGGGGTACACAGGGTGTTCTGAAACAACGATCGAATTTTGCTATTTTCAAATATCTTTTTTTGGCTTCTTCAAATTAAATAGAAGAAATTAAAGACATACTTAACGGTATATGAACGGAACTAAGATTAATTAGAGAAATCCAGCAAAAGCAACAAGCAAAAATTGACGCTGCAAGAAAATAAAGCAATGAAAAACAAATCGAAAAATTAGATAAGAAAGTAGAAATAATAGATAAAAAACTAAGTGAAAGAATTGGGCAACTAGAGAACGCTAAGAAAGAAAAGCATATAATAATAACAGGAATAGAAATAGGTACAAAAACCGGAAGCGAAATTAAAGAAGCATTGCAGATTCCTAGAACAAAACCTGAAGGTAAATATTGCATTAAATAGCGCTGTAACGATAGGAGAAAGAGCATGCGTAGTGGAGTTACAGATCCTAGAGGATAAAATAGGGGTATTAAGGAACAAAGCAAACTAAAGGAACTAAAGGAAAATATCTGTATAGACTCTGACTTAACTAAGAAAGAAGTCAAAATCCAAAAAGAGATAAGGAAAATTGCCAAAGAACAGCGAGACAAAGGCAAACAGACTAAGGTAGGCTACAAAAAAATAATCATAGAGAACAAAGGATGGTGGTGGGATGAAGAAACAGAAACCCCCATTGACAAAAATACCACAAAAGACTAGAATATCAAAAAGGAAACGATTGCAGGATAACCTACGAGGCTAGGAAAAAGGAACTGAGAATGGAAAATACTGGAAAGAATGTGGAAATGAACAAAACAACTAACAATGTAAAAAAACAACCAAACATGAAGCACGAGCAAGGGAAGCAGAATACGGCTATGGAATGCACAAGGACTAAACAATAACGAAAATTAACTGGTAGAAGAATTCGAGAGAAGTGGTTTGAAGATAATTGAACTCACGGAAACTAAAATAAAAAGTAAAGGATCCCGCAGACTGGAAAATGAGCATATACTAATATACAGCGGTATAGAACAATCTGGAAGAGCGAGGGCAGGAGTGGGAAAACTAATTAGCAAAGACCAAGCAAAGTATATATTGAACTGGAAGTACATCGATGAAATACTAGTAAGATTGGGCCTAATAACAGGGAACAGCAGAACGACACTACTAGTTGGCTATGGACCATCGGAAAATGAAGCAAAGGTATGCAAAGATACATTTTGGGAAACGATGCAGGAAGAACGAGATCAGATAAACAATACGGTAACAATTATGGATGATTTCAATGGGCGTGTTTAACGAAAGAGACCACCCGGTGGGACAATATGAAGAAAATGTAACTAACAATAATGGACAAAGAACTATAGTCAAAACTTAACATTAACAAAACTTCTACAAAACATGAAAAAAATAGGAATATCGGAAGTAACGCAGACAATGTAATAATAATAACAAGAACATCAAAACAGCTACACGAAAGAGTAAACTTATGAAACACAGAACTAAAGGCAAAAGGAATGAAGCTTAAGATAAATAAAACAAAAGTAACGGTAATTGGGAAATAGGAGCAGATACAAATAGAAATTGACAAAGAAAAACTTGAACAAGTAGAGACATACAAATAACTGGGAGTAGAACTGAACGCAGACAGAAATGAAGAGACACAAATAAAGAGCAAAATAAGAAAAACTCAAAATCCAAACCAGGCAATCAAAGACACAATCATAAACCAAATAGAAATAAGTAAAGAAACAAAGATAAAAGTGTACAAAACAACAAACCGACCAATACTAACATGAGGATGCGAAACGTGGAAGCTAAACAGAATGGAAAAAAATAAAATACAAGCAAGCGAAATTAAAGTCCTGAAAAAAATCAAAGGAGTAACGAAAATAGACAAAATAAGAGAAGAATTGGACATAGAGCCTATACAACAATACATGGAAAGCGACAGCTCGGATGGTGCGGACATATGCAAAGAATGGACAAAAAAGTAATAGTGAAAAAAGTGTGGAAAGCAAAGCCAAACAAAAAGAAAAGGAAATAAAGACCGAGAAAAACATGGGACGACAGAATGAAAACAATAATAGAAGAAAGAGGGAAAACTTGGAAAGAATCGAAGGAACTAGCGAAAGACAGGACTAATGGAAGAACTTCATGAACGAAAACCAGTAACAAAAGAAGAAAAGGAGAAAAGAAAACAACACACCAACACCATTATAGTAGAAGGTAGACTGATGTATGCTTTCAACGACGAAATGTGTTTGAACTAGTTTCGGGTCTTTCGACATTCGTGTATTATTTTGTGTGTCCTAAAAAGGACCGTTCTCACGACGTTTCTGCAAAATCGAATTTGCCATCTTCTGGTGAATTATTCTCGAATGTTAGGAGAGAACTGAGGAGAGTTGAATGCTGTGTCCTTTTATATATTCTTTCTGGCACGGCTTCTGGTCATCGCGCCGTCTACGTATTGTTGTTGGTTTTCGTGGACGACCGGGGGCTTGGATAATAGGTGCGGACAGGATTGAGGCTCCGTAATCCGATTAAATGAGCTATTCACGATGTTGTTCATCCGCTGCGACGGCCTTCTTGGAAGCTTAATGGCTGGGTCCACAGGTATAATTGTTTTACCTGCAAGGCTATGTTTCCAGGCTTTCGGAAGGCGTTGTGCATCATCGCGTTTGTTTAAAATGTGGCGATGTTTTTTAATTTGATTGTCTCGCGTAATATTCGCAACGGAAGAATTTCGGCCTTTTCTATAGATTTGGTGTTATCAAAATCGTTGGTGTGTCCTGTGTGGTATACATGCTGGTATAGGGAAGATGTCAAATCGCCTTGCTGCACCGTTTTTCTGTGCCCGTCCTTTCGTACATTCACCCGTCTGTTGATTTTACCTACAAAAATTTGGTCGCAGTCTTAACAAGGAATTTTGTAGACGCCTTGGTTCTCTAGAGGGATTGTGTCCTTGGGATTGTTTTTATGTCGTTTCGTTGCAATATTTTTCGGGATGATACCGTCTGCTGTACCTTTTACATAAGGGAGGAAGGGTTTTTTGTGTGATATCTTCCTTGGTTTGTGCAGTTTTGTTGTCATTTGCTAAAATTTTATCGATGCACTTAATAGAGAACCCGTTTTGTACCAGTGCATATTTCACAGTTTCTATTTCAGTATCTACGTTGTCTTTGTCCGAGAGACGTTTTGAACGTGATATGAAGGTTTTTGCGACTCACTGTATATGTGCTGGGTGATGTTGTGATAACTAACCGCTATTTAAATGCAGCCTCAGGGTATGCCTTCTTTTTCAGGGTATGGAAATCGCAAGTTCGTTACCGTAATCGTGCTTATTAATTCAAACGATAAGTTATGTGAATGTTTGTCTTTATTCCGGTTTAAATAAATGCAATATCACCAGAAACAATTTAATAATAAAATATATACGCCACGAATAAAAGTAACAATAACAAAATAACAAATTACCGAAACAAATGTCCCAACGCAACGAATAAACAATTATTAATCATGGAAAGCGCACTGAATTTCAATATTCATAGGTAACGCTACTTTTGTAAGTTCGTGTTCTGAATGTCTGATGTCCTTGTTGTTTCTCGATGTAATCCAACCGCTCGCTGGCGTCTAGTGTTGTCCTTGCTGCACCATTCCTGTAGATCTCGGAAGGTCCTCGTTGTGTGTATCCTCCGTACGGTGTCCACTATGTAGTGTCCGTTTTCCAATTCACTGGCTATGGCTATTCGCTGTGGCGTTACATAACGCCTTGCGGAAGTTGATCCTGGCGCTGTTTGGTTCGCACTTGTTTACTTATTATTGACTCTTCCAAACGTCCTGCGCTCATGTCGCTCGGTAGGTTGAGTCGCGGTGACGCTCATTAGGTTACGTCGTGTATACGCACTGTGTACTGTTTATTGACCAACTTTTCGAAGGACGCTTCCTCGTGCCCTTTTATAAACTCGTCGCGTTCGTCTAATTTTTGTTTGTTTATACCGCACTTATTTCTCAGCGTCTCAGCGTATTTTTCTGTGCGCTGGCGTGTTGAATCCACGGTAACTCTCTAACAAAGCGCTGTTACCACGCCATGAACACTCGCGTTGCGTTTTGATCTGTGTCGCAATGTATTCTATTATTGCATCATATTGCGCAATTATACGCTTTTTCACTTATACATACTCAACTTGATCACTAATAATATTTACACGAACCCCTATTCTAAACTTAATTACTAACAATATTTACATGAACTTATTTTTCTGGATTTCGTTTTATTAAATAAATCCCATCACGATATATTGTATGAACGATATACCACATGTTCATTAAAAACCACTCTCAAGTGGCTGTGGAAAAATTCAAACGTATGTCTGTGTCTGTGACTTGATTCAGGCCCACAAATAAAATGGCTAATTGTTGAAAAGAACCTCCATTTTCGCGTAAACATAATTGAAGTTAATGTCGTGAATCGTGGTCTTGAATATTATTTTTCAGGTGAGGAAAAAGGAAGTAGTCAAGTGGGGTCAAATCAGAGGATCTCGGAGGAAATTCGGGCCTGCAGTTCAGACCGAAACGTGGTCATCGAAAAATCTGGTGAATAAATTCAATGGTTTCACGAGACGTATGAGCTGGCTCCGTTCTGCTGGAAGTAGCCTGTTTGCATATGACAGTACCTTGTCATATAGCCGGCCGAAGACTACTTGGAGGATATTGTCCTTATACCGCTGACCATTAACTGTGAAGCCAAAATATAATGGTCCAATGTGATTAGAAAACTGTCGCTTGCCGCTTACTGCTGCTTGTAGACATTAAAGCCTGGCGCACATTGCGACGCAGGTGACGCAGACAACACAGGGCAGCGCTGCGCAGTTATTTTCGCAGCCAATAATATGACCAATTCCATTTTTCTTATTGGGTATGGGCAGGGGCATACGTTTTCGTTTTCACAGCCAAAATCGATGGTTTTTTTTAAAGAGCATATGTTATTATTTGCGGGATAATAGAAGTTTCTAAAATGATATAACCACCCTGTTTTGGGGGATATCGTTTCTTTTAAGTGTTGTAATGTGGGCTGTTGTCTAAACCCTCATTGACTCGTGTTACAAGTTGTTCGATAATAAAAATTATTTAAAAATTGTCAGACTTCATGTTTTCTGTGTCCAACTATCCAAGTTCCAATACAGTGGTAATGTTCATTCCGATCTTTTAGCTGCTGAAAGTGTGTGTAGTGTGGACTAGCATTCTCAACCTCCGGTCCCCGGACCGGTGCCGGTCCTGAGAATTTTTTTCCCGATCTGAAGTGTGGAATATGTATAATTTTCGAAGTGGTTTTGGATTTTTTCGACAACGAAAAATTTTTTTATGTTCTATTTGGGTGTGTATTCTCAATAACACTGTTATTATTTGTTTGTTCTATTTTCCTTTTATATTATATTTCAAAAAAATTCAAAAATGGACACAATTGTTTTAATTCCGAAATTACCGATCCGCAAAATGTGTTCCTTATTTTCTCCGGTCCGCAGTCGTAAAAAGGTTGAGAAAGTAGTGTAGAGTGTAGACTCTTGCTTTGTACCAGCTTAGGTCATTTATTGTGCACTAGTACCCCCCTTAAGCAGGCGGTGCCAAGTCGTCAATAAAATTTGGCTCTATAAGGAAAATTAAAGGCTAATTATAGGCTAATTAAGTGCCATATTCCCTAGCTTAAGGCACAGCTAGCGGAACTTTATACTGAATCAATAAAACCTAATAGGACCTAGTTCATAATTAAAGGCTAATTAAAGGCTAATTAAAGGCTGTAGAATCACACACATAACTTTAACAATCAACGATTATTTAATATATATATCATAAATAAATGTTATTAGGAAGTGAGCCACATTATTTCGCTTAACAAAATCAAGCGAATGTGTCAATTAAAATAACAATATCAAGAGCCTTTAATTATTGAAAAAAAATTCTATATCAGGGCCGTAATACATTTCAGGGCCATGGGTACCATATACACATGCTATCAGTTTGTAGGAAACTAATCAAACATAAACTTTATTGCCGCATTCATATAGCTTTTAATTAGCCTTTAATTATTAAAAAATAAGATTTTCGATATCAGGGCCGTAAATCATTTTAGGGCCCGTGTTCCATATACAAATGTTATCAGTTTGTAGGAAACTAAGCAAACATAAATTTTATTGCCGCATTCATAGAGCCTTTAATTAGCCTTTAATTATTAAAATATAAAATTTACGATATCAGGGCCGTAACTCATTTTAGGGTCCGGGTTCCATATACAAATGTTATCAGTTTGTAGTAAACTAACCAAACATTAATTTTATTGCCGTATTCATAAAGTCTTTAATTAGCCTTTAATTATTAAAAAATAAGATTTTCGATATCAGGGCCGTAACTCATTTTAGGGTCCGTGTTACATATACAAATGTTATCAGTTTGTAGGAAACTAATCAAACATAAATTTTATTGCTGCATTCATTGAGCCTTTAATTAGCCTTTAATTATTAAAACATAAAATTTACGATATCAGGGCCGTAACTCATTTAGGGCCCGGGTTCCATATACAAATGTTATCAGTTTGTAGGAAACTAATCAAACATAAATTTTATTGCTGCATTCATAGAGCCTTTAATTAGCCTTTAATTATTAAAACATAAAATTTACGATATCAGGACCGTAATACATTTAGTCCCCGGGTTCCATATACAAATGTTATCAGTTTGTAGGAAACTAATCAAACATAAATTGTATTGCTGCATTCATAGAGCCTTTAATTAGCCTTTAATTATTAAAACATAAAATTTACGATATCAGGGCCGTAACTCATTTAGGGCCCGGGTTCCATGTACAAATGTTATCAGTTTGTAGGAAACTAATCAAACATAAATGTTAATGCCGGATTTATAGAGCCTTGGTACATGGAACCCGAGCCCTAAAATGAGTTACGGCCCTGATATCGTAAATTTCATGTTTTAATAATTAAAGGCTAATTAAAGGCTCTATGAATGCGGCAATAAAATTTATGTTTGCTTAGTTTCCTACAAACTGATAACATGTGTATATGGAACACGGGCCCTAAAATGAGTTACGGCCCTGATATCGAAAATCTTATTTTTTAATAATTAAAGGCTAATTAAAGGCTCTATGAATGCGGCAATAAAATTTATGTTTGCTTAGTTTCCTACAAACTCAGAACATTTGTATATGGAACACGGGCCCTAAAATGAGTTACGGCCCTGATATCGAAAATCTTATTTTATAATAATTAAAGGCTAATTAAAGGCTGTATGAATGCAGCAATAAAATTTATGTTTGATTAATTTCCTACAAACTGATAACATTTGTATATGGAACCCGGGCCCTAAAATGAGTTACGGCCCTGATATCGAAAATCTTATTTTTTAATAATTAAAGGCTAATTAAAGGCTATATAAATGCGGCAATAAAGTTTATGTTTGATTAGTTTCCTACAAACTGATAGCATGTGTATATGGTACCCATGGCCCTGAAATGTATTACGGCCCTGATATAGAATTTTTTTTTCAATAATTAAATACTAATTAAAGGCTCTTGATATTGTTATTTTAGTTGACATATTCGCTTGATTTTGTTAAGCGAAATAATGTCGCTCACTTCCTAATAACATTTATTTATGATATATATATATATTAAATAATCGTTGAATGTTAAAGTTATGTGTGTGATTCTAGAGCCTTTAATTAGCCTTTAATTAGCCTTTAATTATGAACTAGGTCCTATTAGGTTTTATTGATTCTGTATAAAGTTCCGCTAGCTGTGCCTTAAGCTAGCGGAACCTGCAAAAGTAAAAAAAATTGAAGAGCCTTAAATTCGGGAATATGGCACTTAATTAGCCTATAATTAGCCTTTAATTTTCCCTATAGAGCCAAAATTTTTTGACGACTTGGCCCCGCCTGCTTAAGGGGGGTTGCACTAGTCCTTGTATTGCGTTTGTTGTTTTACATATGGATCCGTCTGAATGAATCTGTGGCATATTTGCAATTTTCCTAACAGATAATTTCTTTACGATGGTATGTTATTGACCTTCCGATCAATAATTATCAATAATAAAAATCAATTATCAATAATTAAATGAATGAATAGTAAATTCCGATCAATGAAATGAATTATCCATCTATTAAAATTTATTGGAGCATTACAATCAATAATCAATAATAAACAGCAAGTTAAGTATTGAACTGAGTAACAGTAACATTAGTAGTTTTATAAAAATGAGTAGCAGTCAAGAGGTTTTCGATACTATATTAAAACCATTTCGAATATGTGGCATGTGAGCATATAAAGTGCAAAAAACAAATGGAAATATTGTCTGTGATAAAACAATATTAAGAATATATGTAAATCTACTAATATCCTCCTTCATGTATGTGGGAATACTAGCTTTTCTATCCCATGATTTAAAACAATACAACAATATATTTAAAGGACTTGTATTGTTAGAACAACTTGAAATCGGACTTCATGGAGTGGTGACGTATTATAGTTTTAATCTAGTTATAAAACGTTCTGCTATAATTTTATTTATAATGTTAATTGTATATATAATTCCTAGGTTAATATATGATTTTATGAATCTAATAGTAACAAGACAACTTTTAATGGATTGCTTTCTATATTTATTTTATCACATTTATAATGTGGTGCAGTGTAATATTCATATGTTGTTCTTTTACTTTGGTTTGATATTTGCGGAGAGATACCGATGCTTAAATGATATATTAAACTCGTGTGCATATAAAACTACTCGATTATCTGATTACAAGCTAAAACTAATTAGAAAGTCTTAGAACGCGATGTTTCTAATTTACCAAAAAATGAATTCATTTATACAAGTTCCGCTGCTTATAATGACTATAAAATCAATTCATACTATGTACACAAGTCTATATTATCCGATAATATTTCCGGACGACAAGATTTACATAACTTTTCCGTTAATATTATCTACAATTACCAAAATCCGCAGTATACAACAGATTATATATTGAAGCAGGTGAGTTTCATAAACTTATTTTATTTTCAGGACTACATAATTTAGGGTTTATCTAAAACAAATCAGATATATCATAATATGAAAAATAAAATAAATATTAATAGGGTTATGTAAAACAGACTTATGTTTTAACTTGATTGATAGTATTTTCGTGAAATTATTTGTAGAAGGAGCGACGTTATTTGCGAGATTTTTGGAATGCTGTGTTCCGGCAGTCATATTTTGCAGTTGGTCGGTGGAGTTTTTTTTTTGTTCGTTGCATTCTGAATGCATAAACATTTTGATCCATTAGATAAAATAAATGCTGATTGAATTTTATAGAGTATTCTCGACATTTCTTCAGGATTTGTCATTTAAAGAAAATCTGATAATTGATTACACTAATAATTAAAACATCAGTCCTTTGACTGAAAACTGACAACAAGTATGCAGTTTTCAGTTATCTTCATTTAAATACCTAATTATTACCAATTATATTCTAGAAAATATTCATAGAAACAAATTAATGATAACAATTTAATTTCTGGACAACCGTTTTGAACCAAAAACTACTACTTATTTCAAAATAAGTTGTGTATATAATAAAAAGTGGTAATTTCACAGGCTCGATATTTAAATCTTGCATTACTAATGTTGTGTGTAAATAATCATTTACACACAACATGTAACTAACACATCATATAAATAATTATAGAAACAAAATAATGATAACAATTTAATTTCTGGTCAACCATTTTGTACCAAAAACTAATTTGTTCAAAATAAGTTGTGTATAAAATAAAAAGTGGTAATTTCGTAACCTCGATATTTAAATCTTGCATTACTAATGTGTGTAAATAATCATTTTTAAAGACATACTACATCTGTATCTGTTCTGTTTCAGGCAGCAAGGACTCCACTCTTGTATGAAGACGTATTGAAAAAATACGACGCAACTTTATCGCAGGTATGATCACTGGCTTGAAGCTTAGAAACCTATATTTATTTTGTATTTTCCAGAGAGGAATGTTTTACCTTCAGGTAAAATTCGAAAGGAATACCTTTAAAGTATGTGGACTTTTCACAATAAATTGGAATTTTCTACTGGGCGTATGTTTTGACTTATTTGATGTTAAAATATGAAATAATTTGTTTATATTTTAGATGATTGCCAGTGTCGCGACGAATCTGATTATATTATTACAGTTTGATTCAATATCAGAATAAATTAGTTTGAAATAGATCGACTAATGAATATTTGAATGCTAACAATTTTTATACCTACTCTATTATTTAAAGTAGACGTTTAATTTAGTGCTGCTACTAACTTTGACATTAATGAGTAATTGTCGATAAAGTAACTATTGCAGTCATCATTATTTTCCTAACCTTTCTCAGTAAACATTTTTTTTTTAGATACATTGTCGACATTTCGCTGTTGACAACAGCTCGCAATTCTCGCAATCCTCCTACTTTAGTTAAGTAAATTAATTTCATTAATTGTCCATATAACTTAATTGGAAAATTACAAACAATAATCAATAACAAACAGAAAATGAATTCAGTGTTGAACTGAATATTTGAACAATAGTATAAGTATTTTTGTTAATATGAATGCCAGTCAAGAGTTAACAGCTCCATGAAGTTCAAGACACTATTTATAAACCATTTAGAATTTGTAGCATGTGTGCCTATAGAATGTAAAATAGGAATTGAAAGATTATACTGGGTAACAAAACCGAACTTTTTTCTTGTTGCCTGACATTTGTTAATTGATATTCAAACCATGTAATATAATTCTTGTTCAAAATTTTGTTTCCATCAACTTTACAAGATATAAAAAAAAATCAGGCGCTGTATAGGAAAATGCGAAAAATATATGAGAATATACGAGATATTTGTGACAAATAAGACAAGTTCGCCGTTTGGGGGGTGTTTTTTCAATATTAAGGGATGAAACCCTTATAGAGAGAGGGAAAACTTGACTGAATCTAGTGTACTCAAAAGTGTGAATACCAAATTTCAAAACCATATAATTTACTTCCGTCTGGATTTACAGGATACATTTACTTCCTGCCTCTATACCTTGCGATCTAGAGGCCTTGGTAACAAACCCTGTAATATAATTTTTGTTCAAAATTTGGTTCCCATCAACTTTACCTGATATAAAAAAATTCAGGCGGTGCACCGTTTATGAGAAAATTGCGAAAAATTATACAAGTTCGCCATTTGGAAGATGTTTTTTCAATATTAAGGGATGAAGCTCCCGCCGGGGGTGGAAAAACTCGACCGATGTTCGATTCTATAGTACTCAAGAGTACATACCAAATTTCAAAACAATATTTTATTTCCGAAAAAAAGTCTAATTTGACTGGACTAAATACATATTTCTAAAACACAAAACTAGTCACTTACTGAAGGCACAATTTCAATATCATTAATTTTAGCCAGAGAATAATAGTATATTAAAAACAAGTTCATCAGGTATAATTTGTTGTAAGCAGAGTTTTCTAAAAGAATAATGGGACTACAGCTTCATGAAACTTGATTTCAATACCGTTTTCTATTTTTCCCATTTAATGCCCTTTATAAATAAAAAAACATTTAGTAAATGTTGTGATGGGTTGCAACATGTCAAAACATTATCAATATTCAATTTGTAGTTACATGATTTGAGATTGTTTGCTTAGAGTGGTTTAATAGCCTTATTTTTAATTGATTTTATTTACAGCGCTGCTCACTCAAACAGCGAGACATTTGAGATGTTCTGTTGAGATGTTTCAGACCGACTCAATATAAGAAAATGATACTGCATTTATACACAGCATCAATTTGCTTTTTAAAATGCCTATAGCTATAGCATTAGTAGTATAGCAACAAGAGTTCGGCCGCATTTTCCCATAAGGATTAACATTGGGGTCTAATTTCACATTTCAGCCATTTTGTTTTTCGGTCGTCGAGATGGAAGAGCCGTATTTGTACAACGGGTTGCCTATACAAGAGGGGCGACCGCCCACGAATTGAGCGGAATGTGTAATGGGTTGCCTGCCCCCGTCGCAGGTGCCTGTCGCAAAAGCCTCCATGTTGTAGGGCCCCTCCACAAGGCTCCCAGGTTGTAAGCCCCGTCCTCAGATCGTAGGGCCCTCCAGATCCCCAAGTCGTAAGGCCCCCTTCGCAAGGCCCTCCAGGCCCCAGACTTGAGGTTATGTTTATGGTTTGAGGTTATGATTTGTACAACGCGTTGCCCCACGGGTGAGGGGTTCGTATGTTGGACCCTGCTATCGCCAAGCACGGGGCACGCCCCCCGCAAGGCATACATCCATACTCCTGCACCCTGCGAACGCCAACGTGAGGTCGCGCCGCTCCACATATGAATTTGTTTACAAGTCGCCGAGTTGGAGGGTGATGCGCCCATGGATATTCGTGGATATTCGTATGCGGAGCCCCACTCCCCACATTACTCACGGGCCGCGGGGAAAAACGTGTTGGCTTCCAAAAGCCGCGCCGCCGCAAGGAGGAAGCCATCTAACGAGCGATAACCGAGAGATAACCGATGATAACCGAGAATACCAACTGTCATACCAACTTAAATCTTTCATAATCCCTGTGATTTGATAATATACGGGTGCCGATTGAGAAATAAATTTCGCGTCAATATACGAGGCCGTAAAATATTAAATCGTATGCGAGTGTAAACTCAAGATGGAGTCCGGCGCAACATGTACAGGAGGATCGGGGTAACAACGTGTACCGAGTGTTCAAAAATAAATTAAACATTATATTAAGGTAAACGGGTAAAACGTACATAGTCTAATTGTTTTTCTCGATAAGTATGGAATATATGTCGAGGGTGTGCAAGATAATAAAATAATATTAACTCTAGGTGACACTATAATGTTTAAAAATCCATTTAGTTATTAATTCATTTGTTAATGCCTGGCGAAAAGGTGTAGGCCTTTTTATCAACTAAACATTGTAAGTCTGGCAATAAAACTTCTGCGGTTTTATTTAAACAAGGATGTGTTTATTTTCACACACATAGGTAAATATCTGCATTAATTAACTACGAGCGATCACCGGCAGATGCCCGGTATGCATGACACACCCGACAAACAAGCCATGATGAACCAAATAAGAAGAGGAAAGTGGAGGAACACCTAGCACCTATTTTAAAAACACATATTTGGCTTGGCACAGAAACTTAGAGTAGATGTGATGATGATCTACAGATACCTGTAATTTCCGTATCAGTCGTGTGTCACAAAGGCTACAACAGATGGCGCTCCAAACGTCAAATTAAAACTTACGATAACGCCGTGAACCAAGGTGCACACTCACGTCACTACATCCCTAACAAAAGCCTCCGCAAGGTTCGGCTCCTCCTATCTCCGCAATCCCCTCCCCACTACCCCAACCAGCTAGCCATTATTATTAGTATGGCACGAATTAATTTTAATTACGAAATGTGTCAATTTAGCGCTAATTAATTTGAATTATCTGAATCATCGTATGTTGTCGGTGGTTGTCGTCATCGGTGTCGCGCGAGTTTTGAATTATTTGATTATTATATATTAATTACATTAAATATTTTTACTGAATTAGAGTCCATTCATTTTCGGTGTGTTTACAAAGCGAGAGATTAGCGCAGTGCGTCAACTGATAAGAACCGTTTTAAACGTTTGTGTTAAATATATATTCTTACAACGGAAGAGTGGAAGAGCAACGAATGGCACACAAATGTGCGTTTTTTATCAACTAAAAATTGTCCTTTTTCAAACAAACAAAAATAATAAGAGGGAAAAATTTGATAAAAGGTTCTACAAACGCAACAATTGGTCGCATCATAAATGAGGATTGAGTAACCATACTTTTGATTGACATTTGAAGTAACATAACCTCAGTATCATTTTACATTAGTTTTCAACCAAATCATTTTCAGTGTTGCCATGTGTAAATTACGCTGTTGGCGATTTGTTGTTTTATTAATTAACTGAGCATAAATTAAATTGATTGAAATTGAAACGCACATGCCCAACAACAAGGACATTATCATACAACTGATAAACAACAACTTCACTCTTAAAACAAACAATAAAGAATCTAAAAATAGACTCCAGGAACTGATGGGCAAACATCTCATCAAAACACCCCGAACCCAACAACAGCTAACTACCACACCGAACACACAACGCACATACACCGAATCACACTACATAATCCTCTGAAGTTGAAAAGGAAACCCCAGACGACGAAAATATTGGCAAACAACTCACTAACAAGAAATACTCCTATAGATACTGCAAACGCATCATAGCAAGAGCAACAGACATACCAACAGCGATGATAAGAATTATAACTGGAGACACCGACTCGTTCGAAAGAATGACACATGACGGGGGACTGTATTACCTAAATAGGTTCTACAGGTTCATACCAAGCCCCCCCCCCCCCCCCACCCAAAAGAATACCACAAGCATGCAGCAAGTGCTCCGCATACGATCACACAACCGAGGAATGCAGGAAAGGAAAAACATTCACCAAGTGTCAAGGAGTACATGACGCAACTAAATGCGATTCGCCACAGCCACCGAAATATAATGCCTGCAACGCAGAGAACCACGCAGCGTGGTCACCCAGATCCCCAAAGAGACCGACAACACTCATAGAAGGCAACCCCAACATAATTATCAAAAACATAAATAAAAAAAAAATCTACAGAATTGCCAAAGTCAACCACTCGTAACAATATAATCCATAACCCACTGACTATACACGACCATATCATTATCACATACACACATGACATAAATAACACACAGAACACTAACAGAGAAGAGATTCTCAAAAAGCTCCGCAAACGCTTTATAATTGACTATGTAATTGACACACAGGCTGTACTTCCTGGATACAGAATGTATACAACCATGTTCGACAAACAAGCACCAGATAGCGTACCCCCGACAGAACCCTCAAATCATACCACACAAGTCATTATGCATGCACAGAACGACCGACTGACCTTCATATACGCAAACATCAACTGCTACAGTAACAAACGGACACTAATAAATAACTACATAGAGAATAACAACATTCAAGGTTGCCTTTTCGTAGAAACAAGACCAAAACTGGGAAATCATACAAAAATAAGGACACATCAACATCAATGCACGCGGAGGATCCCTGGTACAGGTATCCTCCACACCACACGTAGACCCAACGCGCCAGTACTGAACAACCCCACAAAATGATTGCCTCTACTTTGCGATCCCATTTGACAATGACAAACTTCACATCTTTCTGATATACATTTAACCACACTCACCGAGTGTGGTCCATGATCGAACAGAACATCGCCATAAAAGCACCCCATGAATAGATATTCGATTATCATTGGTGACTTTAATCTAAACCCCTAGAAGAGACGTCAACTACAAACGTTCATAAATAACTCTGACTTCAGAAGACAATACACACACACAACCAACACTCATCATGCCCAACAATAATGACACAACCCCAGGTATACTACATGCATACTGACAATCTAACAAATAATATAACATACATCAAAGTAACACCAGACCGTTGCTCAGATAACTTGGCTATTAAATTTACATTTCAACTAGACCGACCACGAACTGCCGAAACAATCAAGACAAAATTCATTCCCAAACTCACAAATACAAAAGCAGTAAATACATTCATGCTAACATACCTGAACGAAATCGAAAGAGAAGACATAGAACTACATCACCTAACGGAATTTTAGACAAAACTCACTAGCTCTATAATAAAACATAGCCCCTAAACAAAACGAAACATTTTACAAACACAAAGTACCTAAGTACATACTTACACTAATCAAGTACGAGTGACAAACGTGCCGAAAATACACTCTGACAGGGGGGCAGAAACACAAAAACAATAATGAATACACTAAACTAAACCATACAGACAATGACACGGCAATAAAAGGCACATACATGGTTCGAAGTATGCAAAGAAATTGAGAGAGACCGAGGAACAACCTATTGGACTAAAATTAAACGACAGACAAAATACAAAAAGACGTCACGTACAGCTACACTCCAACAAGATATTAAGAAAGACATACGACAGACGAACATAAGGCATACACCTTCGCAAACCACCTCACATCTGCTTTCACCCCCATCGACGACCCTACATATAACAACGATAACCCCACAAACGTGAACGACTGGTACGATTGACATTGTAACCAAAACACAGTGGAATAGGTATCCTCCACACCGCACGTAGAGCCAACCCGCCAGTACCGAACAACCCCACAAAATGATTGCCTCTACTTTACGATCCCATTTGACAATGACAAACTTCACATCTTTCTGATATACATTTCAACCACACACACCAATCGAACAGAACATCGCCATAAAAGCACCCAATGAATAGAAATTCGATTATCATTGGTGACTTTAACCTACACCCCTAGAAGAGACGTCAACTACAAACATCCATAAATAACTCTGACTTCAGAAGACAATACACACACAACCAACACTCATCATGCCCAACAATAATGACACCACCCCTGATATACTACATACATACTGACAATCCAACAAAAATATAAGAGACATCGAAGTAACACCATACCTTTGCTCAGATCACTTGGCTGTTAAATTTACATTTAAACTAGACCGAACACCAACTGCCGAAACAATCAAGACAAAAATCAATCTCAAACTCACAAATACAATGGCAGCAAATACATTCATGCTGACATACTTGAACGAAATCGAAAGAGAAGACATAGAACTACATCGCCTAACGGAATTTCAGACAAAACTCACCAGCTCTATAATAAAACATACCCCACCAAACAAACGGAACATTTTACAAACACAGACTACCTAAGTACATACTTACACTAATCAAGTACAAGTGACAAACGTGCAGAGAATACACTCTGACAGGAGGCAGAAACACAAAAACAATAATGAATAGACTAAACAAAACCATGCAGACAATGACACGGCAATAAAAGTCACATAAATGGCTCGAAGTATACAAAGAAATTGAGAGAGGCCGAGGAACAACCTATTGGACTAACATTAAACGACATACAAAATACAAAAAGACATCACGTACACCTACACTCCTACAAGATATTAAAAAGACATACGACAGACGAACATACGGCATACGCCTTCGCAAACCACTCCACATCTGCTTTCACTCCCATCGGCGCCCCTACATATAACAACGATAACTCCACAAACGTGAACGACCGGTACGACAGACATTTTAACCAAAACACAGACAATAAGGAACCGCCAATCATAACAGAAGACGAATACTATGACATACTAGATACAGGTAAAACACCGCCCCGGACAAGATCTTACCACAAAACAACTTCTTCGAAGCCTATCATATGAAATACATAAACACATAATATCTATTATTTCATGATAAAATAACTTAATATTTAAACAGACTTAAATCATACTAGTTGCTGATTAAAATATTCTTAAAATGTAGTAACGTATGAGACGCTGTGTTACACATGTGAGACGCTGTGAGACAGCTATAAGACACCTCTGAGACAGCTGTGAGACACCTGTGAGACAGCTGTGAGACACCTGTGAGATACCCGTGAGATACCTGTTGGTGGTGGTGGTGCTGTTGCTGGTGTGGAGGTGGTGGTGGTGCTGTTGCTGGTGTGGAGGTGGTGGCGGTGCTGTTGCTGGTGTGGAGGTGGTGCTGGTGATGGTGCTGATGTTGGTGATGGTGGTGATGGTGGTGCTGGTGTGGAGGTGTTTTTATTTATTATCTTGTACTTTTGACATATTGTATGTATATTTAAATATTATTGTACATATTTTTAATGATTTTTCTTTATTTAATATGTTGTCCTCTCTATGCACTATGGAGGGGGTGAATAAAATAAAGTTTTTTACATTGTATTATTATTTTTATTACCATATAAAATATTCATTACATAGTTGTACAGTACTTTAACATTTCCATATTACAAGCTACATTCTGATAGTATAACGGATATTACCATATAAAATATCCATTACATACTCGTGACGGAGGGGCAGAGGGGGTGGTGGTGTTGGTGATGGCAGCGGGGCGGAGGGGCTTCGGGAGGGGCGGAGGGGCTGGTATATGTTGGTGGCAGCGGAGGGGCGGCGGAGCGGTGGGGCTTGTGTGACGTGTGACGGGGGCGTGTGACGGGGGCGTGTGACGGGGGCGTGTGACGGGGGCGTGTGACGGGGGCGTGTGACGTGTGACGTGTGACGGGGGCTTGTGTGACGGGGAAAGTGTGACGTGCCTGATGGGCCTTCAACGCGTTCGGCCGTAGAGCAAAGGGAGGATCCCTTTGAAGTAACGAAGGTAGGGTTAAAAAAAGGGCTCCACGTAATTTAACCTCCTTGTTAATTCAATGTAAGGGTCTCCACCCTATCCGTATGGGTTGACGAAAGATAATCAGCGATACTCAAAACTACGAAAATATCGCAACAGCTGACTATCTAACGCCCACACCACCGGATTTAAAATGTCTCAAAGTGAGAATTGATTTGAATAAATGAACAAAAAAGAAGTTAAATTGAAATGAGGAAAAGTTTTTGATAAAATTCTTGAGAGAATTTGGGGAAATAAAAATCGGAGCTTTGTGACGTCAAACAATTGTGTTTTTCACACACTCAAAATGGACACCGTGTCCCGCTGGCACCTGCAAGAAATACCTCCGCCCTGTAAGGAACTACAGTATCAACAGAACCTGGCCAGATTTCGTCGACACAAATCGCGTAATATGCAGTACTTACGGAAGCACCTCTTTTATAGCGGTGCCAGAAACACGTATAAAGCAATAAAATATATATACACACAAAAAACAATGTAAAAGTTGAACTGAAGTTATAGCAAAATTAATATATTCAAACTGTAATGTCTTGAAGAGTGAATATAATTGAGTGAAGAAAAAAAAGTTATAGAGAATAAATAAATATGGATATGGCCTTGTTCTGCAGCTCCTACTGACTCCGTCAATCTGTGGTGGTTCTACGATGACCTTGTCGTGCTCCGGGTCGGCCGCTTGATCGCCCAGCCCTCGCCCCGTTCCCGCCGCCTTGTCACAACGTGGAATGGCGAATAAAAAAGGCTCCACGTAATTTAACTCAGCGATACTCAAAATTACGAAACTACCGCAACAGCTGACTCTCTAACGCCCACGCCACCAGATTTGAAATGTCTCAAAGTGAGAAGTGATATTGAATAAAAAAAAGATTAAGAAAAAGTGTTTAACAAAAAGATTAAGAGAATTTGGGGTAATGAAAATGTCTGAGTATTGGCGTTGTCAACAATATTGCGGATATTCAACAAAAAAATCACGGACACCGTGTTTCGCTTTCACCTGGAAGAAAATACCTCCGCTCTGAATGTAAACTACTTATGGAAATACCTAAAAGGCTCCACGTAATTTTAACCTCGCTACTACTTCGTGACAAACGGGGGCTCCACCCTATCTGCGTGGGGTGACGGGAGACAGTCATCGAAGTTCAGAAATTACGAACTGTCACAACGGCTGACCATCTGACGCCCACACCACCAGATTTATATCTCGCAATGAGAAAAAGGAAGTTAAATTGAAAAGAATGCCCGATCGAGAAAACTTGGGGGAACAAAAAAATTACAGATGTGAGTTTTGTGGTTGTAAATATCTGCGTTCAAAACACAAAAAGACGGGACACCGTGTCCGCGCTCCCTGAAAGAAAATACCTCCGCTCGTAGATTTATCGCGCCGCGTTCACCGAATTCGGCCGAATTCCGCTTAACGCTTATCTCGCGATGCGAACTGCTCTCGGAGCTACCTCTTTTTACAAAAACGCAAAACACGTACGGCACGAAACACGCAACGCAAGTTTAAACAAAAGAAAACCATATAACAAAAAAATTAAAGACGATAAAGGAAAAAAGTATGGATCTGGCCTGCTCTTCCACGCGGCGCCTCCGCTGCCGGTTCGAGGCTCGGCTCCCAGGAACTCGTGCTGCTGGCAACCGTCGGGATGCCGCCGCTAGCCTGCGGTCTTCAAAAAAACACTGGCAGGGTGGTCGCCCCTAGCCGAGAAACTGACCGGCTGGGTTGTTTCAGCCCCTACCCAAAAAAACGCATGTAAAGCACATGGCCTTATTAATAATGGCCGGACACGTGTCTTTACAAAAATGATGTTGGTTCTAATTACTTACTCTGGTGTTTGAGCGTGTATAGCCGATTATCGCTGCTCCCTCTTGCCTTGTGCCGGTGTCGCTTAATCCCTCATAGGGCGGTTATTGGAGAACACATTTGAAATCCCGGAAACCGGTTGGCGATAAGCCCAAAGAAAAACGTGTATCTCCCGACACTTTTACACTCAAAGAGAGTCAGCTGTGTTCTGCCACATCCTGCGCCTTGTGGCCGGATCACAATTATACGCAGCCCGGAAACGCGTGTACGCTTAAAAAAACTGTGCGTAGCGGTTGCCTACGTTGACGGTCCGTGAGCGCAATTAAAAATTAAAGGCAGATTTCGTCGAAGTCAAAACCGACCGTTACATACGTTACAATTGGTAATATGTTAGAAAATGTAAATCATGGGTTAGTATAAGAAAGCACAGATTTATGGATTTGTTTTATTTATTCAATTATAGACACGCTGTAACAGACAGGGAAATAAAACGCAGGTTGACGATAATTATGTGAATTGATTTATTTTCTATGATTCATTGACCTTATGAGGGCGTGTAAAATATCTTTTTGTTATTCATTTACCTTATGAGGGCGTGCAGAATATCTTTTTATTTATTATTTCTTCAATTACTATTTCGATTATGATTGTGAAGTTTATTGAAGGTGAAATTGTTATACATGTACATACATCTCTCGTTTCTCAGATCGTTTACCTCCATGCTTTTTCATTCCATTTAACTACGGGAAATTGATATGCTCAAAAATAGAACTATTTAAAGATGTTGAAATATCCTCAATAATGCATGCATGATTACTAAAGGTATCTCGCGATCTTCCCGAATCACATGATCGTGTCGGTGTTCACACCATAATGTGATTATTGGAGCCCCATTGTCTACGTTGATTGAGGTAAATTAGTGATTCTACCCACGACCCCAGCAAGCGCCCATGTCACAAGTAGTCACCACCGTCAGACATGTTACAAGTTGTGTCAAATAACAGTTCCTGCTACCTCAATCGGAAAGGTTTGTGTATTGTTATAGTTTATCATTAGGAACATTTGGAGCAATTTATTATCTATATTGACCAGTAACTCATGCCTTATTTTCTATACGATCATTCATGAAGTACCATATAAGAATTTAATAATTCCACATGTGATTTGTTTTCTACAATTGACACTATATTATATTATCTGTATTTTAAATGAGTACGATCAGTATCTTGTTTCCCTATTAGGTTTAAATGACTTTTAATAATCTAACTTGGTATTATGCTATGTGCTTGCCTTTTTACGAACCAAAATGACGATGCCAATTATTACGTAAAATACGTGTTTGTTTAAATTATGATTACTCGTGCCAGTTATTCATACTGGCAGTCTTGGACCTTTTACGATTGTTATTGATATTACAACAGCGTGGATTCGCGATTTCCGACCCGATGGTTGTTGAGAGGGTTCGGCGTGACTAACATTGTAATTGATTTTATTCACGACATCACTGGCTCATATACGTATGAGGCCGACGCGCAGGAGGCGATTCCACAATTACATATGTTTGGGGGGTGCGCTGTATCTAATGCGTCAACAACATTTGTAACTGCTTCGTCTAATTGGTCGAACACGAAAGCGACTCGTCCATCTTACTTTTGTTCACTAATAGGATATAGGTGAATGGTTGATAATTTACGATTATTTGTGGTGTATTGAACACACTACTTTCTGTCAATTTGAAGCAGTGCAGGAGGCGATTCCACAGTTACATTTGTTTGGGGGGTGCGCTGTATCTAATGCGTCAACTACATTTGTAACTGCTTCGTCTAATTGGTCGAACACGAAAGCGACTCGTCCGTCTTACTTTTGTTCACTGATAGGATATAGGTGAACGGTTGATATTTTGGTGGTTTATTGGATAAAATAACACTCCCGTGAATTGATAATGAAACTGACTTGTGAATATTGCCCCGGTTATTTTGCAATGTTATTATGTCTCATACCTATAATTCTGCATGTTTTTAGGTACAACTGCGTTGATTCGTATTTTCTGGTGGAGAATTGCCGTAACTGGGTAACGCGTGACTTTTGAATTTGCTTGAGAACTATCGTGACCGAACTATCGTTATCTCGCGGACCGACGTACACATCTGATCGACTTTAATTTTCGTACGCATGTCTCTACGATCGAACACCGACTGATACCCCTCTGTCTTCGTTTTGAGTTTAAATAATCTCACGTACGTTACTTCAAATTCTCCCCGCGCCTGCTTACAGCTAAAACTCTCGCGTCCCTTTCACGGTGGTCGCGAATGGAAATATCTACTGCAGATCTGGTCTTTTTTACAGTGAACTGCCTGGGCAAATATCTACCTGATGGTGCCCATATGTGATGCCGCTATGGAATATTTGGACGACGCGTATCTGCAAATTTTGGCTTTGCCACGCCTTTTCCCTCTTCATACGCGTCTCTGGTGTTTACTAAGGGCTTCGTTGGCGGCGTGATGTCGCACATAATTCTGGCACTAATTTACTTAATATAACTGTAATTTTGTCGTACTCATCTTTTATTTTAAATATTGGTCTTTTTATTACTCATTTAATTAAATATCAAGCCGTATATGTTGGCACTTTACAACACATACACTACAAAAACGCCGTACAACAAAAATGTATACACACAAAGAAAAATATAAAGTTTAAACTGAAGTTACTAATAAAAAAATATGTGATTTAAACTGTGAAACTTGAGTGAATTGAACTAATGAAAATTACAAAAAATAAGTTACGAAAATATGATAACTTATGGCCCTGTTTTTAGAAGTTCCTGGCGCGTTCCGCTGAACACCACGGTATCGCCTGTGTTCGGCGAATCTCCCTGCACCAGCGGCTTCTAAATTGGCCTGTCGTAATCAGAGTCAGAGCTACCGGTATTATGGGTTAGCCTTTAACTCAACGCCTAAAAACCACAGTGTGTATTAGCACAAAAACATTATGTTTCGTTCACTCTAGTTACTCACTCGTTTGTTGTTTGGTCGAGCGCAATTAACTATCTCGCACAGCTTCGTACTTTAGCGTTTAATCCTCCTAGCGGAGTATGTATGGGCGACCACGATTTAATCCGTACAAACGGTGGCGGTATAAAAACCTAAACTATCGCGTCACTCAAATTAGCTATGCACTCGACTGTGCATGGAGTCAATGGGCGAGGGCACCATGCGGTTCACTGTAACGGACCCGCAGTGGATACGTATACCACCGTATCCGCTACGGATACGGAATGTGGAATACGGCCATGCAGCGTTGCCAACCGCGAAACACAAACCTCGAACCAAAAAGACACATGCTCATTTTGGGATCGTTACAAATTATATGTGAATTGTGCATAGATACGAGATAATGAGGTTAGTAGAAAAAACTGCACGATTTATAAGTATTTACTTTTATTTTTGTTTAAAAACAACGATGAATTTTGTAATTTAACTTTATTTCTTATTTAACAAAAAAAAAAAAAAAACACTTGACATTATGTGAAACAAATCAGAAAAAAAAGTGTTCTACACTTACGACATTATGCCACATTAATAAACACATAGTAATCCAAATTTTAAGCTGATTTCTTCGAAATGAATAGTACTTGCAACATACCTCAAAAGGGCTGCCATGAACCTATTTCGATTTTGAAGACCACAAGAGTCTGATTTAAGGGATACATTGTTATACAGTCAGTGGCACAGAATGTAATAATTTAAATATGAATGTTCCGGTCTCATCAAAACCTCTCTTTCCGTCTGTTTCATTCCAAACGAAACATGCCTTAATTTTCTCCTTGATCATTCACAGTCAAATTGTAAGTGCAAAATTTATGTAGTAAAAGGAAGACACATTAAACATGGGGAATAGAGAACTGCCTATAAATCAAAGATATATGGTCTATGTATTTAATTTCTTTTGCTGATATTTTCTATATTCTCATTCTGTCCTCTAGGCAAGTTTGTTCTTTAAAAGCTCTTCAAACATTTTTTCGTTTCCTTTGTTTTTCGTCTTCTGTTAAATTTTTATGGTTTTCACATACCCTGCAGGTGTCTCTTTTTGGATGATGAAAGCTTAGGTTATATTCTGTATTGAATATTTTGCTGTATGTCCCAAGCTTGATATTACACTGTATATTTTCATAATTGCATGTTTCCTTAAACAAATCAAACGTTTTAGATATACTCAAATCTGAGCGCAAATATTGTCGCTCTATTTGTGTACAGCAGTAGTGGCTTTCTAAGCGAGGGAACGACTCAATGTGAGTTTTAATTCTTTGTTTATCTATTTCTGATAATTTATGGTGCGGCTGATGTCGTCCTCTTTTATCATCACTAACAAAAGGAGGTAGTTCCTGCCCTTGTTTCTTTTTTGCGACGAAAACTGTTCTTTCGCCTATATCAAGCGTTTTTAAATAGAACTGTTTGCAAACTTTTTCTTTGGACCCGTTGTTAGGGTTGTTAAAATTATACATATATGTACCATTTCTTTCCTTCTTATTCGCTGAGACAGCTCTCCGTTTAACTGGGACATAATCAACAGTCTGGCAAATGAAATCCCTCTGTCTGGTGTATGAACCAAGTGACCAATAGTTACTGCTTATTGCTTGTCTCTCTTTTTGAGAAAATTTAGCATCACATTTTAACTTACATTTTGAACAATCAATATCACCTAATTTCCTTGCTGGTACTAGCTTTCCATTTACATTTTCGTATTCTTTTCCCAGATTCCGCAATTTCTTCCTTCTGATCTTCTTGAATCTGTCACTGCTACGTTTCCGTTTCCTCACTAATGGGCTGTGCAATGCTGTAGTTAATTCATTGCCTTGATTATTCTGTGCGGGGACGTTACTATTTTTGTTGGTTGCAGACTCTGCCAATGAGACTAACAATTTTTCTCGAGAGTCAGCCCTGAAATAGAGAAAAAAAAAGTTGCTAGAAAAGCTAACAGAGCAAACAAAAAACAATCAAAACAGGTCTGATCACATCCTTGAACTTTGCACAAAATATTGCATGAATGTAGAACCCATAAAGTGTCATTTGGAGCCAATTTTGATGCATAATTCTGATAAAGTTATGAAAATACTGAGTTCAGCTCGTTTATTACTAGATATAAATACTAGATTTTAAAGTGTCATTTTGAGCCAATTTTGATGCATTTAGGCCCGTATCTATAGTCCGTACTTGAGCATGAGTTCGACTAAGTCGTATATTTTGTTGCATTTGGTGCATAAGCGTTTATAGAAAATACGCAACTAAATATACGACTTGAGTTGAACTCGTGCTCAAGTATGGGCTATAAATACAGGCCTTAGATAGATGAAGTTATGAAAATACTGAGTTCAGCTCGTTATTACTAGACATACATATTTTTATCATAACTTGACATTACCTGCATAACAAAAATCACCCGACCTAACTATGAAATTAAATATTTAGTTACCTGTCTTCTAGAATTATTTCAGACTTGAAGTCATTCTCCTTAATATAAAAAGCCACCTAAAACCAGCGGAACCAATCACTTACACTTTTCAACAAGCATCGATGGAGGTGAAAATACAAGAACACTAACAGCAAAGCAAGAAGGGACACAATGTCGTAAGTACCCTTTACCCTTTTATATTTTGCCTTTGTTGGTGTTAAACCATAACCACCAGATTGATAACTGTACGATAAACGGCAGAAGTCGACGAATTTGAAACAAATCTCACACTTTAGCACAAGAAACACATAGGAACACATGTCTGGAAGCGTCAAATGCCGCCCAAGGCTAGTACGTAAATGCGCCACCGTGGCGCTGCCGCTTTGATGTAAATCGCCTAAAATGATATCAATAATTCTAGGAACATTTATGCTTATTACATTACCTAAACCTAAGGTGACCAGATCCTACCCGCCCAAAAGCGGGACAGCGGCACCCGGGGGTGGGGGGGTTGATTTTTAAATTTTTAAATTAACTAACAAAGAACGCAAAGCGCAAAATATACAGGATGTCTCCTAAAAAAACGCCGCTGGCCAATAACTCCATAACTCCCTAACTATTTATTGCCCTATTTTAATAAAACAAAATCAAAATTAAATGTCTCTACATGTTCTATAAAGGGGCCCTAATTTTCTTTTATTTTGCAAAATCAACTTTCATTTCACCGAGAGTCTGCTAGATTTTGCAAAAAAAAAATTAGGTCCCCTTTGTAGACATGTGGATAAGGTGACCAGACGTCCCGATTTTGGCGGGACAGTCCCGATTTTTAGAAATTTGTCCCGCGTCCCGCGACGTTTCAAAAATGTCCCGACTTTTGAAAGATTGGGTTTTTTTTTCGGGTTGATCTTTTATTCGCTATTTTGAAGTTATCAGCTTATATATTTCACCAATATCTGTATTTATATAGAGCTGCATCTTTAAAAAAAAATGTAATATAATATTATACAGGGTGTCTGCTAAAAAACGCCGCTAGCGATAACTCCTTTGTTTATTGGCCGCTTTCAATAAAACGAAAACAAAACAAAATGGCTCCACATATCTACAAAGGGGCCCTAATTTTTTTCGTTTGCAAAATCTAGCAGACTATCGCTGAAATCAAAGTTGATTTTGCAAAAAAAAAGAAGAAAATTAGGGCCCCTTTGTAGAATATGTGGAGACATTTAATTTTGTTTTTGTTATATTGAAATCGGGCAATAAATAGTTAAATAATTAGGGAGTTATGGAGTTATGGGCCCGCGGCGTTTTTTAGGAGACACCCTGTATATTTTGCGTTTTGCGTTCTTTGTTAATTAATTTAAAAATCTCCCACCCCCCGGCCCCGCTGTCCCGCTTTTGTATCGCTAGGATCTGGTCACCTTACATGTGGAGCCATTTAGTTTTGTTTTCTTTTTATTGAAATCGGCCAATAAATAAAGGAGTTATCGCTAGGGGCGTTTTTTAGCAGACACCCTGTATAATATTATTAAAAAAATTTAACAACATGAAATATAATGTCATATTTACAAATATAATAAATGCGAGGCATGTTTTTAAAGTACCGTTTTGTATTTTGGCCGCTGCAGCCCTGCTACCAAATACAGATTAGCGAAATATATACGCTCATAACTTCAAAATAGCGAATAAAAGATCATCCCGAAAAAAAAACCTAATCTTTCAAAAGTCGGGACATTTCTGAAACGTCGCGGGACGCGGGACAAATTCCTAAAAATCGGGACTGTACCGCCAAAATCGGGACGTCTGGTCACCTTACCTAAACCCCTTACATAACGCAGCCGCAAATATTTACTCCATTAAATCGGCAAATAATAGTAGTCGGCTTCCAAAGTGACAGAGACTTATTTTCTAACACTTGTTTCATAGCGAATATTTGTTACCCGTTATTGAAAATTTTCATTGTAATGCAATATTTCAGTTTGTTGGTGGATAAATAATGGAATGTAAAGAAGAAAATATGTAATTCGTTATTATTTTTCTTTTTAAACATATGAACGTCATTAATAAATTATTGTTGATATTTAACTTCTTTCCCCCGCGATGTCTCTCGTCAGATATAATACAATTTATAGCTTGTAGTGTGAACTTTAAAATACAGTTGAAATCAGCTGCAACTTTTTAAGTAATTTAATATGAAAAACGCAACAACGTGCATCCCAAGTACTCGAAAAGCTGGACAAAAATTTAAAAAAACAACTTTCGATTTCCAAGATTGGTTCTACATATAAAAAAATGTGTGTGTACGCGTGTGTACGCTTTCATAAGAATTATTGTCCAACTCTCAAGCACACGGAAGTCGTTAACACATTTGTCAAATTGACAGATTGACTTGCGTTTAAATCGTTACCAATATTAAGTATTAAGTTACTATCAGCTGATTTAAGGATTTTTATGTTAACCAACCAAATGTCATTTTGACATCGCAGGAGTTTTGTGAATTATTTAATTCAATAGTTTTTTTTTTAATGTAAGTAACGAAATCTAGTAACTTTAGTGACTTTTATCTTGTGTTACGAACTTTAAAGTAAGCGAAATTTTTGAATTGTAAAAAGGACATCATTGAGGTTATTTTCAAATGTCAAAGTCACAAATAATAATTGTTAATGTTGAAAATATATTGCGAATATGTTGTTTTGTATCTAGTCTAATAGTTTTGCACCTTCGTTTGTTCATTTTCTCACAAAGATTGGTCTAGTTGAGTTAATTGAAGGGAGAATAAAAGTCACTAAAGGTTGCCAATGTGTCTAATTGAAATTTGCATTACCAATGCGCCAGAAAGGTTAAAGCAAAATAAACTAGTCAGGACACATCGTACTTATGAAATATTTCTAATGGTTACTCACTTTAAAAAAAGTATTGGAGGAAAACTTCTAAAAAGCTGGTGATCTGCTCAAACAAGACCGTTTTTTGTGCACAAGGCTAATTGAGGATGATATAGGGATTAGTAAGTCACAAATCACCTATGGAATGACAGAACTCATGGTGGTACAGCTCGGAAGAACCAAAGAAATACATTTTGGAGCTACAAACATTGAAAAACTAAACTTTCCTACGCGTTAACAGACTCAAAGGAGGTCTTAACTTTACCAAATAAGTAATAAATAAATAACTCTGCAAACACGAAATAATATACATTTCAACAAATCTGTTTAAAATATTTATTTTGTGTACACAAGATTGAATTCAATACATCCAAATAATTATTGGCAATTACTTTCCACAATGGTTGCATTCAAAATAAACAAATTAATAATACTATTTACATAAACCTGTGTCACCCATAAATTATAACTATCCTAGGCTATGTCAATTAATTTTGTTAGGGACGTGGGGAGCCACGTTGAGTTATTTTTACTGTAAAACACTACATTCCTGTCTATATAACATTGAGTACCATTAGTACCTAATCGATAGACCTGCTTAGCTTCATGATACTTATTTGGTATAGGTACGAACAGTATTCCTCTATCTTCACAGCGCTTTGCAATTAGATCCTTGAACCCTCGTGGAATATTGGCAGCGGCTCGAGCCGCTTCAGATATTGTCTGAAAACAGAGTGCTACATTAACGCCACCGAAACTTATAAATGTGGCAAATGTTACCTCTATTCTGGGTGGAGGCGGGGGAGGAGGTAATTGTTGATTCGTTTCTATATTTGTGAGGTACGAAACAGATTCCTTTGCACCTGGCTGTTGTCCAGAACTTACAGCTCTATTCATCATTTCTAACGCTTTATGAAAATTTTCTGAAAATAAAGTTTTAAATTGTTATAACTGCAGTTCCTGGAGACAGGGGTACGCCGAAAAGCACGACTGCACATCCCAACATCAAATGGAGGAAAATGCAAGACGAGCCAGATGCAGTCCTACATAACCTTGGGGTTGCCAATATTTCAAAAATATAACTTCTATCATACTTGTTAAACATCTGTTTGTAAAAATTGATTTTCGTAGAACAGGTCTTTTGCACAGTGAAAATTTTGTCGCCTAGTTCAAATACACGTTTTTAGAAATAAATTCATTCACAACCAATACATCGAACATGTGTTTATTTGTCAATAAGATTGATAAACTCGAACAAACTTTTTATCATTTTAAATCGACGCAGGTGAAGAAAAATAAGAATATTTTAAATGTATCATTAATAAATCAAATGAACCTCAATTGTTGACAACCAGCACTATTGCCAGCATAATATATGAATAGATCTATTTATATGGCACATTTAAATAAATAAACATATTAATTATTACCTTTTATGACGGGTTGAGCCAAAAGACCATCTGATATCATCCGTTTCCACCCTGAATACCACTCAGTTACTTGTGTGTAATTGGGATTGTGATTAAGCCACATGCCAAGTGTTTGAAGCCATCGTGGGAAAAAGTACTTGTCCAGAATTAGAGTCATGTTTCCTACCGATAGCATGTCACTCCAATACATCACCCAATTCCACGCATCTAAAAATTGATTAATTAATTACCACCACATAGAGATCAAAGAGGCATTTTTTTTCCGAGGTTGGCAAAGAATGCTACAAATATTACAAAAAGCGATTAAGTAATTAGTGTTGAAGATGAATAAACAAAACCTTAATTACATTTAAAAGATGATTTGGATATGTAAAACACTCATCCTTTACATCGACATTCCTACACCTATGTCCTTTAAGAGTTATGGGGAACATTGATTATAACCACAAAAGAAGTATTATCTAAATACCTAAATGTTGCTGGTGTGGATTAATTGGCAAAGTCTGCATACAAAGTTGAAGTTTTGGAACAATATGCTTAACCAAAAATGCTACAAAGGAACCCTCCGGTAAAACTCTCTGCCAGGGCTTCAACATCAGTTTTGCGGACTTATCAGAAGGATGCCAGGTTGCTAAAGCTGCTCCAAGCTTTTCTTGAATTATTGGGTATATGTTGGTTTTAAGTTTATCATCTGTTAACAGAAAATGTTATATTTAGTATGATAAATGTATACACGTAATAATCATTAGACTAGATATAGGGAATGTAATTACTCTAAATGACTATTGTACACTATGTAGTGCATGTTTGGTCAATTACGTTGAAACATGTTGCCACTTAAGCACAAGGCAAGAAGTGCCATGATGAATGTTTGTAATATGAGGGTTTTATAACTATGAGTCTTATTATTATTACTATTATTATTATATACAGAGTTTTTTTTAACTTGTTAATAGGTATTTAATCGAGTAAGGGATAGAAATATTCATGTATTCACAGAAAATTTTCAAGTATGACAGAACCCCCGTATTTTTTTTTATAGTGTATTTGGAACGGATTACTGCGCTCACGATAAGCAACCCCTCAATCCAATTTGCCCCCCCCCCCCTGGAGGGGGCCAGGCCTTACACCAGATTTTTTTCAAACATTTTAGCAAACATCAGTTGCTTATATTTGTATAAAACAAAAATAGGCTTAAAAAAGTACAAGTGATAACTTTTGTAAAAAGAATTGTTTCATAAAATTATTATTAAAGATATAAAAAAATTGGCACATGACTCCTTTATGACTATGTACATGTTTGTCATTTTTGACAGAAACATAACCACATTGATTTCGTCAATCATCAGCTGATCAGAATAAGTATATCTCTTAAACTCTATTCGTTAAAGTACCAGTGATAATGGTTAGCAACGAATAATAATGAGTTCTTGAGTTGTTAAATTTTGATAACAATGTTAAAAACAGAATATCTTGCAAATTTAATTTAAAACATATTTGTGCTCCAGTTTTTTTCCATAAACTTGATAGTATAATAGTTTAAAAATTGAAATATGAATTTTTAAGTCAGTTTAGCCCCACCTGGGCTCTAGAGATGGTGTGATGGACACACATCAATTAGAAATCTATCTTCAGATTGCGCAGCCGGTGGTCGACTTAAGATAGGTCTCAATCCGATTATCACCTAATATTTAATGAAACACGAAAAAACGCTTTATGTATACCCAATCTAACCTATAATGAGATGCGAAAACAATCGGTGACCCGAGGTGGATATATGCACCAGTCGTGGCAATCTATCATGTAGCTTGTGCTAACGGTAAAACAGTTGTACGACCATTCAATTATATAAAACTGATCGTCAGCTAACAAAATCTCTAAATTATAGGATGGAAATTTGAATCGACCCCAACATTGTTGATCGCACTATAGTACCCCGAGTATAAACACAATTAATTTCAATGTAGCAGATAGTGTGTTAAAGAAGTATTGCTTAATTGTCCACTTTCCGAGAAATTAGTCAAGATTCTGCAATTCTTAACATAAGAAATTAACAGTAGCAATAGGTAACAAATATTGAGCTGACATTGCAATGTCAGGCTTAGTGGTAGTAGTGGATAACAAACGGTAGTCATTGATAACCATAAGTTATCAGTTCAGCTAAAAAGTGTCTTGAAGTATCTATTTGTTTTGCATTGTGCATTCACAAAACTCCTGTGACATAAGCTGAAGACAACAGAACATTTTAGACTGGATCTGGCAACTATAAATTACCAACTATTTTATCTGACCGTACTTGTGTCAAATTATTTAAATAACACCTAACCATATTTAAAAAAATGAACACAAGTACAGTCAGATAAAATAGTTGGTAATTTATAGTTGCCAAATCCAGTCTAAAATGTTCTCTTGTCTTCAGCTTATGTAACAGGAGTTTTGTAAATGCACTGCTGTTGATGTTCACTGTAAGTTTTGGTAGGCACTGTTTGTATGGCGAGATAGATGGTAAACGCTAACGGTTTGTGTGACAGCAGCAGAGCCGTGTTTGTTTCAGAGTTTGACCACTGTGACATGGGTTTGTGTGAACGCTCTCTTAAGGATCATTGTCCATCTCTTGTGCATATGGGAGCCGTTAACACATTTGTCAAAGTGACAGATTGATAATAGAATAAAAGTTTTAAACTTAAAATTAAATCGTTACCAACATCAAATGTTTAGTTACTATTATCTGATTTAGGGATTTTTGTTAGCAAAACCAAATGTCATTTTGACATATCCCGTTTGACATAACCAGAGGTTGTTATACAAAAACAGTAGCAACTACTGTTTTTGTATTGTTTTCTGTTAAGCACATTGCTATCTATGGGCATTAACACTTTCGTTGCTACTTTTAACTTCTGTTAGAAGTAACTGAATCCCGGCCCAAAAGTGGCAACCATTTTGATTTTTGTAACAGTACAATCCGGGAAATTGAAGAATCCAAAATAACCAGACAAGCTGTAAAATGCTGTTCTTTCCTAAAAGTATTCCAATGGTATCACAAGAACACAATATTGTTTTACTTTATAGGTTTTTCTGCTATTGTTATGTTTCTAATAAAATTGAATTGCGGTTGGCGCTCTTGAATGTGATGTCAGCATAGTTTCCAAGGGAATCTATTTAAAACCGTTTGTATCTATAAACTATTAGTATTCCACCTAGCAATGGTATCCATGGGTGAATCCAGGTGTGAATGGGAATAGTGTCACTTAAAGGGTCCCAGATGGTGACTTCAGCGATAAGCCGTGGAATAACAAGCTGGTCCAGAATATTGTTCATTATCCAAGTCGGCAGAAGAGGCTTCCACTTTTCAAGCACTCTTATCAAAGAATCAGAATCACGTGGAGGCCAGGAGCTGAAAATATAATAAATATTAGCAAAAGTTAAAAGCAAATCAAATAGTAAAGTTCATTTCCATATCGAATTATCCGCTGCGACCTATAGTGTACAAAATTACCACCCAAATCTGGACTAATAGTATGTTACAGACAGAGGGGGAAACTGTTTCATTATTGTCGAGGAAGTTAACTGAGACACGGAGCGTCAAGGTTAACTTTATTTTGAGACATAAATAAAACGTAATTACGAAAAAATTGAATATTTTGAATTCGTAGAATACAAATTGAAGCCATGACCAGAAGTTGGAATGAAGATTACCACACCGAGAAAAATTGGGTATTGATGAAACAATTGAGAAGTAAACAATTCACGAGGAACATTTACTAAAAATTGGACATTTCACTACATAAACGGCGATTTCTTGTTTTGATCAAACAGTATCTTCCCGCTGTAATTGAAAGTTATATTTTCATAAAATTTAGTGAATAAGTTGTAACACTTTTTCTCTAAATAGATAAAACGTTCAATGTGGAACAATAATTACCTCCGTGAGAGCTATCCGTATTACAATTCAAAAACACTTTATATTTACTTGAGTAATGGTGTTAACTTACCTAACGCAAGTTCTCATTACAGGCACCCAAGTGTGCCATAAGAGACTATCATACGGCAGTATTCCCATACTATTACCTTCTATAGTCCCACGTTGCGTGCTCAGTAGGTCCTTCCATTGTTCAAAGACATCGATATATATATTAGGTTGCGTAAGTGGTGCCCAGTTTGCCAACGCCGAAGT
The DNA here is from genome assembly GCA_951805005.1 of Othius punctulatus. Lineage (NCBI taxonomy): Eukaryota > Metazoa > Arthropoda > Insecta > Coleoptera > Staphylinidae > Othius > Othius punctulatus. The sequence goes on from OX638142.1 coordinate 30,870,457, forward strand.
AAGTAATGGACCAACTAATCCTGGTGCCAATTCACCTAATTCATACTGACAGTATTCATTGTAATGTTCAGTCTAAAACAATGCACCATTATAGAATTTAAGATTTTTATATAATTATGCACGAGCGTACCTGAAGCATTTTAAATATTTCGGCGACTTGGCCCAATGATAAACCTTGCGAAGGATCCACTAATCTATCGACTATGTCTAATACAGTTTTCATATTTGTTACTTCTTTATCTTCCTTGATTAATAGCTTTTTTATTTGAATTTCATCTTGTTCTAAAGAAACTACCCTATCTTGATTGTACCTTGTGCCCCTATCAATTTTTATTATATTCTGCAATCAAGAAAAATTCAATCAATAAAAACAAAAATAAATGTACTAGTACATGGAAGTGCGCTCACAGTTACATTATTTAATGTAAAATTTAAACAATCTCCAGCATTGTTGATAGTAGGGTAAAATTTTAGTTTTACCTAGGAAAAAATAGTGCTTCAGATTTTTTTTCGAGAAGTGTTGAGGTACATAACACAAGTGTAAAACCAAAAAGGTATATCCCCAGTACCGTCGGGAGGTGGCGCCATTCTGAAAAATTGTGAAAGTTGATTTATCTCGTTTTCTATTAGTTGTAAACAAAAACTTTTTAGACAAGAAATATTACATATAAAATTTTACATATTTCTTGTCATTAGCGCGATACTGTATAGTTGATATTTCGAACGGTAGAGGTCGTCAAAGTTATCAAAAACAGTTTTTCCCCATTTTCTTCCCGTATGAGCCGTATTTTTGAATCATCGCAAATGTATAAGTTATAGAACTTGAAAAAATCTACAAAAGAACGTTTGAATCATGCAAGACTGAAAGCTCACCATTCCACAGCTTACATTCCATTCCCATTTCATTCCATACCAGTGTAGAGTCTGCTATTTTGTTCGTAATAGATCTATTACACTGCCTACTAACTTTGACGACCTCTACCGTTCAAAATATCAACTATACAGTATCGCGCTAATGATAAGAAATGTGTAAAATTTTATGCAAAATATTTCTTGTCAAAAAAGTGTTTGTCTATATCCAATAGAAAACGAGATAAATTGACTTTTACAATTTTTCAAAATGGCGGCACCTTCTGACGTTACTGGGGATACGCCTTTTTGGATTTAGACTTGTCTTATGTCCCTCAACACTTCTCAAAAGAAAATCCGAAGTATTTTTTTTTTCGAGGTAACAGCATTTTTTCCAACAATTTTACTACATTACGATCGCAATTCACATGACTGTCATTATTATTATTATTATTACCTGTTCGCATATATCAACTAATACATCCAAATTATGTTGTATTTCTGGCAATGCAAAATTGGAGCATTTCTTGTGCAACACGTCTTCATAATGCTCAACACCAGGGGGCGCCTTTAAACCGCTCAGTGCATGATATCCACTCAATATACGCTGTTGCGGTCCTGTCATATCGATTACTTTAACTTTGCTTAGCTCGCTAAAACAAAAGAAAGTATAATCGTAACAGCATCAGGCGGGTACTTAAGACTTACCTTGAAAATGTATTGTGCCGTAAAGATCCAGGTTTTTTGTCCTTTTCAATAACATCATCAACGCTTCTGTAGTAGTATCTGGAAGTTTTTTTCCCAAGACCTTCCTTTTTCCATTTCGATTCTTTCTCTTCATATTTTTCTTTTATTGCATCCTAAAATATTTAAAATTACAGATTTTGTTAATTTATCAATATTTTCAATATGCAAATAAAATGGAAGCTAACAAAAATTGTTTAATTATTAAATGCAATCATTCTACAGACGGAGTTTGTGAAATCTTGTAATAACTCGAAAATATTTAATTATGTCATTTTAATTTTTTTTTATAAAGAAATAGTCACTGAATATATATATATATATATATATTTAAAAAAAAATTACTTACAGGTACTTTAGCAACTGATGCAGGTTTTTCGGGCCCGTAAGCCCCAATAGCTCCTCTGCCTTTTCTAAGATGTGCTTCAACCGGTGCAGAAATGCCCTGTAAATCTTTGCCCAGCCCTTTACCGGGCTCGAAGCCCATTTGCAGCAACAGTTTGGCCCCGATTCCCTTTGTGTGTTTTTCCCAACCACCAACACCTTTAGTTGTGAACTGATTACTGGATGCGCTCTTCTTGGTTCTCAGACCTGCTATATCGCCGGTAGTCTCTGATGCACCGAAGCCCCTTCTGGGAGGCGCTTCCCCTTCCGAATCACTGGAGTTTACTTTGAATGAGGTCGTTGGTTTCGGCGAGTCGGCGTCTTGGCTGTCCTCATCGTTGGCGGGGTCTTCTTTTTTCTCCTTTTTGCCTGCCTGCTGTATGCCACCAGCAACAAAACCAATTGGTGCGGTGTAATTTTTTGGCTTTTTCTTGTCCTTGTGATACGACTTCTTGGTGTCGTCCTCATTGTCACTATCGTCCGCCCAAATACCTGCAATGATCAAAATGGTCAGAAATTAATAAGTCTTAAAATTAGTAACATTCAATTTAACTAAGTTAGTAGCTTCGAAATGTATAAATTATATCAAACATTAAATGCCAACGTGCCTATATTCGTGGGGTTGTTCCATTCGCTTCGCTCATGTCGCAAACTTCCCCACTCACAAAATAAAATCCTACTTTTAACACTTATATCATAAATAACATTTTAAAACATGAAAACATGAACATTTTAAACAGTGTTGCCTACATTACAGCAAAAGAAAAAAAAGTTGTATGTATAAAAAACTTAAAGAAAACTATTGCACTATTGCTGATTACAGGTATCCCTCGAGTTACGACCGAGATAGGTTCCTAGACATTAGTCGTAAGTCGAGCAGGTTTAGGTCGAGTTCCATTAAAAAAAATAAAGATCAGCAACAAAAATATTAAATGCTGATGCATAGATTTCTTACACGACGCAAAAAAGGTATCGAAATTTTCAACGCGCATTGAAAATGTTCATAGCGATACATTGTTATCCAAAGCGCCTTGTGTTGCCTCACGTAAGAAATCTATGAATCAGACTTCAGCGGATACAAAATTTAAATTCATAGTTCAATCTTCGAAACGAATTGCAATTCCTATACATAACAAACAGATCCCCACATCCCCATAATCACTGTAATATATGCACGCATGTATGAATGAAACAAACATAAGGTCGTAAGTGCGAACGTCGTAAGTCGAGAACTAACTGTATCTATGAAAAACTTAGGTGATTAAGATTTAAGATAAATAAAAAAAAAAAATATCAGTTGTTGCAATCTTATGTGCGGCAAAAAACATACAACAGAAAGTGACGCATTATAACAGAAAATATTGCTGGCAACTGCGAACGGCTGACCTTCATAAATAATAACCAAAAACAAAATGACAATAACACAAAATGACAGTAACTATATCGTGCCAACTAACATTTCACCCTAACATGGCCTACTTTACTAGAAGTTGCTCGTGAATGGATATTAGACAAAGAGTCACAAATGATTCACCTGAAGTTGAATTTTGATTTGCCTGGTCAGTGTTACCAACCATCAAGAAATTTCCTGAATTATGAAACTGAAATTATAGTTCAGTCGAAATCAGGAGAGATGTCCCATGATTCATTCTAAATGAATGTTTAATGCAGGAATAAATGCAAAATCGGTGTCGCTATATTACCCTAAACCGCTGAAGGAAAGTGAAAGAGTAAATGTCCGACACGACATACGTGAAAACGTATGTCTTCGATAATTTAATGAATCTGTCAGTGTCACTGTTAACCTAACATATATTTTGTCTTTACATATTTGTTATGTACACATAACCTACACAGCGAAATTATAGCATTGGAGATTTGACATTAACGCGATACAAATGAACTAATTCGTAGGCTTAATTGGCCGGGTGAATTTTTGCGCAACCAAACATCTGGCCGACCACGTGCGTATAAGTGTAGACACACGTTCAACAAAATTTGAACCATACATTCCAAATGAATGAATCATGAGACACCTCTCCTGATTACGAGTATAATGACATAAAAGCCGCAAACAAGAAACATATTTAATTAAAAAGATTTATGCACTTTTAGGTTTTACAATTATAATATTTTGAAAACTATGAATCTGCATTTCGGAATGATTTCCTCAGACCACTGAAGACTGGTTTCGAACTATAGGGTCTAGTCAGTTCAGTGTGTGTCAATTTCACAATTCCTAAATGCACATTGTTGCAATTTTAAAATGGCACTGCAACCGCAATGTGTGAGAGAGCTAAGTGAAGTGATTTGTCTCATTTGAAATTAAAAAAAGAAAAATATTGTTTCGTGCATATTTGCACGTTAAATTTTTGTTACAATTTTTTTTGTAATAAATAGGCCACAGCATCAATGTTCAATACTATTGAGTCTTGGTTCCTTAGATTTTGTGATAAACCGTAAATTAATAAATTTATTTTAACCTATAATAAATTAAATGTTAATGTAAATTAAAATTACATTTCAACATCTACGAAAATATGCAACCTCAGGTTCGGCAGTTTTAACATCAGCAGGCAAAGTTCTCGATGTCTGTATGTTGATTTCAACAATTCATTCGATCATTAACTGCTACTGATCACTGCCAACGAGTGATTAGTTTATTTCCCAGATATTTGCTTTATCCCTATTACCATACACAAAATTAGCTTTTATTTTGTTTGAAAGCAACCACATTTTAATTATTAATACATTTATAGTGCATGATTACGTTCGTATCCAACAAGGAAATGGTCCGAGTCCCAATTTCTCTAATAAAATCATATGGAGATACTAAAAATATCTTCAGTGACTACTATGGCACTAGTTAATGATTAATAACATGCAAAAAAAAAAATATATATATATATATATATATATATATATATATATATATATATATATATATATATATAGGCTTTGAGGCCCATATGGGGCCGCCAATTGCAGTTCAGTGCGAGATAAACACGATCAATTATTTTAATACATATATTATATGAGAATGTGTATGCAAAATACGTACCATATATCTGTTGATGTTTGGTGTTTTTTCGTCTTTTTCTATACATGTTAAATTCGTTTTCAAGATCATAGTCTGTGATTTCGAACTTCTCCATTTCGTCTTCCGACATTTCCTCTACCGAAATTACACCACAGATATTAATATAAACAGCAACACTTATGATAAAACACCAATATTGTTGAAGACCACTGAAACCGACAACTGATTTGATGGAGCTGCGCTTGCAACAATATCCTCAATGCGACACCAAAGTGTGACACTGACACCATGAAGTTGCTGCAGGTGCAAGTTGACAGTTCTGCCATATTACATAAAATTAATAATATTTTGTTCAAACGGCCAGCAGATGGTGATCATTTCGAACTTTGAAGAGAAACTTTTACATTGTAAAAACGATATTAACCAGAGTATGTTGCTATTAATTGAAATATCAATGTCACAAATAAGCTCTGTTAATGTTGATAATCTCTTGTAAATATGTTGCTTTTGCATTTTAAAATAATCGTTTTGCACCCATGTTTATTAATTTATCTCACAAAGATTTGACAGTTGAGTTAACTCTGTTAACTGAACAAAATAACAATAGAATTTTAAAAAATGTCTATTATAAACAAAATTATAATTCAGTAGTGCCAGTCTCCCCAAAGGTCGAAGTAAAATATACGTGGTAGTACCAATGGCAATTATGAAATATTCCTAATGATCCCGCATTAAAAAAAAAGAAAGTGTTTTTGCATATGTACAGGGTGTACCTACATCGTCATTAGTTAAACCGGGTGATCCGGGTATTAATGTATTGTAATTTTATTATTGTTCCGGCTTCTTCAAATAAAGCTTTAGTCCACTAGCACTTAAAGTGATCCTAACTTCCTAACTATAGTCTACTGTACTTGTAATGTAAACTCTTAACTATAAATTACCACCTATTTTATCTGACTGTACTTGCGACAACTTTTGAAATAAGGTTAGGTTAGGTTAGACTTTTTATATGAGCGCCTTACAGAATTTTAGTAGCGGTGCAATTACGATGCAATTACTGGGTGTACATGCCTCACCCTGATTACCATCAAAGTCTAAATTCGCTCCGGAATATTGCTCTTCATTGAAAGTCCACTTTGAGTGGTGCCGCCATGGCGTACTAACCAATTTAATAAAATAATTTAATTTAAAATATGTTAAATTATAACAATACAATTAATGTTATTAGTAATAACTAAAAAATTTCAAATTAACGATTTTATTCCATATCATAACAAATTTCCAGATATAATACATATATTTTAATACTTGTCCATCCACCTAATATAATATCACTATAAATATCATTTATTACATAATCTTTGTAGTTATAAAATTGCACAGCCACTGGTTACTAATTCTTACTTACAAGTTCATCGGGCAAATCAAACAATCCACATACTTTATTTGCCGGCAATGCCTTATCTAAAACAGTAAATCATCGGTTAAAGGCGGCATAAACGGAGCAAGCAATAAATCTTACCAATCATTTTGGGATAACTTAAGTTTAAATTATTCATAATATCAACAAATTGATCTAGTGGCTTTGAGAGCCTCGGGTTTAACCGTTTCTCCTCATCGACGCTGCTGCACGTCATACCCTTGTAGTCGTGTGCTGGATAAATTAAAGTGTTGCCGGGAAGAGAAAATATTTTGTTGTGCACGTTGTTGTACAGCGTTATGGCATTGCCCTCTTGAAAATCTGTTCGCCCACAGCCCCTGATTAAAAGGGCGTCCCCTGTGAAAGCCATGTTCTAAAACAGTATTCCGAATGAAGGTGTCTGCGCCATGGTTTAAAGGATTTACCTGCTCATGTAAATAATAGGTCACACAGCCATTCGTGTGTCCAGGGGTCGCAAGGACTCTCACAGTGTATGAGCCTATTCTAATGACATCGGTTTCGTCTACATGAATATCAGCTTTTGCTCCACTAGCTTTGGATATGACGCTTTTACAGCCGGACAATTTTTTTAGCTCTCCAGTGCCAGTAATATGATCAGCGTGCATATGAGTGTTAACTAGAACAATGAAACAATTAGTAATATATTATGTTTTTAAGTAACTAGAGCAGTTACAAGTTTATCTATATACTGGGTGTCCCGGGAGAAAGGTAACACCCTAAATATCTACAATTTTTTTTATTTTACAGAAACGCTGGAACAAGTTAAGTTTCAATTCAAGTGGGACAACTTTTGGTAGGCAGATGATCCTCAATTGTTTAACCGACTGGCCGCAGGGGAGATTAACATATTTAAAAAAAATTGGAATAGGGGTCGAGTGATAGCTCATTTGAAAGCTTACCTAATTTGCAATACAATGATATATTAATTTGCAGGGAAAAAATCCGTTAAGTTCCAATATATAATATAATTAAGGTGTTTTATATTGTGCAACAAGTAAATATTTAAACGATTCATGACTCTCCATATGCTGTCATGCAATATGCAAACATTTCAGGTGAGTTTGGTCGTATTAGTAACTTACTGGCGAATTTTAAATTTAAACCAAGATCTACTACCAGCTGGTAATCTCGCTTTGCATGTTCAATTACTGGATCGATAAGCAGTGCATCTTTAGTCTGGAAGTCACCCAACAAATAGGTATACGTGCAGCTCGTTGGGTCAAACATCTGAAATAAGATTGACTAGTTTAAGGCGTATTTCAAGTAATTCCATATAGCTTACCTGCCGAAAAATAAAGGCACTCATGGTAGCAAAACTGTTCGTTCGAATGACACTTGTTACACTACTGGTGATTTTCAATCCATTCAGCAAATGAAGTGCCATGAAAAAGGATGTATAAATTATGTTCTGTGGTTTGACCTAATGATCTTGAAAACAGATTGCAATATGGATTGCAATGTAAATAGTTCGCATGATATGTAATATTGTTTGTTTACAATTGATGACCTAACCTCAGTTTATCATAGTTTGCTAAATAACCACAGGATGTCACTGGATGCCTCCGTATGCAAATTCATGCGGTAAAAGGCGAATGAATGAAAAATAATATCATAAATCAACATGTTATTCGTTGATCAATGATAATAAATACACAAAATACATCCTTACTCGATAAAACACACGTGGACAGATGATACGTGCCGCAGGCAATGTTAGGTCACAGATTTTAGATACGCAACTTTATCCTCACGGTTGAACGATGTTATGCTCACTATCCAGAAGATGGAGAGGATAGTGGCACAAGCGGCGGGAAACATATATTTATTATTGCTTCCAAATGTACACAAATATCTAGCCGAGAAATATATATTTATTATTGCTGCCCAATAAACACATCTAGCCTAGAAATGACCAGTACAGCAGTTAAAAAAAACAAAAATTAATACTAAATTTCTGCGAATCAGTTTGAAAATGTAGGGGTTCCTTTATTTTGCTCTGCTCACTTTAGCTTAGCAAACTCACCTCCCCCTTCCCGTTGCAGAGCGTTTTTGCGGGGGTATCAGTTCGGAAGTGAGCAGAGAAGAAGCTACAATCAAACGTGTGTTTCAAAGATTACCAGTGGCGGATGGGGCCGGCGGGAAGCCGGGAAATTTCCCGGTGCGCCGGTCGGAAATAGTCGTGAGGCGCCGGTGCAGTAGTCCGATCTTTTTTTTTTCGGGATGGTGCCGCCTGTTTTCATCCACAGCTGATACTGTATTCGTGATTGGACAATTTTAATTGTCAAATGGTATTTCTAATAAAAAACAAAACCCCACGGCAGTGACTAAGTTTTAGTAAGACGCAGAATACATTATTTTGTACGGCATGTTTAGCTTTTGGTAATAAATCTGACAAAAGTGTGTTTATCAATGGTATATCCGATTGGAAACATATATATCGACACATTGAAGAAAACCATGTGTCACAGCTACATACAAAATGTTGTAATGCTTACTTTTTGTTTGAAAATAATTCTAGAATTGTTAAATTATTATGGTCTCAACAGATAAAACTTAAAGAGAAAAATGTTGTGACAAATAGACAAATCATTGATAGAATAATAAATATTATAAAACTTCTTGGAAGACGAGGCTTAAGTTATTGGGGCAAAGAGTTTGAATCGTGCTACTGTCTGAACAACGAAAATTTGGACCACGGCAACTTTTTAGAAACGTTACTATTGCTTGCTAAATATGATATAATTTTGAAAGACCATTTAGCTAGAGCTATTTTTTAGAGTAAACGACCATATAGTTTAAATATTTAAAATAAACAAAATGAAACAAACTGGACAATTATGGACAAACTATGCATCGAACGAGCCACTAGACGAACGAACATAAAGCACCCTTCAAACACATTATATGAAATATACAAAGAATGACTTTGGCATACCTGTTCTCATCATTCACATCACCACTGCTCACCATCATCATCATCATCATCCATCATATAGAATTTACAATGTATACAATATATAAAATGTAAAACCTAAAGGCGGAAAGACCACATAGGTCGAAGCCTAATAAAGATTGTCTACTACTACTATTTAAAATAGATCTGGAGCATTTGTTTCATTTCTGTCCAAGACTACAGTTAATAAAATTATTAATAGTATTATTGACAAAATGAAAAAAATAATGGCAGAAGAAATAAACACTGTCGGAATTTATTCAATAGCAATAGACACAACACAGGACGTGTCTACAACATACCAATGCTCGATAATTATTAAATATGTACCAGACAAACGAAAGGTTGCTCTCCTTTGTCAGTTGTCATAATTCAACGGGAGCTGGTATTCATAAATTAATTGAAAAGGAACTGGAATAGGAATAAAATACCAATCTCCCAGTGTATGCTGATTAAACTGATGGAGCAGCCAACATGCAGGGATCATATAAAGGTTTAGTGGCAATTATCTGTGGCAATATGATTAGTGGCAATGATGATGTCATCATTTTCAGACTAAAATCGGAGTATTTAAACTACAGGAATCTCTTAAACACCTTAATCAAAACTAGAAAACAAAATTACTACAACAATCAAATAGATCGTGTCGTGGCGGAAAAGACATTAAAACGCTATTGAAAACTTTCAAGAATGTAAGTAATATGTCAAATAAATCAAACTCTATAAAAAAAATACGCGACATAGATAATGATATTATTTACACGAATGATCTTGAAAAGGCAGATTATTTTAATAATTATTTTGATAATATAGGAATAAAATTGTCTCAACAAATTCAAGAACCGGACCTACCACCACCCAACCGATCACCCACTACTAGATTAATTTTTCTAGGACCTACAAATAATACAGAAATCATTAATGATAAAAAAATAATAAGGCACCGGGCATTGATAATATAAAAGCGAAAACCTTAAAAGAAATACAAGAAGAAATTGCTGAACCACTCACATTTTTAATTAACAAAATTATTGAAACTGGCTCATATCCACACGAATTTAAAGTTACAATAGTTACACCACAGATGACTTATCTTAATATAACTTATTATAAGTTATCTGTGGTTACACATTTGCATAAAAATGGTAGTAAGAGCCTTGTAGAAAATTATAGACCGATCTCATTCATCACAAACCTAACCAATTTTTTTGAAAAAGTCATATAAACCAAAATAATTAATTACTTAAAGAAGGACAATCTCTTATCACAAAATCAATTTGGATTTATGGAAGAAAAATCAACAAAGAGGACACAAATTCTTCTCTTACTGCTAATATTTACAATTGTCTTGATAAAAAGAAGCCTTACCTTGGACTCTTTCTGGACCTTGCAAAGGCCTTTGATACAGTCTGTCATAAGCAGCTACTAGAGGTCCTAGAAAACTATGGCTGCAGAGCGAAAGCTCTTAAACTATTTAAAAGTAATTTAACCGATCGTTGTCAATACGTAAAAATAAATGAAGCAACTAGTAGCATGCAACAAATAAAGTGGGGTGTCCCCCAAGGCACGGTACTAGGTCCTATATTTTTTATACTCTACTTAAACGACTTGCTTGAAATCGAAAATTTCGACGGTAAAATAATAGTTACGCGGACGAATCTTTTATCAAGGTAATTCTTCCATCCACCTACCCTCCAACTATTCTGAAAAAATGATTATCACTCGAAATACAATTGCTTTTCAAGAATGATTTTAAAAACTCAATTTGTTCCTAATAAATAAATCATTAAAATTCCAATGATTGCAGTAAGTTGGGCGACCAATGCTTTATTTTGCATGAAATTTGAATTGGAGGGTAAGTGGATGGGCACACTATAATCATCCTCTAATTTAAACCAACTGCAATTAGAATCATCATTGTATCGACACTACATAATAAATTTGAATTATGCTGTCCAATGCTTCATTTTGCATGAAATTTGGATTGGGGGTGGGTGGGTGGGCACACTATAATCATCCTCTAATTTGATCCAACTGAAATTGGGATCATCATTTTATTGGCATGAAAACATAAATTTGATGGATGATTGAAAGTTGTGCAGCAAAAAAAACAGTTATAGCTGAGATGCAGAGTTTAGAGAATGACTTAAGACAAATAGCAGAATGAGAAACTTCGAATTTTTTTAATTGGATTAGTCATCGGAAACTAACAATCAATTTTAACAAAACTTACTTCTAACCATTTGCCAGTTATAGAAATAGTCTACCCAACTTTGAGAAACTAAAGATAAGCTTGAATGGGCAAAATGCTGATATTAAATCAACATCTAAAATAAAATATTTAGGTCTAGTAAACGACCGCCACTTAAGGTGGGACAAACGTATAGAGAGTGTCGTCAAAACTCTTAGGTCACTGCTGTATAAGTTTAAATATAAAGGGTTTTCCAATAAGAGGTGTTATTTTGATATTCAAAGAAAAATGCCATTTTTTATTATAAATCATCAGATGTTTATTTCATTACAAAGAGGAAGGTATGCCGTTAATAGTGGAAAATAACATCAAGCAAATGACCACCACGGCCACGCTTACAGGACAAAATCCTTTTCATGAAATTTTCCATAACTAAATCGCAAAGTGGCTGCTGTATGTCCTCGATAGCCTCACGAATTCCATCTTTGAGGTCTTGAATCGATACTGGGCTGTTGGCGTAGACCTTCTCCTTCACGTGGCCCCAAAGAAAGAAGTCGCAAGGTGTTAAATCACAAGATCTCGGTGGCCAATTGTGATCACCTCTTCGAGAGATAACACGGTCCGGAAACTTTTCCCTTAAAAGATCAATGGTTTCGTTGCTTGTGTGGCACGTAGCGCCGTCTAGTTGAAAGTGAACGTTGTCCAGATCAATACCATCCAATTCCGGCCATAAAAAATCGTTAATCATCTCTTGATAGCGCAATCCATTCACCGTAACTGTTGCGCCAGCCTCATTTTCGAAAAAGTAAGGTCCAATGACTCCGCCGGACCATAAACCGCACCAAACAGTCACACGTTGAGGATAGAGAGGCTTTTCAACAATAACTCTTGGGTTTTCTGAGCCCCAGATGCGACAATTTTGCTTGTTGACGAAGCCACCGAGGTGGAAATGGGCCTCATCACTGAAGATGATTTTTCGATGGAATTCCGGATCATTTTCATGCATTTCAACGACCCAATCAGCAAAGTCACGACGTTGTTGATGATCGGCCGGCTTGAGTTCTTGTGTTAACTGGACTTTATAAGCCTTAAGACCCAAATATTTATGCAAAATACGGTGTAATGACGTTTGTGGAATACCTAATTCCAAAGAACGACGAGGAATGGACAAACCTGGGTTTTCTTCAACACTTTCGGCTACAGCAGCAATATTCTCGGCTGTTCTTGAGCGACGTGCACGGGTTTTATTCTTCTCATCACTAACTTGTCCCAACAGCTCGAATTTTTCCACCAATTTCTGTATTGCGGTCCGACAAGGTGCTTCACGACGACCCAAAAATGTTCGAGTTTTACGAACCGTCTCTGCCAAATTTTCACCATTTTTATAGTGAATTTTAATAATTTCAATGCGTTGTTGAAGCGTGTATCGTACCATTTTTATTAATGGCGTAGTTTCTACTTGTCAAATGCCAAGAAATGACAGCTTCAAAAGTGACATCTACCGAAATAGCGGGCTATTCAAAATAACACCTCTTATTGGAAAACCCGTTATAACTAAATATTTTAATGAACAATGTAGAACATTTTACCATTCTCTAATAGAGTCACGCTTAAGCTATGGAATTCTTCGGTGTGGTGGAGCGGCATTCACGCATGTAAAAAAAATAGAAGTTATTCAAAAAGCAGTCCTGAAAACGATCTATAAAAAGGATAGACTATTTTCGAGCGATGAACTCTACGAAGAAGTTAAAGTATTAGACATGAGACAATTATATTTTTTTTAAGTCTTATATTACCAAAAAAACAAAAGTACCTTATCTTATGTTGACCACCAATATTTAACCAGGAATAAAACTAACTATTCATTAAAAACACCTGTTTCTGAAAAATCTATAGGGCAACGTTGTTTTACTCACCATGTTGTAAAATTCCACAACGTACTACCATTGATTATAATACCCTTATCCTTATCCTCATCCTTAAAATAAAACAAACCAAAATTTAACAAAAGTGCAATTCGAATTCTGAAAAAGCAGTCCTGAAAACGATCTATAAAAAGGATAGACTATTTTCGAGCGATGCACTCTACGAAGAAGTTAAAGTATTAGACATGAGACAATTATATATATTTAAAGTCTTATAATACCAAAATAAACAAAAGTACCTTATCTTATGTTGACCACCCCTATTTAACCAGGAATAAAACTAACCATTCATTAAAAACACCTGTCTCTGAAAAATCTATAGGGCAACGTTGTTTTGCTCACCATGTTGTAAAATTCCACAACGTACTACCATTGATTATAATACTCTTATAAACCCTAAAACTGTTTTTTTTAAATATATTTTCTTGGTGATTTTAATGACTAATAGAGTTATTATAAACAATTTTGATGCAAATAAAAGGATAATATAATAATTTTGGACCAGGGAATAAATTAATAAATAATTAAAAAAATAAGCGAAATGGCTCGCGGGAGCTTCATCGTTCTTCCCCTGTGCCACCTTTTACAGGTACAGGTAATCAGTGTCAGTAATAAGCTTACAGATACCGCTAAAATCTCGAATTTGACTAAAAATGGACCCTCATCGTTTTCCCCCTGGACCGTTCAAATAGGTATGCACTTACGACCTTCCTCAAGGATTCATTTAAAAAATAGATATTTCTTTTTAGTATTGCGCATTGTAGTTCTGCCACTGGCTTGCTTGCCTGATTTTCAGCAAAAGTTTATTCTGGTAAAAAGTTTTGGTAAATTTCTGTTTTCCGTAAATCGCCCGCTCGTTGTGGACCCTTATGTCTCAATAGATGTTCATAATTATTTTTTTATAACGTGCTAAGAAGTTCAAATAACACTTGTGCAAACTTATATAGTTATATACCGCGCGGTTTTTTTTATCTCTGAACATAGGGTACGTAAATGCCGTATGTTCAGTTTTAAAACGACGGAATCAATTCAATATATATGCAACCAAATTTACTAGCGTGCGTAACTCAATTATTTAAAAATAATGACATATTCATAACGCATTTAATAAAACGTCAAAACTGTTGACAGAAAATATTTTCAGTAATAATATAACAAGAGAGTGAGAATAAATTGAAAATAATTTGACAGATTGTCGAAAACTTGTTGCCAGGCAATAGTCACGAGAGCCCGAAGGGCTCGAGTGACTATTGCCAAATGGCAACAAGTTTGAGACATAATCTGTCAAATTATTTTCTAATTTATCGAACTCTCGAGTTATATTTGATTAGATTATTTTTTGACGTTTTTTGCTTTCTAGTATTTCTTTATCAATTTCAGTATGCGAAACGCAGCTAAAGCGACTTTTATTCATTTTGTATGACACTTTAATATGATTGATAAATTAATAATTTGACAAATATTTTGATTGACAAGAGTGAACCTAGCTACCGAGATTATTCCCTCTATAATAATCTCTAGAGAATATTCCCAGTATAATAATGACGGGATTGGTCCAGAAGTATCAATATGACAAAAATCGAAATATATCATTGGTTTTGAGAAACGTCAAAAAATAATCAACGCAAGAAAGTATTTAAATATGGCAATAGCGAGTAAAGGTTTATTTTAATTGACAATGGAAAATAATCTTGTTAATACATGTTGAACAATTAACAAAACCATAAACACAATAAAAAAATATATAAAGCAATAACACAATTATAGCAAATATTCGAAATGGCCGCCACCCTGTTCTAAGCAATAAGCAAGTCTATGATGAAATTCTTGCACTGCATTTCGCATAAAGTTTTCATTCAACTCTTGGCAAGCTCTAATTATGCGTTCTCTTAATTCCTCACTTGATTGAATTTGTACATGATTATAAATTACATTATGTAGATGTCCCCAGAGAAAGAAATCATTAACGGATAAGTCTGGTGACCGCGCAGGCCAGGCTATAGGACCAAATCTCCCGATCCAACGTTCACCAAACACATTATTTAAATAATTTGTAATAATTCTAGCTGAATGAGCTGGGGAACCATCCATCTGTAACTAAATATTATCAATATTTAGTGGTTCGATTTCAGGAATGACTTGGTTTCTTAAAAGTCTAAGAAATTTATTGGTATCTAAATTGCCATCAATAAAAATGGTCCAATGAGCCTATTATTTATTATGCCTGCCCACACATTAACTCTTTCTTGTACTTGATGACGAATTAAATTTTGAATATGTGGATTCGAGCGGGCCCAATATCTGTAAAGAATATTATGGAGTAAATCAAAGGAATAATGAAATTTTAAAAATACTGACCGATAATTTTGTGAATTAACTTCTCCTCGTATACTAAAAGATGCTTCGTCCGTAAATATAATATTTTCTAAAAACTGTTCATTGGTGTTTAGTGTGTTAAACATTTCTTCACAAAAATTTGTTCTCATAATTTTATCCTCTTCGGTCAGGTATTGATGGTTTCGAAACTTGTATGATTTATACTTACACTCCTTTAAAACTTTTCGGATTGAAAATCGGGAAATTCCGAAGTAGTAGCTCATTTGTGTAATGGAAGATATTGATTCTTCTTCAGCATAACATAACACGTTTAATTTCATTTCTTCCGTCAATACGTGGCATCTCCTAGTTATGTTATGATGACTACCGGAGATGCATCCTGTGCTATTAAATTTGGCGATTATATTAGAAATTGTTCCGATTGATGGTATTGGTCTCTCAGGATAATGCACAGAAAATAAATCACGCACAGTCCGTATACTACTGCCACATTGGTACCAGTGCACTAATTGTATCTTTTCTTGCGTTGAATACATTTTCTGTCTACAGTTTTGACGTTTTATTAAATACGTTATGAATTTGTCATTATTTTTAAATAATTGAGTTACGCACGCTAGTAAATTTGGTTGCCTATATGTCGAATTGATTCCGTCGTTTTAAAACTGAACATACGGCATTTACATACCCTATGTTCAGAGATTAAAAAAACGCGCGGTATATAATCGTAACTAACCATAAAATGTAAACTAAAAAGACAGACATTTACATTATCACCCATATTTGAAGTTTTTTTGCCACTATTGTAATTAATTTAGTGGAAATATAAGTTTACTCATCCGTTATTTCCACTTTTTAGCACATTATAAAAAAGTAATTATGAAAATTTATTGAAAAATAAGGGCGCTGGACGACTTGGCGATTGTCGTGTTTTGCACAATTTTCGTTACTACGTGCGCGATAGGAATCACCTTAAGTCGATTTGGTTGCCTACGTTCAGAACATACAAAATTGAGCACCGCTTGAACATTATGTCTTAACTGAATGTTTCAATAATGTCGATACAGTGATAAATAATTAACATAACATTGCAAAGAAATGGCTAGAATGAAGAAGTTATCAGCAAATATGCGCTTTTATTATAATAAGTTACGAGTATATGCATGGCGCCGAATACCCGAATGCGAGCAATCAGGCGAAATTATGGAACGTGTATTTAAATAGCTTATTTGTATTATTCTGCACATAAAAAAAAAGCTGAATATTTTTGTCAAATAACGACGTATTTGTATGTATCCAACTATTTATTTTTATTTGATTAAGTAATTGCCATGCCGCAAGTGTTCGCATAATTAATCGATCCTAAATATGTCCAAGGCTTATTTGCTCTGCTTAATTCTTTGCGTGTTCACCGTCTCCGGCGTGAAAGAAAATCCCATCGATTTTCATGACACAATCCAAAAGGAGTTTACGAGCGAGAGATGGAACGCCGCGTTAGTGTGTGCCATGGCGTCGTTATTCCTTCGGATCGATGGCGTCGCCAGGCAACCTTGTTCTAGCGCGAGTCATCGCATCCACTCATGGCCGTCTCCGACGGTCCCCCTTTTCCAAGAATAAATGTACATATTCGTGCCGAGCCGGCGGTTAGTCAGGGCGTAATCCGACATGATCGATCCCAATATGCAATCATTTAAGGATTACACGGGACAACGGAAAGAAACCGAGATAATCGTGCTGGCAAAGAAAAAAGACCGTGCTTCACTCGCGTCAGTTCCTGTTTCTCCCACCGAAATTTAATTAATGATCCGGATCAGGTGTCGAGAGGAAGTTTTTAAATCACTCGCGAGCTGCGACGTCCGCCTTTAATAAATCAAGTTTCCGGGAACGTGCATAATTAGGTTCGAAAAACTTCGAATTGCATACCTGGCAGATTCTGTTCTCATTTGCCATCCAATAAGGCCATACATATTCCTGCGGGGCGGAAAATTGGGGGCAAAAATGAAAAATTCATGATCCACTCGAATTATAATGTAGAATCAACATTTTCAGTATTAGAATGCGTCGGTCCCCTACATTCCGTTAATATTAAAATAAAATTACTACACATTTTAGTATATATCGGACGAAAATTAATGTCGAAGCGCATAAAAATTTTATGACTGTGGTAAAGTCGTTAAATATACATTTGCTGAATATATGAATCTCGTGCTCACAACTTGTAGTGGTCTTTTAAGAGTACTCTTCACAAATTGAACGAGAATTTACAAGTTTATTGGGTTATATTATAATAAAATATATAAATATATTTTGGAATTTTAATAATACTTTATGCGGATTTTCATAGATGGAAACTGGGCTCCCAAGCTTCTTCAGAAACAGTTGATTGTTATCGGACATTAAAATATAAATTTCAAATTTTAAAGTCTCTAATTAGTGACAATATAATAAATTATTTTTCTCTTAGCGGACATTAAAATTAAAGTTTCGATTTTTAAAGTCTGCAATGGGGAACAATTTAACAACTGTTATGTTATCATTATGTTATTACCATTAAAATAAAAAATTCTAATTTTAAGTGTCTGATTAGCATATTTGCCAAAATTTTTTGCGCAACACAGATCATGCTCCCATAAATCTAGTACAAACAAATTGACATTGCTATATAAAATTGTTATTGTAACCTTATTCCTTGTACTTGATTTATGTGAGCTTGACTGTACATAGCTTATGTACGTGTTCCTGACCTCATTCAAGTCGAGAACATCCAGTAAATATATGGTCTAAAATCAATCGTTACAAGTTTTTGACATTACCTTATCGATGCGCGTCATCATAAACAATAGATTCATTATGGGACTTTGAAAACAAATGTAACAAATGTGTTTTGCTAAATATGTGTCATAATATGGCACGACTATATCAAGATATTCTAATTAAGAATATGATGATATGCATTACATTTTGACTAAATAAAAATCGTGAATGGTTCTCCATATTTTCCATTCGGTTAGCACTTATTTGATTAGCTAGCTAATACGTTTTGTGGCACTTGTTTCAATTGTATTGAGAATTTTATTCGCTATGTCAATATTTCTCTAGAGACGTCGTTCACGTTTTGATTGTGGTACTTTACCAGTTTTTTTGATAGTACATACGATTAGTGTTGCAACCTAGGAAAAGTTGGGTCGAACAGTTGGAAAAGTTCGCTAGTACCTTGGAAAAGTTGGAAATGTTGGAAAAGTAGGAAATGTTGGCATTTGGGATTCCCCTAAGTCGTTTAAATTAATGTATTTATTTGTTTAGACAATTCATGCATGAATAATGCCGGTGCCTTTGATGTATAATATAATATAAATAATATACGGTAAACAACAGAAACTATATCCACTGAATTTTGAAATTTGAAAATCTGTAAATCATCTTCTTACTATTATAATAACTGTCAAATGGGTGGAATAAGATTTAAAAATGTACCTACTTATATCTACCTAAAAGATTACTGACATATTCTGACATACAACTACCTATATTTTGTACTTACAGGAATGAGTGTATTGTGAATTTCGTATTATCAACACCAGATATAGTTTTATACAAAAACCTTCCAACTTGAGCCGAGAGCCACACAGGAGAGTATATGGCAAATATTAGATCTACAGTAATTAATGAAATTGTCCCGGAAAAGATTTTATCATGTGTAACAGATAATGCAAGCAATATGAAAAGGGCTTGGCTACAAATATGTCCATATGTCGTTTTACCTCTGCATTACCCATTCTCTTAACCTCCTTATTGAAGACATAATAAAGTTGGATAAAATTCTCTGTTTAAAAAATCAAGCAGGAATAATTGTCACACAAATCAATGGCAGTCACATTCTAGCAGCTCACTTTGCAAACATTCAAAAAGAAAAAAAAATAAGGTTGCTTTTGAAGTGAAAACCAGGTGGACATCAGTGGTACACTGACAGTTTAATCAGCAATAGGTATTGTCTATGTTTTCATGAACTACTTGTCAAGTATCTTCCAAAAGATATGAAACAATGTTATTGGATGATGATATTTTTTGGGTAAGACTTGAAAACACCAGAGATCTCGTAGAACCCATTTGAAAATGGATAACCAAAATCGAAGAAGACAAGCCAAATGCTTCATTAGTTCCCGAAATATTTGCAAACCTGAAGCCAATTTATGAGCAACAGGTACCTAAATGCCCTACAAGCAATGCGGTAGAAAAGAAAATTATGGATATGCTTTCTGATCGTTAAGTCTTCTGTTTACATAAATTTCATCCTGCGGCAAACATCCTGGATCCACGTTATCAAGGGCATAAGTTTGTCAACTGAGGAACATGTTGATGGACTTGAGTTCATCAGTAACATTGTAGAGCACATGAATGATGTGGATGATGGAGAAGTAATGACCGACTTTGCAAAATATAAAGCAAAATATGGACTGTGGGCTAAAGAATTTGTTTGGAAATGTGCTCACAAAGTGGATAATATTATCTGGTGGAATGACATGTATTCTACATCCGCTCTGTCTACAGTTGCTTCTGCTATCTTGTCAATGGCTGCAACATCTACCGCTACCGAGAGAAGTTTTAGAACATATAAATCCATACCAAAAGTAGAAATCGTTTAGCAACCGCAAGAGCTGGAAATATTGTTTATATTGGCCATAATTTGAAGCTGCTTACAATCGATACGACACAAAAAGGGAAGACCACTAATAATAATCACGATTCCAAGATCTAAGTCAAGTAGCTTTGATCTGTCTGTGGCCGTCCCTAGGAAACAGTTCACAAGATCAAAATGGCATGTTCCTGCGAAACGAAACAAACCATTTTAGCAGAGGAAAAGGAAAAACATCAGTTCTGAACTGATGAAGAATATTCTTCAAGTACTGATAGCGATACTATCACTCTCCATGATGATACAAATACTTCGGTTAACAGTGGTTCATCCAATCACTCCGACTTCCATTAATTAAAAACTTAACGTATCTTTAAAAAATTGTTGTTTAAAACTGAATTTCCTTTATACAGGGTATCCCTTTAATGCCTTTAAAGCCGAATTTCATTAAAACAAACATGATAATTAAAGAAGACTGCTACCCGGAGCTTTTAAGGCATTAAATCGGTATGAGTATGCGTATGTACATGATTTGCACCTCAACATTTACAACTAATACAATAAAACTCAACTTTTCCAACTTTTCCATTTTTTTCGAACTTTTTTAACTTTTCCAGAAACATATTCATTTGAACATGTAGTGCATAAACACTACATACGATGCACATAGGCGCCGACTGCGTGGGTGCTCAAGCACCCACGAGCCATTGCCAAACAATTAGTAAAACCTCCAATTATGTATTCAGCAATACAGTACCTTGATAAGGATAAGACAAACGAGGGACTAGCAATTTGAAATACAAGAAAATTTGACAAAACAAGAAGAAAACGATGTATTAAATTCTATTAATATCAACGATCCTTCTATTACTGATAAAATTATAATTATTGTTACAATTGCTATAATTGAACATGAACCAGAACAATGAGAAGACGCAGATTTTTGTGAATCAGCTTTAGAGGATGTCAGGACATTTTCAAAGCAATGTTTTTTTTAATAAGTTGCGATGTCAGTTGTGCTCTCCATCGAAACGGACACATTTTTTTCAAAAATATCTGTGTCTATATTTTGTATTCGATGCATCTATTTTGGTAAAGGAGATAAATCGGATTATAAGAGATAAAACTCTGCCACAGTTGTGTTCTTTTTAAAAAGAAGTATAAACAATTTTTGCACCCCAATGTGGCATTAATGTGTCCATTAACTTCCATTCAATTTACCGAAAAACTAAAGAATCGGTGTATTCACATTATTCTATTTTCTAATAAGTAGTTCTAAATTGTAAGAAAAGTATATTTTACAAACACGGAATATTTCGTTAATAAATATTGATTTTCACTTTACACACACACATATTACATGTCAGAAGGGCTCCTTGGTCGATAGCCATTTAGGAAGAATACCGCTAACAAATACGTTCTAATCTAAATATTACATTTTTCTTACTAATTATGTTCTGGTTAACTATGTAGTTAGTTAAATTTCTTAATATAAGTGGCGACACCGTAAGCCGTAAAGCATATAAAATATTCTAATCTGTATCAATAAAAACTATTTTGAATAATATTGCAATTCTTTACATTGGTTCACATTTATTTAATAAATTTATATGCAATAGGTCATTTTTCAAGTTTTTCTTGCGTGTGATTCGTCAAAAAAATGCGGTTCGCTCGGATGCCATTTGAATTAATCATTCGTGCAGTTATTTATGAAATCTATTTTTCATGGGGAGGAAGTATTGTTATTCATTGTCAATTCATTTATTATCTTGACGTCAAGCCTTTTAAACGCCCTAACGCCACTTTAACGACTGACAGCTTCATGATCAAAATTAATTTAAAATGTACGTAAGTAATAAAATGCGTCACTCTTGTATATCACAATTTAAGACAGAATTTATGTGAAAATAATAATAGTTGTATCTAAAATATTATTATAATAAAAACTAATCAGTGAGCTAATACATAACAAGGTTTTTGTGCTCTTATGTAATACATGTTCATATTAAACATCTCATCGATTCCTCAACTAAAATCCGCGAGAGATCACGAGATTTTCACTGGTCAGTTATCCTGTTGTGACCTTCCCAAGTGTTTTCCTACGGGAAAAAGGTAAGTATGAAATAATACATAGCACCCTTTCACAGGCCTCTATATTATTAAATGTTTTCGGATGAAAATATATTATATTCCACATCCAAATTATTTGTTAAAAAAAAAGATCCACCATGAAGGAGTTGAGGTGAAATTATGTGGAAATATATATGTTGACATACATATAATTGATTAAATTTTGAAAGCAACGTGTCACTTCTAAAACAAACTATCCAGTTGATATCACCGCAGTGTTTATTTTATTTTAGTGAATGAAGCTTCTTCGTTGGGTAACGTATGAAATCATGCTTTTTTGAGCTTTCAATTAGTATGTTTCTGTACCTACATCAAGAAGTGTTATGGAACAAAAATAAATCAATGAAGAGTGAATAAAATAAAACTTTGCACTTGTTAGCTGCTGTGCAAAATAATCTTTACTTGATAAGGCTTTAGATAATAATTATAAAATAAAATGGTTTTACAAAAATCTTTACGGATATATGTATCCAAGTATAGAATCTTATCTAGTATTTATTTTTGTGGGCGATAATTATACAATGTATAATTTCTTATCGCTTTTTGATATTTTGTTATGTAAGTGGAAAAAGAGTCCTCTCATCGAATACGCCTCCATCATATTAAACAATGCCAAGGACAACATCAAGAAACGACTCGA
Organism: Othius punctulatus; assembly: GCA_951805005.1. Classification (NCBI taxonomy): domain Eukaryota; kingdom Metazoa; phylum Arthropoda; class Insecta; order Coleoptera; family Staphylinidae; genus Othius; species Othius punctulatus. The sequence goes on from OX638142.1 coordinate 30,893,721, forward strand.
AATAATTGAAAGAACGACACTCCGAAGCATCACGAAAGTACTTCATCCCAGAAATCCTCTTCACAATCTACCCAACAATCTCCTCTATCAACAAACCAACATAATCCCGATAACCCAACGTCTCAATCATCTTTCAGCAAAATTCATGTCCAAGTCCCCATTTCAGAATCTCCTCCCACTAATCCATAACCAGATCCCACTTAGACCAAAAAAGAAATTTCCATCCTTTCCACTGTATAACCACCTAACTGGCATGACTTAACACTGGCACAGATATCTACAACCAGACAACGGGCATCCAAAGCTGAAAGGCTACGGTTGATGGAAGGAGGAAGGAGCACCACCACCCACCATCTATTGATTACAATATTATAAATGCTATTCATTTCCTACGTATAATAACTTGAATAAATATGTTGTACATAGAAAAAGAGATGCTAAATAAATTATTATATATTTGTTTCATCTAAAACGTGAGTTTTCACATTTTTGAGTTTCGTAAATGATATTGTTGCAACGATTAACCATTTTCTGCTTGTTCTTCTTTATAATTGTAATCCTGCAGTTGAAGAGCTTTCATGCAAAACAAGACATGTCTAGTTTTATGAAAAACTAGTTGGCCTATCTGTGTTACTCAAAAAATAAGTGGTGGAAGTATATCGTGGTCGGTCCCGAAGCGTCGAGCTCGAGAAGGGGTGTGGACCTTGAGTTACTCAATCTCAGAAAAGGTACACCGACATTAATGTATATGATGTGGACAAATACAGTAAATTTATTGACGAGAATGAAAATGAAAAAAATGGAAAAATGGAAACAATGAATAAGAATGCAAAAATGGAGCTCTTCTCAATATCGGAAATAACTATTTGATATGAAAATCATCACAGTGCATACTGGCTCATAACTCTTTGTGGTTTAAACCCCATCTGCGGCGCTCATTTTGAGTGATCTGTCATTCTCCTGATCCCATAACTCGTCGAGCTACAATACTTTGTAGCAAAAAAACAAATATATTAAAGAAATTATGTGCTATTCCAAACGAACCCTGAAAAAACACGCCCGCATAAGCAGTGTATGTAGATCTTTTAGTACACCAATAACAACCCAAACTGTTCATTATTATTGTAAAAATGAGCCATTTCGGCTGGCACAAGTTGAATACAACTTAATTTATTAATTTGACAAAACACTTCACATATCTTCTAAATAACTTTTTATACAAATATTGCAAAGGAGCGGCTATGAAATATGTAATTTTTATCTATACTTTAATCTACTATCAATATGTAATGTCAAACTTGACGATGTTCACTTTCTGATTGTAATGACGTACTTTACCGTGGTTTAAAGTGACACTTTACCGCACTATTTTAAGCTATACCATTTGTTGAATTACTGTTGTACTCTTTTTCGTACTTCTGTTTCGATTTGACCGACCAGTCTCTCAAAGGCAGTATTTGCTGCTACTTCTGCATTAGAATCAATGTTTTCACGTAGTAACATAACTCAAAACTGAAAGAAGAAACTTCAAAACCTACTGATTCGGTTATGGAAAAAATAATTTACATTAAAATAACTAATAATTTATTGTAGATGAAACAACGTATGATATAATTATATTAACAATAATAATAATAATAATAATAATAATAATAATAATAATAATAATAATACTAATACTAATAATAATAATAATAATAATGATGATAATAATAACAATAATAATGATAATAATAATATGAAACTGTATTTAGCCTCGTCGCAGTCCAGTTTGCACTGATCAATTTAATCGAGGATAACCGTATCGTCATTTTATGATACTCAATGGATTGCCATGATAATTTTGTCATATCGTATCGTAATATGATACTTTACGATACTTTCATCGTAAATATCTATTTTCTCCGTTAGTAAGCAAGTTTTACTGGAACTATTTTGACTAAATTTTCTCAAAAGATTGTATAATATGTATCGCACGTTTTAAGAATATTCTAATTTCAAAACCCTGCTTCACAATGGTATTAAGTGCAAATGATGCGTGTATTAATAAATTATGTGAAAACCGAGGATATATACAATGTTTCTTCAAGCAGTATTTCATGAAACATTTAAAACTATTTTAGCTCGCAGAAAGCTGTTGCTCAAACGCTAACCATTGTTTTTTTTACTAAAATGTAATGACATTAACCACAATATGTTTCCATTAATTAGTATTTACATTTACAAATAAATGCCAGGACAGATACAAATGATTTTGAAAGGATGAGCTTGTGAAAGCGTAACGCTTTGGGAATATAATTCTGCAAATTCTGTAATATTGACATGTATGAAAAATGAACATACGTTTTGTGCATTAAAATTAATAATAATCCATATTTAAAACCCGTAACAATGACGCAATTACTAAAAATATTCATGTGAAAAGTGTATTAATCATTGAAAGTTATATATCATGAGTAATTTGTAATAAATACTGTTGTAGGTTAATTTTTTAATGTCTATGCATTATACCTATTCCGGGTATATACAGGGTCTCCAAGATAAGGATCAACAGCATGGGGTTCTCGGAAATCGTAAAAGTTACAAAGGCGGTTAAATTACAAACAAGTTTGGCAATTTAGTGGTCAGTAATATTCTGTTGAGAAAAGCATTTCCGCTTACTTCCGGAGATATTTGAGAAAATCCGAAATCTTGCGATTTGGTTTTTAATAATTTTCTGAAGTGAAAAGTATAAAAAAACAAAACTAACGTTCTCATTGCCACTTTTTAAGCTCTATATGACAGCGTTTATAAATTTTCAGTGCAACGTTTCGTTTCGAAGAAACCATCATCAACTTTATATTTTTATATGGCCCGTAAGCTGCAGTACCACGTCAAGGTGAGGCACTCAATACGGGAGCCAACTGGATACCACGAGGCATCTAGAGGGGGCCAAATGCCATCGCAGATATTTTCGGCACGAGTTCAATTATAGAACTGAACTGAAGGTCTCCCGAAAGTTCCGAAAGTTCAGCCTATATCAATTATACTCCCAAATTGATTTAAAAAAGAAGCTCACATGCAAAATATTGTGTCATACAAGACAACTAGTATAGCAAAGTAAGAACATACTTCTTCAGAAGAGTCGTGTAATCGAGTCGAGTAATTTGTTATCTTTCTATTTACGCGTTGACATGGGAGATCAGGTTTAGCATGTTTTGCTATTTTTCTCATTTTTGTTACCTGTTAGCTTGTTACAGTTTCTTTGATAGGATATTCCCATCTTTTTCGAATACTCGAATACTTCGCGAGTCCCGTGCCCTTCATGTTACCTTGTCCAATTAGCTTTTCTAGTCTCTCATCCAATTTTCGTTTTATGAATGCAATGCAGATTTATGAAGGTTTACATTTTTGACATGAGCGTTTTATTTAATTCCCTGGGAATAAACTCGCTGTTTCTTCTCGCAGTCAATGAGGAGTAACTTCAGCACCACACGTCACAAGTGCTTGCCTTCAGTTTACCGTGTCTTTTTATATTTAAATGCGAAAGATGGTGGTAATAATTTTCTTGTTGTTAAATCTGCTGTCAATAAGTTAGTTGAAGACATGCTCTGGTTGGCATCAAATACAGCTTGGCTATCTTCTTGGCTTTTTTTTTTCAGATCTACTCTTATTATTGTACTACAAAGGATTCATTGCTGTAAACTGAGGAGAAAATTCAATCGTATTGTTTTACCTTATATTGTGCTTTAGTAGAATTGCAAAACTTTCACATGCTCATATAACCAAATTAACATGATCATTATCATGATATCAAATCATCGACTTATGATCCGGGACATATTATTCACTAAATCATCTATTGTTGGTCTCATCGTTTAATCATGTATACATGATCATGATGTATATATGATCGTGATCATAAGTCGATGATTTAATATCATAATAATGGTCATGTTAATTTGGTGAAAGTGAATGAAAGTGAATGAATGAAAATGAATGTGAAAGTTTTGCAATTTTACTAAAGCACCAGAATCCACCACACCTGGAAACTGTGCCTTTATTTACTTGTCTTCAACCATAACGGGTTCTTTAACGTGCACGAAAATCATCATCTCATGGCCAAAGTACTGCGTCACTAAATGGTACTTAATTATAAATAATCAATTGTAGTGAAGCTTAAGAAATCATCGATTGCTGGTCTCGGATCAAGAAAATATCAATTGACAATAACGATTCTAGTAAAGCACTATGATCTTTTTCCACAAAAAAAGCATTTTGACTTTTAGAAATTTTATCAATCATCGTCAATATCTACTGAAGCGATTGAAATATACAACTGCCTATTTTTTTTTAACTTATATTGTGCTTTAGTAGAATTGCACTTTCACATGCTCATATAACCAAACTAACATTAACTATCATTATCATGATATTAAATCATCGACTTATGATCCGGGACATAATATTCACTAAATCATCTATTGTTGGTCTCATCAATAAAAGTTAAAAAAATATATCGAGATAATTGATAATCTAGTCCCAGTTTGATCATTTATTATGGTGACCACCATTCCATGATTTAATGATGCAGCCACCACTCGATGATTTATTTATGCTACCTTTAGCGATTAATAATATTTTGCTCAATAATTGATGATCTAGGTACTTTTCCGACTACCATTGACTATCTATCTGACTATCATTGACTACCAGTCCATGATTTAATATCTTGAATATCAATCGATAATTACTTTCATTTCTCCCATTGGATTTTAATATCTTTTCGACCAATTGATAATTAACTAGAATGGTTACTATTTGGTGGAGTAATATATTGGCCAATAACTGATGATACACTGTGTTCATTGCTGACCACTGTTTGATGATTAAATACCGCACACATCTTTAAATGATTTCATGATCACCAGCCGATGATTAAACTCCAAGATAATTTATTTATGATTAGGTAGGGACTCTACCATTTGTTGATTTAACAACATAATTGAGTAATGAATTACTTTTCTGACTATTGTTCGTCTAATTTAAACCTAAATTAAACTTGGTTGGTTTATGCCAGGAGTGGAAACTTTAATTCCATAAGCAGCATCCGATGACTGAATACAGTAATCATTATTCGATGATTTAATATTTTTATCACTAGTTGATAATTTGATTAATGATAAACTTAGTTGATAATAAAATTAAAAACGGTAGCCATTGATTTCTATGAAAATTTTTCATCCAATTAAATAAATATATAGACAAAATCATTTGCTGCCAACATAAGATTTTTTCTATTTTAACTCATTATGTACTTACATTTGGCGTTAGCGCGGAAAGCAAGATATCGAACGTATACAACCACTCACATTCTCAACGTATTGTTTGCTAACTTACTTATGCAGATAACTCAATTTATGAATTCGTAAACAACCATTAGCTTTACAGTTCGAATTAACAGGTGAAGCTAATCGATTTGTCTAAATATGTAATCTCATTCCATTAATTACTTCCCGGCATAATTGCTTCGCGAGTGAACTCTCTATGTGTACGATTAGAAGTAAAATGCATAATTAATTTATAAGCACATTATAATTGCAAATTACGCGAACATCTCTATAATATAATTGAGCAAAATAAGATAATTTGATCATTTTAAATTATGTAATACAGGAAACCATTAATTGAATATAGTTTTTTTGCTGTAAGTAGGAGTTTTCTTTGTTTCATATACAAGGCGATCTATTAGATCTGTGTCAAACGTTAACAGATGATAAGATGACTAAATTCCAAAGAAAAAAAGCCGGTAAAATTCGTTTTTATTTGGAATATACCACATATTCAAAATTTTAGCAAAAATAGGGATAGGATCGGTTTGACTGCTTTTGAAAATTTGCAGAATATTGATGAAGAAGAGCAATGGAGAATCATTCTTCTTAATTTGGACATGTCGAAATTTTTGAAGAAATTCAAAACATCAGTACCAATAACGTAACATATACCGACCGTAAAATGAAAGTTTTGGGACGAGTAAATTTAAAAAAAAAAACTGGTTGTTTAACGACGGCCTGCTTATGTTGATATCGCTAATTATCGTCATCAAGTTGGTGGAATAAGCAGATTATGAATAAAATAATTAAATTAATTAATTTTATTATTTAAAATAAATATATGACCGAACAAGTTTTAATCATTATTGTATTATTTTCCTAGAATTTCACATTACATTAATAACATAATTAAAATTGGCGCTGATGTAGATTTTCCTTATAATCCCATTTGGAATAATTGGAGGCCAAGCTCGTTAATATTGTGTCATATAAATCACAGTTTATGAAAATTATAGGTTAGATATTGATTAACCTCGTTATTTATTATTGGATTAGAGATTAGAGATTATATAAAATTGGATTCGGCCACTGTTTGATGTTACGCAACCAATATAAACTCATTCTAGAACAATATTCCCAGGCCGTGTGGCGCATCTCAATATTTTTGCAGCAACTCATACATTTGCTATTTATTTAGATTACGGTTTAGATTACGGTCACTAACTCCTTCTAATGTATACACACTATCAGGGGCTTAATTAAATATCGTAATATAGCGATGTTTAAATAATGCAAACCATATTATAATAATATACTTATTTAACAGATTGCCGCAATTTTAAAACACTAAAACACAAATTGTATTAGAATATTTTCAATTAACCTTAGCGTATTCTTGGATTATTTGGATGATATTTATGGATGGATTATTTAAGGAAAACTCATAATGCCATTGCAAGTGCATATTAAAAAGACCGCAAAAATCTGCTAGAAATTATTTTCAATATTTACTTTATTTATTTTTAGTTAAATAGTTTGATTTAATTTGATATAAATTATTACACGGCAACTATTAAATTAAAATGAACGCACAAAGACGAATTAAGTATAACAAAAAATAATTGACTCGAAAAAATAGGAATTGAATTATTTTGTTACAGAAGAAGTTCAAATAAATACTAAATAAAACTCTAAGAATATATGTAGGTTATTATTGATATTATTATATATGTACACAAGAACAAAACAGTGAAACTAAATCACAGTAGATTCATTATACTTGCATAAACCCTGGGGATGCATTCATGAAATGTTATTAGATGCATGAATAATTAAATAGTCTAATGAACCCAATAGAAAGTTATGTTTCCTTTATTTATATGCACCACTTTCATCTCTTGTAAAATGATTCGATGTATTTATTATTAACGGTCTGACTATGCCAATGTATTTATATGCACAGAGCGTTTTAATATTCCCTGAGCCCACGTGAGTGGTAAGTAAGCTAGGTAGGATTATTGCATTTACTGAGCGGTTTAAGCATTTGGTTTTGTAGGAGTGCGAAATAATTTAAAGCGCTTAGCAGAGAAAAAAATCAACTTTAGTACATTGTTATAAAAGTTATTATTATTGTAAAAACGTACATTGATCCCCAAATTATTTTATTATTTACATTGTTATCCTATAATTCATAATTAAAAATCAATGTTTACAAAAAATGTTGTTAGCGTATTAACAAAAATCAGGGTTGGTGTCGTTTAAATCGACTGATTTAAATCATGATTTAAATCAAATGATTTTTTTTAAATAAATCATTGATTTAAATCCTTTTTTATTTTTAGTTTTATTCATCAATTCTTGTTCAAAATCAAGAATTTATTAAAAAAATATATATGATTTAAATCGTGATGTAAATCAATTGATTTAAATCACATCTAAACTGGTAAAAACTAATCAATATAACAAATATAATATAAAAAACTAATATAAAAAATCAAGTCAATCATATTTTTTTTAAATTATTAATTTTTCCCTTTTTTTAAACCATGATTTATCACAACCCTGACAAAAGCTGATTAAAAAATGTACTTATAAAATAATATAATATAACAGTATAGGAAATTGTATACAGTTACATTGTTATGTAACTAAACGGCTTGACAGAATGTTAATTTCACTGCCTGGAACCCAAATGTGTAATAATTCGTTGTTTAACTCTTATAATTTAGCAACATAAGAAGTTTTAAGTGAACCAATGAGGAATAATTCCGATTTGATTGAAATCTAATTGTTCCAACTAAAAAACACAAAACTTCGTAATTGACAATTATTATCAGTGGTGTCTTAGAACCCAGTGGCGCATAATCCTATAGGAAAATTGGGAGTAGTCCCCAACTCCAGAACCACCAAATCCCCCCCTCCCCCAATTTAATGTATTTATAATTTTATACTAGGGATATTTTCTTTGTTTTCAAGTTATAGCGATCTCCACAGAAAAGGGCGCTATCTGAATTCACCTGTTCGAGGCACAAAATAATTGCAGCAATTAGTTTGTTTTAGTACTTATCAATGTTAGTATAGTGTCAAAGTGATATTCCATTTATTTTCGAGTTGCTACCGTTAAAGTAGTTCAAAATGAAACACACTTATTCAAATATTGAATATGCAAGTATTACAAATTTATTAGAAGAAAGCTATGATTAAAAAGAAAGAAAGAAAGATAAAACAATGTTAAGGTAGGAAATTTTGTAATGACGCCATAACTTAAAAAAAAGGAAGTAGAACTTAAACGTGACAATAAGAAAGTGCCCTTTGTATTTTTTATACCTCTTCAAATAACTTCAAAATTAAAAAAAATTAAAAACGAAATTGCAAAATCGGATTTTGTCGAATATTTCCGTAAGTAAGCGGAAATTTCTGGTTTTCTCAATAGGATATTATTGAACAATAAATTGCGCAACTTTTTTTGTAATTTAACCGCTTTTGTAACTTGTATGGTTTCCGAGATCCCTTGCTGTTCATCTTTATCTTGGAGACAATGTATACGTTCTAGATTACAGGGCTATTGGCTTATTCTCATGGATTCATATCGCATTCATTTTTTAATATTCCGTTATAGATTATTCATTTACACACATTTATTCTCCGGAATATTGTTCATCAGGAATTTGCGCGCCCAGCATTTGTTTGGTGAGAATTTTATTCGCTGCGCTATATGAAAAGTTAACTTTTGTTTTTCATAGGTATGTCCACGATGCGCACGACCACATTCCGACCACCCTCGGGTTGGTTTTAAAGGTTCTAGCAAATAATTAATTATTTCAATACTTGCGTTGCTGCAAATCTGGTTTTCGGATTTATTGCGGGCCCACGAATGATTCACTGGTATAAAGGCCTAGAACTGGTTCAAAAATCGGCTTTTACAATAATATCGGAATTATTAACAAATCTTTACTAAGTACTAATCTTATCCTAAGTATCCCTATGATAGGTCAGTAAGCAAGTTAAGCATTGGAAAAATATGTTCAGCTGTTAGGGATAATACTATGACACCTTTAAATATAGAAGTGGGATTTAGGGCTGGAATTTAACCTTGAAGCAATTCCAGAGATAACATTTGCTCTGAGTAGCATTACGAATCAAGATCAGAGACAAGATGCCATTAAGTATTGATGGTGAAAACATCAGTATTACAAAGTAAATAGCGAGCTGTCACCTGAGGCGATAGCAGCAATGATTCAGATTACCGTTTCAATTTATATGATGAATCTATCGATGACTTAAATTCCGAATAAAAAGAAGAAGAACAGCAAGATACATATATTATGCCTGTGTCTTAATAACTCCAAAAAAACAGTAACCAATGCTAAGAAGCTTAGAAAGCCTGCTTTACATAAATTTATTTGTAAGCTGTATCAGGTGGATAGGCAAGCTGTTATGCGACTATCTAACAAATGCCAGGACTATGCCCAGATTATGAATAACATGTGTTTGTGTATAGTTTGTGTTGTGCTGTAGTGTTGTAGTAATTAATAATAAATGCGTATGTTTCTGAAATCTATTTTACCAATTATCTATTCTTTCTATCTTTCTGATATCAAATTTTTATTCAATAGAGTATCAAGTTGAGATTGAAAATGCAATTGAATGGTTAAGTGCAAAAAAGAAAGTACTGACATTTTAATCAACATGTCAGTACTGCATGATCATGCATGATTTCTTATAGTTTTGACATAGCCCGAAACGAGTTGTATATTTTTTTCCGATAACTGCGCAGGGCAGAATAAAACCATACACTAATACGATTTTTGATGGCCTTAGTAGACACCAAGAAATTTGATAAGGTTCATCAATATTTTCCAGTACGAGGACATTATTTTCTGATCTGTGACAGGGATTTTGCGTTAATAAAACGTCAAGTAGAAAAGCATGTATCCCTGAGGACTACATTGAACTTATAAAACAATCGTCAAAATCACAAAAATTTGAAGTAAAGGAGGTCGATACTGGAGATATTAAAAATTTTGCGGACTGGTGGACCACATACTACAAAAAGAAAGTTAGTAGTATAGAATCTGATGGAAGAGTAGTGAGTAAGCAATATTTTGCAATATCCAGCTTCATGCAATTTGAATATGATGCTTCAAATCATGGGACTGTTACCGCATTACCTTTTATTGATGGCCTGATAAAGCATACATTCCGCCTTAAAAAAACAAGGAAAACATTCCAATTAATTAAAAAAAAGTAGACTTTCGTAAAGTCAATAAGTACATACCAGAGGAGCTCAACATATTAATGCTGATATATTGAATTGGCCCACCACAGCAGACCAAGAGGACCAGTAAAAATGTACATAATTATTATTTTTGTTAATTATTATCTAATAACACTTTTAATAAGAATACATTTTTGTTTTGTGTGAATCTTGTAATGTTTTCAACAATAAAATATGATTTTGTCGAAAAAGGGAAGTACTTCATAATATAAAAAAAATCCTAATGAACTTTTAAAATGGTAGGGAATGTTTTTACCTTTTCAAATAAATACAATATATTTTCAAATGATTCTGAATAAAATTTATAATTTGGAGATCATTCAGTTGAAATACGCACTTTAAATCGGTTATCACAAAACGTTAATTTTATAATACTTCCTTTCTGCACTTAGCCATTCAATTATTTTGTACTTGGCCATATTGCCAACACTGGGTTGGCAATATGGCAATGAATGCGTTTGTTTTAATCACATCCTAATTATGATTTAGTTACTTTTAATGTCACATATTTCCAAATATACAGGGTGCTACAAACAAAACTTTACACGCTTTGACAGGTCATAGTAGAGATCAAAACAAGAAACAAATGCTAATAAACCCAGGTATTACACTCAATTGTTTCCGAAATATCGTTTAATTAAACATTTACTAATAAAAAATTAATAAGTAACCAAATATAACTAATAACGCATTTAGGGCATTAAAAGTTATCGCAAATATTATTCAAACTGTCCTCCATGGTATTGAATACTTAATTGCACTCGCCGCCGAAGAGATGCGCACACTGGATTCAATACACCTTGATTTTTTAATTGTTGACAAGCGTCTACAATTCTCTGCCAAAGTTCATTCTCTGTATTTACTTCTGTTCCGTAAACATGATCTTTCAAGTACCCCCAAACAAAATTATCCAGAGGATTCAAGTCTGGAGATCTTAGTGGAAACGTAACTGGACCTCCCCGACCGATCCATCTATTTCCGAAACGTTGATTCAAATATGTTCTTGCGATATGTGAAAAGTGGGAAGGGGCTCCATCATGCATAAAATACATGTAAATCAAATCATTCAACGGCACATCTTCCAGTAGTTCGTATAAACTATCGCGTGAAAAGTTTCGAAATGGTCCAATTAAACAATCGCCCACAACGCCAGCCCAGACGTGAATTGAAAATCCAAATTAATGATTTCTAACATGAACTCCGTGCGTATTTTCATCTGACCATTCATGCGGATTATGAAAATTAAAAACCGGATTTGTTTTTAATTTTTCTAAGAAAATCTGGATGTACAAGTTTGTTTAACAACCATTGGGAAAATTGGATGCGTGGACGACATTCTGTTTCCAACCGTAGGTGATAAAATTTTTGCAGGTGATACTGATGAAATTTTTATTCTTTGATGGTTCGCCAAACACCCACATGATTTACGCCTAAATCTCTACTCATTCGCATGGTACTCACACGAGAATTATCATCTACAGCTTGCAAAATAGCCCTTTCGTTGTTTTCTGTTCTATCTGTACGAGGTCTGCCTGTTTCTCTGAGCCTACGATAGACTTGAAAAGTTTTATGTGATGGAACATACCTCAAAGGAAATCTTCGCTGATTAATGCGTTTAGCTTGTCATGAATTTTGTCGAGCTTCGCCATAGCACACATGATTATTGGCGTATTCCGCTGAAGTAAATGCAATTATTGGGGAACTATACTGGCTTACTAACTGTCATTGTCAACAGGACAACTTATGTTTTATGGTATTTTCATTATGGTATTTGTTAGATTAATTCAAATTGGAATGTGTAATTAAAATTTTAAAAATGTATATTTCGAAAACTATTGAATATTGGACCTGCGTTTATTAGCATTTGTTTCTTGTTTTGATCTCTACTATAACCTGTCAAAGCGTGTAAACTTCTTTTTGTAACATGCTGTATATTGCATGATGTAGTCACTCCGGTTTAAAAAAAAACCGAACTTGGTTTTTAAAAATAATAAACCTTAGCATGACCATATTGGCTGCAGTTACCCTATGTATATCCTGGTATATACAATATTGGAGTTACATTTCTGTCTTGTGAAATTCCATAATCGAGTTTCTTTAGCATTAGTTTGTGTAGTTTGTGGCTCATAAAAATTGTTATTATGGTTTGGTTTTGGTCTAGACTTTACTCATTAATAATAATTAAGTGTGAGTATAAGTAGCTGATATTATCACGCAATTCAGTGGAAATGCGTGTTGATTTGTATTTTTTATGTTTCACCTATGCCTTACACCGAAAGGTAGATAGGCAAAGGAATAAATAAATAAATAAAATGTTTCACTTATTATTTATTGTACATGCATCCGAAGATGTTGGCTTTGATTGTAATCTCTTAATTTTTTTAAAATTATTCAGTTGCTACACAAACTCAAACGCATTTACTCGCACGCATGCATTCGTATATTTATTTAATTATACCTTCATTTGTAAATTTTCAATTCTGTACATTACCACAAAAACTCATTTTATCTAGTCGTGCACGGAATTCATCAACTGCAAAACAACGGCCGTGGTGTGCTTTGAATTAATCACTCGCATTGCTATTTTTCAATTAATTTCGTACGGCGCGTAGAATTGGTTATTTATTTCAAAACCATTTATTACTCCATATTATACTGAACTTTCTTTTTAACTTCTAGAAGCAATTTTTACAGCCGGTTGATGACGAAAATAAATGTTTAATGACACCGCATTAAAGCCGGGCGTTATTTTACACTCAAGTGTTTTATAATGAAATATTAAAAATTAATGTACGGTTGGACGACGTTAGTTGACACCTGTGACAAATTTATGCCATAAAAGATAGCAGAAATTTGTTTTATAGAAGTTTAGTACTAATAATGCATCTTGATAATACTTAAATCCATGCACCAGTGAACGGTATATTTACTTCATCTGCCATGTATTCAATTTGACTAAATGATTTCCATTACTTTGTAATAATCACACCGGGGTCTAGTGACTTTGTTAAAAATGTATTTATTTTTAAATGCATTTTGGGGGCTGCGTAAATTGGAGCAGGTATATGATGAGATAACAAAGGTCCACATGAGAATATGGGTTTAACGCCAGGGACTTCTGCCGAGCAAATTGCGTGCTCCTGAAGATGTAGGACGAACTATAATAATTAATAAATCACTTATTTATTGCATATTTGAACACAAATATAATTTAGCTGGTACTAGAATTGAATCGGAGTATTCACTATGTTAAAAGTAATTCAATTAAAGAAAAGTAGAGGACATATCATAAATAAATTAATGCTCACATTGAATGTATGAACCAACTTAACTGTCAGACGAAAAATTCGTATAAAAGGGAAACACAGACTAGGCTCGAGGGGGGGGGGGGGCTTCAGGGTCGAAACACTAACTTTGCGTTCAGGTGTATGTGTGTGAGTTAAATAAAATAAGAAGTAAGTGATGAAATTTAAAATACTAAATGTTTAACGAAATTCAACATTTCATATCAAATATATTAAAATAATGAATTAAATAAACAACAATTCAGTGATAAATTTCAAATTCTCCACTAAAATAGAAAATATATTAAAATAAAATAAAAGAAAAATTTATATCTCGTATTCAAAACAAATTTGAATGGAACCTTCGGTCGTGACTTCCGGCTGAATTGGGAAAGTTCATATTTGAAAAATGGTATTGGAACCTTCAGTCGTGATTATGGCTGAATTGGGAAATATGCCATATTGTTATTAAAAATATATGAAATATATTGAGAGAAATATTATTAAAGTTTAATATAAATTTGAATGGAACCTTCGGTCGTGACTTCCGGCTAAATTGGGAAAGATACCATATTGTTATTAAAAAGATATGAAACGAAATTTAAATTGAAATTAAATTGAGAGAAATATTATTAAAGTTTAAAACAAATTTGAATGGAACCTTCGGTCGTTACATCCGGCTGAATTGGGAAAATTCATATTTGAAAAATAGTATTGGAACCTTCGGTCGTGACTTCCGGCTGAATTGGGGAAGATACCATATAATTTTAAAAGAGATATCATCAAAAATAATTATTTAAATAAAGAAATGAGAAAAAAGATAAAATAATGAAAACTTAATTAAATAGATTTCCTTCTGTTGAAATTATCATTAGGATTCATTTCCTTACGTTACATAAGTTGTAAAATATATCGTCAAAAATACACATATTTTTCAATTATATTTCAGTGTCAAAATTATCATTCATTATTAAAAATTCATAAATTTGAATTATATCATTGTTTGTTCTGTATTGATTGTTATTAAAATTTGAACATGTCAGATAGATTTATTTGCATTTCTTCTGATAAATAAAAACAAAATCTCTCTTTAACTCTGAATACATGTTTTATTTACCTAATATCTTTCGGTTTCAGGAATAAATATATTCACCAGGTGGCCTGAGTTACACAACAGTGAAGTAAATATATAAAATCCAAGTTCAGCTTTCTACAACTAATATAGAGCTTTCTTTAATCATCTTGTCTTCTAATTCCAAGTCTTTCATTACTATTTTTTATTAAACTATGACACAATGAATGTTATTTTTTCATTTAAGTAAATTATATTTAAAACATAAAGTGCTATCCCGGTGCCATTTTGAGATGTATCAAGTGTTTTAATTTTATTTATGTGTAATTTGTAACATTATATCAAAATGTCAAAAATTAAAATACTCGTTGAAATGCATTACTCAACAACTGATAATTACAGCGACATTATTACATTATTACATTATACTATGTTTTAGAATGAGTTACAATCATATAAACAACTGAATTTGTAGTTGCAGTGAAATGCTTTTATTTTCCCCAGCAGCTGTTGCATTATAACCCCAAAAAACCGTCTTGACGGAAATTAATTGTATAGTTTTGACATTTGGTACACATACTATTGAGTACTCTAGAATTGAATATCCGTCAAGTTTCCCCTCTCGGGTGGAGGCTTCAACCCTTAATATTAAAAAAAACTCTCCCCAGACGGTGAACTTGTGTTATTTTTCTCGTAAACAGTGCACCGCCTGAAATTTTTTATATAAGGTAAAGTTGATTGGAAAATAACTTTGAACCTAATTTATGTTACACGGTTTTCCACAAAAGCTATAGTTCGCGCGGAATAGAGGCCACAAGTAAAATTATCCAGTAAATCCAGGCGGAAATAAATTAGGCAGAAACAAATTATATAGTCTTGAAATTTGGTATACATACTCTTGAGTACTCTAGAATCAAGTATCCGTCGAGTTCCCCCTTCCCCGGTGGGGGCTTCATCTTTTAATATTACAAAAACACCCCCCAAACGGCGAACTTGTGTAAAATTCTTTGCAATTATCTCGTTAACGCTACACCGAGTGAAAATCTTCATATTGGGTAAAGTTGATGGAAACATAATTTTGAACCAAATTTATATCACACGGTTTGCCACAATAGCTATTGTTCGTACGGTGTAGACGCCAGAAGTAAGAGATTCCTTTCTCGGGCCCTCTTTTCGTAAATATCTACAACACGGCTAGATATTTGTTAAAATGATTTTTAATCAATGCTCTGATCGAGAATTTCTCGCTCTACAACTTCAGTTATGAGCACTTTTAGCAAAAATCTAGTCATTTGGTAGTTAACGATTTACGAATTGAGACCCCGATAAACGAATAGTGCATCGCGTGCCAGTATTCACCTCTTAGTTCCGGCGTCTATACCTTGCGAACTATAGCTTTTGCGGCAAGCTATGTAATATAATTTTTGTTCAAAATTTTGTTTCCATCAACCGATATAAAAATATCAGTCGGTGTACCGTTGACGAGATTATTATAATAAAACACAAGTTCGCCGTATGGGACGTGTTATTTCAATATTAAGGGATGAAGCTCCCACCGAGGGAGGAGATACAGGGCGGATATTCGATTCTAGCGTACTCAAGAGTATGTATACCAAATTTCAAAACTATATCATTATTTCCGCCTAATTTATTTCTGCCTGGATGTACTGGATAATATGACTTCCGGCCGTGTAATATAAATTTTGTTCAAAATTTTGTTCCCATCAACTTTATTCAATATAAATATTTTCAGGCGGTGCACCGTTTACGAAATATTTGCGACAAATAAGACAAGTTCACCGTTTGGGAGGTGTTTTTTCAATATTAAGGATATTCAGATATTTTTATTTTAGAGTACTTAAGAGTAAGTATACCTAATTTCAAAACTATACAATTTATCTCCGCCAAAAAGTCAAATTTGACCGGACTATTAGCTTTGTCGGAATTTGTTCGCTGCGGAACATTCGAAGATATGCTTAAATATGTTTTCTGGTTATCATATTGCGGATTTATATATACAGTGTGATTCTGTTTATGTATTTCCTAAACGTTTTTTCTTCAATATTTGGAAGTTTCAAGGGTGTTCTATTAAATTGAAATATTTTCGAGTTTCTGAAATTTTCGAGTAGTAGTGAACGTATTTGTTAGGGGAATTATCCCTAACTTGCTATCGACCAACCTCCGTTCTGCCATGTGATATGTGTAACTGTGTGCATTGAGTTAGGGCTTGTTAGGCTCGTTTCACACTTTCACGGCAACCGCCACGGGGGCAATATTATTGGCTTATTTTCAAGGGCGCGGGCAAAAGCATATTATCTATTGGCGGCTTATTGCCGCCTTAGACGGTTGCCGTGAAGTGTGAAGCGAGCCTAACTCTAGAAATTCGTCCTCAATCTCTGGAGCGCCGTTGATGAGCTGCCAACGGCGAATGGCACTAGATCTCAATATAAATTGAAAAACCTTATGTTATAAAAAATATATACAGGGTGTCTACGCTAAACCGTTCGTTAAAAGTTTACGGAGTTGCCGTTGTACTAAGAATTTCAAAAAAATCCTCGTCACACGGTTGGATCAGTTATCCTCATGTGAAATATTTTCAACTATATATCACTTCCGGTTACACCGGAAGTAGCACCAACTTTCTTATTTTAAATAGAACACCCCATATATTATTATATTTTTGAATTCCTCGCTTAAATTGGAACATGTTTTGTAAGAACGTATGTTCACTTATCTCTTCTAGTTTTCAAGAAAATATTTTTTCTTCTAAAATTTGACCTCTAAAAGGTAGCCTGAAATATGTCTATAACTTCTCTTAGGAATAAGATAAAATTATGAGTTATATTTCTAATTGTACCTAGAGGATGCCTCTATGAGTAAAATAATTGGAAACTGTCAATTTTGATAATAAGTAATAATTTTGCAAGCCATGTTTTTTTTTAATTTTCTGTACTGAAGATTTATCAACGTTTAAATCCTCTTGAGCACAGCGGATAGATGCTTGTGGATTAACTTGAAAATAGGCCGGCCAACACTATTTCTGACACTTCCTCATTTTCCATAACTGGCTTTTGTCGATGTCTTATTGCATTCACTTGTCCAAATTGAACAACATTTAATTCCAATCTTCTAAATCTTGTTTTATTCATCGGCGGCTTATGTGGATAAGTGTTATTGAATACTCTACATGTTAGAGCAACAATTCTATCGCAGTTGCCATGTATAAAGAATAAATTGATAATTTGTTGATTTGTGTAATGATTCATTTTGTTGATGTTGATTTCTGTAATACTTTATTCTAAATGGTTTTATTATTTGACAGTTTGCATTACAATAGCGATAAAACAAAAGCATATCACATGCCTACTAAAGTGCACTTGTGACATGCAAAATTATACCCTGCAGAAATGCGACGAAAACGTAATCTTCGAAATAATTTAAAAAATACTTACTTTAGGAGTATGGTTGCATTATTGTTTTTTGTTGTAAATTTTTCTCCCAATCGTGCTATGCGAAAAAAAATGGGTCATTCCATTAAAAAAAAAATGAATTACGGGATATTTAAGAGAGCACTTAGATATTGACATTTTATGAACACGTATTACCAAAATTGACAGATTCCAATTATTTTACTTATAGAGGCATTCTCTAGGTACAATTAGAAATTTAACTCATAATTTTATCTTATTCCTGAGAGAAGTTATAGACAGATTTCAGGCTACCTTTTATTAGAGGTAAAAATTTTAGAAAAACATTTTTTTCTTGAAAACTAGAAGAGATAAGTATACATACGTTCTTACAAAATATGTTCCAATTTAAGCGAGGAATTCAAAAATATAATAATATATGGGGTGCTTTATTTAAAATAAGAAAGTTGGTGCTATTTCCGGTGGAACCGGAAGTGATAGAAAGTTGAAAATATTTCACATGAGGATAACTGATTCAACCGTGTGACGAGGATTTTTTTGAAATTTTTAGGACAACGGCAACCCTTTAAACTTTTAACGAACGGTTTAGCGTAGACACCCTGTATAGGCAATTATAAAAATATAATAATGTACTTTATTACCCCAGCCTCCACCCTCCAGGGTCTGGCCGATGTTTTATATTACAAATCAGGTTACCCTAACACAAAACAATCGTAACAGTGCAGCCGTTCCTGACCATAGACAGGAAGGATAAATTGAATACTATGCAAGAAGTAATTTACATCAAGAACTATACTTGCAAGGCAAATTTATTTCACGAAACAAACTTTTTAGTTAGCAGTAACGACGCCGGAGACAGTTGGTCGCAACCTTCAAGGCAGAACATTTTTTATTAGCCGCTGAGGAATTGCAGGGGAGTTACTTTGTTACAAGACGCATTGTTTAAACGCCAAGCCACGCGGTCCACGTAACATAAATTGGAGCAATTTATTCGTATTTTACAGTACGCAATAAATATACTTTAGCGAAACCATTAGTATTACCTGCGTCGATAATTAACTTCGATAATTGTATATAAATATATACTACATAAATAAACAGGGTGGGTAAAAAGTAAGGAACCACCTCACTGGAGCCTTTGTGCTTATTTTTAGAAAAATAAGGTTTTAAATAAAAGTTTGATAGCTGATTATTTGTCAAAATATGACGGTTTTAATTTTGTTTTGTGACCCGTCACTTTAGACAATGACGTCATCGAGACTTTATTTTAAAAGGCAACCTAAATTTTTCTATTAAAAATTTGATAGCATTTGTTTTCCTCTTCACGGATATAAAGGGTTTTCCAATAAGAGGTGTTATTTTGAATAGCCCGCTATTTCGGTAGATGTCACTTTTGAAGCTGTCATTTCTTGGCATTTGACAAGTAGAAACTACGCCATTAATAAAAATGGTACGATACACGCTTCAACAACGCATTGAAATTATTAAAATTCACTATAAAAATGGTGAAAATTTGGCAGAGACGGTTCGTAAAACTCGAACATTTTTGGGTCGTCGTGAAGCACCTTGTCGGACCGCAATACAGAAATTGGTGGAAAAATTCGAGCTGTTGGGACAAGTTAGTGATGAGAAGAATAAAACCCGTGCACGTCGCTCAAGAACAGCCGAGAATATTGCTGCTGTAGCCGAAAGTGTTGAAGAAAACCCAGGTTTGTCCATTCCTCGTCGTTCTTTGGAATTAGGTATTCCACAAACGTCATTACACCGTATTTTGCATAAAGATTTGGGTCTTAAGGCTTATAAAGTCCAGTTAACACAAGAACTCAAGCCGGCCGATCATCAACAACGTCGTGACTTTGCTGATTGGGTTGTTGAAATGCATGAAAATGATCCGGAATTCCATCGAAAAATCATCTTCAGTGATGAGGCCCATTTCCACCTCGGTGGCTTCGTCAACAAGCAAAATTGTCGCATCTGGGGCTCAGAAAACCCAAGAGTTATTGTTGAAAAGCCTCTCTATCCTCAACGTGTGACTGTTTGGTGCGGTTTATGGTCCGGCGGAGTCATTGGACCTTACTTTTTCGAAAATGAGGCTGGCGCAACAGTTACGGTGAATGGATTGCGCTATCAAGAGATGATTAACGATTTTTTATGGCCGGAATTGGATGGTATTGATCTGGACAACGTTCACTTTCAACAAGACGGCGCTACGTGCCACACAAGCAACGAAACCATTGATCTTTTAAGGGAAAAGTTTCCGGACCGTGTTATCTCTCGAAGAGGTGATCACAATTGGCCACCGAGATCTTGTGATTTAACACCTTGCGACTTCTTTCTTTGGGGCCACGTGAAGGAGAAGGTCTACGCCAACAGCCCAGTATCGATTCAAGACCTCAAAGATGGAATTCGTGAGGCTATCGAGGACATACAGCAGCCACTTTGCGATTTAGTTATGGAAAATTTCATGAAAAGGATTTTGTCCTGTAAGCGTGGCCGTGGTGGTCATTTGCTTGATGTTATTTTCCACTATTAACGGCATACCTTCCTCTTTGTAATGAAATAAACATCTGATGATTTATAATAAAAAATGGCATTTTTCTTTGAATATCAAAATAACACCTCTTATTGGAAAACCCTTTATAAAAATACCATGAGGATTCATAACAAACATTTCTAACAATATCGAGTTTAATGCCTGATGACAAATTGTGAAAAATTTTAAACTGCCTTGGAAAACAAATTATACAAGCTAAACAAATACGATATACTAATGTTTTTATGTGTTTCTCAAATAAGGTTGTAAATTAAACTATTTTAAAAAGTGTTTCTCAATAATTATGGCACGTTTAATAGACGCGAAGCGCATAGTTGTTGACCATAGTTAATGGACAACAATTAGAGATCTTTTGTGATGACCAAGTATTATTATATACTAAATTTAAATTTTGAAATAGAGATTTTAAAGTTAAATTTTGTTTGTAATAGTTTTAATAAATTAGCATTTTAATTCTAATTTCAATCAATCTTTGTTCATCATTAAATTTCGACGTAGGTACCATAATTATTGAAAAACACTTTCTAATACAGTTTAATTTTTAACCTTACTTAAGAAATACATACTAACATAAGTAAATCGTATATGTTTAACTTGTATGATTTGCAGTCTTCGCCAGGTGCTTGTTGCGTTTTTTTAGAAAAGTATACATAGGCTATATAACCCGTATGCATACTTTTATAACAACTCCCTGTACTCGTATATACATATACAATAATATAATGTGGGCATGACTTGATGTTAATATTAATAAAATGGCAAAAATATATTATTTTAACGTAGTTTTATCTATCTACCTATTTTATCTTACTAAAGATATGCAGTATAAATCTTCAACTTTTAGTATACTATATTTTTTATATATCTGTAACATTTTCTAAACTATGGATTAAAATCAAACTTGTGAGGATTAAACACCAACTTGATTTTTTTGTTTTCCATAAATCTTTCTAAATCTAGATTTTATTACAAAAATCATTTCAAAATTTTATTTCATTATCCCGAACAGTTTTCACCAAAGTGATTTTCGCTACGGACTAACAGAAACTAAGCCACTGTGGGCAAAGTATTGCTTTGAAGAAAACTGCTAGGGATAATTAAATAAAATTTTGAAATTAACATTTTGATAATAAAATCCAGATTTAGAAAGATTATTTGGATATTTTAGATTATGAGTATTGCAATATAATCTACATTATCACTAGTGTTCAAAGTTTTCTTACATAGCACATGGGTTTATCTGAAAAATTAGAAATTAGTATTTGGTTTTACTGTTAAGTTTACTTATTTTTAGATCCTAGTCTACTAGTCTACTAGTCATTTTTATCATTCAGACACCTTTATCACTCTTTTATCACTACTAGAAAAAAAAAATCTATGTCTGTAAGGTTTCCGTTTCCCCAATTATTTAATAATTAGATATATTTTATTTGGAATCATACATTTTTATAATTTATGATATTTGTTTTGGCTCTTGATTTATTTGATTTTTTTTTTGTATGATCGTATAATGGCAGTACTTCTTTATGTTAGGTTTGATATTAAATATTATCGGGACAACTTCAACTTTTTTTAGAGGTAAAGCGTGTGTTAGTAACAATAATATTAATAAAATAAAGACACATATTTATGGATTAAGTGTAATTTATTCACATTAAAGGATTTTGCGACAGCAATGAAATATCAATTTTGAATTTAATGACTTTCTTTATTGACTCAAAAAGTATTAGTTAGTTTTGGAAAAAAAGATGTATATTTCAGCAAGTTCACTTGTCACACAATTGTCATGCAACTATGTGACACATGTTCCCACAACATAGATAATGGCAGTGTCTGTGTCCACCAATATTATCCGTACATCAGTTGGAAATTTCTAGTAACGTCAATGACTTCACACATTGATCAAATCTACGTAACTGCTAAAAACTGCTCTATACATGTCACCACTTCATGAAATAGTCACCGTTTGTGCCTTCCAATACCACATTGCATTTATTGCTTAAGGATACTAACTAAGTTTTGATAGATACAATTGCGTTAAATATATCCTGTAAATTGTTCGTATGACTGATATTAATGAATTTGCAATATGACTATTTACAAATCGTTTATACCCATTACACAAAACAACAAATAATTTGCCATAGTATTGCCCAGTTATTATTGAAATTATATTTTAATATCTTATACTTATTCCATGGAGAACATTATCGGTTTTAGATTTCAGCTATAAATTTAGAATACGATTTATTAAAGAAGAAATTTCGATAATTTTATTTATTTCATTTAATGAACCTTTAGTTTTATTTCTGTAATTTTATAATGTTTCTCACTTAAACTTTATCTTCACTTGATTCACATTCATATTACTGACTACTTACTAATTACTCATAATTAATAAAATGTTGCCACTTTAGCGAAGCGATATTATTGAGGTTGTGTTTTAATAATTTATACTTATTTCCTGAAATTATTATTGAAATTATACTTTAATATCTTATCTTGTAAATTGTTCGTATGACTGATATTGATGAATTTGCAATATGATTATTTACGACTCGTTTATACTCATTGCACATTTCATTTTATTAACCTCTCTATATTTCATTTTAAATTTATAATTATAGTATTTTATTAAATAGGAAATTCAAATGAATTTATTTATTTCATTTTAATTGATATTTTTATGACTTCTGGTAGCTTGTGAGGGAATTGTTAATCATATCTACTACGGTAAATATAATTGGAGATAGTAACATTCTCCCGTCTGAATGAGAATGAAACCGGAAAGATTACCTTATCAACATCCACCACATCGCTCAAAGCATATGCCAGAAATTAATAAAGCTCTCAAGACATGCATATACTGTATCAACATCGCTTTAGCATGGTGCCTACAATATATTGAGATGGAACATGATTTTGGCAACGCAAATTATAAATAATTTACGGGGTATTTGTTTTTGGTAATTTTTGAAGGGATTCTTTAATTATGTGTGTTTTCAATGTTTATACCTGAGTATGAAATTGTTTTAAAATTACTACTACACGTCTCAATTAATATCAGTCATTTTTTGTGATTTTATGTTTAATCAATTTATACAAAATATGGTTATTCTGAACCCTTACATGTCTGAAGTATATTTTTTAAAGGCAAAAACCGACCTGTTTCAGAGGGTTTCAAAAGCAACATGAAATATAAAAAATTTGAATTTTAGGCTTTGATTTATCGTCACTCTACAATTATTGAATCACTTTGGGGTACATAATTAGCAGATAAATTAGCACAAGTTGTTGTATGGGTATGTAAATATTACAAGACGTAACAATAAACAACACAATAAATTTCCATATAAAGTAGCCAAATAAATATTACTTATTTAATATCAATTATAACGACTGACATAATATCTAAATCAGTTGTTCGCAACGGGGGCCATGCCGTATTTCTTGGGGGCCACCGATAAAAAGGCAACTTTGGCGAGGCCATGACAACTTTTGAATGGCCTTCAATTATTTCGAGAGATCCGCCTCAAGAATGTAAAAAAAAAATTGAATATCTCCGTCGGTTCAATCTTGTTGCCGTTAGTCCCATTCGACTTAGGAGACTAAAATGAGTCAAACGAGACCAAGGTTAATATATTTACGATGATTTTAATTTCGCGAAATATTCAGTTTTTTCGTATTTTTGTCAAATCGATGAATTTTTAAATCAAAAACCACTTGACCGCCACAATTTATACAGTAAATAGAGGACATACTGATAAGTAAAATAGCCATAGTGGGTATCCCTAAGTACACCCGTTTACCAGGATTGTTTTAGAAAGAGCAAAAATATCGTTAAAAATCATATTTCTTTAGATTCAGTGTCGCACTTTATCGATCAATGAGTTGTGGGGACAGATGAAAGGCAGACCCTGAAAATGTGTGCCATACATAGGGGTATTTTCCCACAAAAAAGTTTTCCATTCTGCAACTTGGTTAAGTAGATAGCTAATAAGACGTAAAAATAAAGAATGTACGATTTAAAAAAATCGAATTTATGCGAATTTTCAAGGTTGCTTCTAGGGCTATTTGAGGTACGTTACCTGTTACGTTACATTACTAATTGGACCACTGCCGGATTCGTAGTCCCAGCGGTTCCCGAGATATGCACTCTCAAAGTTTGAAATAAAAGAAAACGGATAAAATCGAGCAAAATTTCTCTTCTGACAACGGTCGGTTCAATCATCTTGTTACCGTTAGTCTCATTCGGCTCTGGAGGCTCTTATAGAATGATGAAATCAAGGTTTATTCATTTACGATGATTTGTGATGATGAATGTGGTAATTTTTCAGTTTTTTTCGTGTTATTTGCCATTTTGATGAATTTATAGATCGAGAAAGCGTCGACCGATATCACCTCGATTTAAACAGTGCATACCGAGTTGATAGACTAGTAAACTGTGATGGGATGGAAAAAGTGGATGGAAAAAAAAATCGCGGAGAACTCATTGGGCATCGTTTTACAGTAATTAAGTTGCTAAAATTATTGCTGAATAAATTTTTGTCGAAAATTTGAAGTTATTATTAATTGATTTTGTTTATTTGTTAATGGTGGAGCCGCCGGGTAGTTATTTCAATGGAATTATTAGAAACAATAAAATTATTTGCGGAAAACTTATTGGGTATCCTTTTGACCTAATTAATTGGCTAAAATTATTGATGGATAAATATTTTTTCGAAATTTGAAATTATTAACTAATTTTGGTTGGTGGTGGAGGCGTCGGGTATTTTTTTTAATAGTAATTCGTACAAGGTAAATTTTGTTTTGAGATTAGAAATGTAGCGTAATATATTGGAGGGTGGGGTTAGATATATCGATGTGGGCCAAGGGGAGGAAAAAGGTTGGGAAACACTGATCTAAGTAAAGAACAAGCGAACTTGCAGCTACTTCTTGTAGGTGAACTGTGTGAAATAATTCAAGATGTTGACTTTACATCCGAGTTCTGTCTGCCACGAGTCATGCCTATACTTCATTACTTCATTAATTACTTATCTATGTAAATCGATTATCAGACGTTTGGCCGACAAGCCGAAAACACCGTCGGCGGTCGTATATATATTTTGCAATTTTCCCTTATATGCCAATGTAAAGCAATAATTTCGAGGTCAAGGTTAAATTAACTTAAGGGATGTGTAAACGCTTAAGGTCTATACTAATAATATGTATAATTATCATGTCTCAGGATTGCAGCCCGAAGATGCGAAGATGAAAAACTATTTTATTTTAATAAATTTAAAAAGTTCCGTTATTTAAAAGATCCACCACCTGTTTTCGCAACACATGACACTAACAGAGTTGCCACTAATATTTAAGAGAAAAATTTCGACGTTCGTGGATCTTAAAAAAAACAGACTATAAAAACATTTCGAAAACAAATAAGTTTGGCGAAAAATGTACTATTTTACATCGAGAAAAAGAACAAGAACAAGAAAATGGAAATCGCTCAAGAGATATGTGCTAATATTTTTGAATTTAGTGAAATGGTTTTAAGAACTAGTTTTTTGTAATTAACTATAAAATCTAAATATAATAATAATAATAATAATAACAATAATAATAATAATAATAATAATATTTATTTGCATGTTAGAAAAAAACATTACAATTTACTTATACAATTTTACTTATGTCAGGTATACAGAATAAGGCAGTTTTGCTACATGTATAATAACTGTCAGTATTGTTACACTATTGATAGTTTTGCGGCTAGAATTCATTGGTTGAGTAGAGTGCAGAGCGGATTAGATATTCTTTAAGCTGGAGCTGGAGAAATATGAAATGTAACTGTCAAATTTCAAATTTTTGTTTTCATATTTGAGAAATATTAGTTTCGAACAGATGGAAAACTATGAGTTACAGAAAACAGCGGAACACAAA
The DNA here is from genome assembly GCA_951805005.1 of Othius punctulatus. Taxonomy (NCBI): domain Eukaryota; kingdom Metazoa; phylum Arthropoda; class Insecta; order Coleoptera; family Staphylinidae; genus Othius; species Othius punctulatus. The sequence goes on from OX638142.1 coordinate 30,920,571, forward strand.
CAAAGGTAATACCGTGCGATCAACAATTATTTATGTAAGGGGCGGCGATGACTGTGTCAGTGTTATGGAACCTGCGAAACCAATTTGAAGAAGGACTTGGATATGCATCCCTATAAAATACAGGCCTGTCAAGACTTACAGCCACCAGATTTTAACAGATGTCTTGTACCCTAGCAGAACTACTTCCAACATCTCAAGGGCTTCTTTTATCTAAATAATTGTTGATCGCACAATATTATCGGATTTTCTCCCACATTTACAGATATTTATTTATAATAACATACTGTTTCAATGTTTTCAATATATTCAAGTAAAATTTTATTATACAGTACATAAGTACGGTCGCGGCCTTGAAAAAGTGGGACACCTAGTGTGAATTTGGTTTAGATGAAGATGTCAAAAATGTCCATTTCCATTTTCCATTTCTCCTTACAATTTTACGGTATGCCACATATCTACGAGTGCTCCAGTCGGTGGTCCAATGCCAGTGAATGAAATGTGTCGAGTTCAAGTTCAATTACAATGATTAACAAAAATATAATTATTCAGTGGTATTAAACGTTAAAGATAACTCTTGAATAGTTAACAAATGTCAATGTCCTAAAATATATTAAAACTAAATGTATTATTAACATAATTCACAAATGGTTTCAAAAGGGCGCCTCTGAGTTTTAATAGTTCTCAGAATCCTATAGACGTTCGGTATTCCCTACAAGTAGTACGATATTTATTATTATTATTCATTATATTTATTTTATCAATATGTTATAAAATGTTTTAAATTAAAAACTAATCTTTCGAGAATAGAATGGGTTTTTCTTTTATTTGTTAGGTTGTTACTATCTTTCTATTTGCCTATATCGGGTTTTTCCTAAATCATGCACTACCGAGATTTTGTTCTGGTAGTTTTATCAAGACAACTGTTCCTGTAGCGCTTCATTCCAAAAGCTCTTCAATCACATTGTTTGCCTGTATTGTTGTAGTTTTATTGATATACTTAATGTTGCTGCTACAATTTTGGTTACATGTTCCTATCGTTCACCAACGTGCTATGGTTCCTATAGCTTTTTTGGTAATGTTGCTACGGCTGTTTTTTTTTATGTCACGATCATTATTCAAACACGATAATTTATGTCTTGTACAGAAATCAAGCAGCCCTTTGCCACGAGATCTTTGCGTTGAAGTCGCTCATGCGGTTTCGTTAGTTTGAATAGTTCTGAGATTTCCTTATAAAACTCTTCTACAGTATTGTTGTCATAATTAGTCGTTGGTGCATCAACTTCTATGATGTACAGACCCACAGGCTTTGCATTTAATTTCAGTAACATTGTTCACATCAGACTTAGCTACGTGCATTGTCACACAATTTTCTAGGTGTTGAGCGATTATAATTTCTAATTTGCTTCGGTTTGTAATTGGCCCGAATTAAGCCAGTGGGTTTCACTGATACCTATAATATCGATATTTTTTCTCTTCATTTCTTGGATTGTGTTTGCGAGTTTTCCATCCTGGAACAGGGTTCTAACATACCATGTTCCTATGGATAGTTTGTTTATTTTACTTCCGCGGATTCTTAGCACCCTCTTTTTGCCGGAAACTGAGGGCCTTTGTTGATTTGCACTTTCCATGTGATTTTTCTAGGGATGAGAGTACTTCAGTGGTTTCCCATTGTCTTCTGAAGAGTTTACAGTGACTTTCTGGTAGAGTAAGGTGAGTGTTTGCACAAGACACCCTTTGCCCTTGAATGCTCAAATAGCGCTGGGGTCGGAAAAGAACAAGAATTGGTCCAGGGAGACCGATAGTTATAGATTAAAGAGAGAAGGGATTTGCCTCTAAGACAAGTTGAAGGAAAGGGGCAGGTTCGACTAGGGTACCTCGTGGTTGCCAATCTCCATACTCACTAGATATGAGTCCCTGAGGCCTATGCTATATAATAATGCATAATATTACGCTGAAATGATCCACTTTTGTTATATTTACTGATTTTTGTATACTGTACCTACTTATTTTAAATCTTCAGGGAAATGGTGAAACTTTCCTTGGATAGTTTTAGATGAATTTGATCTGGAATTTCCTGCATTCACGTTCAAATAATATTCAAACTTTATAAAAAAACATTTGGGTTTTTTTAGTCATATTCAATATATCACCATGATGTTACCAAACCATCGCGAAGTGTAAATAATCGAGGTCGGTTAAACTCTTAAAAAAATAATTCAGAATCAGCTGTATCAGAAACTCGATACTTGCCCATATTTTTAAATATTCTATTAGCACATGATATATTTTTTTAACGTTTGTTCCTTGTTACTATTAACTGTACTTGGTGTTTTACTGGTGGTGTTTTTTAGGAGTAGTAGATCGATCTATATTCGGCTATCGACCTAACCGGTCTATCCGCCGTCTATAACAATAATCCGCTATTATTATTAAACCAAAAATCAAAAATAATTCACTTCATAAAAGTAGTGAAATGTATACAGGGTGGTTCATATGAATGTTACAGACTAAACTTTTGCTTTTTTGCAACCCCACAGCTGTGCCCCATAAATCCAAACAGGTCTAAGTATCTGTTTATATGTCAGAAGTTTATTATATAGAGATAGGCTGGATTTTCAGCCAATCAGCCAGTACATTTTCCTATATTTAATATTTAGCTCTTCCGTTTTTTTCTTAATGTGCGCGTTTCAGCGAAGTTTAGCGTCTAGTGTCATGCCAAGGTATTAAGCAGTATTTTCATATGGTACTATTCGGTTGCTGATAGTTACTGGGACGTATTGTACGTGTCTGTTCGTGAAATTAACATGAACCGATTTTGCGTTATTAAGTTTTATACGCCGTTTTTTTTGTCCAGTTATATATTTCTGTGATAGCTTCTTGCAATTATCTTGTACACTGCTCATTGCTGTTGCCTACCGCTAATATCGCAGTGTCATCCGCAAAAGTTGCAACAGTGCTATTTTCTACCTGTGAAAGGTCACAAGTGTATAACAGGTATAGAACTGGTTCTAGTACACTTCCCTGCGAGACTCCCGCTTTGATTTCTTTGAGCTCAGAGTAGGTGTCATCTTGTTTAATTCTGAAGAATCTCTCTGTTAAGTATGATTTCAGTATCTCTGTATATTGTTAGGGAAGAATTTGTTTCAGTTTCTAGTTTAGTCCCTCATGCCAGACCTTGTCGAAGGCTTGGGCTACATCCAAAAATATTGCGGAGCAAATCTTTTTCCCCTCTAGCGCTTTTTCGATAGTATCGGTTATTCTATGCACTTGATCAATTGTCAAGTGTTTACTTCTAAACCAAAATTGGTGGTTTGGGATCAGGTTTTGGCTTTCAATAATCGGTTTTAATCTTTTGAGCAGGAGTTTTTCAAAAAGTTTAGATATTGCGGGTAGTAATGAAATTGGTCTATATGACTTAGCTTCATGCGGTGGTTTACCTGGCTTCGCTATCATTATAACCTCCGCCACTTTCCATAATCCTGATACGTAATTTATTCTAAAGACAGCGTAAATTAGGTTTGTGAGTTTAACTATACCGTTTCTCGCAATAGCGTTTCTCGGTAGCTACTTTAGTACTTCTTCGGTAATTAGCTCGTATCCCGGTGTTTTTTTGGTATATATGTTGTTTGTGATTTCATTTTTGACTTCTGTAGGGGTCGTAGGTTTGATCTCTTTATATTCTTGGATAATTTCTTCTTCAATTATGATTTCTTCTTCTTGCTCCTCATTGGGTTGAAAGATATTTTCAAGGAGCTCAGCAAACCTTTGAGCTTATTGTTCATTATTTCAGGCCCATTTACAATCGGTTTTCTTAATGGGAGCAATTTGCGTAATAGGTGTTTTGATCCTTTTTGTTGCCTTCTAGAGCGAGTACTTAGTTCTCTTGTAGTCGGTTAGCTCTCTCAGGAAGGTGCTTATTGTGTTGTTTTTTAGGTCTTTTATGTCTCTTCTCAGTTGTTGGGTGAGATTGTTTAGTATAGTTTTATCTTGCTCTTGTTTGTTGCCACCGTTTCCTTGATTTCAGTTTTTCAGCTACTGACCCTCTAATTTCTGTAGGATAGTTGTTGCCCTTGTATCTTCTTTTCGATTCCGGCGTGTTATCCCAAGCTGCTTGCTGGATATCAACTATGAAGTTTCGACTTCAGTGTCTAGTTGTTCTTGATTTTAAAATGGTACCATTAAATTTATCCTTGCTTCTAGGCTTTGTTTAAAACTTCTCCAGTCTGTGCGTTTATTGACCAGTGCTGGGTGATTATTTTTCTGGATTACATTCTCACATATTGTTAGAACTATTGGGGAATGATCGGAATTCATGTCATGGCTTTCATCTATTTGCAAATAGTTTTCTGATACATTCCTGATTATGAAGAAGTCTATCAAGTCTGGTATTTTGCCAGAATCGGTAGGCCAGTACGTTGACTTTCCGGTAGACAGGGCTTCACATTTTAAGTCATTTATTGCACGTAATAGTTCTCTTCCTTTTGTTGTAGTTAACCTAGATCCCCTGTATGTATTTTTTGTATTTTTTTGAAGTCTCCGCCTACTATGAATCTTTTCCCCAGACATTTGCGGAATTCCACGTAATTGTCTCTCTTTCACGAGTGTTTGAGGGGGGGAGGGGCAATACATTCCCGCTACAAGAATGGTAATTTTTGGTTTTGATACTTACGGCCGTGGCTTGTATTTCTTCTGCATCATATTTGGCTTCTTCATTATGCTGGATATTTTCTTTTATTGTCAGAGCGCTTCCCCCCTTGGCAGTGTTATCGGGGTGGATTGTGTGATAGACTTTGTAGCCCCTAAACTTGATAAAAGATTGTTTGGTGAAGTGTGTTTCCGCTATAAGACATACATCCACCTTTCCTATGTCGAGGACAGCCAGCAATTCTAGTTGGTGTTGCAGGAGGCCATTGGCATTCCATGACATGATTTTAAGCGTATTCGCCATTTTTGTTGCTTTTGGGTATAGCTCCCTTAGCACTGTATTCTATTTTCTTGAGTCTTTCTCCAAAGGAGGTGATGAGCGCTTCTTGCTTGTTAAGCTTCGCTAATGTTTATACAAAAATGTATGTAATTTCAATATTTGTTTCTGCTATTAGTGATGAAGTTAACAAGCTCTAGTTCGGTATGCAATTTTATTCATAGTTGACCTGCAATAAAATGATAATTTTCATCTGATACATAACTCACGATATCATCCAGGATGACTGATTGCCCTATTTATTCATTTTTGTTTTGTTTTAATGGAACACCCTATATATTATTTCATGGTATAAAAGTCCCTTAAATAGGCTTTCATTAGATATAAGGTTTCCTATACTCAAACAGTTACTCTAATATTTATAAATAATTTACATTTTGTTGAGAAGTTTTGTTCATTGTGGGCTTCATTCATAATAATAACAAAAATGACACAGCGACTTGACATGAATAAGTAATTATAGCATTCATATTTAAGATTCGTTTAAGAAGTGAATTCTTACTAAGTAGAGTACGAATTTTTCTCAAGATATGGTCGATATGAGTTGTATCCTTGGGGAATTGGTTCAGTCAAATTAGACTTTTTGGCGGAAATAAATTATATAGATTTGAAATTTCGTATACTTACTCTTAAGTACTCTAGAATTGAATATCCGCCGAGGTTCACCTCCCCCAGTGAGGGCTTCATCCCTTAACATTGAAAAAACACTTCCCAAACGGCAAACTTGTGTATTTGTTCGCAATTATCTCGTTAACGGTGCACCGCCTGAAAATTTTTACATCTGATAAAGTTGAGGGAAACGAAATTTTGAACAAAGTTGTATTACATAGTTCGCCACAAAAGGTATAGTTCGCAAGGCATAGACGCCGGAAGTGAGAGGTGAATATTGGCGCGCGATGCACAATTCGTTTATCGGGCTCTCGTTTCGGAAATAATTATCAAACGACAAGATTTTTGTTAAAAGTGCTCATAACTAAAGTTGTAGAGCGAGAAATTCTCGATCAGAGCAAGAAAATCATTTTAACATCATTTAACATTTAATATCGATCCGTTTTGTTGTTATTTACAAAAAGAGAGCCCGAGAAAGAAATTGTGCCAGTATTTATCTCTTATTTCCGGCGTCTACACCGTGCGAACTATGACTTTAATGGCAACCATGTAATATAATTTTTGTTCAAAATTTAGTTTCCATCAACTTGATATGAAAATTTTCAGAAGGTGCACCGTTAACGAGATAATTGCGAAAAATTACACAAGTTCGCCGTTTGGGGGTGTTTTTTCAATATTTATAGATGAAGCCCCCGCAGAGGGAGAGGAAACTCGACTATTTGATTCTAGAGTACTCAAGAGCATGTATACCAAATTTCGAAACTATATAATTTAATTCCGGTTAATTTATTTCCGCCTAGATTTACTGGATAATTTGACTTCCGGCCTCCATTCCCCGCGAACTATAGCTTTTGTGGCAAACCGTGTAATATAAATTTTGTTCAAAATTTTGTTCCCATCAACTTTATCCGATATAAAAATTCAAGCGGTGCACCGGTTACGAGATAATTGCGAAAAATAACACAAGTTCGTCGTTTGGGGGGTTCTTTTTCAATATTAAGGGATGAAGCCCCCACCGGGGGAGAGGAAACTGGACGGATGTTTGATTCTAGACTGCTCAAGAGTATATGTACCATATTTCAAAACTATATAATTAATTTCCGCCAAAACGGCATTTTGAGGCTTATATGACTCGAGAGAACTATACTGAGAGACGTTGTCCAAAAAATAAACGTTCAAAAGATTACAGGTAAGATGTGAGGCAACAGGAAATGTATACTGCCCTAAAGGTGTACAAAATAAACCCCTTTTAACGTTCGTTGTGGAAAATCCAAACATAAGATTAGATGAATTTAATACCAAATTGAAAATTAGAATATTATCAAGTTGCAGAATGTTAATGTTGAACACAAATTTCATCCCTACCTATATCATTCAGAGCAGATTTCCGTGCCAGAGTTGATTTCTGTCACTGGGCACTCAATGCCGTGGAAAACAATGGACATTTGTTGATCTTGTAATGTTTACAGATGAGAATAGATTAAACAATAATAGTCAAGTCACAGTATCCATTACTACAGTGACCACAATCCTCATTTTACGGAACTGTGAATATCCAAAATCGATTGAGCATAAATGTCTGAAGCATAAACTAAGATGAATCAGACCTATGTTCATATTTTTTTTCTCTCAGAATTACATCCCTTTTCATCTGCCAAAGTATGTCACCGACCTCATAGATCACCCTGTCTTTCTATCTTTCGTTTCATCCGTTGTTATTGTTAGTTCTTGTCTTTGTTTCTACTTGGTCGTCTCCGTTAGATCAATATGCCACTATTATTTTTTTTCTTTCTATGCTTCTGTTCATTTCTATTTTCAATTTTTTTTCTACCTTTCCTTCGCAATTCTTTATTTAACCTTCCAGCTTGTTACGTTTTACGCATCCGACTCGAGGTGCTAATCTTTTATGTCCTCATTCCTCTAAATATCATTACATATTCTCTATTCTTTTAACCATTCCTTGACACTTTCTCTTTCTCTCCGTTATTGCCGAAAAAGTCAAGTCTCATTTCTTCAAATTTATGTTCTAACTCCTTTCTTTTCCTATGCTCCTAAAATTTTCCGATACTATTTGCCACACTATTCATTTTCCCGTATTTTCTTCTGTTGTCGTATTGTTTTTTTATCATATTGCCGTTTTTTGTTGCCTTTGTCACATTCTGTAGTTCATCTTATAATATATTTATTTTTCCCAGTTTTGTGGTATATTTAGATTAGTCTCTCCATGTCATCGCACATACCACTTCCGTTCTTTTCCGTTTGTGTCAATGTTTTTGTAACCTTGTTTTACCTGGTTTCGTTCTTTAGCAATTTGGCCTATTTTTTGCATTTCCATTTCTTTCCAGGTAAAGTCATAATCTATGTATATTTTTTTGTATATTCTTTCAATTTTTTTTTCTCTAGTATGTTTATTTTATCTTTTTGTACTCTTTATTTATATCGAGCGTGCCTTTTCTCCTATCTTTTAAGCTCGATATTTATGTTTTGTTTGACGCTAAGTTTACTATTATTATTCGTTTTTTATGGCCAAGTACGGGATTTTTCAATTTTTGTGCAGACAATATTAACTTAGTACACGTTAGAAGTAAAATAATAAGCGGTAAAATTAATACAATTAAATGTATTTCTTCGGTAACAGTTGCGTTGCTAATTATAACAAGGAGAACACCTGGTTTGGCAGTTTCTCCCTAATTATCTCCGCACAGTAGGCAGAAGTTTTCTTTTCCTCCACCTCCACACGCTGGGCCCTGCACCATCGTGGAAATTTCGGCTCGTTAATTTTCCTGGTGAATTTTGGACGGGTGGCGTCCGGACGCCCACATTCCGCACGCTCCGTGCAATTCCTCGGCCCCCGTCCGCGGCCCTCCCCCCACACCGCTGCAAATAACGTCGGGAATTTCTCCATTTATAACCGAGGATTCCTGGCGACGCTCGTATTCACACATCGGCGCGCCCGACGCCAACATAAGGGGAGGGCCAACCCCCTTTGTGAGCGTCGGCGTCGTCATCTTCCGACGGCTCCATCTACCCGCCGGACCTTGCACCGGAGACGACCTTCCGACGCGGGAACGCGAACACATTTCAGTGGTGACACGGGATGAATGGGAAATGGCTTATTGCTAGAGCTTGCCTTGTTGGTGCGATTTTGCGCAGGGTAACTGAGGGAATTTAAATATGTAATTATATTTTAATGAAGTAAGCGTCGCACAGTGGGACAGGAGCGATTTTGGCCGGACAAAAATCTGAAATCTTGTATTTGGCTTTCTGACACTTAAAGACGACAAAAAAACATCAAATAGATTCAATTATTTAAAATGTAGAAAGGGGAGGGGTACCTTTTTATTATTAAACGTAAAATTTGCGCAATGCATGAATGTAGGTTAGTTTTTTGAGAGAAAATCGACAGCGGTGTTATTAGAAGAAAAGGGTTATTAAGAAATTTATACAAAATACATGTTTTTTATGGATGACCCTGTATATTATAAGATTTTCCGATTATCTTCATAAAATTGGCCAAGTATTAATATTGGAATATTTTAATGTTGAACTGGGTAAGGTATAATGCATAATGGAAAAATAAAATATTTATTCAGAGTCGTAATAATCATTGCAATCATCGCTCTCGCTTATAATTAATAACTTAATCATATCTTGTGTTAAGCAAGTTTTTACTTTTTTCCTAATACTACTTAATGAAGTTATAAGAAGATCTGAAGATATTAATAAATTATTTATTGAATCCGTGTTTGTTGCTTCTCGTGACATCTTCCTGCTATGATGTTCTTTAAGCCGTTTGTAGTCTTTTTTTCTGCATTCTTGAGCTTCTTCTGTGAGTGTTCCAATTGGGAGAATGGCATGTTTTATCACTGCTGAACCGTGAATGAGGATTTTGTGGACACTTGGTGGCATTCTGTACCAATTGTACAGTTCCACGTATAATTTTGCAGTATCCATAGAAAATTTATCGAACTTTGGATCGTCTATTTCAGTGATTCCCAACGGGGGCGGTACCGCCCCCCGGTGGGCGCTGATGGGATTTAGGGGGGGCGTTTCTGGCCCAAGGTATATTTAGGGGGCGTTGAGGACCAGCCGCCGCCCCCCCCGGGCAAAAACGGAGTTCCGTCAGAGCAATAGTGTAAACCTAAAATCTACAAATCACACTCAAAAGAACAATTGAATGTTGGCTCCACCGAATCAATCTGTACATGTGATATCTGTACATCGGCACACTTCGAGAGCCTGGGGATTACCCCGCTTGCCCGGTTTGGTGTGCAAGGAGCCGGAGCGGGGACGCTCCGGCCTGCATTCTGACTTCCTGACTGACACGCAACGAGTCAAGTATATTTGACCTATTGTTTTTGGATTATAATTAATTGTCATATTGTGATCATTATTGTAAATAAAGTAATATTCATATTAAGTGGACCCGGTAATTAAAAATATATCGTTGGTGAAATAACTGTTGCAATAGAGGTAAGTCCTTACATATTATCTATTGTTATATTTGATGGGCTGCAATTTATGTACATATAGTTCCAAATATTTAATATTTTTGGTTTCATATATTTGTTTTAATTTTAATCGCCTGTAATATAAAATGTGTCTTCGGATAGATGTTATAAGATTTGTTTATAGATACATTAACCAAAACTATAGGAATGATTATTTCATGTTTTGAAATTAAGCCCTGATCCTTGGTTTAAAAAAAATTGAACCCACATTTTAGATTTTGAGTCAATAGGAAATTGATAGTTCAGGAAAGATTTTTTTTCTAAGCGGAAAAATATATTAATTATGACATACATACGGCAAAATATTATTACTAAATTATAAATGCAAAATATGTATACAAAATTTGAAAATTGCTTTTACAATTCTCTAACGTACAGTTTTTGTAGAGCCGCAGATTTTATATTTGTATTGAAATACACGGGTACACGGGTCAGATGTACACGTGTACGTACGGCATAATTACACGTGTAATTAGTTACACGTGTAATTACACGTGTAATTATTTACACGTATAATTACACGTGTAACAGCGAAGCGAAACCAATCTGCAGCTACAAGGAGATGATTTGAATTTAATTAAAGCTAAGGCAATAATTTCGGCATTCGTGTCAAAACTTGCATTATACAAATTAAATTTGGGTCGGAGACAATTCTATCAGTTTCAAAATCCTTCCTCGGTGAAAAAAAGTGATGATGACATTTTGGTTTATTGCCAGCATTTAGAAACCCTTAAAGAATATTTTTTTAATAGATTTCAAGATATCCTCAATATTTAATTCCGGACTGGGTCTTGGGATCTTGCACAAACATTGAAACAGCAGAAGTATTTTTACAGGAGCAGCTCATAGAATTGTCAACAAACGAAGAATTTAAACTAAAATTGAAACATGGCTAGCAAGCATTTTGGCTTCAAAGACAAATTCCAATTTTATATTCGACCTTATGGGGCGCAGTAAAGAAGTTTTTTCTAGCATTTCCATCATCGTATTTAGTCGAAAGACGATTTAGTGTTGTATCCAATCTACTAACAAAAAACGGATTGTCAATAGTAGATCGCGGTGACTTAAGGTTGCTCATGACAAAACTACCACCCAATATAGACAAATTAGTGTCATTACATGAAGTTCAGCCCTCTCAATAGTGCCATTTTTTTATGTATATAGGTATATGTACTTTTTTTGTTAAGACCTAATAAAATATTTTTTAAAATGCGTCCTTGTTTTTAAATATATATGTAGTATAATATAGTTCACTAAGAGGGGCGCTCTTAAAATGCTCTTTGAAAAGGTGGGAAACCTATATTGATTTTAAGTGAGATTTTATTTCTGAATGGGGGGCGGTGAGTAATTTGTTTTTTCGAAAGGGGGCGGTAGGCTAAAAAAGGTTGGGAACCTCTGGTCTATTTGACGGCCGCATGAAATAACCGACAAGATTGTCGATATTCTCTTTAACAGCTCAACATTTATTTCTGTTATTTCGGAGGTTTTCTCAGGATTCTTAAAAAAAAAAACGGCTACGTTGCGAGTATTGGATGTCCCTGCTCCTCGGGTAACTTTGTCAACCTTTATTGACATTTCAACCCATAATCTATTTTGAATATGTTTTTTTCTTTACCCCACTTCTTCCTTTTGTTGATCAGTTCAGTGATCGCTTGGTGGTTTACACACAATTTAACTTGTAACTTATATGTAGCATGCATTCAAAAAAATTTATCCAGGCATATAGTGTGGATAAACCATATTTTAAATTATTGTGATTAATAATATAATTTTGAATTTGTTGCAAATTGTTCATCATAGTTGGTTTACATCCACATATGTAACAAGTTTGTCTAGATGTGCCAGTTAATGCATTTATCACCTTACCGTCAATCATCGTAAATATTTAAATGAAACCTGAACATAAAATTCGTTTCTGATTTCTTCTTTAAATTTTATTTACTTCTACATTAATTGAATCTTTAGTTTCATTTTGATATTTGAAGCTTATGGGTCGACAATATCTTGTTGAAGATGGTGTTGAATTTGTCCATATATCCTTACTTCTGTTGTTCTTTAAGTACGCGACTAGTCGAAGAGGCACCATTGAAAACATGAATAAATTGTCATCTGATACACTGCATCCTTCCACGTCATCGGTTGAGAACATCTGTATTCATCATATCATATATTCATCACTAGCGGACCCGGCGAACTCTGTTCCGCCTTAGAGGCAGTAAATAAACAAACTTTAGATTTTATTTAATTCTATTTTTTATTTGGAAAGATATATATAAATATATAAAAAAATCAAGTATTTTAATGATTCTTTATTGTTCATGTATTTTGGTGCATAGGTTGCACTTTTCAGTTAAGCACCTTGTGATACACGACATTTTTTGTCTTATTATCAGGTGCAAGTACAAACAACGCAGATGGTCTTCCGACCCGTGAACATGCCACATATAATTGACCATGTGAAAAACATTGATTTTCCAGATTCAGACCACAAACTTTCAAGGATTGTCCTTGTGATTTGTTAATGGTCATGGCGAATGCAAGACGGATCGGAAATTGAAGTCTTTTAAACTCAAACGGCATATCGTTTGGGATCATCGGTATCCTCGGAATGAGTACTTCCTCACCTTCGAATTTTCCTTTGAGTATCGCGCGTAAATCACATTGTTTAGCAATTTACTTACTACCAAACGCGTACGCGTACCAAACGCGTCACAATACTCGCAAACAACGTCCATTGACCCAATGCAAACGCTAGGATGCAAGCAGTAATCAGTGCTGCAATCATATCGAAACGCTGCTCGATTCAAATCAGCACTTGATACATTTCTTCTTTTGCGTCGAAAATTATTTACTTCATTTCTGTTATTCGCTCGACGATTTTGCATTGCCAACCGAGCCGTTTCACGTGCTGCCTCTCTTTGATCTTGTGATTGAGAAGCACGAAGTCGAGCCATACTAACGCGGAGCTCTTCACGGGCAATTCCTTGTGCTTCTTCAGTCATTTCATTTGCAATGTTTCGTATCCTTCTTGCATTACGGCTTTGTCGGGAAAGATTTGATCGTCTTGGTCGCGGCATTGTTTACGATTAGAGTCCGGGCAATGTAACGCGCGGATACAGATTTCCATAGCAAGCATGATTTGCTCGATAATATTTGCGTGGTGGCGTGTAAATGTTTGTTTGAAAATTAGGTTTGTGTACGAAAATTTTAAAACACGAATTCTGATTGGTTGAATTGGAATTTTCAACCAATCAGAATTCGAGTTTTTTAAAAAGTGTAAGAAATGTGTAACATTTTCCTTAACACGAACAGACCTAATAAACAAAAGTCGATCAGGCATCATGCACCGAAAAGAAACGTGAGAGAGAGAGAGATATTCCACTGTCGTTAGCGTTTTGTTATTTCATGTGAGATGCGTTTATGTTATACCACGATTTATAGTGACTTGACGGAAACGCGGTCGAACGGGATAAAAAGTATCCTATGTCCATCTCCTGATTATAAGCTACCTCTCCACTAATTTTCAGCCAAATCGGTTCATCCGTTCTTGAGTTATAAATAGTCTAACTAACACCACTTTCTTTTATATATTTAGATATATTCGACATTAATGAGTATGATGTTTCTGCTTTTTTGTGGATTTTTGTCCGGCTAGCGGCCAAAGCTATCCCACTGTGCGTCGTGAAGTCTTCAATGTACCATCATGTTATGTAGAAATATTTAAACCGTTGCCACTCCTGTGATGAAGGATTTGTATTCCCAGAGTTTTTTTTTTATTATGCAAAACACTTAATCGTATTTTACAATAATTATTACAATCTCATCAAAGATGGATCAAGGAGTAATCTTATGCCAACTTAAATTACTAAATGAAGGTTTAATGGTAAGGGCCTACTCATTAGTGTCTCTTAGATTCTAATCACTTAATTATACTACTATTAGTGTGTACACTAGCACTATGCTCTGCTTTTGCACTAACACAGTATTAAAGTAACTCGTACGGTTTGGTCCGCTGTAGTCTTCTGGTCAAATTCGTGTAATCGAGGAGCTGGATGGCTTCGACGTCAACGACGTTAACGACGTCAACGACACGTCAACGTTGATGATGTGTTGAAGAAGTCGCTGTTCGTGACTCTTGGCAAATTTGTTTATTGTTTCATTAACAGTGTCCATTTTCAAGTCCCTGTGGAGGTCACTGTTCCGGAAATGCCAAGGTGCATTGACAATACTCCTTAGTATTTTGTTTTGGTATCGCTGGATTATTTCTATATTGCTCTTTTTGGCACAACCCCACAGCTGGATGCCAAATGTCCATACGGGCTTAAGAATTTGTTTATACAGAAGTATTTCATTACAGATTGACAGGGTGGAATTTCGACCAAGCAGCCAATACATTTTTCGAAATCTGATATCCAATCCTTGTTTTTTTCTTTTTGACATGAGCTTTCCAGCGTAGCTTAGCATCCAGTGTAATACCAAAATATTTTGCTGTATCAGCGTAGTGTACCTGGATATCATTTATACGAACAGGGATATGTTGATTTCTTTTATGTGTGAAATTGACATGGACCGATTTAGTATCATTCAACTTGATTCGTCATTGCTTAGTCCAGTTGTTAATTTTATTATTTGGGATTTTTAAATTTAGTGCTGCTTCTTCGTGATCTATGTCTACAGCCAATATGGCAGTGTCGTCGGCAAAAGTGGCTATCGTATTATGGTCTAATGCAGATATATCGCTGGGTATAATAAGTAGAGGACTGGCCCTAACACACTGCCCTATGGCACACCTGCTTTTATTCTTTTAGTTCAGAGTAAGCATCTTTCTGCTTAATTCTAAAAACTCTATCTGACATTTATGATTCTAGTAATTGTGTTTATGGTCTGGGCAGAAGTGTTCATAATTTGAATATAAGTCCCTCGTGTCACACTTTGTCAAAATCTTGCGCTACATCAAGAACTATAGTGGAGCAAACCTTTCTTCTTCCAATGATTTTTCAATTACGACTGTTATTCTATAGACTTCATCTACAGTTGAATGGGATTCTCTGAAACCAAAATGATGTTCTGGTATTTTGTTTTTGCATTTTTTCGAACAGTTTTGAGATTACAGATAATAACGAGATTGATCTGTAAGAAGAAACTTCATTTGGTTGTTTTCTAGGATTAGGAATCATTATCACTTCTGCTACTTTCCATATCTTAAATACATATTTTAATCTTAAATAAGCATTCATAAGATATGTAAGTTTTATGATTGCTTTACGAGGTAGTTGTTTGAGTAATTTAGTCAAATCCTGGAACTTTCTTAGTGTTAATGTTGTTTTTAATTTCCATTGCAATTTCGTTAGGGGTAAAGGGTCTGATTTCACCTTCTTCCTAGGAAATATTTTCCCAGTCTTGAATGGCTTCACTCTCATTCGGTTGGAAAGTCCTTTCAAGATATTCGGCAAATCTATTAGCCTTTTGAGTATTGCTTTTTGCATATGTCATATCAGTACTGCTAATTTGAGAATACTGCAAGTTTCGTCTCTTAACTCTCTTAGTAGCTTTCCAAAGTGAATAATCAGCATTACTGTCATTTGATAGTCCAATTAGATATTCACTAATACAGTCATTTTAAATTTTTTAATCTCTTTTGAGTTGTTGTATTGCGTTATTTATCTACTCTAGTTTTATCTGCTGGGCATCTAGATTGATGCCAGATTCTTCTGAGTCTTCTCTTTTCTGAAATAATGATTAGAATTTCTTCGGGGTAATTGTTACGTTTCGTTCGTGGGGTAATAATTGGGGTGTTATCCCATGTAGCTTGTTGGATATTATCAACAAATTGTCGCTTCATTATCTTCATGCATTCCCAAAGTATGATCTATATACCTTTTTTTTCCTTCGAATACAAGCTTAGCATTGTTGTAATGGAAAATTACGTGCATTCAAATTAATAGCGATCTCATTGAAAAATCATACATTTAGTTTATTTACAAGTATGGATAATACTGGATATTTAAAAAAATAACCTAGCCTAACCTAATTGTAAGGTTTCGACATACCCAATTATTTGATTAATTAGATATTTAATTCGTGATCATAAATTCTTATATTTATGACATTTATTTTGGCTCATGATTTATTTCTATTATTTTTATTTTATGTGATCGTATAATGGCAATACTTATTTATGTTGTGTTTGATTTTAAATCATTATCGTGATAATTTCAAATTCTTTTAGAGGTAATATGTGGATTAGTAACAATATAATATAACAATAATAAAATAAAGACACAGATTTATAGATTAAGTGTAATTTATTCACTTTCATGGATTTTTGCAATACAATTAAACACCAAATTTGAATTTAATGACATTCTTTATTTACTCAGAATTTAATACTTTATTTACTCAAAAAATTACTCAAAACGTATTAGTTGTTTTTGGATAAAAGATGCATTTCAGCAGGTTACACATCAAAGAGATAAACACCTCTGTGCCCATGGTGATTTCTTTGTTGTCTGTTCCCACAGCACAGAAAATGTCAATAGAAATGTGTCCATCAACATAATCAGTTACATCAGTTGGATATTTCTAGTGACGTCGAAGACTTCACACTGATCAATTCTAAAAAAACGCGAGCACTCAGAATATGCTATATACAGGATGTTCCATTTGAAAGAAATTTGTTTTAGACATTTGAAAATAGGAAAATTGTATCGTTGTTTCAGAACACCCTGTGTATCCTACGTGACTCAAAATATTGTGTATGTTTTGGAACATGCTTAGGTACTTGCATACGTAGATTATTTCATTTGTCTCTTATAATAAGGCTTTATTAAATTTTTTTCCACGTCCATGATTTTTCGTTACATTTTATTAAAATGTGAATAACATGGCAACGTTGCATCTGATCTCAAAAAATAAAAATGATTTGTGAAGCCCACATAAAGCAGATTCTAAAAATGGAATAATATACAGAGTGATTCATTTAAAAAAGAGACCAAATTTTGTGTCCCGGATTTATGGTACACTCTGTGTACTCGAAAATAATTTTAAAAGGTAGCACATCAAGTGTCCAATACTTTCAATCAGATGTTTTCCTAAATTTCCATTAGTCTAGCATCAATGGTCCGAGCGAGGATAGGTGGGCCACCCTGTATGTAGAAAGAGTTCCCTAACCCTCGGAATCATATTTTCCTCGAGTAATTGGAGATACAGCAGATGTAAAATATCTTTCTACGAACAGCGGATTTATAAATTTCTTCCAATAATGCTATACCACACATTGAGTTCGTGTGGAGCCCACACTGTGGAGGGTTACCATCCAATGCGGATTCGTATCAGTATAAACATGGTATTGTGACGATTGACGTTGCCATTTAAAAAAAGGATGACTTCGTCCGAGAATATAATGAGAATCCTTAATGAGAATTTTGTGCTATAGCCTTCATCATAATTGCACAAACAAATTATTTCTCTTTTATTGCTGAATAAAACACAAAATCGAATGTTAACGTTGGTATGTTGTTAATTTTGAGGGAGTGCAAAAAAAACTACAAAGAAGCTTCACTAGTGTGGGCGGAGAGGTTTTATTATTAAAATTCGCATCCATGTTTATTTGAGCAATAAACTAAGAAATAATGTTTTGAACGTCATAATTCTCAACTCACTCATATAATTCTCAAATAGTGTACTAAATATATTGGTAGAATTTAATATATTTTTTAATTTAATAAAAATTTAGATAACAGTTATTATATTTCAGGTCATGAAAGTGATCGATTACTGGACGATGGAGCTTGTTGAAAACACGCGGGCATATTATATTCTTAATATCTTAATATCTGCATATTCCGAGTATTCTTAAGCTTTGAGTCCAGTAATAACTTTCATGACGTGTGTTATGCGATGAAACAGATTCATATTTTTGAGAATAATAATCAGGTGTTGTTGTTATGGTGTAAGAAAATGGACTGTTCGAAAATATGAACCTTTTATGTTTGTTAGTAGATCAGAATGTCGTACATTTTGGACTAGTACATAATGATAAAGTAAAACGGACGCTTGTCATATCAGAAAAAACAGCTTTTAATTTTAACCAGGTAAACATCAAATATATACAACACAAATTGATTTACTTGACAGTAGTATTCTCTTGCATCTAATGCTTGGCTTGCAATCTCCTCCTCAACTGTGATTTCATCCAATTTATATGAAATTTACAATGACTGATATTAGTGTGACAGCCTGATAAAAAAAACGAAAGTATATATTGTTTCAGTTTTTATTTCAAAAATATTTTTTCAATATCAGTACAGTAACGGTAGTACAGTAATAACTGTTACTGTGTAACTAACACATAAAAAGATAATTTAGAGGAGTTGCTTAAAATGTGTTTGTTATCTGCGGGCCATGGTTTTGGCTGCTAATCCATTTTCCAGGAAATGTTACATCCAAAAATTCTCCTGCTGCTGAAGTAAAATGAGCACCGTTATGCTTGGACCACATGTGGGCTCTTATGTTTAAAGGGGCCTCTTTCAACAAGTTTGGTAGTTAATTTTCTAAAAAGAATCAGTAATATTGTCCACTGAGTCGGTGAGAAGTAATATAATAACCGATTAAAAACTCATTGATAATGAAAACATAAATCAAAACCAACCAAACATAAATTGAGAACCGTTGTTGGTGACTGCACAATTGAGTGAGGATTTTCTTCTTATCATGAATGTGTGTTATGGAAATTCTTAATGCCGTCTCTTGATCACGGGCACGTTGTTTCAAAAGCCACAATGTTCTTCACGTGGCAAAAAGCGGGTACTACAAATGCTTGTACTCTTTGTGAGTAATGAAGGTGAAGTTATTGGGTTCTTAAAATTCGCCACACATTTATGTGTGGCGAAATTCTTCTAGTACTAGTATCAATTCTTCTAGTACTAGTATCTGGATTTATCGCAATTATTGGCTTAAAAAATCCTGCTTCTCTTAATCATTGATGGAAGCTCATAAAGATTTTTTTTAATTTCATGTACATACGTCGATGTTGGAAACGGTCTATATAGGGTCATCGGGCTTCAGCTTTACTACAGAATGGCATACCATACATTAAATACATATGTGCAATTTCTTGAAAAAATATACTCTTCCATGTTTGACATAGGAGAAATGCAAAACTTCACTCATAACAATGAGTCACTCATTTCCTTAACAACCACATAGTTTCTAGTATAAACATATTTTTGCACTTTCATCTTAAAAGTTGACACTTTACAAACTCTAATCAATGTCAAAAGGTGGCATTTAGCAAATGTTACATTGTTTATTTGTATCCAACCATAAAAGTGGTATCAAATGCATAAAGGAATTTCATGATACGCTGTCATCGAAATACCTGCTGTCAGAACAATCAATCAAATTTTCGCGACACGAGTACATCGATAGTAGTTCATCATGGAAGTAGATGATACATCCGACGCGGAAAGCTGCACACCACCAGATGTAGTAAAGGAAGCAGAGATAGCGAGTTTAGAACTACTACCGAAAAATTCAAGGGTAATATATGAAAAACGCTACCAGGAATTTATCAAGTGGTGTGAATCTAGAACCGTTAGAAGGTATTCAGAGAATACTTTATTAGCATATTTTGCCGATCTTTGCAGAAAATATAAGCCCTCCAGCATTAGGTCTATATTTTCAATGTTAAAATGCACCCTCGCTACAAAACATAATGTGCAAATTGGAAAATATAGCAAATTAATAGCTTTCATCAAACAGAATGGCGTAGGATTTATTTTTTAACCTTATTTTTAAATACTATATTGTACTTGTTTACGGTATGACGTGCAAAAAGTTATGTATGTAATGCATGTGTAAAATAAGCTTTATGGCATTCGTTCAGATGTTCCGTGACGAGCCGAAGGCTCGTCACGAAACATCATCTGAACTCATGCCATAAAGCTCAATTTTACACACTTATTACATAAATAACTATTATTTCGTTTTTTATTTTAACATAAAACTCCCAACGGGCAAACTTTGGAACACATGTGTGCTAAGACTTGTTTGTTTGTTTTAGTGAGTACTATTCGAATATGCATAATCAGCCCACCTCTTGTGTTACACCCTGTATATATGAAAACTTAGACAAATAACTATAGATAATTTTGTTACACCGAAAATAGGGACTACGAAATTTTAATTTGTGTAATTCAATTTCGTTCTTGTAAAGTCTTATGAGCTTATGACAAAAAATATACATAAATCAATAAATTGATTTTTTTTATAATTTTTTATATTTTATCGACCTCATTGATCAATTTCTTAGAATACACACTAGAGTAGCCATATTCGGAGAGAAATAGAACAATTTTAACATCAAGCAGAAGGATAATCCTGTCCAATATTACTGATAAAAAGTAATAAACTTTATTTGCTACACCACCAAAGCGGTGAAGCTTTTTGTATTATTTCCCATAAGACAATATTTAATTCGTTTTAAATTTTTTTAACAATATTTAATATCATATAATTTAATAACTTGTACTAACTGTAAACGTAGTTTATACTTACTTATTTCAAAATAAAATTTTAAATGTAGGGTATCCGGCTGTTACAGTTTACGAAATACCCATGCATGAACTCCATATCCCGGAAAACGCATACACCAATTGAATTCTAAATTCTAAATTGGAAGTATCATTCGAATGTTTCTAGGAAAATTTTAGAATAACGCATTTTGCAATGAGTTTGATATGTAATATTTACGAATTTAAATAACCCCTTTGCATAATTGATTTGTAAGCTTTTAGATTTAATAAAACATTAATTCGTACTATGCGAAGTATGGTAATTGTTGCTTGAAATGCTAAGTAGACCATTACTGTTTCAACTCGTGTTATTCTGCTGGCCATAACAGTTAGTCTAACTAGTGACATTTAAACCTCCGGGAATGTGGGCAATAACGCATTCGGCAAATTTGTGTTTTGGAACTTTGACTCATTACGACTGTTGCCTACGCGTATCGACATTACGAGATTCCATGAAAATATAGTTTATGTATGGTGGGAATGCTATTTGCAATTTATTTTAACTGGTAACTAAATTAGATAATTAGCATTTTAATAGTAATGTAATAATAACTCCTAAAATAATAATATATGTATGTTTCTGACACACAACACGTCTGGCAACAATCAAAATATAAATATAATACAGGTAATACAATGAGCAAATTAAAAAAGTACCCATAACCTAGCTCGCCTGATTCCAATCATTTCCATTATATTAAAAAAAAAATAACTCGAGTGTAGAAAGCTAGAATATAATACATACGTGTCTGCATATAAATACAATTAAAAAAACTTTCTAGCTACCACAGTACAGTCTGTGATTAAATTATTTTTCAATATATGTAATATAATATAAGTAGAAGCCTCACGCGTTAATTAGTTTTTTTTTTCTGTTTATGAGTACGTGAAGTCCCGCCTTTTGATGGCCAGCATATTAAATTGTAACCGTGTTAGTTTGGCATTTAAATAAAAATCATTACTTGCACGTTAAATGCATTAATTTTATTGCAGCAATTACTGGCGCATTCATCAGATTTGCCGAATGCGTACATTTGCGGACATCGCAAATAATAATTAATAAAATAAAATCCCAATATTATTTATTGCAGATAATCTATTAAATATATTTTAATTCTCAATAAATGAAAATGTAAAATTTAATGAATAATTAATAATCTATTACAACTGAGCGAGTTTATAAATTTATGGCATTAAACATGCGCTTTTATAAACTTATATTTCCAGTTTTACGATTCCGGCAGCTGGCAATATTAATATTTAATTTTGTTTCAAATACTAACAAATTGACCATTATTGGGACTAATAATCACACCACCATTTTTAATCATAAAATCTACCAATGAAATTTCTAATTACAGGGTGTCCTACGCTAATGGAACTTTAAAAGTTTAAGGTGTTCCCGGTAAGATTTTTTTTTTAAATCAAGCAAACATGGCTCATTACGTTCTCCTCACAAATATGGCTGATTTCGTTCTCCTCAAGTGAAATACTTTCAACCTTCTATGACTTCTGGTTCTACCGGAAGTAGCCATCAACTTTTGTTTTTTAAATGGAACACCCTACATATTATTATTTTTCTGACTTCCCCACTTAATTTGATCTTTTTTACTTTCTTAGATAAACATTAAATACCAAGATTTTTTCCTTAAAATGACATTATGAAAAATGGCGCCAATTTCTCTTACAAATAAGATAAAAACGGAAAATTGATCTCGAATTATACCTGAAAGGTACTATGAGTGATACATTTTGCAGCTG
Source organism: Othius punctulatus (assembly GCA_951805005.1). NCBI lineage: Eukaryota > Metazoa > Arthropoda > Insecta > Coleoptera > Staphylinidae > Othius > Othius punctulatus. The sequence continues at coordinate 30,943,007 of OX638142.1, forward strand.
AAAATTTTGACAATTAGTCATGTCAAAAATGTAGTAGTTATTACACATTAACGAACGTTTTGCAACCAAGTTGGCTGGGTTTCCTTTGTGTCATGTTGCACAAACTGATTCAGTGATGCAACGTAAGTTAATTATTTATTTACACTCCCTACATGGTAAGAACACTGTTGTGATATTGATTTCATGGAAGTAAGCCCCACTTACCGATAAAGCTTTGGTTACTATGAACAACGGGAGGTAAGTAAAAACTTACCTCCCTCAGGGAAGTAAGTAAAACGTTTTCTGTACCGTTCTTTCTTTAGCACCACTCATTAAAACACTTTTGATACGCATTTTGATAACGCCCATTCGACTTCTCCGGCAGTAGGAAGGAACAGGCAGCATCTGCAGCCTCTTCAATTGCCATTTCTTGTTTATTTTCATTGGAATTCATTTTACAACTGAACGAATGCAATTTCTGACACTCACACTTTGTTTGAAAAATAGTCTTAGCAACCAAAGCCGCACGGAAATTTGTTCAAGTTGCGAAAATAAATTAATCAAACACAAACGATTAAACCAACTTCAGGAGTGGAAAAATAGTTATAAGCAATTCGAGAGATAAGTTTTGACCAGTCTCGGACTTTATTGCTAGCCCTCGCTATCGCTCGGGCGCCCTTACCTCCCTTAATGCTTAAATAACTATTATTGCATATTCACTGCATCTACATATTCAAACCCAGGAATAATTTTCACTTCTGTCAAAATATTAATAAAAATTCCAAAAATTATACAACTGCAATATATTTTCATAATATTTTAAACTTTACATCTAGCAACAATGTTATTTAAAAAATATAACCTCAAATTGATAATAACTTAACCTAAAACAATTTGACAAGTTTCATTGGGGTATTCAGTTATTTCCGAAACACTACCAACAAAAATACTAGATATTCATAGACTCCCCTGACGCAAAAACATCGTAAATGGAGAGTAAGTGCCCACTTAAAGTAAGCGTTTTTTTTTTTTAATTGAATGGCATACTTTTTATCTCATAGAGCAATTGGTAGACTGTTTACTGCAAAAAAGTATTATTATATTCCCAAAATAAGTAGGTTTTGAAATATTTCGAAAATTCTATTTTCTGCATCATGTAATTTCGCCTATGCTATTTACACATGCCTCAGAGTTTGCGAAATATGCCTATTTTTCATCACGGTGTTAACCAATGTTAACAAAGAAATTTATATTTTGAAAAGATCACTTTAAATGTGAAGTAGTGAAATTTCTTTGTTAACATTAGTTATCACAGTTACGAAAGATAAGCATGTTTCGCAAACTATTATGCATGTGGAAACAGCATATGCGAAATTACATAATGCAGAAATTCGAATATTTCAAATATTTCAAAAACTACGCATTTCAAGAATATGGTTGTATAATACTTTATTATAGTAAATTGTTATGCCAATTGCTCTATGAGATAAAAATGTCAGTCCATTGAAAAAAATAAATACGCTTAATTATAAGGGCACTTAACCAATGACATTTTTGAATGACTAATTGTCAATATTTTCAGCTGCAAAATATATCAGTTGTAGAGGTACCAACTATAATTCAAAATAAATTTTCCGTTTTTATCTTATTTGTAAGAGAAATTGGAGCCATTTTTTATAACGTCTTTTTGAGGTCAAAATATTGCAATTTAATTTTTATCTCAGACAGTAAAAAATATAAGTGTACACGCATATCTACAAAATATATTTCAAAATTAATGGGAAAACCAGAAACATAATAATATTTAGGGTGTTCTATTTAAAAAATATAAGTTGGTGGCTACTTCCGATTGAAGCGGAAGTGATAGAAGGTTCAAAATATTTCACCTGAGGAGAACTGAATCAGCCGTGTGTGTGCGAATATTTTCAAATATTTATCTTATTGGGAACTCATAAACTTTTAATGGTCCAAGAGCGTGGGATACCCTGTATAATGTATTGCGAGTTAATTAAATTTAGTAAAATAATAAAGGTATTGAAATAATTGTTCTAAATATGACCAACGCAAATAATTATTCACCTGCATAAATTTCTCCGCGCCTGTTTATCTTGTTGCCATAATTCTTTGAAGTTAGATAACGCAATCTACAATTTAATTATAACCTACATATATTGTACCTTTTGTTCTCTAAATATTAGATTACTTACATACTGCTCAATTCACTTGTATAAATAATATAATATACTTCAAAAACAAATGCCGCAATAAATAATGATGTTTGAGTTTGAATTTACTGATATGAAATTCTGCGAGCGTAACATTGACATGCACATCGAATATGTAATGTGCCCTACTTTAATGTACAAGTGACAAATATGATACATGGACCGATATTTTGATATATTTTAATAGTTGAATGTAATAAAAATAGTCATCAAAAGTAATTATATACATTTTTACAAAGCTTTTTTTTTATATTTATGAACCTTAAATATTAATAAATATACCATATATAAAATATATTTTTGCGTTGAATAAAAATGATTGAACATTATTAAATATACATGCTATTGAAATTGCACAAATTAAAAGAAGTGTGCAGAACGTTCAATAAAACTTCCAGTTTTACGATGGATATTAATAGATGGCACCGTTCAAGATGCAAAATAAATATGTCTAGTATACAATAAAATGATATAACCAAAGTTTACCTAATTTACAATTTTTCATTGACACTGTTTTGTGGTGTTACCATATATCACAAATATTTTATGACAAGAGTTCTATCTGTTGGCAAAAAGGCCCAGTTTTACAATCATTCATTATCGATGTTCATGGTACATTTGCCTAGGATACAATTGTTGACACAATGGTATCATATGTAAGTGTACCACGGACAAAGATAATGAATGATTGTAAAACTGGGCCTAAATGGAAAAGTAGACATCATTATCTTGAACGCTCTGTATAAATCTCAATATCTATGAATTATACGTCAGTTATACTAACATATTTTTTGAATTCTACTTTGAAAAAGTGCCTTGATAATGTCAAAACATAAGTTCAATATGAATTCGATAAAACAAGCTAAAGTATAAAATTGAAAATGCAGATTTTTGCATTTTCGCCAGTGGCACTCAAGCCATTCAATTTTTAAAACATTTATTTTGCCTGCAAAGTAGGCTGGCCTCAAGATTATTTTGTGTGATTTAAACAACTCTCGATATCTTACCGTTTACGAGATCCCCATGTTGACCACGATAACTGGGACACCCGTATACCATGATTATAATTAATTGTATATACCTAATCATACTTGAAAGAGGCACAAACTAATATGTTATTATTTTTGAAGAACGATTATTATTAGATTCCAGTCAATTGTTGCTCTTTTGATACCTTTGCAGGTCATTATTGTTGCAATCAATTCCATATATTCGAGTCTCAGTTGAACTGAATTACTAATAGCTGCTCTATCATGTGCTTTACCTTTTTTTATTTTTTTTAACATTATTTAATTTGTCTATTTTAAAAAAAGTACAAATGAAAATATTTACAAAACAAGAAAAATATATACTACATTTACCCTGAGCACTCCCATCTTCGCCGCGGCTCACTGCATTCATGCTGCGGCCGGCATATTGGTATTGGGGTGTATCTTCTTACTTCTTCAGATTTTGTTCCATCATTAGTTGCTTGGTAAGTGCTTTGAACTTTTTAATGATTAGCGCCTTCGTCGCGTCTGATAGTTTGTTGTATTGTATTGTTCCTGTTCCTAAAATTTGTAATGCGTGTCTATTTGTTTTATGTCTGAGTATTTTTATTGCGTTTCGTGCTCTGGTGTTATAGTAGTTGTATAAGTCTTTATTTGTTTGAAGTTTTATATTGCTTTTTTCATCTTATTTTTAATTTTATGGATTTCTATGAGGTTTCTTAGTTCAGTTTGCTGATTTCATGTTAGTTGTGTGGTTGTTTTGAATACAAGTTCCGTGGGAGTGTGATATGTTATTCTGTAAATTAATTTTAATATTTTATTTTGTTGTATTTGCACTTTGTTTATGTTGTATGTTGTAGTGTTACCCCATATATTCGTGAGGTATGCTGTGTTTCAGCTGAATAAAGATAGATATATTGGTTCCCTCATATATGTAAGCATTAATTTGAAAAATCATTTTATCATGTATATGGTTGACGCGTTTACTATACAGGGTGTCTACGCAAAACCGTTCGTTAATAGTTTAAGGGGTTGCCATTGTACTAAAAATTAAAAAAAAAATCCTCGTCACACGGTTGAATCAGTTATCCTCATGTGAAATATTTTTAACTCTCTATCACTTCCGGTTCTACCAGAAGTAGCGCCAACTTTTTTTAATGCGAAATTATACCCTGCAGAAATGCGACGAAAAGTAATCTTCGAAATAATTTTAAAAAATACTTGCTTTAGGAGGATGGATGTATAATATTTTTTTGTAGTGATTTTTTCTCCCAATCGAGCTATGCGATAAAAAATGGGCCATTCCAAGTTGAATTACAAGATATATGAGAGGGCACTTAGATATTGACTTTTTATGAACACTTATTATCAAAATTGATAGTTTATAATTATTTTACTCATAGAGGCATCCTCTAGGTACAATTAGAAATATAACTCATAGTTCCATCTTATTTCTAAGAGAAGTTATAGACCGATTTCAGGCTAGCCTTTAGAGGTCAAAAGTTTAGAAAAAAAAATTTTTCTTCAAAACTATAGAAGATAAGTATATATACGTTCCTACAAAATATGTTCCGATTTAAGCAAGGAATTCAAAAATATTATAATATATGGAGTGTTCCATTTAAAATAAGAAAGTTGGTGCTACTTCCGGTGGAACCGGAAGTGATAGAAAGTTGAAAATATTTCACATGAGGATAACTGATTCAACCGTGTGACGAGGATTTTTTTGAAATTTTTAGTACAACGGCAACCCCGTAAACTTTTAACGAACGGTTTAGCGTAGACACCCTGTATGTATGTTGTTTATGTATTCATTCCATGTTAATCTGTTTGTAATTGTTAGTCCCAAATATGTTGTTTTATTTGTTTCTGGTAATTGTGACTGATTTATGTCTATCTTTAGTTTCTTCTTCTTTTTGTTTGGCCTAAATAACATATATTCTGATTTATTTTCATTTATTGTCAAGAGTATTTTCCGTCCACCATTTTTTTTTTTGTAAGTCTTCATTAATATCTTTTTCTACTTCTGTCAAGTTGTCGTGTGGATGCGTTATGCAAATGTCGTTCGCGTACATGTACAGTTTTCCCCTAAGTTTAAGTTTAGCTATATCATTTGTATAGATGATATACAAGAGTGGCGGCAGATTTCCGCCTTGTAGCAGTGCGTAATCTGGTTTAAAATTTTCGCCTGTAATGTCCTCCATGTATGTTTGTTGGACTCTGTCTTGTAGATATGATGATGTGATTTTTATCAGTTTTTTTAAATGTTTGCATTTTCCATTTTATTTATTAGTTTGATTTGATATATTGTAACAAACGCTTTCTTCATGTCTATACATATAGTTATAGCGTTTTTGTTTTTGTCTAGTTGTCGTATTAGTTCTGTCAGGTATTCTGTTACGGCTGTTGAAGTTCATTTTTCTGGTATGCGTGCTAGTGTTTGCTAATATAGTTGTTGGTTTCTAATTGTTGTTCAATTCTGGTTTTCAGTACACTATCTAGTATTTTGGTAATAGCTGATGTTAGTGCTATCGGTTTGTAGTTTCCTGCGATGCTTCTATCTCCTCGTTTTTCTTTTGTGTATATTGGTTTTATGATGGTTTTCTTTAAGTATTGTGGGTATTCTCCATCGGTTAGTACTTTATTTGTCAGTCTAGTCATTTTGAGTTTAGTTTATGAGGGTTTTCTTACCCTGTTTTAATATTTTGGTTGTTATTTTGTCAAAGCCCGGGGCTTTGGTGTTTTTTTTTTTTTTAGATTATTGATAACTACTTCAATTTCTTTATCTGTTGGTATTATTGTTGTTTCTTCTAAGGTTTGTTGAACATTATCTTTTGTTTCCTTCTCCATATTTGGCTGTTTTTGTTTTGTAAGGCTGTTTCTTGATAATTCTTTTCCAATTCTGCAAAGTATTTTTTTATTATGTTTACTCTTTCTTTCTTTTCCCTTGTATTTCTGTTATCTGCATCTTTCATGTGTTATGTTGTTTTGTTGTTTTATTTTCCTATTTCTGATTGAGTCAATTATTTTCCATATTTTTCCAGGATCTTTCTTCAATTGCTCATACTTGTTTTCATAGTATTGTTTATTTTGTGTCCTTAATTAGTTCAGTGTTGTTATTTTTTTTTATATTCTTCCTCAATTTTATTGTTCTCCGGATTTTTTCTGTGCTTTTTGTATGTCTTGTTACGCAATCAGTCTATTGACATCCATGGATGCCTTCTGTCGATTTTTGTATCTATTTCTTTTCTCTCTATTATTTTCTGTATACTCATTGCTAATTCTTTAAAGTTTCTTGTTTTGGAGAGTTTCATTTTATTTATTTCATTTTTCACATTTTCTTGTTTTGTCCTTATGTGTCGGTATGCTTTATAGGTTGATGTTTTTTTTTCTATCGTTGGTAGCAGTGGTCTTAGGTCACATATGCTATGGAAGTATTTTTACTTTTACATGTTCTCTGTGCATATTTGTGATGGCATGGTCTAATATTGTATTTTCTCCATTTGCGTTTGAGTGTGTAACTAATTTGCGGGTAGGCACACCACAATCATCCTTAAACTTGATCCAATAAGAAGTATTAATTTATTATTAACAAATCATGGAAGTGTCGATTGATTAAATTGTATTAACAAAACTGCGCCGTGGGCAGTACTTCTCCATATAATTGTCATTTATACATTTTCAATCCAATATTATATGTAAAGCATAGTAATTCAATGAAGTTTCATATTCCATTAAAAAAAGCATGTTGTTTAAGTTCTATAATATTTCAGAAAATATTAAAAACATTAAAATTGTTTATTTTGTAATTTAATCAATTGCCATTTTACCTTGCGGTATTGGCGTTTTGTGTACAATGTTATTTTATTTACATCCCATTTTTTCTATTCTACTTTTTACTATTTCTTTTAACTTTTTATTTACAATTTTATTCCATTTATCTCTATCTCTTGCTAGTTTCCATGCTTCTCCTTTTGACATTATTTCTATTTGAGTATTTTTTAAAATTATTTATAAGAGTTTATATTCATTCCAGCTAACGATTTTTATCTGAAACGTTTTAAAATATAGATTTTGTTCATCTTCTTATAGAAGTTCCAATTCGCTCGGGATGTTGGCTACCAAGTTGGCTATCATCACCTTGTTACATCACGCTTTTTTTCCACGAACCTTTCCTTGTAGTATGTAACGATCCAAAAATAGCGTTGGCAGAAAGCGGCATTTTAATAATTAACGGACGTATGGACCTGCACGGTGGCAACCATGCTTGCATTTTTTTTTGTTGTGGTGACGCGTCTCCCCGGTGAGCGATTTTTAAATTCACCGGCGGAAGCGCCGCCACGAGGCAGAACTAAATTGACTCGTGCCCAAGATAGATCGTGCCAGAAGAACCGTTGCAGATAAGGTATTTCACCATCCGTTTTACGGGAATAATCAACGGTTCTCAACTAACCACCCTTGAGGGGGATTGAGGCATCGACTGGAGGGCAGAGAACACGCTCATAACACCGGAGTAAGTAGTTATCTCCTCTCCTCTTCGTGAAGCCACGTGTCCGGCCATTTTGATTAAGGCCATGCGTTTCTAGGCGTTTAGCTACGGGCTAGGCAGCTCGGCCAGAGCATTCCTGGCTGGAGGCCGCGAGCGAGCACCAGGTCTACGACGCAAGCCGTCGCTCTTCCGGAGCTGTAGCAGTCACCAGCGACGACCACCAGAAAACACAGGCCAGATAAACCCAGATAATATATTGATACCATAATTCTTTTTTTGTGTGCTCAAATTGAGCCAGACCGGTTTATTTAATTTTTCTGTTTATTCTTTTGTGTAAGAGTGCGTCTACGTGTTTCGTGTCGTACGTGTTTTGCGCTGTGTACGAGAAAGGTTGCTCCCTCGGCCCTTTCAATCGCGCGATTAGGAGCTTGTTTTATTCGGCCGAATAGAGTAAACCCTGCGCGAAAGGGTGGCGCTCGGAGGTATTTGTTTTCAGGAGCGCAGGACACGGTGTCCGTCTTGATTTGTGTGAATAAACGCCGATATTTTACCATACCAAACTCACACCTGTTATTTTTTGCTCCCCCCACGTTTTCTCTTTACAGTTTTCTATATTCATTTCAGTTACAGTTTTCTTTCTCACTTATCTCATTTACAGTTTTCTCTTCTCACTGCGAGATCTAAATCTGGTGGTGTTGACGCCAAACGGTCAGCGTTGTGACAGTTCGTGATTTCTGAACTTCGCTGACTGTCTGCCGTCCACCCACGCAGGTAGGGTGGAGCCTCCCTTGCGACGAAGTAGCAACGAGGTAAAATTACGTGGAGCCTTTTTTAACCCCCCCCCCACTCTCTGACACCGAGAGCCTGGCCCTCGTCACTACTTCAAAGGGACCCTCCACTCGCTCCACGGCCTAACGCGCCGACTGCCCTTCAGGTACGTCACACGTTTTTGGAGCCCAACGTGGGGCAATAGCAACAATAGCTATCGTTGGTATCTTTATTTACCTAGCTCATTAACATCTTTTGAGGCTTAAGGGTTTTGTCAGCCCTTTGTAAATTTTTCTAGCCCTTCAGGATTTTGTTTTTCATTTTAAATAGACCTCATTTAATTAATTTTGCAGCCCTTTTTCAATTTTTGTTTTGGCCCTTTTTGCCCTTTAGAAAATTTTTGTGCCCTTTTTCAATTTTATGCGTTTTAGTAGTTTTGGCACTAATTTTCATTTTGACCCTTCAGCCCTTCGCGAAAACTTTTTGGCCCTTTGGTTTATTTTTGTGCCCTTTTTGATTGGGAATATATTTTTGTGGTAGGCCTTAAGTTTGCGCCAAGGAAACTGAACTGGGAGTTGGAAAATTTGACAGTATTTCAAATTTTTAATCAGCCTTCAGCATTTAGTATATTGAGAAAATTTGGGGTGGTTGTTTTGTCAGTTGTTGAGAATTTCTGTGAGTTTTGTGGGTAATATAGAATACACACAAGAAAATATTTTGACTTTAACGTTAACTTTAAATTTAAATATTTTTAATTTAGAGAATTTTCTGGCCTGTTTTCAGTGTTTGTTGGTATAATTTCTACTATAGTGTAGAAATTACTTTAATATTCGTTGGTTATAGATTTATTGTTGTTTTTTTAAGGAAACTAGTGAGATAGTGAACGGGCGACCACGGATCATACATATTTGGTTGATTGGTAGTTAGATTTTTGGGTATGATTTTGTGGGTTCGAGCTTACTACGGCTAGTATTTCTATTTTTGGTGCTATTAGTAGCTGTTTTTTGATAATTAAATTGAATATAACCAACGCATTTCGAAATGCTTTATAATCTTCGTACTCTGGCGGGGAATCCGTACTCTGGCGAGAATTGGCGTATCGCGTCGTGACGTAGCGATGACGCGATTTTAATGTGTTCCTTCTGGTTTTGTTCGGTTGCGTCTAAGGGAAATTTTGCAGCTGTGTTCGATTATTTTCCTAGGCAATCATCTTTTCACTTTTCTTTTGTTGACTATCTAGTCATGTCCTTGGTGTCGATTCGTTGCAAACCGCCTGAGCTTTGCGATTGCTCGTGGGTGCGGGAATCGATTGTTGTTAGTCGTAGACTATCCGTCTAGTTACGGGATTTTTTGATGACGATTCCTTAGAGACCACGACCATTCGTATGTTCCTGGTGCGTTGCGTTTCGATATCTTTTCTTCTTCTTCATTTCGTTAGAGAGCTCGCAGTAGCGCGTGAGTGATTTAATTTTTTTTCGTAGTTTGTGTGGATTCGGATCCAATGATTCCGAGATCCTGACGACGGCCATTATTTGTTCGCACTCGGCTCGTCTTTTTATACAGTATATTTTGTAGGTTTTGTAATTTGTTAGTTATCGCGTACTGTTTTGTTTTGCGTATTTGTATAACGTGAGTTAGTTATTTTTGTTCCGGCTACCCATAGCGGTGAGTCGATGATTTTACTTTACTATAGTTGGCGCGTATGCCGTTTTGACTTATTGTTTGTTCAACGAGTTAGTAAGTTAGTTTGTCTTGCGGATACGTTGCTTAAACTTTTTTGTAGCAATTTTCGTGTCGCGTCCAGCCCTTCTGGCGTTAATATTGTAACTTTTTCTAATTAATTGTAATAGTAATTTTGAATTCATGTCCTTATGACTTATTTTTGTAATTTGCTAACGCTCATAAGCTGTCACAAATTTTGTAGCACAATCTTGTAGCCCATACTTTGTTATTTGGTAGTGATAGTTTCGATGCTAGAACCTGTGGGATCGTGCATCGGGAGATCTGTTGTGTTGGTTCTATGTAACCATCCGCTTGCGGGATTTTTGCGACAATCTTCTGAGGCACACCAACAGAGTTCAAAGTGCACCGGACTTTCAAAATTTTTCATCGCTTCTCGATTGGGTTTTTGTGATTTTGATTTTTGGTAAACTTTTTTTGATTTGTGGATCAATGGTTGTTGGACCTAGTTTCTGCTTGTATCAGGGGATTCGCCATTTGTTGGGTCATAGTGGTTAGTTTTTGGGACCAGCCGCATAGCGGGATTATAATGGCAATCTCGAAGCCTTTGGGTATTTATTTTTTTGGTACATGACTGTAGGGTGCCATACATGTTGACCAGTCAATTAATAGTTATTGTTGGAATAGAGGTAGTTAGTTGAGTCGACGCTCGAACACCTACGGTTAAGTGTGTTTTGGGTGTTGTCGTCGTATGTTCGGATAGGTCCTGCCACCGAAATGGGGGTGGTATTATGGCGACAACCATATCTCGTTAGGAGGCTTATGTCCACTACGTATTATGTGTTTTGAGTAGGTCGAATTTTTGGTTGATAATTTTTAGTGTTATTCAGTTTAGTATTAGGATAGTTGTGACAAGCTATGAGTTGTGTTAGTTTTGTTAGTTTGATTGATTGTAATTAGTGGCTGTCACTTGTCTAAAACCATACGGTGTAAGTAAACTTTTATATTCTATGGGATCGTTCGTGTTTTGTCCTTGAGTGACATGCCGCCTTGCGGAATTTGTCGACGACTCCCTAGTTTAGCTATTTAGCTTAGCCCTTTGGGGGATTTAATGAATATGATTGTGGTTACGCATCGAGTGTGTCGGGACATTGTTACTCCCACTAGTACTATCTTTCTTTCGTCATTTGTATGAGTTTATTTTTCTTTTTGGGGGTTTGAAAAAAAAAACATCCGCTTCCCGGAGTTTTTAATTTTGTTGGGGGGGAATTTGTAACGGTCCAAAAATAGCGTTGGCAGAAAGCGGCATTTTAATAATTAACGGACGTATGGACCTGCACGGTAGGCAACCATGCTTGCATTTTTTTTGTTGTGGTGACGCGTCTCCCCGGTGAGCGATTTTTAAATTCACCGGCGGAAGCGCCGCCACGAGGCAGAACTAAATTGACTCGTGCCCAAGATAGATCGTGCCAGAAGAACCGTTGCAGATAAGGTATTTCACCATCCGTTTTACGGGAATAATCAACGGTTCTCAACTAACCACCCTTGAGGGGGATTGAGGCATCGACTGGAGGGCAGAGAACACGCTCATAACACCGGAGTAAGTAGTTATCTCCTCTCCTCTTCGTGAAGCCACGTGTCCGGCCATTTTGATTAAGGCCATGCGTTTCTAGGCGTTTAGCTACGGGCTAGGCAGCTCGGCCAGAGCATTCCTGGCTGGAGGCCGCGAGCGAGCACCAGGTCTACGACGCAAGCCGTCGCCCTTCCGGAGCTGTAGCAGTCACCAGCGACGACCACCAGAAAACACAGGCCAGATAAACCCAGATAATATATTGATACCATAATTCTTTTTTTGTGTGCTCAAATTGAGCCAGACCGGTTTATTTATTTTTTCTGTTTATTCTTTTGTGTAAGAGTGCGTCTACGTGTTTCGTGTCGTACGTGTTTTGCGCTGTGTACGAGAAAGGTTGCTCCCTCGGCCCTTTCAATCGCGCGATTAGGAGCTTGTTTTATTCGGCCGAATAGAGTAAACCCTGCGCGAAAGGGTGGCGCTCGGAGGTATTTGTTTTCAGGAGCGCAGGACACGGTGTCCGTCTTGATTTGTGTGAATAAACGCCGACATTTTACCATACCAAACTCACACCTGTTATTTTTTGCTCCCCCCACGTTTTCTCTTTACAGTTTTCTATATTCATTTCAGTTACAGTTTTCTTTCTCACTTATCTCATTTACAGTTTTCTCTTCTCACTGCGAGATCTAAATCTGGTGGTGTTGACGCCAAACGGTCAGCGTTGTGACAGTTCGTGATTTCTGAACTTCGCTGACTGTCTGCCGTCCACCCACGCAGGTAGGGTGGAGCCTCCCTTGCGACGAAGTAGCAACGAGGTAAAATTACGTGGAGCCTTTTTTAACCCCCCCCACTCTCTGACACCGAGAGCCTGGCCCTCGTCACTACTTCAAAGGGACCCTCCACTCGCTCCACGGCCTAACGCGCCGACTGCCCTTCAGGTACGTCACAAGTATGACTGTAGGAGTTTATAAATGTTCTGATTTGTATCTGTATCTGATTTTGTTCTAAACATCTTCAGTTCAAAATTTTATTCAATTTCCTGCAGCGTTTTTGACTTATCGTGTTCGGAAAAAAGGTTTCACCCACACATTTACATATACAGGATACCTACACACATTCATCTCACAAACCGACATTTTTCAAAAATAATTTTTAACGACTCGGTGGACCTCGAAACGGATATTTCCGTCTAAATACAAGGTTAAAAAATGTTTATGAAAACAATACATTGTTAAAATTTTATATGGAGAAAGTAAAACTGCAAAAATAATATATTGGTTAAGTATACCAACATAACATATTTTACTGCCAATGATTTCTAAGAATATTTAACTGCAATTCGTTAAAAAGGTTCCCCCAGAATTATGTTGCACATTTTTATACAAACGACAAGCGCATAAAACTTTGACTTCCATATTGAATTCAAACCAAGCTTATTCGTGCGTGATATGCGTGCTATTGCAATATACTCCCGCCGCAATATTTGAGCAAAGTGATTGTTTTACAGGTTTGAACTATCGATTGCGCCCTACACTGAACGTAATCATGTTAGAGGAGACTGCAATAAAGTGCAGTGCTATGTAAAATGGAACGTCATAGGGGTGGTATAAGTGAGGGATGTCGGTGGAGAGACACGGGACTATATAATAAATATGTAAAACAGGCAAACAATTTACTACAGTCTCCGGTCTAAACGGAAAGGGACGTTTTGATTTTGGAGTAAAAGCTGCTCATTCCAGAGATTTGTGTTGGATTTGTGCAAATTTAATTAAAACTTTTATATTATTAATTTGTGGATATTTGTGACATTCGATTAAATTCAATGTAAAAAGTCCGTAATACATTAATTGTTTCGGAAATTAAAAATATTTTAGAATAATCGTCGGGCTCTACTTTACGGTTGATTTTAGTTTTTAAAAATACAGAGAGTGAAGTAATTCTTTATTAGGCTCTCAGCCGTGAGACACTTACTTGTAAATAATATACAGGGTGGCTTAAACCACCCGTATCAGACGTTTTCTCGGTAATTGGACTGTCCCATTTAATAATATATCTGGTTTGTTGAAGACTAAGTAACAAATGAGCTATAGTCTTGATCTGAGTTTGTTGATGGTTAAATTACAATCGAAGTCGCTGTAGTTTTGGGCCCGTTTTGTAGAACATACGGTATAATTAGTAAGCATTGCCAAATAAATAAATATAAGAATTCATTGTGTATTGTACATTATTAACAAAATATCGTATCCGGACTATTTTGTGTTCTTAGTAACTGCGTCGAACTGCATACAATTTGAACTTTCACGAAAATACTCAGTCTGGACAACTATTTAACGTTAGATTTTCTTAACACAGAACTTAGGAGTTTTATTGACGTATTAACAGTATTCTGAATGTTATTATTCTCACAAACAAAAATCCTCATAATAGGCGCGTCCAAACGGCTGTACCTATTTATGAGAAGAGAGCAAGAATTCCATATTCCAAATATTGAGGGAAATGAAGTATTTTTTACACTTAGTAAAAGTTATAAAAAAACATGCTAAAATAGGCAGGGAGAAGTTGTACAGACCACCAAATAAAACAATCACTAAATATGAAATAACAAATGAAAAAGGTAAACTTTTGATAGATTTTGTGAGAAAAAAAATTTAGCTAAATACCTGCAAACTTCAATATCACATAACATTATAGAGATGTAAGAAGCAAATTACGCATGAAGAGAAAGTTTACGCAACGAGTCGCGAAGCAGCGAGTTGCGTAATTTCTCGAGTTCATAATTGCCTTACAACTCAAGTATGTGTACGCTATTTTTTCTACTCCCAGTCATAATAATGAAAAATAAGAACAAAGTGATAAATTTTGTTCAGTCAGATGATCATGGTAATATATTATAGGGACCACCATATAACTATTTTGACAATTTCAAAAGTAAAGTGACAATGTTGCCAATGCTCATACAAATAATTCCTCCCTAAGTGTTACGTAATATACAGGGGTCTATTTTAAATATGGAATCAAAGCGCTCCTGCCGAGATAGTTCGATAAAATAAAAATCCTTGAATACGTCGATTTTTGTTATTCAACTCATTCAAACTCATTCAAGACATTTAAATTATTGGCAAGAAGTAATTGAATTGCCGTTATTACATTCAATTTTGCATTAAAATTTGATCGACTTGCTTTGATTGTTTTTTTTAAATAAAAAAAATATTTAGTTTCTTATTTTTCTTTAATATTTAAAACAAAAATCAAATTCAAATTCATCAGTTTCATCATAAAAAAACACATTCGAGACACATATTTTCTAAATAGTAAAATGAATAAAACTTTGCTGATCAAAACTCCACTTTTTAACGGAAAAGAGAATTATTTTCGCAAAATTTCAATAACGTTATAAGTTTAAAATGACCGAGTGCGTTAGAAAATGCGCAATAACTTACAATAATCGACCTGTTCAAGGATTTTTAATTTTTTCGAACTAACTCGGCAGAGGCGCTCTGATTTAATAATTTAAAAAATACCCTGTATATACAGAGTGTTTACATAAGGTGTTCCGTAAATTTCGATATCGAGTCAACAATAAAAAACAAAAAAAAGCGGATGAATTTATATTATGGACAGAATTTGACAGGCAAACAACAAAATAAGTATCAACGAGCAATTTTAGTTACAGAAATTGTTTAAAGTAACCAGTATCGACTTGAAGACACATGTGAGGTCTTTGTTTTAAGGAGCGGTAGACTCTCCAAGATTTCCAGTGTTCTTTCTACAGTTTTACAACCGTTATCTATTTTTGAAGAAGTTCTTTCTTAGTGCTTCCTGTAAGAGCACAAACTATTCCTTTGATATGCCCCCAAAAATAATAATTGAGCGGATTGAGGTCTGGTTATCTTGGTCGCCATGTGGCCGGACCTCCTCTCCTGATCCACTTTTGGGGGAAATACATATTTAAAAACACGTACATGTAACACAAAAAGAAAAGGAGCTGTCATGCATAAACCAGCAATCATGTATTGTCTTTTGAGGTACATTTTCTAGTAATAATGACATGAGTCTTGTAAGAAACGTTCGCAATCGTTACCATTCAATGCATTACATTGGCGTCAGAATTATAATAACTTTGTTGTGGGGGATAGTACGTCCCAAAATATTATTTTCGACCTTCATATTAATGTTATTCATGAATAAAGATTTGTTTTGATTTGATTTGATTTGATTTAACTTTCTAAGAATTAAGAGCATATCTGTGTATTCTTCAAAAGTATACTTCATTACGACGTCAAATGTTACGAATATTCATGAACTAATCAAAACTAAAGTCAAAGTACAGCCACATACAGAATACTTCAAAACATAAAGTATTGAATACCTGCGTACAGCGCCATTCAGGCCACTGACTCGATATCCAAATTTAAATATCTAATTTAAATATAACACTAGTGACTTTTTATTACATAACGGTGTTACGTAGATATTAGATTTACAAGAAGCGAAGTCCGTTTGTATTTGATAACTTACTAATGTGGGAGTAGAAAAAGATATTTACAACGACACCTACGTGGCGGTTGTCAGGTGGGAAAACTGTAAATCTGTAAATCAATTAACAGATTGAAAATGTTTCGGAGCAGAACACAGAAGAGCAGAAGAGCAGAAGAGAGAACAGAAAATTCAATACGATAAACAAAGGAAAATAATTATAAAGTACCTACTAAGGGATAAAAGATAAAACATAGTAAAGCGTGATGTTCGAAATATAAGATAATTAAAAGTCTTGCTATGTTTTTATGATCTATGTTCCGTTTTTTTTTCTCTGTTGTTTCTCTGTTTTTTTTTAATATGGACTACCATGTAGTAAAGGTCGAAACCATCCGGATAATTAAAAGTCTAGATAGCGATGGAATAACAGAAGAATTGTGTAAAGTTGGCGACAAATATGAATCGAACATATACAGAACTTGATTGCAAAAATATGAAAAAAAAGAAGAACATAACAATAGAATGGGTGCAAGCAATATTCTTCTATTTATACAAATAAGAAAATATAACTAAATTCTGCAATTGCGGAGGAATATTTGTACTCAATGTTGCCTATAAAATAACGGCCACAAACATAAAAAATAAATTAGTACAGGGAATTTTAGAAGGGAGTACCAATGAGGGTTTAGGAAAGATATACGTACCATGGATCAATGGTTCAATGGTATAAGTACCGACAATGGCATTCTACATAAACTAAGCACAAACCGATAAAGTGAATAGGAAATAATTTTATGGAGCGCTAATAGAACTTGAGATTAGTGAAGTGAAAACTGGCGAAAATTAACGTTGCATTAATTAACAAAAAGTATTATCAGAATAGACAATAGAACATCAGATGGATTCGATATCAATGAAGCAGTTTGGCAGGGATACCCAATGTCCCACTATCAGCGTTTAACTACACCAACATACCGGTAGTTTACTTTCAAAATGGAACATAGGGAAATAGCATCAGTATTTAACTTCGAAACGGAACATAAGCATGGGAAACCACTTTATTTTAAATCCTGCTCACAAAATTTACGTACAAGCATAAAAGTAGTATCAATCGAATAATACTACTATTGGGAAATTTTTGATACCAAATACTTGTTATCATAAATACACAATTAACTCATATTAACAACCCTATAGCATTGCTACTATTAGATTCTTGCCCTCGTTTGTTGTCCTTTCATCACCTCTAGATGGAACCTCGTTATTCGGGGCTTACATTATTGACTTGAGTCATCTTTTAAAAGCAATTATCTGGCATCGCCATTGGATTTTATAAATTAAACATAAATTGAAGGATTCATGTAACGGAAAAAAAACAAAGCATGTGCGATGATTTCTAGTTCCAATATTTTCTACATGTAAGTTTTATAATTTTATTTATATTTATTGACCGTATTGTTCACAAAAATTACTTGTTCTACCGGAGTGTTTCCAATTGTGATCTCCCATATATTTTATGTACTTACTTATTCAATAAAATTTTACAGTATATCTCCCTGATGAAGGACCCAAACTAGGCTCGAAAGCTAGGAATAAGTAAAAAGAGAAAGTTTACGGCTGTAAACAACTTTTAATGTATATATATATATATATATATATATACAGTATGTCCCCAGATTGAGTTAACAAGAGGAAAAACTTTTTTCTCTTTTATTTTACGCCAAAACTTTAAAGAAATAAGATTTTTTGCTTGTCCTGAAACCAGCAAATCTCTAATTAAAACTTAATTATTGTGACTCAGTGGAAAGAAAAGTTCATCTTTCTTTTGATTTCGGACTTTCTCTGCTTTTTAAAAAGCATCACATTGACCGTTTTACTTTTTTGACGATGTCACTTTGACAAATGAGTTTACGCAAGTTAAATAACAAAACTGTTCGTGAAAAACATAATTTTAATAAACAGCAACTCAAAGAAACAGCTTTAAGATAAAAACGTCATTTTTAACAAGAACAATCATTATTCAATTAACCGTGTGGTGTGCCGTTGGTTATCATGGGATAATAGGTCCATACTTTTTTATAACAACGTTAATCAGCACACATATTTAGATATGTTAGAAAATTTTCTTAGCGATGGGCTTCATGCTTTAGAAATTAATTACAGACGTACAATGTTTTTTCAGCAGGATGGTTGTCCTGCACATTATTCTCGCATTGTTACTAACTGGTTAAATGTTAAATTTGGAGATCTGTGAATTGGAAGAAATGGTGCAGTATTGTGGCCTGCCAGAAGTCCCAATTTAACAATTTTGGATGTTTAATTGTAGGGACGTTTAAAGCAAATTGTGTATATGGATAACCTACCTAATAATACCGAAGAATTAAAAAATCGAATAAGAGACGCCGTGGCATCATTGTCTATCAAAGAAATTCAAAGAAGTTTCAAGGAGCTTCGTTTTAGAGTAGAATTGTGCGCAGAATTGGGTGGGGGGTTAATTGACTAATGATTGTTCGTGTTAAATATGACTTTTTTATCTTAAAGCTTTTTCTTTGAGTTGCTATTTATTAAAATTATGTTTTTCACAAACATTTTTGTTATTTAACTTGCGTAAACTCATTTGTCAAAGTGACATCCTCAAAAAAATAAAACGGCCAATGTGATGGGATTTAACAAGCAGAAAAAGTCCGAAATCAAAAGAAAAATGAACTTTTCTTTGCACTGAGTCAAAATAATTAAGTTTCAATTAGAGATTTACTGATTTCAGGACAAGCAAAAATCTTATTCCTTTGCAGTTTTGGCGTAAAATAAAAGAAAAAAAGTTTTTCCTCTTGTAAACTCAATCCGGGGACATACTGTATATATATATATATACACATAAAGGGTGAGTCAATAGGACGGGCAGGCACGATTACACCTACACCGTTAATGATATCGAAATGAACCAAACGGCACTGCAAACTAGAGGCCAAAGTGCAGTTTGTAAAATTTATTTGCCATATACAGGGTGTTCCATTTTTGCAGAGCAGCCTTGGACCTAGTTTTTTTAAATGGCACCCCCTGTATAAATTTACATATTTGAATTTGCCCCTTTTTGGGCTTTATAAATCCGTTTAGTTTTTGCAATTCGCTTTAACTAAATTAACGCTTTAACTTGTTAAACTAAAACCAAGTACTTTCATTAATATTTATAAAATAATATACGCTAAAATACATCAATAAACTATTGATTAAAACAAATTGTAATTTGTATAGTATATTTATTAAATAATATACTTTAAAATACAACAATAAACTATTGATTAGAAAAATAGTAACATACAACTGAAAGATGGAGAAAATTATGCAAAAAGCTTTCTACATATGTGGTGATGAACTTAAAACAATTTAACAAATTTTAAAAAGTACATACAAACACAATATTTCCTTAGTGCTGTTTCAACTTTCGTCTAAGAATATTTTATGTTACGCTTAAAACATATTCGCGGATATTACAAGTGAGCTATTTTTATGGACATTCATTGGTTTTAATGAACCATTCCAGAGAGCTAAATATGTTATTGTAACACTATCAAATATTTATGCCAACAAATCATACATCTGATAAGGTAATTTATTACGCATTTTACCGTGGTAAATAGCTGCCATTGATATAATGCATGTTATAATAAAATAAACTAAGTCCTTTTATCTACAATTTCAAGCCATTTATCGTATTTGCATGTTAATAAAACGTACCATGCACCCTTCCGCACATATTAAAGTATACGTTTATAATCAATTTAAGTTTTATAACAGTAAAAACGGGAACGAGTTTTGATATTTCATTTTATATTCCCAGTTTAATTTAATCCTTATTTAATTTAACAAAAACATATATTTGTGTGTAATCACACAGTGAATAGCGATCCAAGTTTGAGGTGCGTCGAGTTATCAGATTTTTGCAAGCCGAAAAAAATAGAGAGAATCGAATAATCATCTAGAAGAGTAATATCGAACTGATGGATCTGAAAAAAAAATGCAATGGATATGTAAATCCTAAATACAATTTTTACGATCGCTTATTGCCTCTAATAATTTACAAATATGTGTACTACATGACTTATGTACTACGAAAAATATATGTTTACAAGTTTTTTTACTAGATTTTTTACTAGTAATTTTACTGCAGTAATTAATCCTCGTGCTCATGTAAAAGCACCTGCAATGAATGTAGATACATACATACAAGACGAAAATATAAAATGTATATTTGCTGCTGTAATTATTATGTGCATTATCATTGGTTAGGAGTTATGTGGCAAGCAAGTGACTATTGTTGTATCAATACAATACGTGTGCCATGCACACAGTTCTAAAATCATAAACTTGGTGAGTTAATTATGTCAAATATGTAGCGTATGGAGAGTTATTGTTATGCAAATTGCGCCGTTATTAGGCTAAACATATATCGGTTTAACACAATGTACAATTAGGGAAATTAATTAGCTTTCTTGTATATAATAAAATGCAAATACGATTTACTGGCTTATTATGTTATTACTAATAATAATGGAGGGTACACGCAGTCACATATAAATATATTTGAGGATATCACTATCTATGTATCTACAACCTACAACTAGCTAATTAATAGAAATATGATTTAAATTTATTGCTCTAATTATTTATAATTTGGTTTACAATAATCTATTGTAACCATGTTATTTCCAATTTCCATGCTGAATCAAGATATAACTAAGGGGAGCAAAAAGAACAAACATAAAAAATAGGAAAAAGAAGATGAACAAAAAAAGACAGAAAAAGGAAAATGGAGAAACATGCAAAAGAGAACTAAGAGGTTTTTTTAAGAAAGCGAAGAATCACGCAGTGAAAAACTATGTTTAAATGTAAATTGACAATAAACTTTTGCGAACAATAATAGTTCAAAAGAGGGCCTATAAATATGGAGACCAGAAAAGACTTCAAAAATTATGATGGGAGTAAGTGGGCAGAAGAGGAACTAGAAAATATTTGCTATTTCCACTCACACATGTTTTTCGTTGCTATTTCTAAAGAAGCAAAAATACGTGTTTTATCACTATGATATATTAGATAGAGAACATAGAGAACATAGATACCAACCAGAGATTACTATTAAAAAAAGAAAACAACGAGGTATACCCAAATGTATAGAAAAAGTGGGCGGGAGTTGAAGCAGAAAATAGTTTCCAGTTGTAATTTTTTTTTTCACTCATAAAAAAGGGTATTATTATTATGATGAATGAGAAAAAGAAAATATATTGCAAAAGAGCGTATAGAGACAAAATATAGCTGAATAGGTACTACGAGTATAAAAAAAAACACATGAGACGAACCTAGAGTAAGCGATAAATAAATAAGAGCAAATAAGAGGACGTAGATAAAAATAGGATAAAATAGAATAAGTATAGAACAGAATAGTAAATCAAAACAAAGAAAATGAACCAAAGATTGAAGGTAGATATTTTAAATTTTTATATACACACTTAATCACTGAAATTTATGAATATGAAAAATGTATGTATTGCATATAGATTTTAAATTTTGTAAATTTCATTTATTGTTTTTGACAGCAATAATTGAATTTTTGACACTAATTAAAATTGAGCTGGCAATTACTCAGCATTGGCGGAAATGCTGAGGGCCAATAGTAGTATAATAAAGATCGTTATCCCTCTACTCTAGCATTAATGTTCATTAGATTTAATTCACCCAGTATATAAATTATGTGTAAACTAGAGAATGTAATCATTTCTAAATAATTTATGAGAACCATTCGAAGTGTGCTGTTGTTGCAGAATCGATTTTCCACAATAAGTTTACGGGATTGCATCCCTCATCTTGCCTTGTTCTCTATGCTGATTCTCCCCAAACGTATTCTTGTATGTAAGGACATCCTGATGCCCATATGTTATTTGCCTCGTGCGATGAATTTCTACTCACGTATTACGTATTGCTCATCTTGGGTGATGTGTGGCTAGAAACTACTTTGTAAGTTACATATAAGGAATAATACATTGCCATACTATTATTTAGTTTATGTAGCACCAATATTCGTTGTACTTACAGAAATAGTATTAAATTGCGCAATAATAGATAGATAGATAGATATATGTTTATTCAAGAGATCATTACAACAAAATAAATTCAAACATGTGGAAACTTAAGTAATACACATTCATTTATTCAGTACTGCATATAATAAGATTCACAATTAACCATATTATTAATACTAATTATATTAATTCTTCATTTTATATCACGCTCGCCAAAAGTAACGTATAAATTCATTATTTCGTGAATTTTTATTTGAAGAAAAGAAAATACAAGCATATGCAGTTCTGTTTTGAAAATGTAATTATTTTCGGTTCCAAAAATATTTTTTATATTTTCAGTTTTTTAGAAAATTACGTCATCGTGGTTTTTAATGTGTAATATACCATGTGATACATGAAATGATTTGTTGCCGTTTGTTAAATTAATACAAGCGTTACAAACTCAACCGAAGCATTTTCTAACTTATTATGCACAGTCATGCTCAAATAAATCTAGTACAAATATATTTCAATTGCTATAGTATCTAAATTATGATTATAGTATCTAAACCACATTTATGATAGCATGACTGTACCTAAATAGCAATTGCATCAGCAGTCGTAAAAATTGTTTAATTTTTTAACTAGTTACGTAAAGTACGACAGCATAAAAGAGATATATTTTTTGAATGGAATTCTATATAGATGGGCCTCTGCAATAACGAGACAACTCAGAAAATATCAATTTATGTGACGTTGAGACACATAATCGTTTAGACATAGCTACATAATCCACTATAAAACTCAAAATCATTAAATTTATAATTGTGTCGTTTTTACCAGTGAGTCGAACCGAAATTTATTTTGTTACGGTTTACGAATACATCCCGGATACATTATTTTCGCTCCGGTTTGGGGTTCGGTTGGCCTGAAAATTTCGGTTCAGTTCCGGTTCAATTTCGGTTCGGTTCGAGTTTTGTTTCAAATAACAATGCTAAAATGTCGTTGAAAAACAGTTTGCCATAGGTATGCATTTTTTTTAGCCAAATGCCCTTACCTTTATTAAAAATTATTAAAAAAAACTAATCTTATTAAAAATATTTTTTTGTTTCAAACCGAAATTAACGGTTATTAAAATTTCTTATACTCGACTACGGTTTCGGTTTTAATATATTACAATTTTTCACTCCGGTTATAATTTCGGTTAAAGTTGGAATTTCGGTTGATTTCGGATATCGGTTTCGGTTCGGTACCGGTTCGATTCACTGGTTATTACAGATTTATCAAAATTAAAAAAAATAGGTGTTTTTAAAATAAACCTCCACAAACATATGGAAATAGTAAAAGATCGCGAAAGAAATAATAGCGAAAAACATCTCGGAAGCGAAGTTCTTATCAAAATGTACTAATTTATATTCTCGATAGAAATAAATAAAAATATTTATTCATTTAGTAGTTCGTCGATCCGACGAAGACAGCTCGAAATATTATATTTTCACTCATAACGCTGACTTTGTTTCTTTCTTAAAAACACAAGCAATTTGTTTATATATTGCCACAGCAATATTTTTTAAAATCTTTGGGTCGCATCTACTAAAAAAAAATGTCAAGCACAGACACACCATCAGAAGTTTCAATCACCATTGTCAGAACAGTTGATGTAGTTTTTGATAGATATGATAATGTATCTATTAAATTTTTGGAGTCCTAGTTATGAACGATACGATTACCAAATTACGAAAGGACATAATATTCAGTAAGTCATAATTTCCAGTAACTCGACAAATATTCCAGCTAATAATAAATACTTCCTCGGGAACAATAAAAATAAATTACCATTAATAAAATTTCTCTGTACCTACTTATTAACATGTACACAAGTTAGACAAGACAATGAGCTCTACATTTGCGGTGGATTGGATGACCCAGCAAAGTGTAACAAATTAAAAGGTCGTATTTCGTATGAGCAAACTCGAGAATGTTTGCTCCTACACCTTTCTTATTGGCTGCGAAAATTTCCATGGATAACTAGAGATGAAATTAATGTGATCACTCGGTATTTCATGCAGCAAAAAAGACAATGTGCAGAGATCTTAATTATCAGCGCCGATGCAGTCGGTGTAATTCTTGGGATTCAATTTTGCCCGAAGCTTGCAAATATTGATTATAAAGCTGTAGGTTCGATGGTTCGCATAAAGAAATACTTCCTTAGTGGTTATTGGTTGTTCTTGGTCATTTGGCGGTACAATCCCTCGGTGAAAATATCTCTAATATTTTGCCCGCATTGCATGCTTTATAACTGGCTGCGATACAACTAGTCGACGCGGCAATAGAACGAATTGCTTAAAAGCTGCATCGCTCGACTTTATTCAACGAACTCCATATAGAGTATGTCCCTGGATTAAGTTTACAAGAGGAAAAACTTTTTTTTCTTTTATTTTACGCCAAAACTGCAAAGGAATAAGATTTTTTGCTTGCCCTGAAACCAGCAAATCTCTAATTAAAAGTTAATTATTCTGACTCAGTGGAAAGAAAAGTTCATTTTTCTTTTGATTTCGGACTTTCTCTGCTTTTTAAATACCATCACATTGGCCGTTTTTTTTTTTGACGATGTCACTTTGACAAATAAGTTTACGCAAGTTAAATAACAAAAATGTTTGTGAAAAACATAATTTTAATAAATAGCAACTCAAAGAAACAGCTTTAAGATATAAAGTCATTTTTAACAAGAACAATCATTATTCAATTAACCCCCCACCCAATTCTGCGCACAATTCTACTCTAAAACGAAGCTCCTTGAGACTTCTTTGAATTTCTTCGATGGACAATGATGCCACGGCGTCTCTTATTCGATTTTTTAATTCTTCGGTATTATTTGGTAGGTTATTTATACAAACAATTTGCTTTAAACGTCCCCACAAATAAAAATCCAAAATTGTTAAATCGGGACTTCTGGCAGGCCACAATACTGCACCATTTCTTCCAATCCACAGATCTCCAAATTTAACATTTAACCAGTTAGTAACAATGCGAGAATAATGTGCAGGACAACCATCCTGCTGAAAAAACATTGTACGTCTGTAATTAATTTGTAGAGCATGAAGCTCATCGCTAAGAAAATTTTCTAACATATCTAAATATGTGTGCTGATAAACGTTGTTATCAAAAAAGTATGGACCTATTATCCCGTGATAACCAACGGCACACCACACGGTTAATTGAATAATGATTATTCTTGTTAAAAATGACTTTTTTATCTTAAAACTGTTTCTTTGAGTTGCTGTTTATTAAAATTATGTTTTTCACAAACATTTTTGTTATTTAACTTGCGTAAACTCATTTGTCAAAGTGACATCGTCAAAACAAATAAAACGGCCAATGTGATGGGATTTAAAAAGCAGAGAAAGTCCGAAATCAAAAGAAAAAGAACTTTTCTTTCCACTGAGTCAGAATAATTAACTTTTAATTAGAGATTTGCTGGTTTCAGGACAAGCAAAAAATCTTATTCCTTTGAAGTTTTGGCGTAAAATAAATGAAAAAAAAGTTTTTCCTCTTGTAAACTCAATCCGGGGACATACTGTATAGTTATTTGTATATCAAGGCCGAGAAATCTCATTTTAGGGACCGAGAGAAAGTTTGTCGCCGAGGCCGCTTGCGGCCGAGGCAATACAATCTCGAGGTCGCTAAAAGATTTCGCGGCCGAGGTGTACACAACGTTTTTCGTGCAATTGATGCACGCTGCAATGAGTCTCCTAGGTTGTGAACAAGCGACTGTCAATTTTGACAAAATAATAAACGTCAAAAAAATTAATCGATAATTCAGTTAAACGAAGTAGAAATTAATACTAGTGATAGTGATGATTTAGAGTGTACACCTCCGGAGTTGAGAAAAATTGCAAACGCTGCCACAGATCATTTAATTATAGAGGAAAGTAGACTATAGAAAAGTAGGCTATACGAGAATGCATACGTTAAATTTAAAACTTGGTGTGAAGAATAAAAAGCTGCGCACATATCGGAAAATGTTATTATGGCATATTTAGAAGCAAAATCTACAGTTTTGAAATCTTCAACTTTATGGAGTACATACTCCATGTTAAAATGTCAAGATTTCCTAAATTAGTGCCATTATTAAAGAAAAAGGCAGTAGGGTATCGAGCTAAAAAGTCAAAAATACTAACTGCACAGCAAATCGATACATTTATAACAGAAGCCAGTAATGAAACTTATTTAATGTGGAAGGTATAAGGTACATGTCTTACTTACATTAATATGTCAAGAAATGGTTTTGTAGGTTGTTTTAATTATGGGCATCTCTGGGGCGTTAAGGCGTGTTGAAATTTATAAATTGTCTGTTGACGATGTGGAAGATTTGGGCACTGCTTTAATTGTCCGCATTCCCGAAAGCAAGACAGATAAACAAATAAGTTAAAACTGAGACATGATAGTTATTTGACTGATGTTTCTCTTGATGTTTAATGACAACAATAATTTTAGGTTGCTTAGCTGAGAAATTGCACTTCTCGGTCTGTTGTGTCGCTGAGAAGTTACCATTTCTCGTCCAATTGCACGAAAAGTATATTTATATAAATATATCCATATAAGGCAAGTATGAATATCCATATATTCATCTTTTGGAAATGAATTTTTGGGTCTTCAAAAATTTAAAAGTCTAGAAAAAAGTTACTTCTACCTACAAACTAATTTCTTAAAATGTTGGCTTTGGCCTATATTTACTCAAAGTCATATGCACTTCTTATGCATTATACTTGCATTGCTGGAGAGCTTTAGCTCAAACATACATTTGGAAAAAATCATCAGATCCACAAATTTAGACTATTCAGTTTATGCAATATGGAAATGAATTAAGAGAATCTTCCTTTTACCCTAAACAAATGATTAAAGCCCATCTGCCGGAAACAATTTAATCCTTGCAAATTTATATAATAATATCATAAAATGAAGGGCGGCCATCTTGAAGAAAACGTTACCCTTGATATCTCGCCTCCTATTGGCAAATTTTATTATATATTTTTCTTGTTTTGTATGGTAAAATATTCCCTACAACTTTTGTTTGAAATATTTTTCAATAGCTGTTAAAGATAAAAAATTAAACCAATTAGATTAGACAACAAATATCGATATTGTCGCTTGTTCTTTTTTAAAAAAAATGAGTTGATTTGTTTTTGAATTATGACGTTATCGGTTTTTTTTTATGTCAATCCTAATGTATTGAAGAAAAAGAAAGTTTCTATAGTCTAAAGTAATTTCTATAAAATTGGAAGCTTCTTTTAACATTTGTGTTACAATTTTGTTTTAATTATTTCCAATGAACTGTAGTATTAACAAAATGTTGTTTTATATTGTGATTTACTAAGGTACAAACGTGTAAAGCAAAAATTGGATTTTAAGCGCTAATACATTTTAAAAAAGAATGCGCTGAAATGAATTGTATTTTTGTATGGATAACTAAAATCGACGAGTCTAAAATATTTGTGATTTCCGAAATAATGAATGTATTCCAGAATTT
This sequence comes from Othius punctulatus, assembly GCA_951805005.1. Taxonomy (NCBI): domain Eukaryota; kingdom Metazoa; phylum Arthropoda; class Insecta; order Coleoptera; family Staphylinidae; genus Othius; species Othius punctulatus. The sequence goes on from OX638142.1 coordinate 30,970,766, forward strand.
TTGACACCCGTGTACGGTTTATTTTGACCTTTCACACCTTTCCAGATTGCTTAAAAGTTGCAAAAATCATTCCAGTTCACAAGTCAGGTGACTCTAAGGACTGTAATAACTTCAGACCAATTGCTTTGTTGCCAGCAATATCTAAAATCTTTGAGAGAATCTTATATAATCAATTGTATTCATACTTTGAAGAGAATAATCTATTCTCTGAATACCAATATGGACTTAGGAAAGGTAAATCCACCACTAAAGCAATACTAAACCTGGTTGAGCACTGCTTGCAGTGTTTTGACGATGGCGAATATTTGCTTGCCAGCTTTCTTGATCTAACGAAAGTGTTTGATTGTGTTCCATCAGATGTATTATTGTGTAAACTATATATGTACAATGTAATGCCCTCTAGCGGTAGGTTACTGCTCTCTTATCGCAATAATAGAAAGCAGAGAGTGTTTAATAATGGTATGTACTCATCGTTACTGACAATAAGTATAGGAGTTCCCCAAGGATCGATCTTGAGCCCATTATTATTTTTAATCTACTTTAATGATTTTTTGAGCATTTTTACGGACAAGGGAAGTTGCTTCGCTGATGACTGCGTCATATTATCGCGCAGAGCCAAGTTGCCGGATGCAATAGCCTCGAATACCATTGCGCTCTCGAAGGCCAAATAATGGTTTGCAGTGAACAGACTAAAATTAAATATTACCAAATCAATAAACACCCTTTTCACGTTAAAAAAATCTACTGATGAGAATGGTACTCTCTCTTCACACGCCAAGTTTTTGGGTGTATTTCTCGATGATAAAATGTTGTGGAATGTTCATGGGGATAAGCTTTGTCAGAAACTCAATAGCTCAATCTTTCTTTTGAGAAGACTGTATAAGAATGTACCCAAATCCGTACTAAAAACAGCATACTTTGCAGTCTTTGAGTCACATATGAAATATGGAATATTGGCTTGGGGCCATTCTTTTGCAAGAAATAAAGTGTTTGCACTTCAGAGACGTGCCGTGAGAGTGATTGCGGGTCTTGGATATAGTGATGACTGCAGACATGCTTTCACGGGCATTGGAATTCTGACACTGCCATGTCTGTTCATCTTGGAGTGTCTGTTTATCCATAGAAACATATCTAGCTTTAAAAACTGCTCCGATTTACATCAACATAGCACTCGGCAGTTTAACCACATATATGTGCAAAGTAACAGACTGACAAGGACCCAGAATGCCACCAGGTTCTATGCGCCAAAGTTCTATAATACTATGCCACTGTCAGTTAAAGCCCTTGACTTCAATACTTTCAAGGATAAAATGAAATCTCTGTTAATTTCTAAAGCTTTCTTCAGCTGGAATGAGTACCTCGACAGCATAAGCAATAATGCTCTGAAGTATACTCAATCAAGCATCAGGACATTGTTGGGTGCACCTCTCATTTGGCGCGTCTTATTGTTGTGTGTTTGCTTGTTAAGACTAATTTATGTATTAATAATGGCAATTATGTATATTTTGTCTCTGTAAGGGTGATCTCATGTGACACGTAATTTTATTGTGTTTTTATATCAATGTATGTGTCTGACCTATGTAAACATTTTAATGTATTGACATCAATAAAATATTATTATTATTATTATTATTAATATGATTTGGTCAACTTGTTTTGGAATTAAGTGCAAATAAAGTGCAAAAGTGTTCAATTAATTAAATTCAAATAACATGTTAAAGTAAATGTTGGAAATGCGTTTCTTGTTTTCTAAACAACAATATAGCCTGCTTTTAAACTCCTCGCGAACTTTCTAAAAGGTTTGTCTAGTAATAGCTCGACATTATTGTGCTATTCTTTCTCGTAATTGTTCAATAGTATCTGGTTGCGTTTTATAAACTACAGACTTTAAGTGACCCCATAAAAAATACCTAAATACCTAGAGGTGTTAGATCTGATGATCTAGGAGGCCATTTAATAGGCCCTCTTCTTTCAATCCACTGATTTGGATACTGACGCTCTAACCATGCTCTAACCGAAGTACATAGTGAGGAGGTGAACCAGCTTGTTGAAAATGTAATGCATTTTCGGTAATCCATAATTTCCATGATCATCTGTTTGGTTTTCAACCTCCTAAAGTACGAGAAGCACAATGAATTCATCCAGCAAATTAGCATAAATTTAGCCGTTCAAATTTTCATTAATTTCAGCAGCGAGTTAAGGGGTCCCTTGAAATCTGTAGTTTATAAAACCTAAATGACCTATAAACCGGACACTATTGAACAATTACCAGAAAGAATGACACAAGAATGTTGAGCTATTACTAGACAAACCTTCAAAAAGTTTGCGAAGAAGTTGAAGGAGGCTATATTTTGGTTTAAGCCTCGTTTACATCTGGAAAGTTTAATGACGGAAAGTACTTGCCGCCAGTAAACTTCCTGCTATATGTGTGTCTACACAATAGATAGTTTACTTGATGACTAATACAGAAACATATAGCTTCAAGAGCGGTAGTGAGACTGCTGTCAAAGTAAAACCTGTTGGTATTGAAGAATATTTAATTGAAAAGAAACAAAGAAGAAACGAATATGGTATCTGCCTTGGAAAACAAAATAAGCTTTGGGTTATATACATTTTCTGAACCGGATCCAATTTTTAAAATTTTAAAATCTTAATTAATTCTTGTCTATATACAGTTTTTATTGTTTTCACTTTAGTCTTAAAAATGGTCAAATCAATGTTTTCAAAACCTTCTAGTTCTTTCAATTCTTATAAAAGACGGTCAAAAGCAGTATTTGTCTTCAACTGATTCATATGATCTTTCATTTTTATATTCCACAAAATATCGTAGTTTTCATAAAGATTTAAAAATGCTATTATTTGATCACTGTTCCATTTTATTTTTAAAAATTTACTCCTGCAACGTGTTAGGATACTGTTTACGCGCAGAGAACTACAAGAATGAACGGGAAAGTTGGTCAGTAAACTAGCCGGGTCCTCAACTTCGCTTGCTACTTTCCGGAAAGTATAAAGTAAGACGTTTTTCTAGTTTACACATCGTAAGTTTACTGGCGGCAAGTACTTTCCGCCCGTAAACTTTCCAAATGTAAACGAGGCTTTAGAAAACAATGGAAGCCATTTCCAACATTTACTTTAACAAAATTAGTTCATCAAATCATATTGTATTAATAATGACTGGAAAGAATTTTTCAACAGCTTTTCAACGATGATCACAAGTAGGGGAGTGCCATTTTATTTTTATGGAAGTCGCTGTGCCTTAAAGGGTGAGTAGGGAGTCGACACTACCTACGCCATTTTGGTTCCCCCTCCGAACCACCCAAACGGTTTTGGGCAATTTTAAAAATAATCATTAGTTCTAAGGAAAAAGTCGGTGGCAACTTTTCAAATTTACACCTTGTATATACAACCCAGGTTCTCCAATTGTAATGAAATTTGGCTTAAGTGGGTACAATGCGACTCAATAAAACATACAGATGGTAATGGTAAAACGATTGAATTGTATAGACTATAGAGGTTATACAAAAATTAGAACGACAAACATTGACAGATTGTAGAGAATATTGAAACTATACTTTTTTTTATATATACAATTGAGTAATTTGGCATATAAATATGGTAATAATGCGGCAGATATTTTTCAGAAATACTGGTTTCAAATTGAACCAACCAAATCGAGCTTGTATTTTTTGACTTCGTTGTGCCTTTCGATAACTTAGACATTTCTTGGAGCCTTGAACATTGACATAATGTAGATAATATCAAAATAAACGTTTTTTTTTATATAAAATTGAGTAATTTGACATACAAATATGGCAATAATGTAGTATCCATTTATCAGAAATACAGGTTTCAAAGTGAACCAACCAAATCGAGCTTGTATTTTATGACTTCGTTATGACTTTCGATAGCTTAGTAATTGATTGGAACCTTGGACATTGACATAATGTAGAGAATATCAAAACAAACGTTTTTTTTATATCCAATTGAGTAATTTGGCATACAAATTTGGTAATAATGCGGCATACATTTTTCAGAAATACAGGTTTCAAATAAAACCAACCAAATCGAGCTGGTATGTTTTGATTTCGTTACGACCTTCGATTATTCGTAGCTTAGCCATTGCTTGGACTCTTGTATATTGACATAATGCAGAGAATATTAAAAAAAAACTTTTTTTATATACAATTGAGTAATTTGGCATACAAATATTGTAATAATGCGGTATCCATTTTTCAGAAATACAGGTTTCAAAGTGAACCAACCACCAACTCGAGCTTGTATTTTTTGACTTCGTTATGACTTTCGATAGCTTAGCAATTGCTTGGAACCTTGGACATTGACATAATGTAGAGAATATCAAAACAAACGTTTTTTTTTTAATATACAATTGAGTAATTTGGCATACAAATTTCGTAATAATGCGGCAGATAATTGTTATTTATTTAATAAACCTTTCTAACATATATAATTTTCTTTTTCACATGGCATTTTGTAATTTTTTTATTTTTATTTTTATTTATTATTTTGTAATTTACAGATGGCAAATGTGTGCATTTTCAATAAATAATTTCACTCTAAACAATACAAGCCTAGTACCAGTCTACTACGCCCAATAAGGGAACATATGACGTCTTGACACAATTTTAAGAGATTTCAACAAAAATGCAATTATGACATTCACATGTGATATGTGAATTGAAAAGAGAAAAAAAATAACCCATTTATTAAGACCAAAGCCAACTACGACTTGTATTTAAAAAACACAACTTTGTATTGTATATTGTTTATTAACGAATATATTAAAATTCTCTAAAACTTATTCAATTCACCGTAAAAAAGTGCCTGAAGAACGTGTAACTCTAATATTAATAAAATGACAAATAAATGAAATATTGATAAAAATCGAAAATGGAAAATAATGAGTTTTTGGCCATAACTTCGAAACGAAAGACGATAGCCAATTTTTGTTTTCACCATTGAGTTGGTCTTAAAAAAGAGAGATCGAGGCTACGCCATTCGATTTTCTCTATCTCTTCTAGTTACCGAGATCCCCTATAGAAACATCCAAATTGGGCCACCCTGTACAATTTGCAGGGCTTAGAAACCAATCATAATATAATGAAATACAAGAGAAGCATATGAATAATATCTGTATATTTGATTTCAACAACAAGTGAAATATGCTTCTATAATACTTCAGTAAAAAATGTGTGTGTATACTACTATCACTATCATACTATCATTTATACTACTATCATTTCTAATTAAAGAAATATTCCTGAGAAAGGAAATCAATTCAAAAGATTAATTTTACAATTGCATCCAACTTTTATAATCCAAATTATACAAATTTGTATGTACAATGCAGTGCAATTTGGATACAATACTTTGGTACTTTTTTGTAGGTCAACGATATTATAGTGTAGGTATTACTGTTTAAATAAAATCCTCACGTGCTCAATAATATGTTTATAGTTATATGTACTTACCTTAGACCTATGCATCGCTTAGTTTTATTTCTGGATTGATAAACTTTCATAACTATAATCAGTTTATTCACTTCGCAGCAGAAGACGTAAAATCAAATAAAAGCGAAAAGGAAACCAATGCTCTGCTTCCAGTTTATAATTGAAACTGAGCTAACTTCAAAATTATCACCAGATACTATTACCAAATTATGCATTCTGGTAAAAAGGATTTTCCTTTTACTTTGTATAGGGTCTTCCTGAAAAAAAAAATCTTTGTGTGTCTTAACGAGAAGTTTATAACCTGTAATTAAACATCCCACAGAGAAAACGTTTGGTTTTCATTGTAACTTATCAACAAACAACATACAATATCGTAAAACTTATACATTTTGTCACGTGACCGACGAAACGCTGTTATTGGCCGAGCTGCACTGTGAGGGCATTACGCATGTTAGCGATCGGGAGTCAGTGCATAAGGGATAGGAATCGTGGATTAATTCGACTTAGAATCCACTCTGACATAAAATCTGTTCTGATGGGTTAGTAAAGGGATAGCCAGATAATCTGCTAGAAGTTCACGTGTTAATGGTTCCCGACTTTTTCTCAAAAAGTGAATTTTTCAACGTAGCCGAAACGCGCGGAGTCGCATATAATTTTCCAAATCCTCTTCCAGCTATAAGAACAAATAAAATACTGTAAAATACATCTCATACGAATTGGTAATGCTGATTTCAAAATTTGTAATTATTAATCATCTAAACAAATTTCTAAAATCAACAGTTTGCTACAAATATTGTTTAAACATGTTTTTTTAGTTTTAACTAAACGTTTGTGTAAAAACATATTGTACAAAATGTCACAGTACTTTTAAAAAGTAATAATGATATAGAAGGTATTGTTTTAGAATGGAACCCACAAAACTATTTTGAGGTTATGTTATTACTAATGTATATATATATATATATATATATACAGGGTGTAACAGAAATGCGTGTGTTAATTTTAAACATTGATAGAACTCGTTATATAAAACATTTTTTCTATATGTTCTTTTTCAAAATTTGCAGGTTTTTTTTACATTTTTTTGCCCCCTAATTTTGACTGAACGAGCCGTTCTCAGCCGTCACTATAATTGTCAAGTGAAGTTTATTTCAAAATGCCAAATTTTCATTTTCATCAAGAATTAACCGATATTGTGTTGGTATATGGCCGAGCCTTTGGAAATGCCGAAGAAACCCATAGATTGTACAATGCACAATACAGGCAATGATGTACCTTTATGACACCGTTGCCATCACAACAAAAGATTTTATCGCTGCACACCTTTAACCATAGGCGGGTACGCGTTTTAGTAGATAAACTAGAACTTATTTTAAATCAGTTTAACGTTGGTTTTTGGAAAAAAAAACATATAGAAAAAATGTTTTATTTAACGAGTTCTACCAATGTTTAAAATTAACACACGTATTTCTGTTACACCCTGTATATATATATATATATATATATATATATATATATATATATATATATATATAATCGGAAATCCCCTTGAATACCCATTACTAATGATGATAGTTAATTATATATATTTATCGAATTTCGTCGATAATTTTTTGACAATTATGTACTTACATTAAAATGATCTTCACAAAAATAGTGGGACGTCAAAGTGACACTCGCGGAATCACTTCGGACTTGTTGTAACCCCTTTTTTCCGTATATCCCCTGTAGGGACTTTTATAAACAACTTATTAGGTTCGCATTTACTGTTGCTATCACATCCAGGCACAATGCAATACTTATTCGTCCTTTTTTTCGTAAAACCGACGTTTTCTTTCTGTCGCTCCATTCTAAGCAATGCTACAGCTGAGCGCCAACGTGCGTTGTGACGTCACAGCAACATGGCGGGATTTCGGGACATTTTCAAACGCCGTTAATTTTAAAATCGTGTTTGCTAATTACAACGATTTGTCTCAACACACAAAATAGTGCCAATGATGTTTTTAATGTGTCTAGAGTTCAGTTTCAAGGTTTTTGAAAAATTGCGGAAGACCCTATTGTGGGTGTTCGCATACTAACAAGTGCAATTACCCGAAGCGGTCAATCCGAAGGGAGGTACCTACTTCGGATTGACCGATGAGGGTACTGTGCGGTGGGGCAAGGGGATGGCCCGCGCGGCCTTCAGAGCGAAAGCATCGAGATTTTTGTGAAAATTGCCAATGTTTAAGCCACATTTTTCTATATTTTTTAATTTGAAAAAGGATACTGAGAGTTCTTTATAATATCTACAAATGTACCATGTCCAATTTTTAAATTTTATATTTTTATTTTTTATTTTGCTACTCTTTTAAGTTTTTTTCGAAAATTAAATCAATATTAGAAAAACAGCTTGGTACTTTTCATGATAATTTACCTCTGAACATGTGTACGAAATTTAAAGCAAATCTGCTCAGAAATAACAGCGATTTGTTGGAATTACGAAAACGCTACATCTTGGGCGATTGCGAAAACACCCTTACTCGTCCCAGTGTCGAGTTGTACATACCCTGTGTATATTAGAAATGGAGCGATAACAGAACGGGACATTTCGCGTCCCGTTTTGAGTTTTTTGGGACAACTGGACACGAAACTAAAAAAAGGGTCAATCCCGTTAAAAACGGGACGTATGGTCATTCTAATCTAACTTCCTAACTCCCATCATTCGGTGACCCTCTTCCACTCTGCATTGCCACCTCGGCCTACTTTCTGAGCTTATCTCGACGCTAATTTTCTTGCGATTTGTAATCTGTAATTTATATCAACGTTTTCTGCACTAAACACAATGCTATTGCCCATTTATAGAAATGCAATTTATAAATTAATTTGAATAAAGAAGGATAAAATTCTCTCGAGGGTCTGCGGTCCCCTGGCTTTGATTTAATTTATATTTTCACTGGAAATATTACATTAATTATGGAGATTTGCCTGGAATTGCTGCACGAATATAAATCACAGCTGTTTTTTATGGTTTGTGTTGGAAATGTGCATGTTGCCCGTTGAGGATTGAAGTAATAATTGACTGTTACATTGCAATAATCAAATTCACTAATTTTCTAGTCTGGTTTAGTCCTAGGTTGTTGCATATCAAATGAAAGCTGGTTTCGCAGAGTATCCGGAAGTGGAGGTCCTTCCGGTGAGCGACAGAGTCTACGGTCAGACGGTCGCAGCGGCGTGTGCCGGCGTCGGAAGAACGTGCGTCTCAGTGTGCGCCTTGCTCCGAAAGGCAGATCTTCCATTCCTTATTACATAATGGACTAGCAGGAGATGCAAGACCGCTGTATGACTAATGGTGAGCGTGCGCATTGTGGCACCACTAGGTGGAGCCAGTCTCAGTTACGATCTACACCCATCACGGAATAAGTTCTAGTGCTGTGTGTTTCGGTGTAAATTCGCCCAAAATGTTGCGATTAGCGGCGTTTATTTGTGTGGTTGGCTTCAGCTGTGGGATTTTAAGCGCTGCATCGGTGAGTAGATTATTTAATCGCGTAGAGCCGCTCTCTTCGCTGGTTTATTTGCAACCGACACGGTGTTCAGCATCGATTTTTATTACCGTTCGGTTCGAAATTCTGTCTGCACCGTTGGTTTTTTCCACCCACGATGTTATGCCATCGTCTCGTCTCATTCGGCACTAGCAAAATCCACCAGGATGACCACCAACTTGCGATTTGTTAATGCAAAACATTGTATAAACACTGTTTGCACGCCCACGCCACTACAACCACACGCAGACGGAACTCGCCTCTTTCCTCATGTTTATTTTAGTGCGTGAACTAACACCTGGCAGGTAGAATGACTTAACCGAGTCCTTTGCCTGCATGTCACTTGTCATCCAGGCACTGACGATTCATGTGATTGCCCATAAATTATTACCCTCATCACCCCCAAAAATAAAAAAAATAATTACCTCTATTACCCGAAGGGGTCCCTTGATTCAATTTGAAAACAATTAACCTTAATTCGTATGTCCCAATAATGTTTTGTAACCTGTACTTACTATATGAATATAAAATAAATGCAACATGACAATTCATCAAAATTAAACGCAGCAATTTGTGCCGCAAATCGTTATTGCATAATTAAAGACTTGGGGGCTCTTCATTTTTCATGCACAATTTCCTCTGAAACGATTCCCTTAATTGTAAGCTGTGTAGAAAATCGGCAGTGCGTAATGAAATCGACTAATCGCAATGCGACTAATCTAATGGGGCTTACTTTTCACTGCATTGATTTCGATCTGCTTCGATTACAGCCAATGTCGCTTAAAATTATTTAAAAAAACGCGTCCTGTGTTTTTTTTATAGACGACACGTGCATTACTAAGGCTAACACCAGTATCAAACTTTAAGCGAACTTCATTAATTGGTCTTAAATATACTTCAAGGATACATTGTTCATAAATATTGTTATTATATTATCGGCTCATTTATACACCATTCAAAATATATTGCTAGCAGTAGGTGGTATAATAGTACACACAATGTTTTAGTTATTCTGTTTTTAAGTATGGATTACCACGTCGCAATGCTGATGATTAGGTGGCATAAGTATATCATTTATAAACTGTCTTCATTATTATCATTTCTATTACAAATATATACAGGAATCACAATTAGACGTATTTATTGCAAATACCCTCATCTAGTTCTAATTTTGTTGCTGATGGTAATATTTTTATGCCCTTAAATACCATGTGCCATTGATATTAAGGTAACTCGGACATTGTTCAATGCGCCATAAACAGGGCGTGCTGAACTTTAAAAGGCAAAGTTCAATCTGTAATCAATATTTTTATTGTTATTTCAATATTTTTCGCTTTTATGCACAATACGGGCGAAAAAAATCCAGTTAATTGGACGTATATTCTCAAAATTGAATTATCTTTACAAATATCGATCGAATATTAATAATAATAACATGGATTAGTTTTATATACCCACCGTCGGTTTATTATGTTTTTATTGCATTGTGAAATATTGTGCAATATCCAAAAATTTAAATATTTTTCAAGTTAAACTTAATTCCGGTGATCCGGCCAAATGACTAAATGAGCAATATTTTTATTGCAAACGCAGTACGACCGATATTTTCCAGCAATGTCGAGATACAGTTTGTAACAAAATTTATAATTGCTCCATTTTATGTTTTTAACCAGGTCAATTTTAGATTTCAAAATGTTCACAAGCTCCCTATGTATTTTGTGTAGAAATTTAATATTTCAATTATTGGTATCATAAAATCATGTGGTAGATTAAAATTATTTGCACCATTACGTATATATGTGTTCTTTAATTTTCATTTAATTGATTTTTCTATTGCCTTTGTTGCCTTCTAATTCTTGATATTCAACAAAACACCTTTTTACTGATTTTTTGCTCTTCGGTTCACAAAATTGAGATTATCTTTCCCTTTATACCATACTTCTCAATTATCCATGCTAGATGTATTCAAGTCGACAGCAAGAGATTCGAGTTTGGTTTTCGCCATCTTTAAATCCTTCAGTAATTCGTCATTTAATAGTTTTCCATTTAATTTGAGCAAAAATTGAGAAATTTTAGGTACACGTTTTTCCATTGATAATAAGAATTTTTGGGATTCTTGCGGTCTGATACACAACATTGGGCAATGTACAGGATTATTTATGCACACCCGCTGTACGGCCCATGACACTTTATCTTTTAGCCACCTAGCCAGTTGATCTATATCATTTTCAAACATCCTAAAAACTTGTGTTAAAACTCCGTAATTGAATCGTTTATTTCAGAAACTGGTCAAGTGCACCTTTTCAAATTGTTGGGAAACAAAGAAAAACATTATATTTTTCTTATTTATACATATTTTCGCGTAAAAAAATGTTCAGTATTAGTTAACATCTACCCGAAGTTGATGCTGCATGTAATTAAATTATAATATTTCTCGCTTAATTGTAAAAAAAAATATTGAAAAAATGCAATTGGCTCGTTTCTCCAATAAAATAAGATTTTAATGTAGAAACATATATTTTTAATGGTAATTTCATAATTTTTTTGTGGTATTATAATTTTTAAGAAACAAGGCACTATTATAAACTATATATGTTTTATTTGAACATAGAATAAAACACAAAATTTTCCGTGTTTTCATTAAAATACAATAAAGAAATTTAAACTAATTTTCTGATTTGTTAAATATACCAAATGGTAAGTAATGGTAAACCAATGCCAATTGTTACCAAGGTATTCAGTGTTATACAAAATACCACAAGACTTTTAATGCAGAAATTTAAATTTACTGCAGAAATACTCTATGTGATGTCGCTTGACAGGTTTCTGCACGCGGTATTTATTGCAGAAACGAGCCAATTGCACCTTTTCAAATTGTTGGGAAACAAAGAAAAACATTATATCTTTCTTATTTATACATATTTTCGCCTAAAAAAATGTTCAGTATTAGTTAACATCTTGCCGAAGTTGATGCTGTATGTAATTAAATTATAATATTTCTCGCTTAATTGTAAAAAAAAATATTGAAAAAAATGCAATTGGCTCGTTTCTGCAATAAAATAAGATGTAGAAATGTAGAAACATATATTTTTAATGGTAATTTACTATTTTTTTTGTGGTATTATGATTTTTAACAAACAAGACACTATTATAAACTATATATTTTTTATTTGAACACAGAATAAAACACAAAATTTTCCGTGTTTTCATTAAAATACAATAAACACATTTTAACTAATTTTCTGATTTGTTAAATATACCAAATGGTAAGTAATGGTAAACCAATGCCAATTGTTACCAAGGTATTCAGTATTATACAAAATACAACAAGACTTTTACTGCAGAAATTTAAATTTTCTGCACAAACACTCTATGTGATGTCGCTTGACAGGTTTCTGCACGCGGTATTTATTGAAAATTATATCTCATAATACGGAATTGCAGTTGAAGTTATATTGCAGAAAAATATGCCCTGACAATAGGATATACTAGTTCCGCAAAAAAAAGAAAAATCCATAAAAATGTCTGTTGACTAGTTTCTGTAATAAACGATTCAATTACGTTACCTAAAAATATAAAAAATGTAAATAAAGGATTCCTCGGAACTTTCATTGCTCATTTTCAAATCTGAATCTGCTGTCTAACCATTAAATTGGTATTAAAACATACTTCGGAACATTGATTGCTCATTTAAAAATCTGACATAGAATAAGTATGTATCAGCTTTGTACTCTGATACCACATATTCTGTAAATTAAACAATATCCAGAAGTAATATAACATTTTTGCAAACACAAGAAGAATAAATCTTATAGTATCTTCAGTTATAAGGTTTGCCGAGTATAATAATCATGTGAATATATGTCGTTATTAAAATATAATTTTAGTACATTAAATTACAGTAGTAATCTACTTTCTTATTTGAAACATTTTCTATTTATTCAATCAGGGAACGGAATGGAGCGTAGTTATATATTCCGTTGCTAAGATTATGCTGGTTAGGCTGGTTAGAGGGTTACAGGGCTGGTTATTGGCTGACAGCCAATTAATTAAATTTTGAAATTTTAATATCCCAATAACAATCCCAACAATATTAACTCCCTAACAATATGTTTTCGGCGATTTATTTACTCTTAATATTTTGACTTTTCATACCCTGTGTCTGAAGCGCTAGGTAAAAAAAAACATTTCCATACCATAAATTCAAAAAATTATAATTAAAATCATCTCATACGACTCATAAATAAATATCATGAAATGTATATTTAAGAATATATAATAAAAAGATTAACTATTTTAACAAGCAGAAAAGGTCAGAAGAAATGACAATATATAAAATAACATAACTGAATAATGAGTTAGTTGAAAACGGAACATATTCTAAAAATAGTAAAAATTAACTGAGATAGCCATTTTATTGTTCTGATGGAGTGACGGAAAATGAGCGTAAAATAGTATATTAAAGTATAAGTGGATATCAAGGCCTTTCAAGCACGAACGTTATTCAAAAAACCGACCCGTCGCTCCCCGCGCAGCGGGGTGGCGGGGAGGTTTTTTGAATAGAGTGAGTGCTTGAAAGGCCAGATATCCACGCATACTTTACGCTATTTTTTATCATTGATGCCGTAAATTGGCCGAAACATTTGTAATTATAATTTCTATCTGATGTGCCGTCGATTTTGCCGTACAGTTTTAGTATCGTTGCTAAGATACTGAATAAATAACTAGCTAACATGGCGGCTGATACTATGCAATCGTTCTAGCCTTGGTTGTCAAAGTGTTGAATATCGTATGTAACAATCTTTCAATTTGGCGTCAGTTTTGATTTTGGTTGAAAATGCAACGAAACATTGATCAATTAAGCTCCGAAGCAGAGAGGCGTTTAATTCCCCAAAAATCGGAATTGGCATATAAGAAGGAATACGATAAATTGGTAAAATGGATGGACGAACAGGAGGTGAAAACTGTAGATGAAAGAATGATTCTTGCTTACATGCAGAAAATGTCTACATGCTATAAGGCGTCAACAATGTGGGCAATACATTCCATTTGTATCCATGGAAACCTTTACAGGAAACGCGCGTTTTTGAAAGCCTGTTTTATGCACGCTACACGATGTTTTAAACAAGCAATATGATGCATCAATGATAAAAAGAAACATATTCATGCTACTAATGAAACAATTGAGCCGTTGTAAACCATAGTGTACAAGCTAGTTGTTTTTTATATAGGTCATAAAATTAACATCCCTTACACTACTCTGGTTTTCAATGACTCAATTAATACTAATGAAATATATTTCTACTGATGAAAACCAAAAAGGAAATGATTAAAAATGTTTAAACCTTATTCACACATGTCCTTTTTGAACTCGACATTCAATTATAATATATTGAATTGATCTGAAAAAAATATATCGGCACAAGTAATATCAGCTTTATCTTAAGTTTGTAACACAATTCCTGCCAGAGTCTGTTTAAAATAATTTACTGTGTACAAACATTAGAAAATTGGTAATTTTGATTTAAATTTGCTTCGAAACCCCATTTTGTATAAAAAAATCATATTTATATATAAAACATGTTTAATTATCTATGCAAAAAATAATGTTTTCAAGTATCATGATTTCATATAAAAAATATATATTTTTTCAAAAATCAGTCGAATGTTGCTTGTTACATATGTTGAATCGAAAGTTCAAAACCAATTCAAATTGTGAAATCAATTCATTCACATTCAAATTTTTAAAATTGCAACATTTAATTTTATACAACACAACTTATAAAACAACGAATTCAAATTTCAAAATTTATTTACTTGTTTATTTATTTAATATGTTTGTATTGGTCAACTCGGCGAAATACCTTATAAGGGGTTTCGGCCCATCATACACTGTTCAATTAAGTAATTCGCCTTCTCTATTAATGTTGTCTTAGTCTGTTTAAAGAAGACTGTTTTGGAAGCTTCACTATTTATTGCGTCGATTAGTTTATTATAAATTTATTTTGAAATTTCATTTGATTATGTTTTTATTATTTATTATTATTTTTTTATTATAAAAATATGTATGTTTTATTTAATATTATTTTTTATAAATTAAATCTATCAGGATTAAAGGCTTCTAAACACATACTTACAAGTACTTACATATACTTACAGAATATTATAAATGGTGCAAACATTCATGTGTCTGATAAAACCTCGGAGTGGCGAAACAATTATGGCAGTTTAGCAATAAATATATGAAACGGCGTTTAATTTCCTTTTTTTTGTAAACATTTCTGCCATGCTATAAAATCTTTTGTGATGTTCAGACTTTCTTTTCTCAAATTATGTTTTTTTTTTGTTTCAAAATACACTTAATTAATTGGAATTTAATGTTTTGTGGATGTTTAAGTTATGAGTAGATAGATTTTTGATACGATTTTTGGTGCTCACATTTTGGAGTTTACAAAGTTTAATAATTACCTATTGATATGTGGATTTTTTAAATTTATGTTTATTTTTTGTATTTTCTTTATAATTACTATATATTGAGGGGTCTGTTGAAAATAAATAAATAAATTGTCGTTAAAATATGCACGAAATTATCGAAAATATACATTTTAGGGACTCATTTAAGTTCCTAAAATGAGTGATTTTCGGAAATCAGTCCCAAAAAGTTGGTATGGTTAAACAATGCGGTTACTAAGGTGGCATGACAATTAAAATCCAAAGCTCACTATTTGGAGAAATATTTGCTCTGACGACGTTGATTAATGTCATAATAAAAGGTTTAAGTGTGTTTTGGGAGCTTATACAAAAAAATGTTGTTTGCTCTGCTCAATCATCTGCTATTCCAAACTCGCTACTTGTTACCTACTTGTAACAATAATAACTATTTTACTAGAATCTGTCCAAACTAAGTATTTATATATAGTATACAGGTAGCCGATACTTTATGGAACATTGTAAATAAGTAAATTAAATAATACAACGTTGTTATTTCCACTCACACTTTTATTTTTCAAAAATATTTAGTGACTGTAGTTTCGACTAAGGTCTAGTCATTCGTACTTAGTTTGATATTAACTAGACCTTAGTCGAAACTGTCACTAAATATTTTTCAAAAATAAAAGTGTGAGTGGAAATAACAAAGTTGTTTCATTTAATTTGCCCAAGTATTTATCTTTAATAAATCTTTAAAGTAACCATTTGATATATGAAATCTTGAAAATCATAGATTCTTTAGAAAAATTAAAATACAGTATAATTCCAATGTTTATTCAAGCTTAAACATCGATTGTGCTAATAAACACAAAATACCGAATCGTCCTATATTCAGATATTTTCGGCGAAATTCTATTAAATCGTTAGAAGTTTATAGATTTTCTACAAACTTTAAATTTTCCGTTTGAACAACTAAACCAGAGTTGTTTTAATTTGGTTTTACTCCGCGCCCCCTTTTTAAAAGGGGATGCCGAAAACCCAATGCAAAATTCTAAGTATTTATTTCTGAACAATTAATCAAATTGTAAGCTGCATCTGTATTTTTTGTCACTAAAATATTTATGTAGTCTAACTAATTTTTATATTTCAAAAAACAATTTTGGAAATAAAACAAGATGGAACTGATATTCTAAAGTTATTTATCAAAATTAAATACACAAAATTCCACGAAAACACAATATGTTTCACTAATTAATATCAATTCAGTAGAATTAAAAGTAATCATTAATGGTGTTGTGCTACCAATTTGTCTAGATCAGGGGTCTCCAAACTTTTTAGCTCAAGGGCCATGCTAACTCCTCTACTAAGTCAAGGGCCAAGACCTAGTCAGCTTATCATACCAACATACTGCAGTTTTGAATTACGCACAAATTTTAGTTCAGGAAGCCCACCGATACAAAAATATAAATCTTTGAAATGCGAGTTGAAATCTCAGCAAGAAAATAAATGCTGAACAAGAAGCAGCAACTCGTTCTAGTTTCTGCGTGGCCCATTCAACACCTCAATCATCGCTAATTCCGCGAGGTTATTGAAGAGATTGGAGAAAATGACTTCCCATATTAAATTGCAGTACGCTGACGCTGCGGAAAAGTTCTAACGCAATTTTTTTTAGCTTTAATCGAAATTTTCTTGCATGAAAGGATTTACAAATCAATAAGTAGTTATGGAAGTTATCATTTTATATTATATTTAACTAATACTTTAATTTAAAATTAAAAGGAGAAAAATAGCAAAATTGTTTAGTTCCAATCTGAATTGAACAAAACATATTTTACGCATTTTAATATTTCAACTTCCGGTGGATTTCGAAATTTTAAGCTTTGGGAGCTTTGAAAATAAATGTCGAGCCTAGTTTTTCAAATTTTGATACAATTGCAAATTATATCAAGACTTTTCGTAATCCTTTAACGCCGATATAGGAACCCTTGCCGCATAACTTTAAATGGAAATCATTAATATGCAGTGTGGCGATATTTTTAAAGAAAAATATTTAATGGCATCATTGCTGGAATTTTATGAAAGTATTCCACTCAAACAGTTTGATCAGTTGCACAAATATACTCGGCACTACTTCTCTGTGTGAAAAAAACATTCTCCAAAATTAAATATACAAGAAATATTTACAGGTCCAAATTAACTGATGATCATTTGAAGTCGCTGCCGATAACTTCCACTAATAAACTTGATCTAAAAGTGCAAACAATTGTAAGTATGTGTAAAAAAATTATCATAACATTTGTTCATTGCGCTACATTATATAAAAATAATAAACCGAAAAAAATCTCATTCCGAGAAAAGCATAACTTTATTTTAAATAACAATAACGTTGCAAAAAATCTATATTTTAAACGTTGAACATAACAGAAATTCAAAATAATATTTTTTTTATCCGCGTCTAATTAATTTTTCAGCTAGAGCATGATCATTTCTCGACTCTTCTGATGCAATCTTGATACATAATAATAATAATAAAATAAAGCAGCCCCGTACGTATTTTTTAATTTAGTAAATAATACACTTTAGGTTTGATACATAATCCCAAATGTACTAAATAAACAATACCTACAGACTGCTTTATTTTATTATTATTAAGTATCAAGAATGCATCAGAAGAGTCGAGAAATAATTATACTCTACCTGAAAAATAATTAGACGCGGATAAAGAAAATTCTATTTTTTTAAATTTCTGTTTTGTTTAACCTTTAAAATGTAGATTTTTTGCAACGTTATTGTTATTTAAAATAAAATTATGCTTTTCTCGGAATGGGCATTGTTTTAATTTTTTTTTTTTTAATGTCGCGCAATGGAAAAATGTTATAATCATTTTTTACACATACAGTGTGTTTGAAAGTTAGTCATTTATAATAATATTTTGTCCCAAATACGGACCTGTCCTCTCGTTTTACATTAAAGTTAGGATCCAGAAATTAAGAGAATGTGAAATAGTTGATTTTATCACTAACACTCAGTGTCTCTGTACTCTTGAGAATGGTCGTGAGGCCGAAACAATTGTAGAGGTTTATTCTATTAATACAGTGAAACTTTAACCAAGTGTTTGATTTAACCTAATCATAATGTTTCACCAAGTAGTATCCACACATAGTTTCAATTTAATCAACTTGTTTTACGTACAAATATCTTTTTTGAAATAATCTCTACATCTGAGTCAATGAGACTATAAAATCGATTTAAACAGCAGAAATGATTGATTTCTTCGTTTTTTTTTGTGCTCTCCAATCAATCTATTTTAGAGTGCATGGCTTTTTATTTTGTTAACTGCTTTGATTATATATTGTAATGAGCCATCCAGACAATCACTCACGTTATTTGCTTAGTAAAAGTTGTCGATGAATCAGATAATGCACAGCTTTGCATTTTGCAATGCATTGAAATAAACCCACAATAGCACTAGCACTGCCATCGCTGGAGCACCGACACCGACTGTAGCAACTGACACTATTCAAAGGAATTTACTTCCTTCTTTAAAAGTCTCGTCCGATATATGAAATATTGATTCTTCTTTAGTCTCAGTTTTCATTTTCTTAGGAAACAATAATTACACGTATTTTTTTCGTTTTGCATAGCACCCAAATGAAGAGCCAATCGCCAAACACGCCGAGCCACAATACTCGTCAATATAATAATAAATTAACCTTTTTCACAATATTTCTTCGCAAATTAATCGTCAATAATGGAAATTTTGCAGAAAATTAAAGAATAAAAAGTGTTTGAGCAATAATTCCCTACAATCACACAACGGGGTTTTTAAAATTTTAATTTTTTGTTAATTGAAATTGTTTATACAAAAAATTATTTAAAAAATCTCATTGAAAGATTGTAGATAACTAGTTTTTAGACTTTTATGCGCAAATTCATTGTTTTATTGTGAACGTTGGCCGTATAATTGGGTAAGAAAGAATAGGTGATGGTTAAGGCCTCTTAAGAAGATTGCTTCAAAAATGTTTTATCGATCAAATTTGTTTAGAATCTTTGTATTGCCCGCATGCTCCTCAATGCCCCCTAATGCCGCTGGAGTGAACCTTCTTGCACATTTATTAACGTTTTGAGAGTTTTGTTTCCGAATAGTTTACGCCTGTTTTATTTTCACACAAGAAGCACTCTGATTTATTGTGTGTGGGAGAATTTGATTGCATTTTTTATCCAATTGAACATTTGCGCACACTTGATTAAATATGCATTCTACATTATTTCGCAGTACAGGCGCGTGACGATAAACGAAATATAATGCATATTTAATAACATAATAATTCATTCTCATGGTGCCTGGTCGTTCGTTGTCACCTGCAGACATGCACTTATTTCGCAGGCAGTTTTTGCTGCAGCATCTCGGCCTCCCTTTTCCGGCGGGATGAATTTTAATGGAAACATAACAAAAGGGAAGGCAAGAAGGCGCACATTCCGCCGGCGAACACCTGCCCCTACACTATATAAGTATATTCTGGGAAATATCGCCCCCGAACACATTTCTATACGGTGGGAAAATACGCGCCGTTCGAATTTATTGGATGCGCTAGCCATAAAATAGATTCCGCGTTTTGCCTGCTCCATTTAGTCCTCCGAAGACTGCGGATCCCGGGGTTTATTTTTTTACAGCGAGCTGGGAGAGAAAAAAAAAAATTGGGCTGTTGTATATCGGCCCTTTTTGTACGTGATTTATTGTTAGGGTTTACTAAATTCGCTGTGGAATCTGTATTGAACAGCAGTTAATATACCAGTATCAGTTTTTGTTACGTCCCAAATTTCCTATAATTATATCGAATAATGATGAATCAATAATGGATCCGTGTACAGAGTTTTCTCCTGTTTCTTATAAATGTAGGATTTTACTTTTAGTAACAGGTGATCATGCTTATTCAAAAACGTATTATAACAACGAAATCGTTTTGCTGCTCAATGTAACATGACTGTAATACATCGCAGCTTTATTTATTTCTCTTATGTTTGCCTAATCTAGGAGAACAATCACTATTCATCTAACGGACCGACATTTAAATATTTTTTACCCAGCTGGGATTTTTTTAATAAATCAAAATGTTCAAATAATTTTTCGTATATTAACGAGATTCGTAAATTGATCTTTTTAATTAAGAGCGTTAAAAGAATTTAATAATTATTGAATTTGTTCCCTAATTCTACGTGGAATATAGAGAAAGTGACAATAAAGGGAGCATTTTTGGGATTTCTTTCTAAGTAAGAGTGTTCAAATCCAAAAAAAGCACCCGTTATTTTGACGATATTTATACACCATATACTAAAGCATGAAACAAATGCGTTTCATGTGAAACAATTATTTGTTTTTGACAAAACTCTCTGAAGAGTTGAAAATCCTAATTTAATTATTCTAATTTTATTATTTACAAAAAGTAATCAAATCCTGATAGATAAGCAAATCAAATCATTAAAATACGTGATTTTCATAATTCCATTTTTAACATTTAATGGAATAATTAGACGACACAAAAAAATGTGCAATATTCAATGGAAAATTAGAAAACATATTTTATTAGCAACAAAAAACAACTTTTGCTAAGCAAATAAAATTATCAAACTAACTGCCATCCACCGGTTTCTTAAGCATACCCAACATAATTTACAAATTCTAAAGAAGATTGACAAGTTATCAGCAAGGCGGTGAATCCCCATTACCTGGTCACGACTTTCTGAAAAACTGCTTTCCTAGAAGGTGAATTGGCAGGAAGAACCGATAGAATGGCACTAGGGTTTGCATCCCGGTATCCCGAATTCCCGGGATACAAATCCGCGGGTTAAGGGCGCGTTCTCACGAATCAGGTTTAATTGATCGATCAACAAAAATTGAATGAGAAGTATAGTTCAAAATTTATCAACTCTTTTAAACAAAGGTTCTCAATAATTATATGTTACGTGCATAGTGACTTGCCGATAATATCCGCTATAGTTGCACGAGAGCTTGTTGCCGAGAAAATATGCACGAATGCGAAGCATTCAAACCTCGAATGCATCACTATAGCGGGTATTATCTTAGCAAGGAACTATGCACGAAACATTGTGACGTACCTGAAGGGCAGTCGGCGCGTTAGGCCGTGGAGCGAGTGGAGGGTCCCTTTGAAGTAGTGACGAGGGCCAGGCTCTCGGTGTCAGAGAGTGGGGGGGTTAAAAAAAGGCTCCACGTAATTTTACCTCGTTGCTACTTCGTCGCAAGGGAGGCTCCACCCTACCTGTGTGGGTGGACGGCAGACAGTCAGCGAAGCTCAGAAATCACGAACTGTCACAACGCTGACCGTTTGACGCCAACACCACCAGGTGTAAATCTCGCAGTGAGAATAGAAAACTGTAAAACTGTAACTGAATATAGAAAACTGTAAAGAGAAAACGTGGGGGGGGGCAAAAATAACAGGTGTGAGTTTGGTATGGTAAGATGGCGTTTATTCGCACACACAAATGACAGACACCGTGTCTACGCTCCTGAAAACAAATACCTCCGAGCGCCACCCTTTCGCGCAGGGTTTACTTTATTCGGCCGAATAAAACAAGCTCCTAATCGCGCGATTGAAAGGGCAGAGGGAGCGACCTTTCTCGTACACTAGCGCAAACACGTACGACACGAAACACGTAGACGCAATTTACACACAAGAATAAACAGAAAAGTTAAATAAAACGGTCTGGCTCAACTTGAGCACAAAAAAAGTAACTAGATATATTTAGATCTCTGGCCTGTGTTATCTGGATGGTCTCGCCGTTGGCTGGGTTCAGCCCCGGGATGTCGGCGGTTTCCGTCGACGGCGTCTGGGCCAGGTCCGCGGCTTCCAGCCAAGAATGGTTCTGGCCGAGCGGTTTAGCCCGTCGGCAAACGCCTAGAAACACATGGCCTTAATCAAAATGGCCGGACACGTGGCTTCACGAAGAGGAGAAGAGATAACTACTTACTCGGGTGTTACGAGCGTGTTCCCTGCCCTGTAGTCGGTGCCTCAATCCCCCTCAAGGGTGGTTAGCTGAGAACCGTTGATTATTCCCGTAAAACGGATGGTGAAATACCTTATCTGCAACGGTTCTTCTGACACGATCTATCTCGGGCACGAGTCAATGTGGTTCTGCCCGTGGTGGCGCTTTACGCCGGTGAATTTAAAAATCGCTCACCGGGGAGACGCGTCACCACAACAAAAAAAATGCAAGCATGGTTGCCTACCGTGTAGGTCTACACGCTAGTTAATTTATTAAAAGCCGTTTCTGCCGAACGCTATTTTGGACCGTTACAACATATTTTGCAAAACTATTGCACGTGTCGTATTGACATTGACAAATATTTAATAAATATTATAAAAATGTCTTCCAACTGGTTTGGCATCAAATCTCTTACATAATATAAAGCAAGAAACTGTTGGCTCCAAACCAGAGAATACCAAAAAGTCACAAGAATATATCTGGAGACAATTTGAAAAATTTTGCGATGAAAAAAAGTACTACCTCGATTTCATAATAAGTGAGCCATTACAGATTTTTATTTTTTCCATAATATGTGAGCCATTACAGTTTTTTTTTAATAAGTGAGCCATTTCCGATGTTAGTTTTTACAAAATAAGTGAGCGATTTTCGTTTCTAAGAAGTACTATATTTTTTTTCTTCAAAAAAAAACTTACAAAATGTTAGTATAATCGAATGGTAGGCAAGCGATTTTCCCTACGAAGCTTTGCCTTGCTAATATGGTGAAGCTTATTATTGTTACCGCCATAATCTATAATCGATTTCATAACTGTTTGTAAACTTATAAACAAATTTTCTAATATATGTCTAGTCTCGGCTTCGAATGATTCTTCGACAACTCACAACTCATATTAATTCGTCCATACTGGGCGGTGAATGCTGGCATTGTAATGGTTGAATAGACGAAGAAAAAAAATAGAGAACATTCAAATTCGGACTATTGGTAAATTTTTCAATTATCAAAATCACCTCTCCCCTTTTCAGCCATCCATTTTTCTGATGTTTCAGTAAAAGCTGAACAATAGCCGTTCATTTTTGGTTGATTAAATTTGGTCTTCTCATCGTTTGCAACTTCCGGCGTTAGAACACTTTCGCTTAAAAATTCAATTTTAATTGTTGCACAGAGGTAGTATATACTAAATGAAACTACGAGTGCACCAAATTGCATTAATTTTAACCGATTGGGCATACTATATGAGAAACCTCTTAAAACCTAATCTTAACCTCCTCGGAAGCGATAAGTGTCCGACAGCAGTTATCACTATAAGTGGATTCTAATTGGTCAACAAATTAAATTTTAGGTTATTTCATTGGTCCGTCAGTGTGAAGTTTCATATGTAAATGTGACAAGTGCAATAGTCACTATAAGCAGTTTTCATTCAACTTTTGTTGACTAACCACAATCGATCAATTACTTGATCAACTTGATTCGTGATAACATGCCTTTACGCCGCTAAATTGACGAGGACCGTCAGTCGAGAAGGCGGCTGAAAGACGAAAATTTTACCAATTGCGTATGCGGTTGCCGGCGCTGTCGGGATTGGGTTGTCGCAAACTGGAAAGGACCTGTGGGCGGAGCTTAGCTCCGGACGAGCTTAGCTTAGCTTAGCTTAGCTCCGGACAGCCTCGGACGAACATAAAGTTTTTTCCCTTGGTAAAAAAATAACAATTTATTAACTACTAATCATAAAAATCAACTTCACAGTGCTTTGATACATGACATAATGATAAGTTATATGACTAGTATTTAGTGCAACAACGAGTTTTATAAAACAATATGGTGCTGTTTGAACTAGACACGAACTAATTGGACCAGTAATAAAAATCATTACAATCAGAAAATTTCCAACAAAAAACAACTTTTTACAAAAATATGCAACCTTCCCTCCCATACATTGTACTAAAAACTGATAAACCATCAAAGCAGTGACTAACTCACGAACTAGTATTAGACAATCATTCGTATTCACAACAGTTCATGGGCCGAAAGACGAAAGTCGATAACCAATTCCAATATCATGTATCACATCGTATATCATATATCTATCAATCTATTATCATCAATATTATGTTATTATATGTATTAAGTGTGCTGCAGATGTGTAACTGTATATGGAATAAATGTTCATACTACTACTATGCAAACATGAAACTTGATTTTGGAAAAAGTATCCAGTTGATATTGTACTGCACGTTGGAGTGACTTACTTGATATGTTGAAATTTGTAATTACTTACAAAAAAATACATACAAAAATCATCAGTTGAACTTAAAATTGCAAACGATTCTACAGAAATCTCTGCGCTCGAATGTACAGCGATCTCGATAGTAATTAATGTTTTGAGTCCAATTAAAGCCAATGGCAGTTGCTCTTTACCGTGGTGGTGCAAATTTAATAATAGCGGATATTGCAATAGTTAATTGCAATTGTCAATTGCAATTGTTAATTCCAAGGTAAATAAACTTAAAGAACAATATTCCGACATTAACAAACACTTCGTATCAGCTATAATTTATCGAGTCGAAGAAAGAAGAACTGAATTGAAGTGATATGGCATTTTATTTACATAAAAACAGCTCTTCACTAAAAAATAAATCGCGTCTTTAAGAAATATTCACATCCATACATTACTCAAATATAAAGGAAGACGGTAAACATATTTTCACGATTAAAAGTAATTACATGTACAATAGATGAAAGTATAGATTGTAAATTGCCAATTGCAATTGTTAATTCCATGGTCAATAAACTAAAAGAACAAAATTCCGACATTAACAAACACTTCGTATCAGCTATAAATTATCGAGTCGAAGAAAGAAGAACTGTTTTGAAGTGATATGGCATTTTATTTACATAAAAACTGCTCTTCACTAAAAAATAAATCGCGTCTTTAAGAAATATTCACATCCATACATTACTCAAATATAAAGGAAGACGGTAAACATATTTTCACGATTAAAAGTAAATACATGTACACTAGATTAAAGTATAGATTGTAATGATTACTATTGTTTTGACGAGAAAGGTTTTTGTGAACAACTTATTCCAATATCTTTATCGGAGGAATTCAATGAAGAATTAAAAGATAACTTGAATTCATCTCGGCCAGTGTCTTGAAAGGGCTGTAATGTAAATTCAATTTTGCAAATCGAAATAGCCCTGTTTGAAATCTGTGGTTTAAAAGGTGACCTATAAAAAAAATTAAACATGAGACGCCAAATACCCTAACTTTTTTGTCATTAACCTGCACAGATTGCGAAGATAATTAAATAGTTTCACTTCCATGATGCAGCAATGATTTTTTCAGATATTTTAATAATAGCTGATTGCTTAATAGCTTTTGGGTTGTGATGTAATGTTACACCTGAGATGTAAAACTATGATGGCCTTATTATAATTTTTAAGTTATCATCACCAAGATTTTTATTAATTATCATTACCATTTGTGATTAAACATATTGATCAATATATAATGATTACAATATTATAATAATACATACAATTAAACCAACTAGCGTAGAGTCACAATGCATTTTCTCTTCAGCTGGGCTAATATTCATAAAATATCCTAGCAGGCTGAACGATGAGAGCATCAATGCGATAGGTATCGATGAAAATGCAATTTCTTAAAATCATAATTTCAAAAATAATATTGCACCTACTTGACAGAACTTATAACAAATAAGCAATATTTCATGTAACATATCCTATGGTGATTAGGCATTGTTTTATAAATCATGGCGATTTTGTAAGAATAAAATTGAAAATAGACTTGAACATATTTTTGGGTGATTTTTTTTTTCAAGCATACTTGGGATTTGGGGTTTTGAGGTGACTCCGAACAACTTTACTCAATAAAATATTTGAAAAAAAAATCTAATAAGTTTTTTTCCAATTTTTGCGTTAATTATTGATCACAGTAAAACATATATAACCGAAATTCATAAAAAAATGCTGCATGCACGAAACGCTTTGTTGCGCTATTCCATTGTTATTTGGAGCAGTGGTCTTAAACTCAAATTGCATGCGAGCCGAATGCATGATCTGAAAGCTGCTGTTGAAACCTGATTATTTTTGTTTGTAAAGCCGTAATAATAATAATATTTACAGAAAATTAAAATAGATAATATAAAAGTTATTTCAATAATGTTCAATTGTAGGTATAAACAATCATAGTGTAGCGCATTTACAACAAATAACTTAACTGAACCTAACCTAATTGAAATGTATTCGCGGGCCGTGTAAAATTGGTTCGGACGGCGGATGCAGGTCGCCAGTTTATGACCACTGATTTTGATTATCTAAGTTAAATAAAATTTATATTTGACTTGAAAATATTTTTGGGTGATATATTTTTTGAGGAAGTAGTTCGAGTAGTTCAATATTAATTTTAGTTTCATTCACATATTATAACCATAAAAATGTTCGAAGTACAGATTGATGCGGAAATATCCTAAAGGTCCTGGTTGCGAATTCCGGTGATAAGTATGATGTATTTAAAAAAAAAACGCGAGAAATATTTGTATTCTTGTTATAATCGCGTCCGCTAATAAAACAAAACAAACACTTTTTTAGGTATCAAATGGTGTAAGTTGCGAACGCGTTTAGCTAAATTGGTATGATTTGCTGACGTTTTGGAAATGGCAAAGGAGCATTTATACCGTGATTGCGAATAAATATTTTAGCGGCCGCTGTAATTGCAACGCGGCGCAGGTCCATTATTGAATCGTCCTCTTCATAATTTAATATCACGTGGTATGTGCAATGCGCGCAATTATAAATGGGAGACCGCGTTTATGTGCGTTTTAAAAGTCGTCTGGGAGCGGCAATTAAATTTATGCGTTCGGTGTGATTTAAACGAAAATTAATCAGTCCTGCTCACCGAGAGAGACAGAAAGGGTGGATTTGAACCGCGCTTTGAAAATATAATTAATGCCCGTTTACGTAATTCTTAATTTGATCTCATTGTTTTATGCGTTATAAGCACTAGTTACATTGTAATATGTTATTTCCTACTATACAATATACTCACAATAAACTGCAGTTCGTCTAATATACGAGGGCGGTTTGACGGAAGAGTGACTTTTTAATGAAAACGTTATTTTTCTGTTAAAAATATATTTTATTTTTCAACATAACACCCTTTCAACTGTACATACTTAGCCCAGCGAGTTTACAACTTTTTTAAACCTTCCAAAAAGTAATCATTCCGACAGTCTTCAAAATATGCATTTGTCTCGGTGAAGACCTCTTCATTAGTCTGAAATATTTTTCCACCCAGCAATTTTTTTAAATTTGGAAATAAGAAGGAATCACTGGGAGCCAGATCTGGCGAATATGGCGCATAAGGCTGTAATTCGTAATACAATTCAGCCAATTTAGTTGTAGCAATTGCAGACGAATGAGAGGGCGCATTATCGTGGTGGAACAACACTTTTTCTTCATCAAATGCGGTCGTTGTTTTTCAAATTCGGCATCAAAACGTGTCAGCTAATAAGCATAATACTGGCCAGTTATCGTTTTTCCTTTTTGTAAATAATTAATAAAGAATGCACCTTTTGAATCGCAAAAAAACTGTGGCCATGACCTTATTGGCCAAAAAAAGTGTTTTTGCCTTCTTGGGAGCATGTTCGCATGGAGAAATCCATTATTTAGATTGTATTTTCGTTTCAAAAGTATAATAATGTATCCAAGTTTCATCTACTGTGACATATCGACGAAAAAAATTCTTTGAATTACGTTGAAGACGGCCAAACATTCTTCTGAATTCTTAATGCGAGCGCGCATTTGATCAACATTAAGCAAACGCGGCAACCATCTCGCGGATAGCTTTTTCATATTGAAATGTTCATGCAAAATATTGTATACCCGTTCGGTTGAGATGTTTACTTCATTAGCTATCTTACGAACTTTTATTCGACCATCGCCAATTACAAGGCCATGGAGTTTATTAACCATTTCTGGGGTAGTTACAGTAAATGATGGTCTCGGACGATCTGCATCAACCGTGCTCATATGGCCACTTTTAAAAGCAGAAAACCACTTACAAATCATTTCATGGGACAGAGCAGATTCTGGATAGTATTTGCTTAACTTTTTCTCGGCTTCCTTAATTGTTTTTCCACGTAGAAAATAATATTTAATCAACACTCGAAATTATTTTTTCTCCATATTTACTCAACAACGAAAACAGTTTTCTTCAAATAAGTATAAAACCTAATCTATCTGTCAGATTGGAGTCAAATTTTGATAGTAGACCTCCGAAAGTCCTCAGGAGCTCGCAACATAATCACTATAGCAAAAATGTTACCAACCTTTGAAAAGTCACTCTTCCGTCAAACCGCCCTCGTATCGATAATACGTGTATTCGAAATACCCATGGTATTTTTTAAAAACTTTTTAGCTGTTATTATATTAATAAACTACTGCACTTGCGTTTTAGAAATAATGCAAATTTGGCTAAAATTGTTGGAATATTATACACCAATGTTGTGAAGTATACTATTATAGCCTATGTCTGTTGTATCGCGTAGCCTTGGACCCTAGGCTATAATTGTATTTACAACCGTGGTGTAAATACTATTTTTTGCACTAGTAGAACAATTACAATCATTTAAAATTAAATATTAAAATAGCGATCCGGAGTCCGAGTCCGGTTTTAATCAGTCCAAATTGCAAGGGCGCTTCATAACCTCTGTTCTCGCCGGCTAACTGACGAGATCGTCAGTCGAGAAGACGGCCGAAGGACGAGAATTTGACCAGTTGAGTCTGCGGCTGTCGGCTGTCGCAAACTATGAAGGACATATGGGCGGAGCTTAGTTCGGACGAACATATACTTTTTCGACCTTGGTAAAAAGGAACAATTTATTAACCACTAATCTTAAAAATCAACTTTACAGTGGTTTTATACATGATATAATAATGTTATATTTGACTACTAGTGCAAAAAAATATATTTGATCCACTATACTTTGGCAGAACCTGTCACACTAAGAACCTATTTACGTCAAGAGGAGAGTTTTGGCGCGAAAACTGGGTTCTAGTTGGTAAATGAATCCGTAAATGAATCCGCCAGGATTCCATTTAAAAGCTTTCTGTAATATGTTTTGCATTCCTTAGTAGCGAAATCAGGCACGAGGTCTTTAATTGGAAGAGAATAAGAAATGTCTCTTTATTCCCCATGTACAGCACATTTACTGCAATAAATGCAGCAATGTTGCTCGGAAAGAATAAGGAAACATTTTTTTGCGTTTGTTTTGAAATTTTGGGAAGAAAATGGTCTACAATTGAAGGTCTAGAGCGACAGGTTTGATTTATTTTAATCAAAATAATCCACATGGAAATATAAAAACTTTTTCGAATAGAATAAACCGTCTTAGTACTATCAAATTGATAGTTTCGTGCTTTGTACTTTTGTTGCTGGATACATATTTGTTGATGGAATATCATATTTCTTCTATACTTGTCTCACTTTAAAAAATAATTAGTTGCAAACTAATTGACAGATTTTAAAAAGTAATACACCGTTGAATTGCAAATTAGGAAAGCTTTTAAAAGCACTCAACACCTACTTCAATAAAACACTTGCGGCGAAGGGGTTAAATAATTATAGATAATTTGCTTGTCAAATATTGTCCTCCTTTAATTTAAAATTGACGTATTTCAGCAATTTCGTAAAAATATATATTCGTAGATATTTAGATTGTTTCCTTTCTCGTGGGATACTCTGTATAATTATACAATTACCTGCCCTAGAATTAAAGTTAATTTGAGATTTAGCATTGCTTGAATTGTACCATCAAACCGTCAAAGTAACGGTTTGGATACTGTTCTGGCAAAGTTTCGCATTTAAACAAACCTCTTGAGTACTAGAATTGAGGCGATTATTTTAAAAATGTCCAAAAATCAGTTCTGTGGGAAATTTAAATACAGTTACAGTGGAGTTCCTCAAAGTACTGGGGAAATTAATCAGGCGATGCTGTTGTATGTATTTCAACTTATTTAATATCATTTTTTATTTTAAATAAGAACTGTGAATCAAGAGAAAACAGTTGGAATGTAAGAGGCATGTAAAAGGGAAATGAAAATCGGGGTTTCCTAATATATCATATTTAAAGTTTCACTTGACTTATAAAAATATGGTGGGGTTTGGCGGGATTTATTTTTGCACGTTTTAGCCTTATTTTAAGAAGTTAAAAATATTAAACTTACGTTGATATTTTCTGCTATAAGCTTGACAAATTGTTGTTTTTTCTAGCAATGCATGTGTTCAAAAAGATATACCTATTCGAAATTTGGCTGAAAGGCACTAATAAAGAGGAGAAGTTCCGAAAAATTGTAGATTATATTAAAACACTTATTGGAGAACCCTTGATGCCCTCAAATGAAGGAAAACTTTTTGCAAAAATTCGCCGTTTGTCCCGAAATTTTGAAGAAAGAATGCAAATCGAGCTTGTCGACGAGTAGAATATTTTAAGAGGACAAATTTTGCTTGGCTGGATGAAAATTTTATTGTTGAAGTAGACAAACCCACGCTTTCGACATCTCGTTCTGGACCCACTCTTCCCTTTTCTGTAAAAACAAGCCGATCTCAAGGAGAGAAGGTTCACAATTATCCAAGAAAAAAACATGAATGCGCTTTATTGGTACAAGCTGCATCCTCGGCAGCACGACATCAAGGCAAACATGCTTTAGCGGCCGTTTTGAATGAAGTAAACACAAGTCCATCTCGACCATCCAAAATTCGGAAACTTATTTCTACTCCTAAAAAAGATATGTCAAAATATACCGTCAAAGAAGCCTTAGAGCTTGTTATAAATAGTAATTTAAGTAAACAGCAATATTCGGACATCAGACAGGGTGCTCTTTCAAATGCGACATTTATCCTGATTACAAACAAGTGTGACTTTGTAAATAAAAATGTAGACCATCTGGCATAAATGTTATCGATATTAAGGCAGAAGTTCCAATTGATTCTGTTTTGGAGCACAAGTAGGCAAGTAGACGTATAGTTGAATTGCAAAGAGAGGTTATTTTGAGTCGTATGGAAATGCTTTACAAGGCTAGGAAAGGAAAGGCTTGGAAAGGTTACAGAAATAGACGCAGAAATAATGTTCAGTTATGGCGTCGATGCAAGTAGTGGTCAGTCAAATTATAAACAAAAATTTGAAAGTCCTGGTACTCATTCTGACAACTCTTTGTTTGCAACAACATGGATTCCTCTTCGCTTGCAAACCTTGAATGAAACCATTTTATTGAACAATCGCACTCCACAATCGGTATGTTTTTGTAGACCAATCAAACTAGAGAACGTAATACAAAACATTGGAACACATTTTAAAGGAAAAGCAAAATAATGATAACGAAATTGAGACGCTTGAAGTATTAACAATATGTTTGATAGAAGATAAAGTCATAAAAATAAAATATAAATTATAAATGACTTTAATTGACGGTAAAATATTAAATACATTGACCGGAACAAAGTCAAGTCGAGCTTGTCCCATATGTGGTGCTACTCCAAGACTGATGCAGGAAATACAACATTTTGAAACGACAAAAATATTTGAGCCAAAGCAAATACTTTGCAGTTTGGAGCAAGGCCTTTACTTGCATGGATTAGATTCTTTGAGTGCATAGTTCATATATCGTATAGATATGATTTGTGTGTGTGGGAAGTACGAGGGGATCAAAATAAGGAAATTTTAAAAGAGAGGAAGAAACTTGTTCAACAACGGTTTTTGGAAAAGCTGCATCTAGTTGTCGATAAACCCAAATCCAACGGGTTTGGCAGTACCAACGACGGAAATACCAGCCGTGGAGCGTTTAGCAACTCAAAATTGTTTTCTGAAATTACAGATGTCAGTGAAGAATTAATTCAAAGGTATAAAATAATTTTAATTTGTTTATCTTGTAATTTACAAATTGACCCTATAAAATTTGAGACATATTGCCACGAAACGGCAATATTATTTATGTACAAATATTCTTGGTACGCTATGCCACCAACTCTCCACAAAAATTTAATTCATGGCAGATAAATTATTGAAAACACCGTATTGCCGGTAGGTTACTTTGGAGAGGAAGGGTCGGAAGGAAGAAACAAAATTTATAATTCTGATAGGGAATTCCATGCCAGAAAAACAAGTAGAAAAAACAAGACATTTTTTGCCGAGCAATGGGCACATCAGATCCTTTGATATATTCCATACACGTAGTAGATCGTGTACCTCGTCAAAAGAAATTGCCCCTTCCTTCTGAAGTTATCAGATTACTCCTAGAACCGAATCCAAACCAAGCCCAATTTAAACAAACAGATGAAGATGAAGAACTTGACAAAAAATTGATTTGGAGACTATACTTTTAGAAGAAATCATGCCTACAGCGGAATTAGACATCATTGTATTAGAATTAGATATTTAAATATAACATTTCTTATGTAGAAAATTATTTATTATATGTTATTGCATACAGTGTGAAGCGGATAGACTTTCAGTAAAGATTAAAAAAATTTGTACTACAAAATCAGTTTTTGGCCACGTAATTCGGCTGCAGAAACCATAGTGCGCTCGTATAAATCACCCAATAAATCTTGAAATTAAACACAAACTCTCCTTGAGTTTGAAGATTCTTGAAGGCCCTTCAAGATTTTTATGTAATATATTATTTTATCTGATTTATTTTCTATTATTCAAAATGTTTTCAATCTCATAACTCTCGTTTATTTTTCAAAATTTCTTGAAGTAATAAATTGCCGGAATCTAGTATTTGAAAACTTTAGAGGGTGAAATTTTAAATGGGAAATTATCAACTTCTAAGGCTGTTGCTCTAAAACATTTTTTTTAAGTTTATAGCAATACTATGTATTTGGCTGACCGCGAAGTTGGCCAAAAAAATTGAAAACGTAACTTTGGAAGAGATGGTCGCTGATGTCTAGATTAACCGCATTAAGCACTAATTCAGGGCTACAAAATAAGCCTTATTTGAAAGTTACTGTTTCCAACTTCCGCTAACTTCGCACACCTTAGTATAAATTCAATCGAATTTCCACTTTGTGGTTCTTAGCTCATAAAAATGTTTAATTTACAAAAATGCTGCAGATATCTGTACTATGCGTATATTTTCATATAACGCATAGAACATAATCCGCATTCAAAATGAATGTGGTCCAAAAATCAACTGAAACCCGTATTCCCTGGGACAACATGATCCGGGCAATGAGTTTTTGTTCACATCGCTTGTGTAAATATGGGTTATTACGTATCAAATGAATACGAGTTTCCCGACTATTGGGAGAGGGCTCCGGAATTATTCACTTTTTGAGCCCCGTATTGACCCCACGACCCTCGGTTGGCGCCCCTCCCCGGCCCGCAAACAACCGCCATTCGATTTCTTTCCGTCAGGCGCTGGGGGCGCTTCCGCCGTCGGCCCTCTTAAAATATTTTAATTTATTCGCCCGAGGAATCCCTAATGAATTACCCCCAATAAATAAATAAATCTGGCCGAGCTGGGGCGCCGCGTTCTCCCTATCGATCTCCGTGCTTATTGGGGCGGCACAAACGTAGTTATTGTATCAACGATGCCGAGAGAGAAACCTATAGCTTCAGGTGGGCACAGGTTGATTGATCCACCATACTGGGACATTTGGAATCAGTCATCCGGAATAAAAAAAAAAGCAAACGTGATGGACTTCTTTGTTACGTGGCCCGTCGCAGGGATTGTTTGAATGTTGTATTTTCAAATCCATTGTGGACCTCGCCGTTTCGATTTTTGCACTGTTTCAGAGCAAGAATATCCACTATTGCGCAAAAAATCTAGTAATTGAAATGTTATTCATGCGAAGGTAGTTGAAAAAAATAATTTAATCGTACAAAATATCTGGCCGTGATGTTTTTCTCTCTGATACTTGAAATTTATATTCCACCATTCGGTCAATAGGTTTTGTATACAGAGTGTTAAGCGATGAGCACCTGCTAGGGTTTAACTAAACACTGAAAAGCTTCTTCGTGTGCCCATACGTTAACAGATATTGGCGATTGACACCGCAATCTTTACTTTGTTGCCCTCTGCTCGAAATATGTTGGTGGTTGCGATATTAGACCACGATCTTACATTTTTACACCAGGACTGAAAAGCTAGTCCACTGTAAAGAAAGAACAGCAATGCGAGCGCATGGAACAGAGGGCAGAGTTACATACGTGTCATCAAACTATTTTTGTCTTGCATTTAAAAAATCCCATTTTCATTGAACGCTCGTTACTTCACTTTCATTTAATAGTGCCACCCCTTAATTTTGATAATAAAGAGTTGAAAGTTTCTGGTTTCTGCTTTTTGAATTGCCAGCAATAGTAAGTGTACTTTAATATATAATTTCAATAAAAATTAGTACATACTACCTGCCGTTTATTGTCGTTCAAAGTTGATCAATAAATATGTTGTTACAAGGCAACTTTAAAACACGCTGTGCTTGAAAAACTTTTTTAAACACGAATTAGTTCGATAACCAAAGATTACGGTGCATGTAAGACAAAAACATTTCACGAACTTGATACACAATAACTGTTTTGCACGATTACAAAACAATAACAATCGCCCATGACCGGTCAAATTGATGTCTCTCACACAACGCTATTTTCGTATCATATGTCAACTAATATAGAATCTGATCTTATTTTGCCAGCTCTTATACTGGATGTCCTAAATAGGGTGGGATTGCATGGGTATCTTTCTTATTATTAAAGCTAGAGATCTGGTTAAATGGGCAATATTGTGTAGTTTTATATGCTGGTTCAGATTATGTTGAAAATTTTTCAAAATTCCGAGCAGTTTAGAAGTTATTCTAAAAAACCTAAAATCGCGATTTTTTAAAAACTGATATTCATAATTATTAATTAATTATTAAAGATGCGGAAAACAGTTTAAAATAAAAGTTACTTGGTTCGATCGCATAAACTTAAGAATCAAGTCAAAACATAAGTCAAGATTCCGAGATATTGATATCAACTTTCTTATATTAAATGGCCGCTATATTTTATTTTTAAACGTCTAAATAGACTTTATTTTCCTGTTTTCAACGATGTATAACAACATATCGTCGGCTTAATGTTACAAGGTTGTATGTGCAAATCTGTAAATTTGGGAATAACGACTTTTAATATGTTTGTTGTTATAGAAAATGATGTATTGTGCACTATAGTTAGATTTTTTTTATCACAGATTCTTAATAATCCGAATTTAACCTTCCAACAAGTTGAAAAGTCCAGCTTTGAAAACATATAGCCCTGTAAAGCTATAGAATTAAGAATTAAAAAAATGTTACAGGCAATCTTGTAACACCAAGCCGACGATATGTCAAAATGAAAAATATGGAAAATATTAATTATTCCAATTTTTATTTTTATTTTTTTAATTACTTTTAAAACAGATAAAACAAATTAAAAAAATGTAATAGAACTAAGAAGTAATATAACAATAAATTATAAAAAAATGCTCAAAATTCTGACAGTTATTGGCTAAAAACAATTGACAGCGTTAAATGTTCGCTAATCCGAACCTTTCAACTCGGCAAATAGAAAATCAAGTTAACGGATCTAAATCTAGAGCATCAACAATTTAAAAAAGCACAAGTTTTAACATAAGGGCACAAGCCCTTATAAATTGCATGTTTCTCATACTTTAGAAGCAAATGGTAACATCCGTAGATTAACATTTTGCAGAAGGTTAATCAACAAAATTACGGAAAATGGTGATTTTGTAAATAATTTTATGGATAAATGGTTCCTACTTTTCAAATTGTGGATTATTTAATCATGATAAGGAACAGTATTGGGCTCAGGACAATCCACATATAGTGATTGGCTAATATCCAAGTGCTCTAATGTATTGTGTGGCATATTGGGAAATTATTTACATGGTGCTAGTAATTTGGAAATTCTTCAAAACCACTTTATAAGATGTATTGGATGATTTATCTTTGGCACAAAATATTTAAACATAGTAAGTACCAGTAAGATGGCGCCCCTCCACTCAATGCTAGAGATGTTATTACTTATTTAAATGGCCGTTTTAATTACAAAGTAATAGCGACTAATACAACTGTTATTTGACTGTATCTTGACTGTTATTTGTAGGGTACTTTTAAACAAACAACATTTATGGAAGTAACTTCAATTATAATAATGTAGATGAACTTCGTGAAGCAATGAGAGAGGCAATAAAAGCCGTTATTCGCAACACATCGCGATAAGTAACTGGTAATATTCTAAAACGCTGTCAATTGTGTTTAGCTTATTTTGGACCATTTAGCCAATAACAGTCAGCACTTTGAGCATTTTTTATAATTTTTTGTTATTTTACTACTTACTTGTATTCCTTTTTTTTTACATTTGTTTTAAAAATTATTTATAGAATAAAAATAAAAATTGAAACAATTGATATACCCCTTATTTTTTATTTTTACATAGGTTGTTGTACTTCGTTGAAATGCCGTATAGCCGTGTAAAAATCAAATGTGGCGGCCATTTAAAATAAGAAAGTTGCTATTAAAATCTCGGAAACCGCCATCTTGACTTTTGTTTCGATTTGATTCTTAGGTTTGTGCAATCGAAACAAGTAGCTTTTATTTTAAACTTATTTCCGCAACTTTAATAATTATAAATATATCGGAGATTTTAGAAAATCACAATTTTTAGTTTTTTTAGAATGATTTCTAAACCGCTCGGATTTTGGAAAAAATTTCAACATAATCTGCACCAGCATATAAAACTGCATGACATTGCCCATTTAACCAGATCTCTAGCTTTCAAAATAAGAAAGATACCCATGCAATCCTACTCTATTTAGGACACCCTGTATGTTCCATATTCGGTTTTTGTTTTGACTATTATAACAATATTTAGTAGGCTATTGATTAAAACGCCGTCCCGCCCTTGTTCACTTCTTATCAATTTAAAATTCCCCCCCTTCTTCCCATCTGGCTACACTAATCTAATACAACCTGCCCCACTAATGAGATAAAACGTAGTGTCACTCTTCTTTGAATTTAATTAGCATTTTCAACCCATCGATTTATTTGTCGCATACTTTCATCATTGTGATTGGAATCTTATTTTAAATTGAAACTATGAATCACAACTGTATGCGATGAATGTGCGATGAAAGGGCAGGGTACTTCATGCTAATTAAACGGCCTTCAACATGGTTTTTCACTAATATTACTCGAAGCAGATCTTATCGCATTTGAGATTTGGATAATATATGTCTAAGAATCGCTTAGTTGCAAAAATATTTTTCATATTAATTAACAAAGAAACTAGCTTGAATCAAAGCCACTCCATTCTTTATAAAGATATACCAAACTTTTTTGGACCGAAGCACTGTTATGCTATAAGCTATATCAAGACAAATTTAATTAAAATTGAACAGTAAATTAATATCTGGAGCCTTTGTCTTGTATATTTCTTGCATTTCAGTTGATTTATAGAGATTTATAAGAAAACTACATTTTGCACATCATTCATATTTTGTCATCCCCTAGAGCTGACGATCCACTTTCGATTAACTCTCATTTCAAGTAAGTCAATTAAAGGGTTAATGTCAATAACTTGATTTAAATGAAAACATATTTGCCCTTCCAACGTTATAATACTTTAATATCGATTAGAAAAGCAAACTCAGGCTAATTTTATGAAATGTATTCGAATATATCATCCAACTAGCCATGCATTTTTGCACCTACATATGGCGGTTTATTTCATATGTGTAATAAACGAATTCAATGTTGATATGCAACATATTTTTAATAAAGAAGATAGAAACAAACGATAACATTTACCGGAACAACCTTCAAATTTTGATTGAAACATAGCATGTGAAAATCAACGCAAAAAGCTGATGTATGTATGATTTGTTATTAAGTAAAATGTAAAAACTTTACATTTGTTTAAATTCCTTAGATCATTCGAAACATATGTATTGGGATCAAAAGTTTAACAAAAAATTATTTTGAAAATGAAAAATTGATTAAATAAATATGGATTAATTAAAATGATATTATGAATTAATTATTAAAATTATTAATATTATTTATTAATTATTAAAATTTGGATTAGTCCAAAGTGTTTTTGTTTAACATTTTAAGAGCTGTGTGAAATAATCAGTGATCTAAGTAGTAATTTATTCGGTAAATCACTAAATAAATTCAAGTGTGAACTATGTCATGTAATTTTATTTTATTATAAAAATATTATAAGTAATCATATTCAAAAACACATAAAAAATCACCCAAGAAACAATTGAGATTGCTGAAAGAAACGCGTAACGAATGATAACAAAATTAAGACATATCATTAACCCATTACACAATACTAGTAACAAAAGTCTATATGAAGTCACAAAATTATTACCAATCGCTTCTAGGTTCGATTTAAATTCAAAATCAATAATATAAACTGGGCCATTATGGATGAATTATGCTTGAAACGAACCACACGACGTACCCAACTGACTATTCCATTCAAAACACTATACGAATCATACAATGACTGACTTATCTCATTTTCACCTTCATATACACATGTCACGCTTTACACTTCCATCATATCTGTGGTTTTTTCCTTCTATCTCTTTTTTAATTTAATATTTTTAATTTGATTTAATTGTTAATATTAATATTTTACACATCAAACTACATATACAATTAAACTATCACTGTAAAAGCAGAAAGACCTCTGGTCGAGAGCAAATAAAGATTGTAACTACTATTATAAGCAGTAGTAGTTGAAGTAGTTTATTGTTGGTAAGTAACATTATACACCACTAAAAAAATTAAAGGACCACTGTTATAACGCCTTTTAAATATTTTAAAGCTTATGATATTAAAATAAGTAGAAATTGAGTAACTATAGAATTTATTTATACTAAAAATTAAGTAAACATAAACAAAACAAAAAAATTAACATTTAATTAACTAACAAATAAATTGGCAATGGCAAAAACACGATACAAAAATATAAAATATTATAAAATTTTAAAAAATATAAAAATACACTCAGATGCAAAAAAAACGGGTCATTGGGTCGTTGTTTGCAAAAAACCCATTAAAAAAAATGATGTAGGTATAGTCCTTAGAATGAAAGTTTTAGTGTTTTACAATCAAAGAGACCATCAGGATGTAGAAAAAAACAACATATGATACTTATCAGTTT
Organism: Othius punctulatus; assembly: GCA_951805005.1. NCBI lineage: Eukaryota > Metazoa > Arthropoda > Insecta > Coleoptera > Staphylinidae > Othius > Othius punctulatus. The sequence continues at coordinate 31,010,427 of OX638142.1, forward strand.
ATTTAATAAGCGAAAATAACATTTAAAGCTATGCGTTCTTCATTACCTATTACTCATTCGGCGTTATGCATAGAGGATCAAGGTGGCTACTGGGTTTAGATTTGTTTGTTTTCGATTAAATGTTATTTTCATTTATTATTCTCTGTTAAGTTTATTTTGCAGAAATGCATTTTTTTCGTGTATACGTTCATTATCGTTTTCGCTTATTAATGTTCATTAAATAAATAATAAGTACCATATGTTGCTTCTTTTTACATCCTGACGGTCTCTTTGATTGTAAAACAATAAAAAAATTATTCCAAGGACTATACCAACATCAAAATTTAAAAAAAATATGGTTCTTTTGCAAACAATAACCCAATGGCCCGGTTTCTTTGCACCTGAGTGTATATACTAACATAAAGATTATAACTAGTTTCAATAGTAAAATTGGCGTACTGACACAAAAAAAATAAAAAATTAACGCGTTCAATTTACAATTGAAGGGCTTAATATGAAACAATGACAAGCCACATCAGTTTAATGGTCAAAACATTAATTTCAATCTCTTGAAAATCTGTAAAAGACGTCTTTTTGGGTGTTCAAAATTTATACGATTCACGTTGGACAGTATTTAATAATATTATAAATTATATACTTATATACGCAAAAAGGGATTAAAGTATCTTTTCAGAGGCCATATAAATTTAGCAATGCAACAATTTTAAGGTATTATTTTATGCACCGTTTATCACGAAAGTGGTATAAACCTACTCTGGGGTACTACTGGGGAAAATAATGCATGCATTTAGGTTAACGTTTATAATATTTACAGTTTCTATTATAAAATAAATGCTTGAATCCTTCCAAAATTCGCTAGTGACTAACATTGATTATGAAAGAGACGTGAGTCAATTTTCAGTAGTCCAATAATTAACCAATCAGTGATACAGTAGAATAAAATTGTAAGACTCTGTGGTTACTTCTTGGTTAAAAAAAATTAGCTGACCACTATTATAACACGTGTTTAAATTTTTAAAGCTCGGGATATTAAAATAAGTAGTAATTGAGTAACTATAGAATTTATTTATACTAAAAATTTACCAAAAATACACAAAAAAAAAAGTTAACATTTACTTAACTAACAAATACATTGGCAATGGTAAAAACACGATACGAAAATATAAAATAGTATAAAATTTAAAAAATATATATAAAGTATAAAAATATTCTCTTAATACTAACATAAAAATAATAATCAGTTATTATTTTTAATTAAATGAAATAAAAAAATCTTGGTTGAGTTTCACTGTCTTTTCTCTAATTTATCTATTATTGTTTCTGTTACTGCGATGAAAATTTCATTCGTCAATAATTATTCCATAAGAAATAGAACTATATACAGAGAGATTTTTATCGTGCAAGACAGGGTAATCATTTCAATAGTTATATACTTCTATCACAATGACGGCAATGTAACAAGGCGTCTTTTTAATGCAGCATAGAAGTAATTCTCTGCGAGTCAAATATTACAGTTTACCAAGTGAACAATGTATACAACTGAAGAAAGAGCTCTGTTATTCAAATGGATAATGCTGCAAACCTCGCCTTAACATTGTTCACTTCGTAAACTGTAATATTTGCCTCTCAGAGAATTAATTTTACTTGTGTGTTGCATTTAAAAAAAGACGCTTTGACACATTGATGTCATTGTTACAGAAGTGTGTAACTAAAAATGATTAACCCTATATTACACGATAAAAAACTCTGTATTATATAATATGCCAACCTTCCGGTCTAATAGAAAATATTTGATGTGCTCATGGGCATATGTTTTTGACAACAATATGGATGAAATTATTTATAATCCATACATATTGTATATGTATAATTACCTATAGATAACAGTTGGTCTAAATATTACTTACCTTAAAACAAAAATGCCAAATCTAATTTTATTTTCAAACTACTCCTTGTAACTCCATCTTCCAAAAAATATGCTGCTGAAATCTGTAATTATTTTAATTCATTTGATTGATTATAGAAAATTTAAATATCGATAGCAGAACGAAGTAATTGCATTAAATATTTATTTAGAGTTAGAATATATTTTATAATATTATTATATTATATTATATTATTATATTATATTATATTATTATAATATTATAACTATTTTACAAATGAATACTGTTATAAAATTGAACAGTTTTTAGAAATTTAAAAGAAAATTCCGGACACGTTTCTGCTATTTTATTTCTTATATTTTCGAATATTTTCCTAAAATTGGCTTCTGAAGCATATTCCCGGTGCTTCCCTAATCTATTGCCCTCAGGTTTTTTTCAAAATTATTTAATATGGTAAAATATAGCATGAATTTTTCTGTTACAGTTATGTCCAGTTGAATAAAATCATTCTTAAATTCATTTGGTAACTGTTACCAAAACATGACCTAACAACTATTCAAAAGTACACAACCACTAAACATATTTCAAACAGTTAAGAGGACAAATTGAATGTAAAACACCGACTTTAGCAAGTAACAAACGGCAGGAGTTTCCGTTCAATGAACCTGCATGGAAGGGTTCTTTCTGCATATGGCAAATTCATGCCCATTTTCACAAACTTCTGGAATATCTTTGTTCACAGCATTATACAAATTATTATTATTGATACAATCCTCCAGAGGATACATCTTCTTCCGCAACACCCATCTTTAAGTGTAATTCTGAAGGTGGAATTATGTATACAGGGTGTCCCGGAAGAAAGTTAACACCCTAAATATCTACGATTTTTTTTTCACGAAAATGCTGAAACGCCACGTTTTGATTCAAAGGGGACAACTGTTGATATGCAATTGATTAACCTACTGGTTATTTTTTTAAAATTTGGAGTAGGTGTCGAATGATAGCTCATTTAAAAGCTTACTTAATTTGCAATACAACGGTGTATCAATTTTAAAAATATGTCGATTACTTTTCAAGAAATTATTTTTTAAGTTGAGAAAAATACAAAATTAATATGACATTCCAGTAACAAAAATGTATCCAGCAACAAAAGTACAGAGTAAGAAACCGTATATTTGTCAGTACTAAGGTGGTTTATTCCACCAAAGAGCGTTATGAAACAATGATTGCTCCAAAGCTGCAGCTCTTGTTTGAAATCTAAAAAATCCTTATAAAAATATCAAAACGCTTTCCAATGGAATAAACCATCTTAGTACTTTCAAACTGACAGTTTCTTATTAAGTACTTTTGTTGCTGAAGTGACAAGTTTATTTTGTACTATGCTCAACTTAAAATATATATATATATATATATATATATATATATATATATATATATATATATATATATATATATATATATATATATATATATATATATAATCGATCTTTATTGGGCTATCGACCCCATATGGGGTCTTTCCGCCTCTTAAAAAATATATTTTCTTGAAAACTAATCGACAGATATTGAAAATTAAAACACCGTTATATTGCAAATTTGGTGCTAGTAACTCGAACGCTAGTTCAATTTAACAAAAAAAAAATAGTTTACCTCCCCTGTGGCAAGGGGGTTAAACAATTAAAGATATTTTTTTTAAGATTTCTCATATTAAGGTTGTCAATATAATTAAAAAAGTTCTGTACTTCCTTAATTTTCTTAAATTTTTTATTTGCTACCGATTTCAATTATTACAATTGAAAATGCAGATAAATAATATGAACATATATATAGTTTGAGCTCGTTGACATGTAAGTAAACAATTATAATCAAACATTAGTAATTAGAAATTCTGGGAATTAAGAAGCATAAGGAAATACATGAAGCTCACTAACCTCACTAATAGATCCTTAAAAAAAAAATTAAAAAAATATCATCAACACCTAACAAATAACAAATCGCTAAAATACAACACTCACACATTAAAGAAATACCATTTAAAAGCACACTAAATTATATCATGTAAAGTCAAAAGTCAAAATATAGTTTGTGTGAATTAAATTTATAAAAAATGTACATGTTATGAAAAGTAACATTTAATATTTATATTGAAATCCATTGTAGTTTTCCCTTAAGATGGTTTAATCACCGGAACCGGTAGCAAATAAAATTTATAAGAAAATTAAGGAAGTACAGAACTTTTTAATTTAAATTAAAGATCATTTGCCTGCCAAAAGTTGTTCCCCTTGAATTAAAACTTCGTGTGTCAGCGATTTCGTGGAAAAAAATCTATAAAAACACCAAGAAAGAACACGGAATGAAGAATTCAGATGGGGAAAATTGAACAAATACTTGCATTGTACTCGCAGGTTGATTCACGGACGTGTCGCTAACGCTCGACCAATCCAACTATGCCCTCATTGTACGTCTATTTTAACCACTTGTATAATAAATAACTATTAACTAGCGTAGCAGCTTTCAATTGTACATTTCACATATAAAACCAAAAACATATAGCTACCAATCGCATCCCTGGAAATGCTAGAGACCTAGGTCGATTTTTAATATCGCCATGGCTATGGCAATACATCCACAATCATTTGGTATACATACAAATGTATCAATGCACAATTATCGGAATTTAGAATTGATGTTCCAATCAATTTATTTTCATTCTCAAAACGAGCGGATGATGAAAAGCGAATCCTAATAGACACAACTACTCTTCAGTTATTAACAATACGGGGGCAGTTTTTCGTTCAAATTGCGAACAAAGCGATTATGGTATACAGGGTGATTTTTTCATAGCTTTTATGTTCATCGGCATTATATATCTGCGTATATTGAGATTTATTTTTGTTATTTTTGAGCGTGATTGCTGTAATTGAAATCATATACAGGGAGTTTTCTCTTTTCTATACATATCGGCTGTATATACTTAAAAATGAGTCAATGCATTGATTTAGTGCCTAAGTGTTATTGTGTGGTTATTAAAGAGTTATTGTGACATTTCTAAGAGAAGATGAAGCCCTTTTTCAAAACGTTATTTTGAGGTAAACGTTTTGAAATCTAATTTTTAACTCTGAAATTAAACGACTGGTTTACATACATCTCAATATAAGATGTTCAAAATTAAACAAGGGGAATCCAAAAACATACGAATGTTCCATTTAAAATTGAAAAGTTTATGGATACTTCCGGTAGAACCCGAAGTGACAGAAGGTTGAAATTATTTCACCTGAGGAGAATGGATTTATTTCATTTAATCGGAAACGCCATAAACTATGAACGGACAGTTTTCGTGATATGAGTGTGTCTTTAGAGCAAAATAAAACAAATAAAATAACGCTACTCAAGTATTGATTATTTCATAAATTATTACCTTGCCGATAATTGCAATTTATTACTAACAATTACGTCGCATAACACATTAAATTTTGTGCGAAATACGCATAAAATAAGGTGTGTTAATTTTAAAATATGCGAGTGGAAACACGCGCAGTAAAAATATGTTATCTTTTTGTAATGAAAACCTTTACGAAAATAATGTATGAAAATTGATATTAAGAGTCCCAATACAATTATGCAAAGTGGATTTTTATGATAAGGAGGGTATCTTTTTAGAGTATATGTTTTTATTAAGTTTATCCAAGGGATATGGATTACATAACAAACGCGATAGCTTTATCGATTCGGATGTAATGAGCTTCACGACCAGTTTTATTTATGATCAAGTTTCCTGGTTACTTCCTGGTCCATGGACTTCATGCTACAAAAAAGTGTATTGCATTGCACTATCTTATGGTGTTTATATGTACATACTATAAAAAAGTATGAAAGTTTGAACTTTATAAATGCGGTTTAAATCCGTTGCACTATTCTGCCATATTAGAACTTTTGTTGAATTAGGGATCTATTTGGACTGTTGTTATATAAAAATATTTCTATATAGATAATAATATATGCTTTTTTTACGCTAACTTATGTTCCAACATAATTTAAATATGGTTTTATGCCAAAGTTGTTACAATTAATGACATTAGCTTACAAATGATATTTGCTATATAATATTTCGAGTTCCTACAAGTACAACCCTGTCCAATATATTTTAAATTTTCGAAACCGAGATCAAATTATTTTGTTAATATAAATTTTAGAACTGAACGTTCTATTACAGAGGTTGGGACCTTTTTACAGATTGTATTATAGAAAATTCTGTCGTACAAACTTTGTTTGCTGTAAAAATGATTAAATTATGTAAGCAATAAAAATAACATTTTGTGACGTACCTGAAGGGCAGTCGGCGCGTTAGGCCGTGGAGCGAGTGGAGGGTCCCTTTGAAGTAGTGACGAGGGCCAGGCTCTCGGTGTCAGAGAGTGGGGGGGTTAAAAAAAGGCTCCACGTAATTTTACCTCGTTGCTACTTCGTCGCAAGGGAGGCTCCACCCTACCTGCGTGGGTGGTCGACAGACAGTCAGCGAAGTTCAGAAATCACGAACTGTCACAACGCTGACCGTTTGACGCCAACACCACCAGGTTTAAATCTCGTAGTGAGAATAGAAAACTGTAAAACTGTAACTGAAATAAACCGAATAGAAAACTGTAAAGAGAAAACGTGGGGGGAGCAAAAAATAACAGGTGTGAGTTTGGTATGGTAAGATGGCGTTTATTCACACAAATCAAGACGGACACCGTGTCCTGCGCTCCTGAAAACAAATACCTCCGAGCGCCACCCTTTCGCGCAGGGTTTATTCCATTCGGCCGAATAAAACAAGCTCCTAATCGCGCGATTTAAAGGGCAGAGGGAGCGACCTTTCTCGTACACTAGCGCAAAACACGTACGATACGAAACACGTCGACGCAATTTACACACAAAACAATAATCAGCAAAAATGGCTCAATCGAGCACACAAAAAGAATTATATTATTGGAATTTGTATCTGGCCTGAGTTCCGGGTGGTCGTCGCTGGTGACTGCTACAGTTCCGGAAGGGCGACGGCTCGCGTCGTAGACCTGGAGCTCGCTCGCGGCCTCCAGCCAGGAATGTTCCGGCCGAGCTGCCTACCCCGCAGCTAAACGCCTAGAAACGCACGGCCTTAATCAAAATGGCCGGACACGTGGCTTCACGAAGAGGAGAGGAGATAACTACTTACTCCGGTGTTATGAGCGTGTTCTCTGCCCTCCAGTCGATGCCTCAATCCCCCTCAAGGGTGGTTAGTTGAGAACCGTTGATTATTCCCGTAAAACGGATGGTGAAATACCTTATCTGCAACGGTTCTTCTGGCACGATCTATCTTGGGCACGAGTCAATGTAGTTCTGCTTCGTGGTGGCGCTTACGCCGGTGAATTTAAAAATCGCTCACCGGGGAGACGCGTCACCACAACAAAAAAAATGCAAGCATGGTTGCCTACCGTGCAGGTCCATACGTCCGTTAATTATTAAAAAGCCGTTTCTGCCGACGCTATTTTTGGACCGTTACAAATTCCCCCCCAACAAAATTAAAAACTCCGGGAAGCGGATGTTTTTTTCAAACCCCCAAAAAGAAAAATAAACTCATAAAAATGACGGAAGAAAGATAGTACTAGTGGGAGTAACAATGTCCCGACACACTCGATGCGTAACCACAATCATATTCATTAAATCCCCCAAAGGGCTAAGCTAAATAGCTAAACTAGGGAGTCGTCGAAAAATTCCGCAATGCGGCATGTCACTCAAGGACAAAACACGAACGATCCCATAGAATATGAAAGTTTACTTACACCGTATGGTTTTAGACAAGCGACAGCCACCAATTACAATCACTCAAACTAACAAAACTAACACAACTCATAGCTTGTCACAACTATCCTAATACTAAACTGAATAACACTAAAAATTATCAACCAAAAATTCGACATACTCAAAACACACAATACGTAGTGGACATAAGCCTCCTAACGAGATATGGTTGTCGCCATAATACCACCCCCATTTCGGTGGCAGGACCTATCCGAACATACGACGACAACACCCAAAACACACTTAACCGTAGGTGTTCGAGCGTCGACTCAACTAACTACCTCTATTCCAACAATAACTATTATTGACTGGTCAATATGTATGGCACCCTACAGTCATGTACCAAAAAAAAAAAAATACCCAAAGGCTTCGAGATTGCCATTATAATCCCGCTATGCGGCTGGTCCCAAAAACTAACCACTATGACCCAACAAATGGCGAATCCCCTGATACAAGCAGAAACTAGGTCCAACAACCATTGATCCAAAAATCAAAAAAAAGTTTACCAAAAATCAAAATCACCAAAAACCCAATCGAGAAGCGATGAAAAATTTTGAAAGTCCGGTGCACTTTGAACTCTGTTGGTGTGCCTCAGAAGATTGTCGCAAAAATCCCGCAAGCGGATGGTTACATAGAACCAACACAACAGATCTCCCGATGCACGATCCCACAGGTTCTAGCATCGAAACTATCACTACCAAATAACAAAGTATGGGCTACAAGATTGTGCTACAAAATTTGTGACAGCTTATGAGCGTTAGCAAATTACAAAAATAAGTCATAAGGACATGAATTCAAAATTACTATTACCATTAATTACCAAAAAGTTACAATATTAACGCCAGAAGGGCTGAACGCGACATGAAAATGATAACAAAAAAAAAGTTTAAGCGACGTATCCGTAAGACAAACTAACTAACTAACTCGTTGAACAAACAATAAGTCAAAACGGCATACGCGCCAACTATAGTAAAGTAAAATCATCGACTCACCGCTATGGGTAGCCGGAACAAAAATAACTAACTCACGTTATACAAATACGCAAAACAAAACAGTACGCGATAACTAACAAATTACAAAACCTACAAAATATACTGTATAAAAAGACGAGCCGAGTGCGAACAAATAATGGCCGTCGTCAGGATCTCGGAATCATTGGATCCGAATCCACACAAACTACGAAAAAATTAAATCACCCACGCGCTACTGCGAGCTCTCTAACGAAATGAAGAAGAAGAAAAGATATCGAAACGCAACGCACCATGAACATACGAATGGTCGTGGTCGCTAAGGAATCGTCATCAAAAAATCCCGCAACTAGACGGATAGTCTACGACTAACAACAATCGATTCCCGCACCCCCGAGCAATCGCAGAGCTCAGGCGGTTTGAAACGAATCGACACCAAGGACATGACTAGATAGTCAACAAAAGAAAAGTGAAAATATGGTTACCTAGGAAAAGAATCGAACACAGCTGCATAATTTCCCTTAGACGCAACCGAACAAAACCAGAAGGAACACATTAAAATCGCGTCATCGCTACGTCACGACGCGATACACCAATTCTCGCCAGAGTACGGAATCCCCGCCAGAGTACGAAGATTATAAAGCATTTCGAAATGCGTTGGTTATATTCAATTTAATTATCAAAAACAGCTACTAATAGCACCAAAAATAGAAATACTAGCCGTAGTAAGCTCGAACCCACAAAATCATACCCAAAAATCTAACTACCAATCAACCAAATATGTATGATCCGTGGTCGCCCGTTCACTATCTCACTAGTTTCCATAAAAAAACAACAATAAATCTATAACCAACGAATAATAAACTAATTTCTACACTATAGTAGAAACTATACCAACAAACACTGAAAACAGGCCAGAAAATTCCCTAAATTAAAAATATTTAAATTTAAAGTTAACGTTAAAGTCAAAATATTTTCTTGTGTGTATTCTATATTACCCACAAAACTCACAGAAATTCTCAACAACTGACAAAACAACCACCCCAAATTTTCTCAATATACTAAGTGCTGAAGGCTGATTAAAAATTTGAAATACTGTCAAATTTTCCAACTCCCAGTTCAGTTTCCTTGGCGTAAACTTAAGGCCTACCACAAAAATATATTCCCAATCAAAAGGGCACAAAAATAAACCAAAGGGCCAAAAAGTTTTCGCGAAGGGCTGAAGGGTCAAAATGAAAATTAGTGCCAAAACTACTAAAACGCATAAAATTGAAAAAGGGCACAAAAATTTTCTAAAGGGCAAAAAGGGCCAAAACAAAAATTGAAAAAGGGCTGCAAAATTAATTAAATGAGGTCTATTTAAAATGAAACACAAAATCCTGAAGGGCTAGAAAAATTTACAAGGGGCTGACAAAACCCTTAAGCCTCAAAAGATGTTAATGAGCTAAATAAATAAAGATACCAACGATAGCTATTGTTGCTATTGCCCCATACGTTGGGTTCCAAAAACGTGTGACGTACCTGAAGGGCAGTCGGCGCGTTAGGCCGTGGGGCGAGTGGAGGGTCCCTTTGAAGTTGTGACGAGGGCCAGGCTCTCGGTGTCAGAGAGTGGGGGGGTTAAAAAAAGGCTCCACGTAATTTTACCTCGTTGCTACTTCGTCGCAAGGGAGGCTCCACCCTACCTGCGTGGGTGGTCGACAGACAGTCAGCGAAGTTCAGAAATCACGAACTGTCACAACGCTGACCGTTTTACGCCAACACCACCAGGTTTAAATCTCGTAGTGAGAATAGAAAACTGTAAAACTGTAACTGAAATAAACCGAATAGAAAACTGTAAAGAGAAAACGTGGGGGGAGCAAAAAATAACAGGTGTGAGTTTGGTATGGTAAGATGGCGTTTATTCACACAAATCAAGACGGACACCGTGTCCTGCGCTCCTGAAAACAAATACCTCCGAGCGCCACCCTTTCGCGCAGGGTTTATTCCATTCGGCCGAATAAAACAAGCTCCTAATCGCGCGATTTAAAGGGCAGAGGGAGCGACCTTTCTCGTACACTAGCGCAAAACACGTACGATACGAAACACGTCGACGCAATTTACACACAAAACAATAATCAGCAAAAATGGCTCAATCGAGCACACAAAAAGAATTATATTATTGGAATTTGTATCTGGCCTGAGTTCCGGGTGGTCGTCGCTGGTGACTGCTACAGTTCCGGAAGGGCGACGGCTCGCGTCGTAGACCTGGAGCTCGCTCGCGGCCTCCAGCCAGGAATGTTCCGGCCGAGCTGCCTACCCCGCAGCTAAACGCCTAGAAACGCACGGCCTTAATCAAAATGGCCGGACACGTGGCTTCACGAAGAGGAGAGGAGATAACTACTTACTCCGGTGTTATGAGCGTGTTCTCTGCCCTCCAGTCGATGCCTCAATCCCCCTCAAGGGTGGTTAGTTGAGAACCGTTGATTATTCCCGTAAAACGGATGGTGAAATACCTTATCTGCAACGGTTCTTCTGGCACGATCTATCTTGGGCACGAGTCAATGTAGTTCTGCTTCGTGGTGGCGCTTACGCCGGTGAATTTAAAAATCGCTCACCGGGGAGACGCGTCACCACAACAAAAAAAATGCAAGCATGGTTGCCTACCGTGCAGGTCCATACGTCCGTTAATTATTAAAAAGCCGTTTCTGCCGACGCTATTTTTGGACCGTTACAAATTTATGTTCAAGTGTCAAAAAATATGAACTTTTTATGTTTGTTAGGCCAGAATGTCATACATTTCGCACTAGTACATAAAGATAAAGTAAAACGGATGCCCATCAATGTCAGAAATAGCAGCTTTTAATTTTAACCTGGTAAACATCAAATAAATACAACACAAATTGATTTAGTTGAGAGTAGTGATTCTCTTGCATCTAATGCTTGGCTTGTAATCTCCGCCGCAACTATAAGTTCATCCCTTAAGGGAGCAAAGTGCATCATTTCCTCCCGCGGATATTTCAAAATCAAAATCTAAGGTGTCGGTTATTCCCGCCCGGGAGAAAAAATATGGACTTACACTACTCTGGTTTTCAACGGCATATACATTGCTATATTGCCCTAATATTTCCACTCAAGTAATGTATGCAATAACATGTACATTATACATTATTCAGATATTCTATTGGTATGCACGAGATTACTCTATCATGTTTTTCTTGTATAATATTATGAAAACAATGTTACATTCATCATGCAATATTGTTTCAGTATTACACTCATATTATGCGTGGTACGTTTTAATAGCTAGTGTTCAGTATATACAGGGTCGCTAAAAAATATAGATACTGTTACAGAGCTCTAATGCAAACAATAACTCCGGAAAATATGTGATCTAAGTTTATAAATTTCAAGTTGGTGAAACATTCTGCCAAAAAGGTTACGTAGATTCTACTCAGCCCATTCAGTGGTAAAAGCACGTTTAGGATGTGTACAAATGTCAAATTGACAAGTACTTGGTTCGTAAATAACTATTAATTCACCAGTGGATTAAAAAAAATATTTGGACCCAATGGTCAATGGGTCGTTGTTTGCAAAAAAAAACCTTTTTTTAAATATTGCTGTTGGTATAGAATGAAAGTTTTAGTGTTTTACAATCAAAGATACCATCAGGATGTAGAAAAAAACATATCATACTTATCAGTTTATTTAATATGCGAAAATAACATTTAAATCTATGCGTACTTCACCACCTATTACTCCTTCGGCATTATGCATAGAGGATCAAGGTGGCTACTGAGTTTTGACTTGTTTGTTTTCGATTAACTGCCATTTTCATTATTAATCTCTGCTAAGTTTATTTTGCAGAAATGCATTTTATTTCGTGCATACGTACATTATCGTTTTCGCTTATTAATGTTCATTAAATAAATAATAAGTACCATATGTTGCTTCTTTCTACATCCTGACGGTCTCTTTAATTGTAAAACACTAACAATTTTATTCTATGGACTAAACCAACAGCAAAATTTAAAAAAAATATCCTTCTGCAAACAATAACCCAATGACCCGTTTTTTGCATCTGAGTGTATATACAGGGAGACTTTTTTTAATTTTTAAGCATTGGGATCTCGGAAACCATAAAACATAGAGATTCGGTTAAATGAGGAAAGGGTTGTCATTTTAAGAGCTTATGCAAGATATGGTTTTGTTTTTGAAATAAAAAAAACATGGTCTTTGAGTTATAAACCAAACTTTTGTTTTAAATGTCTTTGACATTTTTGAAAAGGATATTTTTCTCTCTTTATAACGATATAAGGTTTGCTATACTTACTTACTGTCATAAATAAATGAGTTGCAGGAATTGTATAATTTGAATAGAATTTAGTATAATCAGAATTCTCGTAGTAAGAGGGAAAATAGTTTTCCATGGCAAACTCTGTTTTTACTACTCTCAATAATACAAATAGTCCTGTATCGTGTTAGTTGTCAAAGTAAGTAATATATATATAAACAATCTTTATTAGGCTATCGACCCCATAGGGTCTTTCCGCCTTGCCTATTACATTATACGTACGTTACATTGTACATTAAATTACATATTATATTATATAACATTACCTAGTGATTCATGAGTGATTATTTTGATAGTGTGAAGAGAGTGTTATGAAGTGTAATATGTTTCATGAAGCGTTTTTGTCGGATGTAATTTTGTAGTGCGTTTGTTTTGTCTTTTAATACACAATTCGTCGAGTATTGTCCTATTGTCCTGTTTTTGTTGAAATTTATTTCGTAGTTTGTCTAGTCTTTGTTGGATGGGTATGATTTTGGTGATCTTGTATAAATTTATGTTTGATATGTTATGAAGATGATTGTCCTTATGTCTTAATTTAGTGAGCAGTCTTAATGTCTTCCGTTCAGTTACGTCCGTAATTCGTTTGCAGGTGTTTCTTACATTTTTTAGTATGATCTGGCCGTAGTCAATCATGGGCCTGCAGATGGATTTGTAAATTTTTGTTGCTGTACTAATGGATATCCCTCTTCCTCCGTATGTTAGGCATCTAAAATGTTTTGCTCGTTTTTGTATTTCCGTCTTTGTGTTCCGTAAGTGTTTGTCGAATTTGTGCTTATTGTCAATCGTCATTCCTAAGTATTTTATCGTCGTTGTGGGGTATATGTTTGTTCCGTTAACATGTATTGTCGGTGAGTTGTTATTGATTCTGTGGTTGGGAATAAGGAGTTGGCATTTTGCGGGGTTGGGTTCGAGTCTCCATTTGTTGAACCAGTCCATTGTTTTGTCAGTCAGTATTTGAAGTGTGTCTATTGTGTCATCCAGTCGTTTTTTATGTGTTATTAATGCTGTGTCGTCTTCGTATTGTATGATATACTGTTCTAAGTCTGTCTGCCTGTTGTCTGTTCCTAATATGTCATGGCAATATATGTTGTACAGGAGGGGCGAGAGAGGAGAACCCTGTGGCAAACCTTGTTCTGGCGAAAATGATCTTGAGTATGAATTGTTTGTTCTTATCCGTAGTTGTCTGTCTGTCAGGAAGCTGTGGATGAATAGGATGAGGGATCTAGGTATTTGTAGGGTATGCATTTTGTATAGTAGTCCTGTGTGCCATACAGTGTCAAAAGCCTTTTTTATGTCCAGGAATAGTGCTGCGGTATGTCTGTTTTGTAAGTACGTCGTCTGTATGTTGTTCGTCAGAATGTAAAGGGGGTGTATGGTCGACAGTCCGGGTTTGAACCCGAATTGGTATTTGGGTATATTTTCTTCTATGAGGTTCCATATCCTGTTCTGCATTATTTTCTCCAGGTTTTTCCCCAAAACTGGGAGTAGTGTAATAGGTCGATAGCTTTCTGGTTTTGATTTATCTAGTCCAGTCTTGGGGATTGTGATAATAATACCCTCTTTCCAGATTATTGGGTGTGTGCTGTTTTTTAGGCAGTGGTTGTACATTTTAACAATTTGATCGTGTGCTGTTGTCGGTAAGTGCCTTAGTAGATCTTTTGTTAGTGCGTCATGTCCGGGGGCCGAATTTTTTCCCCTATGCAGTACTGTGTAATATTCGTCATCTGTTATGTCAGGGATTACGTCGCCTGTCTCTGTTCGTTTATAAGCCTCGAACCAGTCATTAATGTTCGTAAAGGTCCTGTCGTCGAAAACTGGGTTTTGTGAGGGGGTGAAAGCATTTTCAAAATGTTCCGCAAATGTGTTGGCTATGTCTATGTCTGTGTATTTTTCTGTCAGTCCGTCTGTCAGCTTTTGAATGTTGTTTTTCTGCTTATATCTAGTTAGTTTTTTTATTTTTGTCCAGTAGGTTCTCCCTCTGTCTTCTTCAATTTCCTGGCAAACCTCAAGCCATTTTTCTGTCCTGTATTGGTGTGTCAGTTTTTGTATGTCCTTGTTTAGTTTGTTTAATTTGGGCTTTAGGTCTCTATCTCCTGTCGATGAGTACTGTCTATATATTTTCCGTTTTTGTTTTATTAAAGCCAGAATAAATCTTGGTAGTCTGTTTTTATAGAATTTGTAACTGCTTGTGGTAGAGTATTTCTTTATTATGTTTGTCATTGTATCTTGAAATTCTGTGATATGGTCTAAGTCTATTTCGTCCGAGTTTAAGTTGGTCAGGTAGTTGCTTATGTCTTGTGTAACGTATTTGTAATTGTCCTTTTTAATTATGCTGGAATGTGAGGGGGTTATGGTTGCCGTCAGTGTATGCGTGTCTATTGTGAACTTTATTCCTAGATGGTCTAAGCATAAATCTGGTCCCTTCAAAACCATCAAACCTTGTATCGCTATAAAGAGAAAATGTTGTCCATTTTAAAAATGTCTAAGCCAACTATGACTGCCATTTAAAAAAAATAAAGTTTGCATTATAACTGAAAATCTGGTCTTTTTTAAAAGCATATCTTGCATAACCTCTTAAAACGACAACTGTTTCCTTTTTTAACCAAATCTCTATGTCTTATGGTTTCCGAGATCCCAATTCCTAAAATGAAAAAAAAAACTTACCCTGTATATAAATTTCACATTTCACATAATCGACTATATATAATGTTTACTAAGTGTTGTATAACATCAGTTTAAAACGTCAGAAATGAATAAAAGTATTCAAATTCTATCGTTTGACATCATTTGACATCAAATTTCTGCTGTCATTTGTTTTGGATAATTTTATTTGAGGTTGTTTACATAATCTCAAACAAAATTATTCAGCTATGTATTGATTTGATAAACTGAAAAAAAAAATAGTTAGCTTTAGAAATATTGTCTTGTGTCTATCGTTAGTCTTTTTTCCACCGGCACGTTGACCAATAATTTAATAAAAGTTAATAATAATTGCAACACTAACACATTTAACTGCAACAGAAACAAATTTTAATATATTTTTAATTTTTTTAAATTATTCTCAATTTATTTCCTAATTATGGATACAATGAACATTTAATTTTTATTGAAATGTGTTCTGTTTTAGTTAAACGTGTTATTTTTATAATTATTATTAACATTTATTAAATTTTTGGTCAACTAGGTGGCAGAGAACTAAAGGCTAGTTCCAAGGCTAGTTAAATCTTACAAATCGTATTAGTTAAATAATAGTTCATAAATATACTTTCTTAACAGAGTATTTGCGCAATTAGCCAAAATAAAGCGGATTCTCCTTAATTTCTTAATTAAAAACTTCTGCCAGGGCAGTCATAATTTACTCATAATTTATTTTTTGTGCCAAAACTGTAACAGATATCAAAAACTATAAAGATACAAAAAAACTTAATAATGAATGCCTGGTCCGATTTGATTTTTAATTATTTTTTTGTCATTAAAAAGATATGAACGTATTAATGTTGGGCCTCACTTGTTTTATACACAACCGGTCTACTGATAATAACAATATTATGTCAAAATATGAGTTATGCCCGTATAAAGTGTCATATGAAACAACATCCAAATCAATGTAAACGTTCTCTGTTTATAAGCAAATTTTGTTTTTTTTTTGAATTTAACTTTGAAGCTGAATACTGGCTAAACCAAATGCATTTGTACATAGATAAGTTTTGTGAAATCGTCGTTTTTTTATCTCAGTAATCTGTGGTTAAGCCATTTCCACATAATTTAGAAACATATATATATATATATATATATATATATATATACGGGGTGTCCTAAATAGAATAGGATTGCATGTGTATCTTTGTTATTTTGAAAGCTAGAGATCTGGTTAAATAGGCACTGTCATGCAGTTTTGTATACAGGTTCAGATTACATCGAAAATTTTTCATCATAATCTGAACTAGCATATAAAACTGCACAATATTGCCCCTTTAACCATATCTCTAGCTTTAAGAATAAGAAAGATACCCATGCAATCCCACTCTATTTAGGACACCCTGTATACACTAATTGATGTTGACGAAAACAAGAAAAGTCGAGATGAGAGTTCACATGCCAAACGCTAGATCGTATTGAAGCAAAAAAAAACGAGGATATGAACCTATGAGAAATGTAACGTCTCTAAATCAACTTGAAAAATATTAAAATATTCGACGATTAATACATTTCAATATCGACTCTATACATATTTCAAGGGATACCCCTGTTCATGATCAGATCCATAAATTCAGGCCTGTTGACAATTTCAACGAAAATTTTACTCGTATTTCACTAGAATCAAATCTCTTTCATCAACGATTAAAAAATATATACATGTTTTTGTACAAAGTTGCATATGTGCAACAATTGACTTTTTTCCAATACAAATGGAATTTTGAACATTTAAATTTATTCTATATTTGTCTCTGTTTCCGTATACTTAGATTTTTACAACTAGTTTTGGGTATATTTTGGGTATATATTTGGGTATATATTGGGATTATTTTTTCAACATAATCTGAACCAGTATATAAAACTGCACTATATTGCCCATTTAACCAGATCTCTAGCTTTAAGAATAAGAAAGATACCCATGCAATCCCACTCTATTTAGGGCACCCTGTATATGGATTATACAGGGTGTCAAAGATAAGGATCAACAGCACCCGGATCTCGGAAACCGTAAAAGTTACAAAGGCGGCGAAATGACTAAAAAGTTGCGCAATTTATTGGTCAGTAATATTCTGTTGAGAAACCAGAAATTTCCGCTTACTTCCGGAGATATTCGACAAAATCCGAAATCTTACGATTTCGATTTTTTTCTGATGTTATTTGAAAAGGTATAAGAAAACCAAAGGCACTTTCTTATTGCTATTTTTTAGCTCTTCACGACAGCGTTTACAAATTGTCAGGACAACGTTTCGTTTCGAAGAAACCAACATCAACTTAATTTTTTTAAATGGCCTGTAGAAAATGTTCACCCTATATTAGATAGCATTGCTTATTACGAAATCAACTGTTTATATCACAGTATGGTTTCTCATGTTTCTATTCAGAAAAGGGCATGTTAATACATTTAGTCAAAATCAAATGTAGTCAAATGTTGAATTCGTAATAGGAAATGCTGAAAAAGTGACAATGAGAAAGAGCCTTTTGTTTTTGTATACCTTGTCAAATAACTTCAGAAAAACAAGAACGATATCGCAAAATTTCTGATTTTATCGAATATCTCTGGAAGTAAGCGGAATTTTCTGGTTTTTTCAACAGTATATTACTGACCACTAAATTAAGCAACTTTTTTGTAATTGCCTTTGTTAATTTTACGGTTTCCGAGATCCCCCTGCTGTTGATCCTTATGTTGGAGACCCTGTATATTATGAATGAAATAATTACTTTTTTTAAATGTTGACAGGTCCGGTTCACAAAGCAGATTAACTTGCAAAAAATTCTGCCATTCAGTCAAAGATGGCAGTTTTGTAGACGGCGGCATTTGTCAACAAAGAGTATCTGTAATCCTACCTATATAATTCCCCAGACGTAGATATTTTCAGATAGTAAATACTCTTTGAACTCTTGTTATTGATTTTGCAATGTCTGCATTGCAAGCGCGCAGTTGTAAGGAGCCGACTAGTCGTTATATTTGTTGCAATAATAATAATATTACTAATAATCCTCTTCCGCCTGTGGTGTAACTGGATAGTCGTTAATTTCGTAAATGAATAAAACACTAATAATGGGGTAAGCGCGTATTACCATATTTTATGAATAATTCAAAAGCGTCGTGTGTCGACTGCATATAAAAGTAATTGAAAAGGGAAAACAATATATCATTGCTTATCCAGTATGTACGCATCAATAATATAAGAGAAACTTTTCGCGAGCCAGCAGATTTTGCCGATACGAATTTCTGTTATTTATGCCATTCGATACTAACTTTGACAGTGGAAATTCGTAAGCTATTTCACGTTCCGCAGTTCCCAAAAAAAAAAAAAAAGAATATTGCAAGGCCCCAATCCCCACCTGAATAATTCACGGGCGGAGCAGGAGCAGGAGCAGGAGCATGGGAACACATCCAAGATTACACCTTTCTGTCGGCGCTCATCCCATCCCGCCATCTCCTGCGACGCCGCTGCGAAGAGATAGACAAAAAAGGGCCGCCGCGACGGAGGTTCGTGTTGCGATTTAAGCATGCGTTGTTGTGTAAAGAATTCTCTTTTTGCATACCCCGTCGGTCGCCGTATAAGAAAAGGGGTAGGGTCCCGGAGTCGAGCGATACCCGGCGCTGCTCCCTCAGGAATTCCTCTATAACGTGCGCCCTGGAACGCAGCGGAGAAGAGGGAAAAAAACAATACGGCGGTGGCTCGGCCGAAACTTCGCCTACAAATAAAATACGTCCCGAGCGATAATCTAAAATTTATTGGAAAACGCTTATATTTATTACGAAGTCGGTCGTTTATAACGTCCCCTGGCTGCATTTAGATACCCTCGTTTGGAGATAATAATTCAACGCGCAACAATAGCCGTCGATTGAATCTAGAATTGCGGTGAACAAGTATACCATAAATGGCCAAACATGCAGGTACATGGATAATTTAAATTTTAGCTTAGTGCAATAAAAGTACTGAATACAAAAATATTAAACTTTTCAATGTAACATTGTAACTGGTTGATCGCGACATCTGGCGTTGATCTTAGGAGTCGCCAGTTCACTGGTGTTTTCACGAGCGCGTCCAGTTCGTCGTGATTTTCGACGTGAAAAGATACGTTACACGCTAAGTAGCTAAAGGTCACCTCTAAGACCGTCCCGCAATGGAGCAGGATTTTATTTCAATGAGTGGCTAACTCTTTATAACTAAGCGGACCTAAACAACGCATTCAAGGCCAATTGCAGCCGAGTGCTTTATGCCCTTCGCTCAAGCGGATAACAAAAACCACGCAAGCACACTATCACTCAATCAGAAAACCAAAACACAAATTACCTATTCCTATAAGTAAACAAAGGCGTCTCAAGCACCCTTCGTGTTTATGAATCACTAGAGGAAACAATCTCAGGTGTAATGGACGCCCAAACCGCGCACTTCGTACACACACCTGGTATTGTGAAATCACTTTCCGCACTAGTATCAAATTGACGGAAGATAGTGTATTCAATCAACCACAAGCTACCTGGAAAACCAAAACACAAATTACCTATTCCTACAAGTAAACAAAGGCGTCTCGAGCGCCTTCGTGTTTACGAATCATTAGAGGAAGCAATCTCACGTGTAATTGACGCCCAAACTGCGCACTTCGTACACACACCTGGTATTGTGAAATCACTTTCCGCACTAGTATCAAATTGACGGAAGATAGTGTATTCAATCAACCACAAGTTACCTAGAAAACCAAAACACAAATTACCTATTCCTATAAGTAAACAAAGGCGTCTCGAGCACCCTTCGTGTTTACGAATCATTAGAGGAAGTAATCTCAGGTGTAATTGACGCCCTAACCGCGCACTTCGTACACACACCTGTTATTGTAGAAACACTTCCCGCACTAGAATCAAATCGTTGTCAGCATCATAAGCATTTAAACATATAAACTCATTATACTTCGCGCCCGCGATCGCAAATTAACGTGGCTGTATTCACCATGACTATAATAACTAATCAAGGCATTCAGTGTTACCCTTCGACATACATATCATATACACATCAACATAATTCATAAAGATAATGGCTTCTTCAGTTCAAATCATAAAATGAGCACATAACGTGCATATTACTGGGCAGAGTGATTTATAATTGTATAAATAAATAAGTTGGATTAAATCTTAATAATTTAAAAACATAATGTATACAAATACTGGCTTCTTTATTTCAAATCATAAAACAAGCACATAACGTATATATTATTGGGCATAATAATTTAGAATCGTACAAATAGAATGGGCTGGATTAAATCTCAATAATTTGAAAACATAATAATCCACCAATATGTGGTTAAAGATCGTAAACAAGAAATAAGAATTATTACAACCCCGTATAACCAGAGAGAATGATAAACGAGAAAATGAAGCTTGGTCTACTCACAAGAGAAGTTATTAATAACCTCCAATGTTTCTAATAATAATATATTAAAACATTACATAAACATTTCCGATTGAGGTAGCAGGAACTGTTATTTGACACAACTTTTAACATGTCTGACAGTGATGACTTCTTGTGACAGGGGCACTTGCTGTGGTCGTGGGTAGAATTACTAATTAACCTCAATCAACGTAGACAATGGGGCTCCAATAATTACATTATTGTGAGGACACCGACACAACCATGTGATTCGGGAAGATCGCGAGATACCTTTAGTAATCATGCATGCGTTATTGAGGATATTTCAACATCTTTAAATAGTTCTATTTTTGATCATATCACTTTCCTGTAGTTAAATGGAGTGAAAGAGCATGGTAATAAATGATCAAAGAAACTAGAGAAGCACATGCATGTATAACAAATCCACGTAAATACACTGCGTAGTCACAACCATTTTCAAACTATCAATTGAATAAATAAGAGAATTTACAAATTCGTTATAAGGTTAACGAAAGCTAGAAAATAAATCAATTCATGTCATAATCATCAACCTTTCCATGTGTTTTATTTCCCTGTATGTTACTTATAAAGGGTTTTCCAATAAGAGGTGTTATTTTGATATTCAAAGAAAAATGCCATTTTTTATTATAAATCATCAGATGTTTATTTCATTACAAAGAGGAAGGTATGCCGTTAATAGTGGAAAATAACATCAAGCAAATGACCACCACGGCCACGCTTACAGGACAAAATCCTTTTCATGAAATTTTCCATAACTAAATCGCAAAGTGGCTGCTGTATGTCCTCGATAGCCTCACGAATTCCATCTTTGAGGTCTTGAATCGATACTGGGCTGTTGGCGTAGACCTTCTCCTTCACGTGGCCCCAAAGAAAGAAGTCGCAAGGTGTTAAATCACAAGATCTCGGTGGCCAATTGTGATCACCTCTTCGAGAGATAACACGGTCCGGAAACTTTTCCCTTAAAAGATCAATGGTTTCGTTGCTTGTGTGGCACGTAGCGCCGTCTTGTTGAAAGTGAACGTTGTCCAGATCAATACCATCCAATTCCGGCCATAAAAAATCGTTAATCATCTCTTGATAGCGCAATCCATTCACCGTAACTGTTGCGCCAGCCTCATTTTCGAAAAAGTAAGGTCCAATGACTCCGCCGGACCATAAACCGCACCAAACAGTCACACGTTGAGGATAGAGAGGCTTTTCAACAATAACTCTTGGGTTTTCTGAGCCCCAGATGCGACAATTTTGCTTGTTGACGAAGCCACCGAGGTGGAAATGGGCCTCATCACTGAAGATGATTTTTCGATGGAATTCCGGATCATTTTCATGCATTTCAACGACCCAATCAGCAAAGTCACGACGTTGTTGATGATCGGCCGGCTTGAGTTCTTGTGTTAACTGGACTTTATAAGCCTTAAGACCCAAATCTTTATGCAAAATACGGTGTAATGACGTTTGTGGAATACCTAATTCCAAAGAACGACGAGGAATGGACAAACCTGGGTTTTCTTCAACACTTTCGGCTACAGCAGCAATATTCTCGGCTGTTCTTGAGCGACGTGCACGGGTTTTATTCTTCTCATCACTAACTTGTCCCTACAGCTCGAATTTTTCCACCAATTTCTGTATTGCGGTCCGACAAGGTGCTTCACGACGACCCAAAAATGTTCGAGTTTTACGAACCGTCTCTGCCAAATTTTCACCATTTTTATAGTGAATTTTAATAATAATTTCAATGCGTTGTTGAAGCGTGTATCGTACCATTTTTATTAATGGCGTAGTTTCTACTTGTCAAATGCCAAGAAATGACAGCTTCAAAAGTGACATCTACCGAAATAGCGGGCTATTCAAAATAACACCTCTTATTGGAAAACCCTTTATATAATTTAATTTACATCATCGTCAACCTGTGCTTTATTTCCCTGTGTGTTACAATTTCAGCGTGGCTATTATAAAATAAACAAAACAAATATTTGTGTACGTTAAATAACACATTACCAATAGCAAAGTACCTTGAGAGTAATCACGGTAGTTAAATTAAACGTCACGACGTGTAAGTACTAAATACGATCACAAATCACGAGTCTCAAATAACTAAGAAAATATATAATAAAATCACGAGCCAAAATAATCAAGAAATTATATAATAATTTCACGATAAAAACGACGAATAATAAAATGATTATATCAAAATAATATCGGAGCGTTACACAGTCATAAATTGGTGGCGACAAATCGAGTTATGTTTTCGGTTGACTTTTTTAAAGGTGTTGTTGATGGTTAGATTGAAAGAGTCCACAATGTGGTAGTTTAGGTGAATTTAAATTAATTAGATAGTTATATGTAGTTAAAAATTGAAATATTTTTAAAATTTAAAAGGTTTGAATTTTTTATACAAAGTTTTGGAAAAAAGTAAACATGAATTGTAACATTTGCGTAAGCGAGAAATGAGTGTGTAAGTGTTGTTGAAATTTGCGACATAAAGTCTAGTTGTGTTGAATTCTCATGAGGCCTAAAAGTGAAATTTAAATTTAAAGTTATTATGATAAAAATTTTAAGAAAGGTTTATACAATTAGGGAAAATTACTTGAGAGTAGCCATGTGCGTATGTAAAATTTGTTTTTGTTGTTGTTCTGTAATTGAAAGGAAGAACAGTTACTCATGAATCAAGGTGAAAAATATAAATGATATAACGTACCCCAGGCTTGATCGCTTGATAAAGTTGTGTTGTTTTATTTTTAAACCATATTGTATTCCAGATGTTGTAGGAATAATATTATTTTGAAAAGTCACACCTGCATTGAGCAGTGGATTAAATGGTGATTGAAGTGATTGAAGTTGGTAGTGAAATGAATGTGTTTGTTTTATTGTAGCAAGTTGTAAGCTTTGGGGTTCGCTTTACATATAATTGTTATGACTTGAAATAAATTTGAAAATAGGCACGAAATTAAGTGATGGTTGTTCATTGAGACAAGTATAATTGGGGTCATTTTTAATATTTTCGATCGTTTGAGCCTCATATAACGTTAGCTTCCATCCCTTTTGTATTGGTTTTATTAGTTTGGATTTTGTCATTATGTCACAAGTATGATTACAATCGTATAGATGTTTACCCAAGTTAGATGTTGTAATATTCTTAAGGTGCTCTTTGACTCTTACCGTCGTACCGGTTTCTCCGATTTCAATGGCATTGCAGTCATTTCTACGGCATATAGACCTTTGTTATGCAATTTATTCTTATTATTATCTGAATTATAAACTAATTTGTTTTGGAGTGAGAGTTAGTTTTTGAAACAAAGTATAATGTTTTGGTTTTTCAAAATATCAATAATAGGTTTCAGATGATGGTCTTGGTAAGTTAGCGGTCAACGGTAAAGTTTTTTTTTATTAATTGGGGTCTGTGTTGGGTGTCTAATTAAGTGAGGTTGATAAAATTTTATCAACAGTTTGTTGTTCTTTGTTGAATATATGTTTATTGATAGCTTTTAGTGGGAAATAATGAGTGACGGCTATTTAGTAAATTATGTTTTTTCCTAGTTAATATCTAATGTATTAAGTAGGGACGTGATATACTCTGTTGATATGGTGTTGTGGTGTTGAAAGAAAACAAGTTTGTGCGAGTAATGGTGAAAGGAACTTGATGTAATGTGTAATCTGTAGCGGTAAGTTTTCTATATATTTTGAAATTGAAAGTGTTATACATAAGGAGTTGAATGTTAAGATCTAGAAAATTGAGAT
Organism: Othius punctulatus; assembly: GCA_951805005.1. Lineage (NCBI taxonomy): Eukaryota > Metazoa > Arthropoda > Insecta > Coleoptera > Staphylinidae > Othius > Othius punctulatus. Next base: position 31,035,274 of record OX638142.1, read on the forward strand.
TATTATTATTGTTGTTTTCGATAGTAAATCTTATGTTGTCATGTAAATCGTTGATGTAATTGTGAATGTTATTGATGGTGTCATTATTGCATTTAATGATATAAATAATATCATCCACATACCTGTTCCAGAACAGAATTTTATTATTATAGTTGGTGTTTTTGAAGATTTCGTTTTCCATTTAATTTAAGAAAATGTTGGCCAATGATGCCAGTTATAAGAGAGCCCATGGGCAGGCCATAGGTCATGTTGTAAGTTTTATAATCAAAGGAGCAATAACTCTGTTCTGTAACTAAAGTGAGAAGTTTTGTAATGTGGAAAATTTCTATTGCTGAGAATGATTCAGCCATCAGCTCGACTATGAAAGTTATTGTTTCTGTGGTCGGAATGTTAGTGTATAAATTTTCTATGTCAAAAGATATTACATGTTTAGATGAGTAACTTGAGTTGATAGCATTATGATTTATTACATAGTCTCTGAGATTTGTAATTAATTTTTGAGAATTGTTTATATGAAATGATCTGGAAATTTAATGTTATTACTCAGAAAATTATTCAAAAACCTTGCGATTCTCACTGTGGGTGAATTAATGACTGAGACAATAGGCCTGACGGGATTGTTGGGTTAGAGTAGTTTAATCAAAGAGTAGATACTTGGGATATCGTAAGGATTGGGATATCCATCGTCATGGATATTAGGTTTCTTGTTGATTGGCCTAGAATGGAGAGTGTGTCTTTAGTAGCTTTGATAACTTATTTTATTATATTTATAATTTTGTTTAGGGGATTTATAGTGATCAAGATGATATTGTTGTCATGTATGAAATCAAGTGTCTTTTGTATATAATCAGATGTGTTAGTAAATACCAAGCCAGCGTTTTTTGTCCGCTTTAACAACAATGTTATTGTTTTCTGAGAGTTTAACTTTAAATTTATTAAAAAGGTGGTGATTGAAATTTGACTTGTGTTTAGGTTGGTTTTTCCTTAAGGGTGAATTTTGTTTATGTTTTGTTTTTTATTCTTTTTAAACCTTGGATTAACGAGTTTCTAAATTGATCTCTATTATCACTATTATCATTATTTGTTTTCCTAAGCATAATATCTAATTCTATGGCTAGTAAGTTTATATCTAGTTTGTTATTGTTTAGCGGTTTTAGGCAACGGGATAAATTTTGGGCCTAACCTTAACAGATTGTTTTCTTCTTGGATGGTGCTCATGTCCGTTAGATTGGTGAATCTCTGATGAAATTTGTGATGTTCTTGGTGAATCGTTGTATTCTTGGTTTTGTTGTTATATGTTTCGTCAGGTTGTGTAGTTTATGATTGTGAACGAATTATGTCTGTATATGTCTCAGATGTTTTTCTCTCCATGTTTCGTCGATTGTGTCTTGAAGATCATCATTGTTGAGGTGACGTTTGAGATTGTATAATATAACTTCTTCCATCTTTTTTAGATGTTTCATTTTATGTCAGTGTTGCCTCGTGCTGTTGTTTATTATGTTGTTAATGATTCGCAATTTGTGATTTAGGTTGTGAATTTTGTTTCTTTTAATGTTTGCGAAATTTTGTGTTCATTTTTCCTTTTTACATGTCTTGATGAAACTGATAGGTAGATTGGTCAGTATGATTTTATCAACCGTCGATTTGAAGCTCCGGATTAGATCAGCCGTGCCCGCTGCATTGTAGTATTTAAATGTGTTTAAATCCATTCTGATGAAGTAGGTTTGAAGAAGTAGTAAGCACTATCAGGTTATGCGGATTCAGTCTTTAATTTACATGGACTAGTTTCGACCTGGGAGTCATCATCAGCAGAGCCCAAATCTTCAGTACCTGATAGTGCTTACTTCTTCAAACCTACTTAATCAGAATGGATCTAAATACATTTAAATATTATCTAGATATTTTATTCTACGTGCGTCGTTGTCGAATCACCTTACCAACCGTCTACCGTCCACTGGGAGTACGCACACAAGATCTGCAGTCGCGAAATGTCTAGATCACTTGTTAAAACTATGAAGTTTTGAATACAATATATCAACGAATTTGGCAGCAGTGGATATTAACACGATGACGTAACATTTCTTGAGCCTGACCAACGAAGATTATAAATCTTCATACATCACTACAAGATACATCAAACAGGGTGTATCTTTTCTGGCCTGTCCCAAATGACTTGAAGACCTGACCTAAAAGGACCACTTGATACTTTTACATTGTTTTTGCTTGAAGGATACAGAATAATACATGGGGCAGTTGCAGATCTTTTCTGTAGCGAGTCTTGGCTCCGATATTTAAACCATAGTCGTGCGTGTAATTCCATTAAAAAACGTAATTACGCCCAATTTTAGTGGGCACTTAACTAAAGAAATTTTTGAGTGACTAATTCTCAAAATTTTCAGCTGCAAATTATATCAGTCATAAAGGTACGAGAGAGTTGGGCAAAACCGGGTGGTCGGATAAAGCAGGGTATCATTGATATTGCTTTTGGAGAAGGTGCCTTCTTGCAAATAATAGCGAAACTAATCTCAGCATAGTGTAACTATACATTGGCAATTGCAAGAAGAAGCACAACCAAGCTGAAAATGCGCCATAGTTGTATTTTAATGAACTATACTCAAATTCAAGGTCTTGTGAAGCCTGCAGTCACCTAGAGTATAATGATGACAACTATCTTTGTGATTATTGCATAAAATAAATGTTTGTGTTTTTTTATTAGTTAAATATTATTCCGATAGTATTTTGTCAACATTTTGAAATAAAATTCCATTTATTCCACTTTATTAGTTTCCTTTACTAAACCCGATGGGCAAAACTGGGCAAACTTATGACGTTTGTTGAATAATAAGATAAATATAAGATACATATATATTGATAAAAATCAGATCATGAGCTATCGAAACTGTAATAGTGTCTCAACTTGTAAACACATTTGAAGAACATTCCTCGTTCACAAACACATTTTTATATTATCCAATTATGTATTAGATTTTACCCAACTCTCCAATATGTTTTAGGTACAATTCGAGATAAATTTTCCATTTATATACACTACTCAAATAAATAATCGCATATTCCAAATAACAATTATTATTTCTTTTACTGCCGATGCGGTTCGTGTTTGTAGGTAGAAACAAAAACAAAAAAATTAAAATATGCTATAATTTTTTTGAGAAGTGTATTATTTGTAATAGAAATTGAAACCAGTTTTAATAATGTCTTTTTGAAGTAAAAATCTTGGAATTTTATTTTTATCTCGGAAAGTAAAAAATATAGGTATACACACATCTTTACAAAACATCTTTCTAATTAAACGGGGAAGCCAAAACGTAATAATATGTGGGATGTTCCATTTAATTTTGTTTTCATTTTTCAAATGAATGCATTTGATGGCTACGCCCGGTAGAACCGGACGTAATAGAAGTTGAAAGTATTTCACTTGAGGAGAACGGAATCAGCCATGTTTGGATGAAGTTTTTCAAATCTTTATTTTATCGGAAATCTCATAAACTTTTAATACTCCATTAACGAGGGACACCCTGAAGTAATATTAGACTCATTGACGTTGACAATTAACTGCCTTAGTTTTCTTTTTGTCGCGCATAGTACATTGCTGTGCAAAACTTATGTTGACAATTTAATTCATACACTAAAAATCCTATAAGCTGCAGTGTTTTTGTCATTATGACAGCGAAATAAGTTTGCCCTAACTTTTCCAGCGAAAAAATGGAACCTAACGTTTGAAAGCGTCTGATTCTAGTACGTCTGCATCATCGATCTCTGGGAACCCTGGCATGACAGCCAATATTGTAAACATTTTTTTCTCTAACTTGTGGTGTCAGAAAAGTATCTAATCTGTGAAAATCTCGCGATTTGGAGTCTTCGATTGGAGAAATTGAAAAAGCCATCAACAATAATCTCCCTCGCAATACTGCGAATGCAACTACGTCAATGTGGTGACAATTTGCCCCGTTTTATGTGAAAAAAAAAATAACCCGTTGAAGAAACATTAACTGAAGAGTTAGCTTCTATTTTATGTGACTTATGTGAAGTATTCATTAAATTGTCTTGCCGAATTACGCACTAGCTTTTTTTTTGGGTCGAAGTAAACTTTGCATTTATAATTTGAGTGTTGTTGCCTTTAGGCAATTTAACACAAAAAGCTGCCAGAAAAAAATTACTAGTCCTACAGACTCCTAATTTTTTCAAATGCAATTTGTTTTGTTAAACTGCCATGCAACAAAATTCTCGTTGAAATGTCAAGTTTACTTCGACAAAAAGACAAAAAAAGCTCTCGAGTAACTATAAGCGAAAATTGCCCTGGCAAAGATTTTAAAATACTCATTTTTACACTTCAACTTTTTTTTTTAAACTTCATTAATACCATACCCTTGATGTAACAAAAAAATGTAAAAAGATATATTGAATAAATGTTCTTACTACTACTAATACGTTCTTACTTAATTAGAGAACTAAATTCAAATTTATTCAACTACACAAGATTTTATATAAAAAAAGTATGATTTATATTTACTGATCAATTTATTGCGTTTGTTTGTTTTAACATTAGTTACATTTAATTTAAAATATGTTAGTTTTGACTACTTTTGACACGTTCTCATTTCATTCTTAATTGTAGTTCTTCGGAGTCATACTTACATGTACACAAAGAGCCACACGTGGATCGCGAGCCGCAGTTTGCCGACCTCTCTCTTAAATTATACAAAATTATAAAAAAAAGCATACCTGTAAATAAGATTGGATAGAAAAAAACACTGAAGTTACGCTTCCAAATAAATATGATAAACTATGCATGCAGATAAGTTTAACTGAACATAACTATCCAAGTTGTCAGAACAGGAACTTTGCACTAATCTAAGTAAAGCGTATACAGCGTAGAAAATAAAGATAAAATATAAACTTCTCCAGGATTACTACCATAAACTTTCAGCAAATACTTTTGACGTAATTACGCCAGAAGTGAGCGAGCAGTAGGATTATAATTATTATTCGACAATATGTTTACAAACTTAATATTTGTAAAAAGGAATTGCCTGTTATATTATATTAAACACTAATTTGAATCGCAATGGGTCTAATATTTCGTTTTTTTTTAAATTTCGCTGGTAATCTTTACTAAGTTTCTCCAACGGTTTATAATAAAAATAAAAATATAATATAAAATAAAACTTATGGATATTTTTACCAACATTTCCTAAATATTAACAAACCACCAAACAACTGAGGAGTGTTCATGCAAAACCATTGCTTGGACGATTGTAATTTCATATGGATAAATTATAGGACAAGATATTTTTTTTGCGCAAATCTGTTACCAAATTCGGATTTAATTCAGGAAATCTTACCATAAAACAACCAATAACGCATCAGTAACATATTGGACATGTGTGATTTTGCATGGAATCTCCTCAATTGTTTAAAAAATTCTGCCATTTTGATTATAAAAATTGTTTAACTAAAGTTTGAGAAAACATAGTTATATCTTCCGTAATCATCTCTACATAAGTACATAAGTGTACTCTACAACACTGCATAATTTTCTTAATTTGCATTTCAATTTAATCTTCAATACAAACTTTGAAGAAGCTATACAGTATAGTAGAGCAAAAAAAAACGATTTAACTTATGTCTACATTCCTGTAGAGTATTTAGTTGTTAGCTGGTTGAGTTGTCTTATTTTAAATTGTAATTCAATTTATTTAATTTAATTTAATAATGCATATGTCAAAAATCTGAAAATGTGCATTGGCGAAAAATGAATCGCTGGATACGCCTGCAAAACATAAATTTAGGCTCAGATTTATTGGCACTGTCGACTTAATAATAGTTATTTATGATATTAGTGTTAAAAGTAGGATTTTATTTTGAGAGTGGCAAAGTTTGCGACATGAGCGAAGCGAATGGAGCCACTCCACGAACCAAAATAAAATCCTTTTAACACGTATATCATACACTATTATTTCTACAAACACCATTAAACGCAACACAAAGCTCTTTAAAAAGGTTACAATTAGCTTTCAATCAAATATGTCAGTTGTGGAATTTACGAACTAAGTAAATTAGGTTACGTTTTGCATAACACATGTGTCAAACAATAAAAACTCTCGATAATAACTATGCATGAAGAGTTGCCGAAACAAATTAAAGCAAACCTAGGGCAACCCTAAATCTGATGCCTACCCAATATTCTAAGATGTTATTATTTCTATCAATGCATTATGTTTGTAATATTTCAAAAAATATGTGTGGCTTTGACAAAAGCCTGTCAGTTTACTTTCAACACTACTATTAAAAGTGATTACTTTTAACACTACTGGAGAAATATTCCATTTTTAATTCATGTACGACGTGTTAAAAATTTAACCTTTAATAGTGTTTGTAGAAAAAATATTTTTCTCAGATAAATTTAATGATATCTGTACTAAAAAATATCTTGGTCAAATTATTTATTTACGTAAATACGTATTTGGTCCTCTTGATCGGTGTTTGAAAATATTTTAATTTAGCACAGAAAAGTAATGGATTCGTGAGGGGTCGTCAATAATTTCTGTGTCTTTAATGTCATTCTAATAAATAAAATTAGTCATTATATTCATTAAAAATACATTTTTTAAAGACAATGGGCTCTTAAAATAAACAAGTTGTATTAAAATACAAACGAATGTTCCAAAATAAAAAAAGAAACTGTCGAAATTCAAATCAATTTTATTATAAATATTGTTGTTAATTTGAAATGTCTATGAAGTGATGTTCAGCCTAAATGAGAAAATAGAATGTATTGAAAATGAAATTTAAAAAAAAACTACAAAGTGTCAAAATAAACAAGACACTGCCAAAATAGAATACAAAAACAAACAATGAAAGAAACATTATGAATTCTCATGACAAATTTTAATGTGATAACTCAATTTACATTGTATGTGAGTAAACTATACAGCGAGAGTAAAACAAAAACGTAGAGTACATATTGCGTTTTCTCGAAAATTTGCGTACAGTCATGCTCACATAAATCTAGTACGAGAAATTAGGTTACAATAGCAATTTTATATGGCAATGTCAAATTGTTTGTATTAGATTTATGTGAGCATAATATAATAGCGTTACGCTATTATATTTCGAATACAAAAATAGTAATTAAATCTTGCTATATGGTAATGTAATAAATACCTATGAACTAATTTCAAACATTTCCGCTAATATCGATATTTACTGAGAGCAAATTCTATACTTTTTGGACACTGTTTGAATATTAGCTACTTTCAACAAATTCTCTTTTTGTGTGTTTTTACATTTTTTTATTAACAAGTTCAAGAAATCGTACGTCATCAGGTTACTATCTGCCTGATTCATGTTTTCATTTATTATGTTCAATATTTGAACTCAAAAAAAGAAATTTCAAAATTTTACATGTTTCTCTTCGTATTTCAATCAATTTGGGCTAACGTGGACATTTTCTTAGGTAAGCAGCAAAATCCATACTTGTCTGACACCTTGTATAAATGTGCGTATGCGGTCTTCAGGGATGACTTATCTATTTTCACATTACACAAAATATTCGATGAATACAGAAGGTACGGATGGTGGATAGCTTAGAATATGACTCTTACCTTCGGGTTGCTGCGCTACTACAAAACTGAAATCATTTTCAACGGTATGCACGCTATTCCCATTTCCCAACTTGTCTGGCCAACTTGGGGTTTAATGGCTAACAATTTTGTCTGATGCGGAAGTAATTGAAACATTTGATAGAAGTTAATTAGATCCAATTAACATCCAAATAAATATAATATGTTACATACGCTGAGTGGAAGTAACTATAAGCATCCAATATGACAAGTTATGTATTATGTATGTGGATTAACAAGTTTAACTGAAAATAACTGTCCAAGACGTTAAAATAAGAAGTTTGCACTTATCTAAGTAAAGCGTACACAACATATAAAAAAAAGATAAAATACTGGTGCTTCGGCATTACTAACATAAACTAAATATGACAGTGATTCCGCCAGAGGTGAACGAGCAATAAGATTATTATTATTTTACATTAAATAGTATACATATCATATCATCTTTATGTATACTTTTTGTACACTCTATTGCAAGTTCAACTCACACTCAGCTGCAAGTTGTAACTGGTACTCTGCTCGAATATCCATCTGTATGGAGTTATTTACTTTTTAATATTCAATATAATTATCTTAAAGTACACAGAAATGGCCCAATATCGAACATGATCGGTTTGAAACTAGTATACGAGGAATATCTTTCCGATATTTCAATCCACTGACAAAGTTGCCAATAGTTATCTGACCGTTAGAGATACCGACAACGAGATTGGAAGAGCACTGGGCAGGTAGTTTTTTAATTTGTTTATTTAACGAAGACTAAGGATGCCGTCTTAAGAAGAAATTAAATATCTTTTTTAACGCGTTTTGGTTTTTATTACAGCAAACAGGAAAATTATTTTATAACTACATTTAAGTTCTTCCTGATTATCAAAGTTATTATAATTTTAGCATTTGAAGGTGTAATAAAAGGAAGTTGGTCGCTTCTCAGGTACATTATTTCGGAAGTTTCGAGCGTGTTCTTTGTTAAATGTTTATGGAGGCCTCGCAATGGCTTTAGTTAACAATTACGGCATTTTGGTTATATACCGGCTATTATAATATGCTTATATGTCTCGTTTATCATAACGTGGAATTTAATGTACAGGAATATGATGAGCTGCTAGTAAATTCACAGCGCGCAGTTTACAAAACTGTACTATACACATAGGTGTGCTACAAACTCAATAAATCGGTGTAACATTATGCAATAATGGTACTCGTGGCAGACAATAAAACAAAATTTGTTCGATCTTGGTTACCTTAAGAGGTACGAACTCGGTTAAATAGATGCAAAGTTGAAGAATTCGGATGAATTGGGGCAAAGTTGACTAATTCTGTTAAATTAGTGCTACGTATTTTTATACTAATTAATAATTTTAAGAAAAAAATGACCTGCCATTCAAATCGTACTGCTAGTACCAAATTGGACAGGAACGTTCAATATTATGCCAATTATAATAATACGCTATTAAATTAAGATGCTTGCACCATTGTCAAACCAGCTGTTTAACTCACAACAAAACTTACGTATAACACCTGCTATCCATTGTGGCTTGTCTTTTGCAACACTTACAAATACCTTTTGGTAATAAGCTGGCAAACCATATATTCGCAAAATTGCAGTATCTACCTGCTGGTGAAAAATTTCAATAAGTTTTTTTTTATAATTTGCCACGACACGAGTTTTTGCAACCATATGTCTTCACTTATTTATAATTGGGTTACGAAAAGGCTTCTTATTTATTTCTCCAAGGGCAATTTTTAATTGGTAATGAGAAAAGTATTAATTTGAAGGAAATTAAATAATCATTTAAATACGTTGCGCAGAGTGTAGAAATCAATACAAAACTAAACAATTCTAAAATTTTAGAAAATTTAAAGATACACATGAACAAACTTCAAAAAACATATAAAACAATTCAATGGCTATTGCACCTGATACAATTGTTGTAATGGTATCTAAAGATTGTAGATATTAATAATAATAATACTCATTTATTCCCATAAAACAAAATACAATATAGTGGATGTGTCAAAGACAAATATAAATAGTAAGATGTTAGTAAAATACATTTTATCATTAATTATTCGACGATTTTAATACGGAGGATACAATAGTACATATGACAACTAAATAATTCTACAAAATTATGATAATTCTAAAGTTATCACAAATATTTTAACAATTGATTAATATTAAAACAGTTTATTAGAACGGAATCCGGAAGTCAGAACATTTAAAAATTTAAAATCGCCCAAAATTCCTTAAATATAATCAGTATTTCAGAAATTTACAAATTATAAACTACTCAAAATTCATTAAATAAAGTCTGTATGAATAAAAAAAAATTATAACGAGTCTAAAGAATGACTTGACAATTGGTCAGATTATGTTTGATTTAGTTGGTTTAGGTTATATTGGGTTAGCCCAGGTTAGAATGGATATTCCAACGTTTCAAAATTATTATTATTATATAAAATACATCAGCATGTTCATTGTACAGGGTGGCCCAATTTGGATGTTTCTATAGGGGATCTCGGTAACTAGAAGAGATGGAGAAAATCGGATGGCGTATCCTCGATCTCTTTTTTTAAGACCACCTCAATGGCGGAAACAAATATTGGCTATCGTCTTTCGTTTTGAAGTTATGGCCAAAAACTCGGTATTTTCCATTTTCGATTTTTATTAATATTTCATTTATTTGTCATTTTATTAAAATAAGAGTTGCACGTTCTTCAGGCACTGTTTTACGGTGAATTGAATAAGTTTTACAGAATTTTGATATCTTCGTTAATAACCAAGATACAATACAAAGTTGTGTTTTTTTAAATAGAAGTCGTAGTTGGCTTTGGTCTTAATAAATAGGTTCTGTTTTTCTCTTTTCGATGATGTATCACATGTGGATGTTATAATTGCATGTTTGTTGAAATCTATTAAAATTGTGTCAACACGTCATATATTCTCTTATTGGGCGTAGTAGACTGGTAGTAGGTTTGTATTGTTTAGAGTAAAATTATTTATTGAAAATGCACAAATTTGCCATCTGTAAATTACAAAATACCATGTGAATACAATATTATATATGTTAGAAAGGTTTATTGAATAAATAACAATTATCTTATTGCCTAGGGAATATTACAGGCCCTATCATCTAAAAGGCAGCAACCCAATAAATTGATTTTTCTAAGATTAAAAAAAGTTATGCTGGATTAGATTGTGTGTGGTTTAGATGAGTAATATACTGGTTTTATTTATTTTCGATGAGTTTAGAGTGGTGTAAGTCCCATTCTTTTAAGTCCAATCATCATTTCAGTGTCAATCATTCCAATCAAATCATTTCAGAGAAGTCCAGAAATATATATGCTACATTTCCCTTGGTTTGGTTTGATTTGTTTGGGTTAGATTATATTAGATCATATTAGGTTTGATTTGTGTGGGTAGGGTTAGGTTGGGTAATAAAATATAGCACGAAAATCTAGAAGAATATTAATAATATGTAATACTAATAATTTCTAGAGTTCCTTCAGCTGTGGCGTATTGCTTTTTATGTCGATTCATTTGAGCGAGTACAGCAATGAAACTTGATTAAAAAAAATTGTTTGAAAATCTAATTTCAGATTACATCTCTCTACTTACATCTCCTAAAATCACAATCACATTGATCAACAAATATCACAAACATATTTATTAATTAAATTTCACAAAGCAGATGTCATTACATGAGCCAATATTAGTATTAAATTCCGTTAGCATTGATTGATTTTGTAACAACTACATTAAGAAGCAGCGCAATATGGTATTGAAAACACAGTAACTCTAGATCTTTTAATTATCTGTAAATCAGTTATTTAAATGTTTTATTGAAATGTATTTTTATGTTTTTTTAAATGTTTGCTAAAAAACTCCTGAATTGATTTATAGAAAAATATATTTTTTTAGAAAATTGTTGAAATTCTATTCCATTAAACTATAGAAAGTTTCTGAAATGATTTGAAGAAATTTATATAACCCTACTGGTGTCAGTAACCAAAACGATCTGTGGGTTGCTTTTCGAGCAGCTACCCAGACCAAATTCTACACTGATATGAACATATATACAATGATTGAAAGTTAAAAAAATCAAGCACCAATACCTAAAACCGATAGAAATAAAAACAAAAATCTTCACTATTCTACGTTTCCCAAGCACTAAAACACCTCTTAAGAGCTCTAACGATTAATTGTTCCAAGGACTCAATATGCCGCCGGCTGGCTTTTTTTTACTATGCGCTGGTACGATTCTAATTCAAATGCAAATAATAAGTAATAGTTATTATTCTAGTGACAAATTCGTCATGTTAATATGCAAACGTGTAACTCGTGAGTTGATTAATAATTTTCAAATGCGGATATATGTGGCTAAAACGCAATAGAGATTAAGCATCTCTAGTAAGTATAATATGATGTACAGATTTTGAAAGGTAAATAACGATTGAAACATATAACTCAGAACTCAAGAATTAACAGATAATTTAGTAACATACAGCAGAAAAACTTCTACATCTTTGGTCAGAAATACTTAGAACTTGGTAACAATTACAGCTATACCTTTTTAATTTCAAGTTGGCACTAATCACAATCAAGTTGTCATTAATCATTATTAATTTGGCATTCATCAAAACAATGTTGGCATGGTTGTTCATTAAACATGAATTTGTTTAATGCCAACATGGTTTTGATTAATGCTAAGTTGATATTGATTATTGCAAACTTGACTGTGATTAGAGCCAAGTTGAAGTTGAAAAGGTATAGATAACAATTAAATAAATCCAAACGAAACAACAAAAAATTCAAATTTAATAAACCCGTCGTATCAACAATTTCACTCCCCCCATATGTATATAACAGTTTTACCAAAACTAAAAATTTGCAAACCAGCTACTGTCACATTTTTTTTTTGTAAAGAAGTAGGATTGTGTAGTAAAGCAGACATCTATTTAGGAATACGAAATATGCATTTTCAGGAAAATCGAATTGCTTAGGCGGAAAGACCCTATGGGGTCGATAGCCTAATAAAGATTGTTTATATATATATCGAATTGCTTTACTCTAAAATCCTTGTAGAAGAAATTTGAGAGCACATTTGAATACAGCAACAAAAGTTATACAAAAAACAGCTCACGGAACAAAAGATTAACATATTGTTTCGCACTGTAATCGAATATGATAGACTGGTTCAGCAACCTTACCTTGAAGGGACATACATACATAATGCTGAATTTGTTGATTTTTCGTATCTGTTTATATTGTATCTGTTACCGGCAATCTGTATAATTCAGGCAATCTATACAATACCTAGGCAATGTATAGAATACCTGGGGCGTCCAGGCAATGTATGAAATATTATGAATATTATTGTCCATTACATACTTTACCTAGGTAATGTATACAATTCCTAGGGATTGTATAGAGTACCTGCTGGTCCACCGGCAATGTGTAAAATAAATAGATTTTGGTCTATATTTATCAAGTTAACCGGCCTACCTATAAAATGACGGGCAAATAAAACATGTTCTACTACTTAAAATCAACTTTATTAAAATGAACAATTGGGGTGCTCCTAAGTAACATAATGTAATTTGCTTACAAGTACTCAGGTACGTAATAAGTATAAAAAACTTAAGAAACAATACAATTCTGTAAAAATAATAAGTAGGTTAGGTTAGGTTAGGTTAGGTTAGGTTAGGTTACACACATTGCCGGCTGCGCATTCGGTATTGTATAGAATACCTAGGCAAAGTATGAAATAAATTTTATTTCATACATTACCTACACGTTTTAGGTATTCTATACATTGCCTAGGTATTGTATAGAATACCGGATTATACAGATTGCCGGTAACATATCTAATAAATACACCGGATATGCGTTTCTTGTCTCTTTCTATATCCAACCACACGGTCAAAATATGAAGTTGAGTCAATCCTGTGTATAGATCACAGCACAAATACGACCGAATTAATATTCATTCGAAAAAAAACCTTTTAAAATTGAAATTTATTCTATAATTTGCCACAGTATAATTTGAGAGGTGAGCACGCTATACTCATATGCATTTTTAAATTATATGTTTAAAAATTGAACGGTTAATGGTTGACTCTCAAATGTGCACAGTTCATTTGCTGGACTAACTGCATTATAAAATTACATTGAATAACTTGCATCATCAAAGCACATTATTTTATTATTGTTATTATGATTATATTTAAAAATGTATATCTTTTACGTTTCCATTTAACCGATTGCTTTATTGACGCGGCCATCAGTCAACCGCTACATCTTCTAATTTTCGCTTTCATATTTCCAAGTGAAAAAAGTTGAATAGCACACCTTGTACATCAGGATAAAAGGTTTTGTTCGGAGTTCATGAGCTGAGATGACATTATTTCCAGTAGCACAACGGGCACGTATTTCGTGACTCTTAATAATAAATGATATTCGATAGAGGCGTGACAGGTGAGTTGAACGTGTATTTATTGCATTACGTCAGGTATTAGCCATTCAGTATTGCGGTATTTTCGAATGACTGGTCATTACAAAAAGGCTCATGTTTATTGGTTTGCCACTAATACACTTCGATAAATATGATAAATGGTAATACGCATAGTGCATTAAATAGTACTTCCATTAATGTGTTGTAAGTTGCACAAATGAGGTGCACACTTTAAAAATATTAAGTAATATTCTAGACGACTCTTGAAGGGTTTACTAACATTTTAAGACTATACATGACATAAATGTTGAACATCTTTCGGAAATGCAGGAAGCTACAACAAAAACCTGGATAAGAAATATGAGCCGACTGCAAATATTTGGTTTGCATATTTGCATCAAAATTTTGAGAATATTTTATCGCTCACGTGCAAAATAACAGTTAACGTAACTAAATATAGATTGTGGGAACATTGTATTTGTATCTTAATTGCAAACCATTTCCATGTATGTTAATTCGTATTTCTTTTGTTTTAGGTAAGTCATCATAACGCCGATTTATCTATGATTAAGGGGCTCCCCAATGTAAGTATGTATGATAATATTAGTAAGTCATCTTCGTGTTAACTCAATATAATATTGCTTAAATAACTAAAATACACAATTCTACATGGTGTACATGGTTATATTATCTGGGCTCAGAGTCTTCAGTTCGTATAACCTGGCGACCTTTTATATATTTTTCTTCAATACCAATATTAGAAGCGAGGTTTTTAACTATAAAACTTTTTTTTTTTTTTTTGTAGACTAATGTAACCTTTTCATTTTTTTTCATTTAACACCTAAACCACGAGGGGGACACAGGGCGTGGCTTTTAACTACAAGATTGTGATATTCTTGAGGAACTTTTTTTTTCAAGCCACCCCACTTTTGGGGTCGCGACCTATTTGTTGGGAAGCACTATTCCTTACTATATTTATTGCATTATTGAATTTATCATACAAATTTAGCAGATATAACTTTAAAAACATTCGAAAATGTTCGAGAATTGGATTGTGTATAAAAATGTGTTTACACATGTAACTACATGGCTTACCGGTGCTTCGCAGGGACGTGTACCAATACTCATTAGTCATCCAATTCCCGAGTTGCGTTTATAAAGATTCGTCAATTTTAACTTTAGTATCCACCTATGTGTTTATAGATTAAAACCGGTAGCGCCTAGTGTAGTAACTTCTAATTACAGGCATCAGGAAATATGAGCAAATGCACGTACATGTTAGTGTTTGCCACGTAATGGAAGTGTGTGGAGAAACCATTTGTGATTAAAATACAGGAAAACTCGCCTATTAGGAGGCGTTTAGCTTTAAACTTCAATGAATTAATGGCAAAAACACGGTACTGTTAAACAATCTGCTTTGGAAGTTTGCTACTAATGAACAAACTACTCACAAGTGTAATATATCAATATACATTAAATTTCAGATTATAATAATTGAAATGTTTCTTTTATGTCCGCAATGCTATGAATTATAAAAAATGGTGTGCAGGATGTAAACGGATAAAAAAAGCAAATCCTCGATAGATTAAATTGTCTTTTATTTAAACAGGGACAGACTTTGCAAGCTTTCGGAGTCATAGATACGAGTTCAATCTTCAGGTTAAAAAGAAACAATAAAACACACATAAGAAAAGATAAGCAAGGGAATCGTTGATAAACATAGTGGGAAAACCACAACCAAGTAAGAGAAACTCGTTCAATGGAATTACTCTATAAAAACAAAGTAATTTTCAATTGGTTTTACTTTTGTTCTACTTTGTAAGACAATTTAATCTATCGAGGATTTACTTTTTTTTGTCCGTTTACATCCTGCACACCCCTTTTTAAAATTATAATAATTGACCATTACATAGCTTTAGAACTTGGAAGTTGAAGTGCTGTCAGAGAAATAGGCTAAATTGTCAGAATAAGTGGTTTAGCCTCCAACACAAATATTTCGTGCAGTTGAAGTGCTGTCAGAGAAAGAGGCTCAATTGTCAGAATAAGTGGTTCAGCCTCCAACACAAATATTTCGTATTTACGAATTTTATTTTTTTCATTGGTGTTTAACTTTCCTGCATTTTAAATAATTTACGATTCGATAATCAATGTTATGGAATAACCAAATGTTGAGCTTTACTATGTGATGAGACACATTTAATTTGATATAAATATAAACACTTGGCCGAGTTCACAATTTTTAATAATATTACTCTTGATAATTGGCGCAGGATTAAAAGCCCGTTAGAGATATATATAGCTTATGAAACTCAAATCAATCTCAAATCAATAAAAAAGCTATACAATTTCCATAGATAATATAACAACTTAACAAAATAATATCCGAAATTTTTAAACATTTCAATGACATTGATATAATTGTTGTAATAAAATCTAACGATTGCAGATATTCAAAGATTTTAATACCGGCCCTAGAACATTATGAAAATGAAACAATTTTAAAATGATCATATACAGTATAATATCCTAAATGTTAAACATTTCAATGCCATTGATACAATTGTTGTAATACAATCTATCGATTGCAGATATTCAAAGATTTTAATACCGGTCGTAGAACATTATGAAAATGAAACAATTTTAAAATGATCATATACAGTATAATATCCTAAATTTTAAAACATTTCAATGTTATTGATACACTTGTTGTAATAATATCTAACGATTGCAGATACTCAAAGATTTTAATACCAGCCTTCGTACATTATAATAACTAAACAATTCTAAAATGATCATGTACAGGGCGTTTGCTTAAGGTGTTCCGTACATTTGGATGTCGAGTCAGCGATGAAAACCAAACAAAAAAGTTCATAAAAACATGAGGGGCTACTTGCCGCTGTAAGCAGTTATTCAACTTCATTTAATACCATGAATTTATATTAAGGACAGAATTTGACATTTAAACAAAAAAATTAAGTATCAACAAACACTTTTAGTTACAGTTATTGTTCAAAGTGACCATTGTCGACTTGATTCATGTTAGCTTGTTTAATTTTTCAGTTTTCAAATAATGCTATTATTAATTTGAGATAATGTTGGACTTTTTTGCCCAACAACTTTTTCTTCTAAAATGCATACTAAAAAAGTTGTTCATTTGTTAACTATTATTCTGATCACGCTGTATAAGTAATATCAACAATAACCTTCTTTTATTTTTAGTGATAATACTTCTTTTTATTAGTAGTAGTAGTAGATCGATCTTTCGGCTATCGACCTAACCGGTCTTCCGCCGTTTCTTTTTATTAGTATTCTTATAAATATAATTAAGACTAGTTTCACAAAACTAACGATTAATTTAATTCTAACTTAATATACTAATCATATAACTAAAACTATGATATTTCCATTGAATCACTTATTGTTCTTTCAAGTGGCAAGCTCAAAAGGTTTCTTTGGTTTGAGTCGTAGTGATATTGCACACATTTAGACGCTTCAGTATTTATGTGGTTTTGGAGTCTCATTGAACCGTTGAACTCATTGAAACCATTGGAACCGTTAAATTATATTATGTTGGAGTCACTACCGCAGCCCCATAGTTGTATGTCGTAGCTCCATTCTGGTCGTAGGACTTGCTTATACAAGATATTTGTTTGTCCAGGTGATGATTTTATTTAAAGCAGATTGTAATTTACCGGTTGGCTCGACAATTCGTCGGCTTGGTGTTACAAGGATGCATGTAACATTTTTTAAATTTTTATTTCTATAGCTTTGCAGGGCTATATGTTTTCAAGGCGGGACCTTTCAACTTGTTGGAAGAATAAAATTGGATCATTAGGAACCTGTGATAAAAACATATCTATTGACAGTGCAAAATTTAGCTTTTTTTTGATGTAGCAAACATATTTAAAATCCTTATTCCCAAATTTACAAATTTGCACATACAACCTTGTAACATTAAGCCGACGAATTGTCTCTCCTACAGCCAACACTACCGTGCCATCTGCAAACGTGGCTGTCGTGCTATACAATGTAGTTGGAACATCATTAACATGTAACAGATACAGAACTGGCCCTGAAACACTTCCTTGTGGAACACCAGCCTTAATAAGCTTTAATTCAGAATATGAATCTTGATGTTTGACACGGATGTTTCGATTAGCTAAGTAGGATCTTAATAGTTTATAGTACTGATCGGCAGTGCAGGACTCATGTATAAGCTACACAGGCTATAGCTTTGGGCCCCCACTTTCTTGGGCCCAAAAAAAAAAATCCGAGTGAGCAATTGTCATATGTATTTAAATATACTGCAGCATTATTTGTTCCAATGACGCACGTCCGGACTTGACAAATGAGTGCAAAATAGATTTTAGTGAGTGTCGAGATCAGTCATATGATAAACCTACCAATATGTCTGGCAAATACAAGGGTATGCAAGAAATAATATTGAAGATTAACAAGTATGCTAGGTATATTCCATGTGCTGGTAATTTCCTGAATCTTATTGGTAAAGAGGCAGTTGACTTTTATTTAGATGCAGTACATCTTTTTGGAATTGTTCAAGAAATATATAATTTATTTTCTTCATCTACACAAAGATGGAACTGTTGTCATTCAAAATTTATTCAAAAGTTCCAAAGTCTTTGTCAAAGACTAGATGGGAAGCACATTCAATGGCCACACGTGCAATACTTGATAGTCATGATGGAATAATTTCTGCATTGCATCAGCTGGATATTGAACAGAGATACAACAAACAAAGGCGAAATAAGAAATCAAGCCATAAACATTTTGAATAAAGTGGAGGAGTTTGAATTTATGGTAATCTTATATTTGTGTAGTTACTTGCTGGATGAATTTCACAACTAGTCAATCACTGCAAGCCCCCAAATTAGTCTAGATGTATGTAGGAAATTGTATGCTTCACTTTCGCATTTTTTTCTTAAAGGTTCCAGGAATATATTCGATCATTTTGAAGAAAAAGCAAAGGCGAAATTTCCTGATGTTAATTACAATAAAAGCAGATATAGGAGAATTCATATCAATGATGATAAAGATGATGCTTTAGAGAACCTTGAGCCAAAAGATCAGAATCAAAACATTTATACCTGTGATGGATGCATTAGAGTAAAGTCTAGCACAGAGGGCTTCACATACAATGATGCTGCAAAAAAAAAATCATTCTTAACAAAATTAAAACCTGCAGAAGAAGAGATTCGTGAAGGAGTTAGTGTTTTGTAGCAAACATATCCTGAAGATGTGGACATGAATCTTGTAGGAGAGTTCAAGCATTTTCATCAATATGTTAGACATAGTCAAGCCTATTGTTCAGCGGAACATGACAGTCTGACACATCAGGATCTGTATAGGGTAATATTTAACGATCTTATCCAATCAGCATTCCCTAATGTAGATGCAATTTTGAGATTGTTTCTTAGTATGATGGTTGAAAATTGCTCTGGAGAAAGATCTTTTTCTCAGCTAAGGAGGATAAAAAATGAATTTAGAACAACAATGGCTCGAGATAAATTATGTTCCCTCAGTCTCCCTGTGCATAGAAAGTCACAAACTAAGCAGTTTATCATTTGATGATGTCATCAGTGACTGCTCTGGCAAAGGCTAGAAAGAAAATATTTTAGTTTAATATAATTCCTTGATGCTTTTAACTGTTTCAAGAGATTAGATAATAAGCCTTTGTAAATTGTGCCTTTTAAAAGAACTTTTTTTTACCAGAGTTTGCAGTTTTAAGTTTGTTATGAATAAAAATGATTTTAAGTTAAAGATTTATTATTTCACTAGCTATATAGTTCTTAATTGTATTTCAGTTTAACCCTCTAGATATCCGAAAATCATATTTGGCTCTGACATATAATATCTGAACTTATAACGGGCCCCATATCTCAAATAGCTTAGGGTCGTATCAAGTCTAAATTCGGCCCTACTGATCGGGGAGCTTGATTATTCTGATCACGCTGTATATTAATGCTGCAGGAATGCAGCTATTAATACCATGAAATATATACCTTTTAGTTAATATAGTATTGACATATCTTACTGAATAC
Organism: Othius punctulatus; assembly: GCA_951805005.1. Classification (NCBI taxonomy): domain Eukaryota; kingdom Metazoa; phylum Arthropoda; class Insecta; order Coleoptera; family Staphylinidae; genus Othius; species Othius punctulatus. The sequence continues at coordinate 31,055,431 of OX638142.1, forward strand.
ACATTATGCAAACACATTTTTTAGAAATTCCACGCTTATGCTGAATCATTAAAATCTTAGCTGATACTGGAAAACTAATGTGATTTTAGGAATCAGAGTCTCAAACAGAAATTGCTCTGATATCGTCTAAAATGTGTCTTTATCTATGATATAGGTGGTGTAGATGAGTAATGCTAGGTAAAGTTAGGTTTCATTTTGATGAGTTAGATTAGGCAATGCCTAATTGCATTTAGTTCGTTATGATTTGGTTAACTTATCCTTAAACACCGTAAGGTTAGTTAGATTAAGGCATGGTAGGGTTAGGTTAGCTCAGGTTAGGTCAGATTAGATATGAGATAGGTTTGATTTGATTCGATCAGGATACGTTAGGTTAAGTAATGCAACGGAGCATAAAAATCTACAATATTAAAAATAATACCATATGTTCATAAAAACAAATCAATCTATGGTGGCTGTGGAAATTGAAACATATGTCCGTTACTTGTTTCAGATTTTCAATTTTTGACACTCCATATTTATGCCGAGGCCTCCCAATTCAAACGACAGGCGACTACACATAATAATAATAATAATATTAAAGAAAATTGTACTTGTGATACATCACTGTAAACAGAATTTGATTTAGGACCTGATTCCGTAAAAATATACGGGGTTATATGCATATCAAAGTTATATGTTTTCCCGGAAAATAGGAATTGGATTTTTTTACTGCGCCAGTGTAGATCAGGTTGCGTTTGGTAAGTTTCTTGTTAAACTTTTGTATCTTTAAAATTTCAGCAAATATAAGCCGGACAGTAAAATACAACCCACCGTGAGAGGGGTGAGATTTGGGTGAAGCATATGCCGATGCACATAATCTCCCGGGGATTCCTCTTACTAGATCAGTCAATGACTGTTAATAACACAGGCCAGGAAAAAAAAGGTTTCAAAAAACTTTTTAAATCTTGATAGCTGATTTTTTTAGTTTTTTGGGTACTAAATCCGTATCTGAACTCTGTTCGTTTCCATAACCCACAGTTTGGTCACAATTTGATCTAGTAAGATACGGGAAAATATGCTAAATTTGCAATAAATATGAAAAGTAAACGACTTTTAAAATAACAACAGAACTTTATTTAAACATAGAAGATGGCTTTGTATTCCTAATTACATTCTTCAAAGGCTTTACATGTCCATTGTTGTATATTTTCTTTGTATCTTTTATTTAAAGCTCCTGATATAGCTTTTTCTTCTATGCGCCGATTGTTGACTCTCTCGGTAAAGTGACCAACAGTAATCTCCCATCATGTTGGTGTTTCAGCGTCCCTGATAACGTTTTTCCGTCACTTTTAAATCTTGATGAAAACGCTCTCGTTGTTCTTCTAAATTGTCCCGAAAGAATTGTAAATAACTGTTTAAAAAGTCAACTTGGAGGCTCATTAAACATCCCAATTTTTTGAAAGCAACCAGCATATTGGCAACAATTGCTTGATAGTCTGGGTCTTTTTTGTTGCCTAGGAACTTATTTACAACGTGATTAAATGCAAGCCATGCTTCTTTTTCATTTACTGTCATATGTAGTTAAAATTATTGATCAAACATTATTTTACTAATATCAGGTCCAACGAAGATACCCTCTTCTCATTTTGCTTCAGACACTTGCGGAAACTTTTCACAAAGATATTTGAAACACTGCTTATCTTTAGGTAAGGCCTTCACAAATTGTTACATGAGGCCTAATTTTATGCGCAGCAGAAGCTTGTGTTGATCTACCAGATGTTCCCGTAGAATGTTCTTTTCTCCTGGCTTTAAAGATTTTCTTACAGGTCAATTCTTCCTAGACCAATGCTGATCTCGTGCCCTACTATCCCATATACACCGAAAACATGGGGATTTAGTGAAACCACTTTTCTGGCTAAGAAGCGAAGCATGCAGTTGATTTTCAAGTCACCACATATCCATCTATGAGCGGAGTAGTTTAGTTTCTCTAAAAATACACTGAGGTTTTAATTATTTTCTTTCATGAATACAGAATGAGCAACATATGCATAGGTGCTACCATTGTTTAATAGAACTGCCTTTAAACTGCGTTTAGAGGAATCGATCAACAGCCTACATTCTTCTTTTTTGTATTCAATTCCGAACTCATTCACCAGACCGGAATATTCAAGCAATTCACTAAATCATGTTCTTGTTTGAAAAAATGAGCAAATTGCTGCAATCTTCTCCTGTTCACACGAATTGAAGTTCCAGTTGCTAACAATTTATTTTCCTTGAGTCTGGACCCAAGCAGTTCAGCTTTCTCCTTTGTTAAGCCCAAATCTCTGACCAAATCATTTAGCTCAGTTTGAGTAAACAACTGACGTTCCACACTGTGTACGGGACACTGAAACTCATCGTTAACTGATTCATCTTTATCGCAGGAAGATTCATCACTTGACATGTTAACCAGAATAACAGTTTCAATGGCCACTGGTGGTTCTGGAGGAGGCAGATCGGAACTATGGTCTATTGGCCGAATTGCAGATGGTAGGTTAGGGCTAAGTAACATCAATGCAACAAAACTAGCAATCATCTGAATGATTCGCTTGCTCCCTCCATACCATTAGAATGGCAAATCTAAAAAATGCTTTCTCCTTTTTTGACCATTTTCTAAGGTCTTCTAGACAAATATAACATACCTTATGTGGCGCCCAAGATTTGTACTGATTACCAAGTCTAATTCCGAAATATGAGAAATATACTTTCCTGACCAAGTCAGTAATGTTCCGTTGCTGTTTTCATAATCACAAATTCGGCACAAATATAACAAAAACTGTCAGGACTGTTCTCATAACAACGACTAGCCATGACTGAACACTAACTGCTATATTAGTATCTTATCTAGATAGCAACATTGCAAACACATACAGCTTGCTTGTCAAATGCAACTTGGACTCTGAAGCCGCCGACAAGTGGACTATGAAACTGAAGGGATCATCTCGTACATTTCTAGAGAATCAGAGCTGCATTTGCCTAGCTATACAGAGAAAAAGTAAAAATGTGAACAAATAGTGGGTGATACGGAATGTTTATTGTTATTTTTGGAATAAGCACACTTAAAGCGATAAGAATTAGGTAAACACATACAAAAAGTTTGGTTGGCCTGTGTAATCAGTTAATATGATGTGTGATAATTTGTAAAAATTTGAAACAGAATTATCAGGACACTTTAAAACCTTGGTCGTATTTGGCAACATATTTGATTTTCCGCCAGAAATGTATTCTTCAGCTAGAATTTACCCCGGCCGCTAAACGGTAACTTTCGGCCGCTAAATTGATTTCAAATCCAACACAGTTAGTTGTAGTTCCCTCACTAAGTATTACGAATTTAAATGTTGAACTGAAATCTATATTAAGGGAGCCTTTATTTGTAATAAAGAAAGGAGGCACGTTTTTTGGCTTAAACAATTTTCTCGAGTAAAAAGCGCGATATGGGGGCATTAAAAATAAACCTTTAGTTAGGTCATTATCGGCCATTTTCTTTGTTCATCATTTACCGGCATCATTTGCATAAACGGAATCGAAACTGGAATGCTCTCCGGCAGATAAATACCATTCTCTCGTTTCACAAAACAAACACACTCCTCACTAGTCAGCTATATTACGCGCATGGGCTCTCGCCTACTCTGCAACTTTTGTCGGATTGCTGAAACGAGGGAATGTGCCGCGTCGAGGTTTCCTGCTTCGTCGTTTTCTCTGAAAAGACCCCTACACCATTAACGGGAAATGAATTACACCGTCGTTTTGAATTTGGGCGTAATTTCCAGCATCATAGGCAAAATCGCGAGACATCGAATTAATTTAATTTCACGTTAAAATGTAGAAGATTAGACCACTGCCCTGTAATTGTTAGTTTAATGATCTGTCCGAATTGTTTGCAATAAATAGAGATCGCCATAATTCCTTTATTGTACCCGTACTCCACCCACAACTCGTCTTTAGTTGACCTAATTCGATGAACATCCGTGGGTGTGGAGGCCGTCACTGATGGAATGTAATTGCGCCTTCTGCGGGGTCGTGTGGAATTCGGCCGAAGGTCGTTCCTTTAAGGTGACGTGCAGATGAAGTGCCACCCGTACGAATCTATGACTATGAGGGTATTCCCATCGAGCGCGGTCCATTCGCCACCAGCCGTCGACGACCTCCAGCACTTTTAGATTGCCGCAGGATATATATCTGTGCGCCTGCCGTGATAAGGGTGCGATGTTCAATTCGCTTTATCGATATAACATCGGGTTTTATCCGACATCTGTTGATTACGGGGCCCTTTAACATTTTTATGTACCTGAATGAAGCGATTTTTTGACATTTATTTTATATACGACACAATGGTGCTGCCACATATACAATTACGGTGTCGACCATAGAGTTTATATTGAACATAAATATAATCCGTGTACTCGTTCGGTAAGTGCAGCGAACACTTTGTACTCTGCTCCGTGCGATATTATGGCTCACAATCTGTAACGTGTCCGACAAGAAAATTTGTTATGGGAACAGAGCAATTTCTTTAAACTTATAAAAAATAAATGCGACTGAAACTCGGTTTGTTCTGCAGTTCTGCAGCACAAGTATTCGCAAAATTTATCGAAAATGAGGTGGGGTTTTTAAGAAATGAGACTGCGTTGCATGTTAACTGCAATGCTTCACTGCTACACTTGTTACACATCGATGCGCGGACGAATCCTTCAAAATGACACCGAATTTCAGGTTAATTTTGAAACAAACGAGTGTAATTTAGATGATTATCGGACGTATTTTTTTTCCATTTAAAAATGCTTCCTTCCAAATATACTTTCAGGGCGATCTTGTGCTTTCTGGAATGTTACTATTCAGGCTTTTGTCGATCTTGTTTAAATTATATACTCCAAAACGTCATCTTGACAGATACTTTTGAGTGGCAAACTTAAGTATCTACATGCACATAGCACAATTACGGCGACTATTGCCCTCAGAACATTTCAGCCAATCCAGTAATGGTATTATTTAAAATTTAATATATAAGTGCCCAATACCCAAAATTGAAACTTTAATAAATAATCAAAAATTTCATTAACTAAAATTACAATTAGTAAATTGGCAATTTGTGAATGAAACCATGCCTTTTCCGGTTCTTCCACTTGCTATTTTTCACTTCGCATATTTCCAATGATTTCTTGATGTTCATGATTCAGTTTTAATGTTTTAACTAATTGCTTATCGGACTTAAATGAGAAATATTCTTCGGGCAATAGTATTCCCGCATATCCCTCGTGCACGGCAAATACAAATCTGAATATGTCGCTCGTATACTACGTGCACACGCCAAATATTCAGGTATTTGGCGTGTACTTAGGATATAATAGTTGATTATTTCATTAGCCTGTTAAATCACGCAGTTGTTAAAATCTGATTGGAGGATCACAGCCAATCAACTTTAAATACATCGATTATTTACGACCGTCCAAAATAGTCACCCAAAATAACTTATAACTTCTGGGCAGTGTTTACCCCAGTAGAAATGTTATATAGTACGTATATAGTAATAATAGTTACTACGTAGTAGTATATCTACATACTATATAGTGGTAATATATTTCTACAATATAGTAGTACTATATACTTACTATATTCGTTATACTCTATTTAGTAACTAGGAGGAGCAATTCAAATTTGCCGCGCGAATGCGTTCACCTGTGATTGGCTGAAAGCACGCCCATTTCACAAGGCACCAAAACGCTGTTTTAACGCATATAACCTCAATTCGAAGCGCCCGTCAGTCTTATTTTTTTAATATCCCGCGAAATTTTGCAAGTAAACAATCAGTTCTGTTCAGAACTTATCTTCGCAGTGTTGATAGTTAATTTTGCTTATATTATTGTGATGGATTCTGAACCCAGTACAAGCTCAGCGATGTTTTCACGTTCACTTCGAAAAAAGCGTTCACGGTTGGATTTGGGTCATTTATCTTTATCCGAAAAGTCCGTGTTTTAGTATCTGGCAGAGTAACCAACAAATATGCCCCTTTATCTTCAATGTCGTCTATGCACATTTTGGTGAGTTCTTCAGACCGACATGCCCCAGATATACCCATTATTAGAGCATCTTTCTTCATCAAATATATCCTATCTTCTGCCTCCGCCAAAAATCTCTTGTCTTCTTCGGGGGATAAGTTCGGGATTTCCCTTTGAGGAAGGAAATTAGCTTCACGAATTTATAATATTACAAAAATAAACACATGCCTATATAATGTATGTCATTCAGGAGTAATAAATAAATAAAACTAACTTCGTAATGTCCACATTTTCGTAGGCTTGTAGGTTAGCTTTATGACTTGGTAAAAACTGAGTAAAAATGACTCGGCCCGGAGGGCCTCGTGGGCCAAACTTCAGTGTGCAATCCATTACTTCGCCCACTTGTACAGTAAATGACAATTATATTATATTTGATTTGTTTAAAAAAAAACTAGTGATTATACAGATGAAATAATTTAAAATTGCCCGCAAAAGTATCTGGTGATTTTTCTGGTAACTTTTACAGTGTAAATTGGGTTTTGAAACTTTCTACTCCTAGTTATTAAATAGAGTATAGTACTATATAGCTGTTATACATATAATAAAGCTTTCTTGTTACCAGAAGTAGGAGAACCAGAAAACGATAGGGTTAATATAAAATAATACGAAATATACGTATACATATAATTATCTAATAGATTATATAAAACACTGACAACATTGCTGGCTTTTGGTAGATTTACCGTATTTTTAATCACATCGGATTATACCATGGTGTACATACTGTCTTCGATGACTACACATTCTCCACACTTCCATGTATCTCTCTTCATCTGGAAACCTCTTAATTGCCCATTTTCGCAATTTCTGGGGTAATAATTACTACATCCATTGCACTGTATGATGCATTTCATATTCAAAAAGGACTGATGGCAGATTGTGCACTGTTCACTCGACGCCATCTTGAACTTACTGCGAACATAATATTGCTATATCATAAATACAGTGTGTTCGATAAAAAGGGCCCAAAAGTGTAGCGACTTCATTTGTTATTTAATCATCAACAAACCATATATATATAGTTATTATATATTAAATGGGACAGCTTTAGCTACAAGTTGGTGAAAAAAAAAACTTTTTTAAACACCTTCATTTATTTGTTGTGACGTCACCGACAATGTTTTTAAATGGTTCGGTATAATTTTTGTTGTATATTCTTGTAGAGCATTTTTAGTATTTTTCATCGGCCTGAATTTTTAGTATTGTTATACTATAATTTTTTTTTGCAAAACTGTGAAAAACTTGAGCTAGTAGGTTATTAAATCCTAAATTCTCTGAAATAAACAATTGTTGATCATAATGATACATTAAAAAAAGACCACAAACGTCGGTTCGTGAAATTGGACGTAACAGTAACTCTTTTGTTAGCACGGTTGACCAAATTTTAAGAAAACATAAATTACGTCCTTGTAAGGTGTATTCATCTTTATTACTTACAATATGAATTTACTTTTATTAATTTATTTCGTCAACCTAGTTCATAATTTACAATTCAATGATGCTGCAAAACGAATAAACTTATTTTAAACCTGTTTAATTATTATCACCAATTGTTTGTTCCAGAGAATTTCGGATTTAACATCCTACTAGCTCAAATCAGTTTTTTACATTTTTTGCAAACATGTATTTCATAGAAATAAAACGTAGCACCTTTTTCACAAAAAAACATTTATATTCACTAAATGTACATTTCTACAGTACGTATCTACTACTGAAGATGGTCGCTTGGCGACTGAAATGTACTTTTAGTGAATATAAATGTTTTTTTGTGAAAAAGGTGCTACGTGTTATTTCTAAACATACTTTCACAAGCTCCAACTCCCCGTTATGTATTTCATAGTATAACCGTACCAAAAATTTAGACCGGTGAAAAGCCATATTCAGGCGACCGCCTAATAGCTGATAGTCAGAACTCACTAATAAGTGATAATCTCACTTGGTCCTCTGCATATCTGGTGTGCCATGCTGCTAACAGAAATGTCACAATTACATTTTTCATTCGTGATATAATCTGATGAATACAACTCTTGGAATCGTAACTGTTGATAATCGCATTGATGTACTCAACATGTCAAATAATCCAAATCAAATAATTAATATTTGACAACATGTTTCGTGTCCCAACTCACGTGATTATCGATAGTCATGACACATTCGTTGTATTATATATTATAATTTAAATAAATTATGATAATTATTTATTAAATTATTATCATTTTTATTGATGATTTTTCCATTGTTTTAGCAGTGATTTATCAATAGGCACAAATGTCAAATCGCTGGTGCTGAGAATATTTATGACGCGCCTACAACGTATGTCTTGGTTGTTGGCAGAATCATTAATCCACTTCAACCTACTTAATAGGTACTTACAATTAAGACATTATCATAGATACAAATGCAATCTTGTTCTTCGGGAAGACAGAGACATATTATGTGTTAATCGTCAAATTTCGAAATCTTTGAATAACTCTATTTTTGATCATAATAGTTTCCCGTAATTAATTGAACGTATAGGCGCGGTGATAATGAGTTGCGGGTGGGAAAATAGATGTGCATGTATAACAACTTGACATATATTATCATCGGGGGGGGTCTTCGTAGGAAGGGCGCGACCTCGCGTTTTGTGACGCGAAGTGTTAATTACCCCCGAGATTGGCCCGGAACATAACTAGCTCAGTTTTTTTTTCCGGAGAGCGCACGGTTTACTTATCTGCTAGCCGCTGGGACCTTCTGCAGGAGGAGACGGCAATGGGGCCTCCGGGAGCGGCACGACGTCGGCAACACTATCTAGCACTTTGGATTGCGAGGGGGTGGGGATATAAAGTCGGGGTTGCATGTTCTTAGTTTAATTAAAATCGATAACAACAATAAGAAAGCTAAATTAATAAATGAGTAAATGACAATAACAAACAGAAGAGGGAATGAAGTAAAATAAGATCAGGAGTGAGGTGCGGAACGGATCGCGCATGTGTTGATGTGTGGGTGTGTGTGTGTGGGTTTCTCGGAAGACGTGGTGACGAACTCTTCGCGGTTGTCGCTGGAGCGGTGAGTGAACTGATGAACTGACTTCTACTGTGATTAAGAACCGACTTGTCCCGCGGTCGGGAGTGGACTCTGTTTTGTGGATGAGACCCGACTTGTCCCGCGATCGGGAGTGGACTGTTGTCTATTCGGGGGATGTTTCCTCCCTCGCGCACCTTCAACTTAGAGGCAGCGCATGCGTATTTTGTGTGTTGTGTGTTGCGATGTAAGAAAGGGAGGCGGGCTAACATTTTGGATGAAGGCGCATGTCGACGGGGATTAAACTTATTTTGGATAAATAAATGAATAGACGCGAGTTTAAATGAGATTCGGATTATGTTAATTAAGTAATGCTTAACTATGTGATTAAATGCGGCGAGAGAATTAAACGATGGGTCTTATGAAGTCACAGGCATGAAATACGGTTTTCCCTGATCGTGCTAAATTGGGGGTGCCATTGTCAGCGGTCCTTCGCCGACAAAGCGCATTAGGGGGCCGGGTATTCCCAACGTAACAACCGGGATTACGACGAGTGCCGACGATGGGTTTTCCCTGAAATCGGCAGAAAAACCAGTGAAAGGTAATTAGGGTAGGCCATGCCGGTGACAATATGATCTTATCATTCACAATCATCAAAATAGCAATTGAATAAAGAAAAAGATATTCACAACGCCCTCACAAGGCAGATGATTCATAAAAGATATTCACAACACCCTCGCAAGACAGATGAATCATAAAAGATATTCACAACACCCGTAAGACAAATGAATCACAGAAAATAAATAATTCACGTCACATCAACCAGTGTTTCTAACCTGCTTGTTACAATTTCTGCTTGTCTATATTTCAATACATTATAAAAATCGATAAACCAGTGCTTTCTTGTATTAATCTATTATTTGCGTTTACTAACCAACACATTACCAATACAACGAATCTTGCGAGTAGTCACGGCAGTTAATACATACGCCACAACGTGCAAGTACTAATACTATCAAAATAACCAGATAACATCTTCGATAAATTTTATAATAATTTCACAATGAAAGCAACGGTACAATAAATACACTATATGTCGGACTATATGTCGGACATTAGTGCCGCAACCCGAACCGTTACAACCTGTCCGAACATTTGGTTGCAATATATTTGTAAACGATTTTATTAGTTTTATCCGCTACTTTTAAACCTCCATCAAAGGCCGATAAAAAAAACAATCGCATTTTTTGCTTTAAATGTAATCTCGAACACGAATTTTAACTTTTCGCCGCCTGGTATAAATCGCCCTGTATAAATATATACCATGTATGTATGTTCTTTTAGTAAGTACGCTTAACTTGTTCATTAGGCAAGCAGCATGCATGTCGGGTAATACCGCTGCATTGCCCAACTTTGACACCCGATATCTCGAAAATATTGAAATTCAGTTTTGTTAGATTAGTCTACCTATATACGAAGTATGTCGATATCCTCGAGTAATCCCCTTATAAGACAGTAATTAGGGATAAATAAATAAATGCAGGTGTGTCAAATTGCAGGAAATTCTGTATTTAGTTTTTAATTTTATCTATAGATATTAATTTTAATGTTACAGCTGACTCTAAACTTAATTATGGCTGTTAAGAATTGAATGGAATTTGTAAAGAACTAAAATTTCGAGATAAACTTTGGGTAATTAACTTTAAGCACCAAGTAAATTTCAAAATTAAAATTATACAGCACCGCACGTAATATTGAGTCATTAACTAAGGTATCTTCGACCTGATCACCCCGTCTACACCCACACGCATAATGAAGTTATTAAAATGTACAAAAAGTTTCTTCGCTGCGCAACGAGTTTTTTAAAATTGTATATAAAGTCCATCAGGCCCTTTATTATCCTTTGTTGTCTTGGCGCCGGCAGGAACTTTTTCCGGGCACTTATTTAGAGGGAACATAACAGGTTATTACGGCAAGGCAGGTATTATATTTCGCAAGTTGTACGTAACATTTAATTGGTTCGTGCCGGCGAAAACTTCGCTCGGTACGTACGTATGTTCAATGGCTGCCCCCCTCGTACAACTTGCAGTCACGGAAATTTTCGCCGTCGTCGCACACCCCCATGAGTTTCCCGAGAGCGTCGGCGGTGAAGTAGGAGGGGGTGGGGGGCGTCGCTGGTGAAAATGTGCGGCACAAAACTCAATTTCGCCGTGCACTTCGTGGGCGACCCGGGCGGAAAACATTGATGGATGGCTGCGAGAAGACGCCTGTTTAACGAGAAAAAAAGCGTCGCGACGGTGCTGAATCCGTTTAAAAATAAATGGCACGCGCCTATGGAAAATACCGTGAGGCGGCCCTAGACGTATTGTATTTCCCGATTTCCACGAGGACGGAATGATTTCCGATGACAAAATTTACAACAACGGCGAACTCGTTCAATTTTCTCGGTTGAGAATGGAAAGAGGATTCTCGGAAAATGCGAAGTGAGGCAAGATTTAAATAAGGAACTTTGTTATTGTTTACATCACGGCATATGTAAACATATAAATTCATATTACATTATTATACGATCCATATTCCAAGAGAATTTTATAATTTTATTAACTGCCCGTAGTTATTAAGTTATAAATTCCTAGTGGATGCAAGCACATTGTAGCGAAACAATTTTAAACTTTTTGTAATGGAAATATCTCAGAAATTCAAAATACTTCACCCTCCCTGTACAAAGCTTTAACAAACCGACTTTGATGTGTCGGTGGTAAAAAAATATTTCGAGAATCCACAGGCGGTTCATTTGAAATATTCATCTGTACAGAAGTAACATATTTTCCCGTCGAGGAAACTTGTAAACAAAACAATTATATCTAAAAAAAAATTACACACTGACAAAATAGCAATAATTTATATAACTTTGTTGTAATTCACGATGCAGTCGTGAGTAAGTTTATTGTGTATTTTAGATTGTGATTGGTGTATTGATATCTGAGTATTGCTCTTAATTTGTTATTATCAGCAAAATTTTATATAAGGTTTTGAATTTCAGCTTCATAGCTAATCTAGATGAGCAGTAGGAACATGTCATAATTTGCAAAATCCTCGCGGCAGCAAACGCCTCAGTGCCTCAGATATTTCATATCTGGAGCCAATACTTCATAGAAGTTCCTTTCAAATGTACATATACATACATCTGTAATAATCAGATCGGGGTCCAGTGACTTTTTAAAACATGTATAAGTTTTTAAACGGATTTGGGGGCTGTGTAGCTTCAGAGCAGGTGGGGAATTAGATAACAAAGGGACACATGTGACGAGGAGAGTAACGTCAGGTGAACTTCTGCCGAGCGAATTGCGTGCGCCTAAAATCTAGAACGAACTATAACATTGAATAAATCACTTATTTATTGCATATTTGAACACAACTTTAATTTAGCTCGTACTAGAATTGATTGGGAGGATTCAGTATATTCAAAGTAATTCTATTAAAGAAAAGTAGAGGACATAACATAAATAAATTAATGCTTACATTGGATGTATGAACCAAGGCAAAAGAAAAAAATCGTACATAAGGAAAAGACGGACGAGGCTCGTGAGGTTGATTCCAGAAAAAATCTCTGGTGAGCTCCAGAGTCGAGACACTAACATTGCGTCCAGTTGTATGTATGTGAGTTAAATAGTGATAGTAGAAGGAAGTGATGAAATTTAAAATACTAAAAGTTTAACAAAATTCAACATTTTATATCAAATAAAATAAAATAATGAAATAATATAAAAGTCAGTGATAAATTTCAAGGTTTCCACTAAATCAGAAAATATATTAAAATATATTGAAATAAAATAAAATAAAACAAAAAGGGAATAAAAGTTAATATCTCTCGCATTCAAAACAAAATTGACTTCCGGCCGAATTGGGAAAGTTACCATATTGTTATTAAGAAGATATGAAAAGAAATTTACATTGAAATTAAATTGAGAGAAACATTATTAGAGTTTAAAACACATTTGAATGGAACCTGTGACGTACCTGAAGGGCAATCAGCGCGTTAGGCCGTGGAGCGAGTGGAGGGTCCCTTCGAAGCAGTGACGAGGGCCAGGCTCTCGGTGTCAGAGAGTGGGGGGGTTAAAAAAAGGCTCCACGTAATTTTAACCTCGTCGCTACTTCGTCGCAAAGGGTGGCTCCACCCTACCTGCGTGGGCGGACGGCAGACAGTCAGCGAAGTTCAGAAATCACGAACTGTCACAACGCTGACCATTTGGCGCCAACACCACCAGATTTAAATCTCGCAGTGAGAATAAAAACTGAAACTGAAATAAATGCCCGATCGAGAAAACGTGGGGGGAACAAAAAATAACAGGTGTGAATTTTGTAGTGTAAAATATCGGCGTTTATTCACACAAACGACGGACACCGTGTCTACGCTCCTGAAATAAATACCTCCATACGCAACCCTTTCGCGCAGGGTTCACCCTATTCGGCCGAATATTGCGAGCTCCTGATCGCGCGATTCAAAGGGCCAACGGAGCGACTTTCTCTTACACAAGCGCAAAACACGTACGGCACGAAACACGTAACGCAAATTTTACACAACGGAAATAAACGATATGTCAATATGGAATTACATGAAGGTCTGTCTCAATTGAGAACACAAAAAAATAGGTATCAATATCTATATCTGTATCTGGCCTGTGTTCCTAGTATATCTTCGCTGGCGGCTGGGTTCAGCTCCTGGATGGCGGCGGTTTGCGTCGTGGACACCGATCACTCGATTCCGGCCTCAGAGCAGGATGATCGCTGCCTCCAGCCAAGAACTGGTTGGCTGAGCTACTTAGCCCTTACCCCGTAAAAAAACGCCTGCAAAGCACATGGCCTTAGTAACAATGGCCGGACACGTGGCTTCACGAAAAGGAAAAAAATATCGGGCTTAATTACTTACTCAGATGTTATGAGCGTATGGATAGTTCCTTGCCCTGTACCTGGTGCCTCAATCCCCTCAAGGGTGGTTAACTGAGTCCCCGTTTATTATCCCGGAAACCGGATGGTGGTACACCTATTACAACGGTTCTTCGGGCACTTCCGTACTGCACGCAAGGTAGCTGAATTCTGCCTCTATGGCGGCGTCTCTCCGGCGAATTTAAAAAATCGCACACATGGGAAACGCGTCACCACAACAAAAAAAGGTGCGAGTACGGTCGTCTACAGTGCAGGTCTATGCGCCAATTAATTATTAAAATGCAGTTTCTGCCAAAGACGTTTCTGGACCGTTACAAATTCCCCCCCAACAAAATTAAAAACTCCGGGAAACGGATGTTTTTTTCAAACCCAAAAAAAAGAAAAATAAACTTATAAAAATGACAAAAGAAAGATAGTAATAGTGGGAGTAACAATGTCCCGACACACTCGATGCGTAACCCCAATCATATTCATTAAATCCCCCAAAGGGCTAAGCTAAATAGCTAAACTAGGGAGTCGTCGAAAAATTTCGCAATGCGGCATGTCACTCAAGGACAAAACACAAACGATCCCATAGAATATGAAAGTTTACTTACACCGTATGGTTTTAGACAAGTGACAGCCACTAAATACAATCAATCAAACTAACAAAACTAACACAACTCATAGCTTGTCACAACTATCCTAATACTAAACTGAATAACAATAAAAATTATCAACCAAAAATTCGACATACTCAAAACACACAATAAACACACAATTGTCGCCATAATACCACCCCCATTTCGGTGGCAGGACCTATCCGAACATACGACGACAACACCCAAAACACACTTAACCGTAGGTGTTCGAGCGTCGACTCAACTAACTACCTCTATTCCAACAATAACTATTAATTGACTGGTCAACATGTATGGCACCCTACAGTCATGTACAAAAAAATAAATACCCAAAGGCTTCGAGATTGCCATTATAATCCCGTTATGCGACTGGTCCCAAAAACTAACCACTATGACCCAACAAATGGCGAATCCCCTGATACAAGCAGAAACTAGGTCCAACAACCATTGATCCACAAATCAAAAAAAAGTTTACCAAAAATCAAAATCACAAAAACCCAATCGAGAAGCGATGATAAATTTTGAAAGTCCGGTGCACTTTGAACTCTGTTGGTGTGCCTCCGAAGATTGTCGCAAAAATCCCGCAAGCGGATGGTTACATAGAACCAACACAACAGATCTCCCGATGCACGATCCCACAGGTTCTAGCATCGATACAATCACTACCAAATAACAAAGTATGGGCTACAAGATTGTGCTACAAAATTTGTGACAGCTTATGAGCGTTAGCAAATATCAAAAAGGTCATAAGGACATGAATTTAAGACTACAATTACTATTTATTAGAAAAAGTTACAATATTAACGCCAGAAGGGCTGAACGCGACATGAAAATGATAACAAAAAAAGTTTAAGCAACGTATCCGTAAGACAAACTAACTAACTAACTCGTTGAACAAACAATAAGTCAAAACGGCATACGCGCCAACTATAGTAAAGTAAAATCATCGACTCACCGCTATGGGTAGCCGGAACAAAAATAACTAACTCACGTTATACAAATACGCAAAACAAAACAGTACGCGATAACTAACAAATTACAAAACCTACAAACATACTGTATAAAAAGACGAGCCGAGTGCGAACAAATAATGGCCGTCGTCAGGATCTCGGAATCGTTTGATCCGAATCTACACAAACTAGGAAAAAAATTAAATCACCCACGCGTTACTGCGAGCTCTCTAACGAAATGAAGAAGAAGAAGGAAATATATCGAATCGCAACGCACCATGAACATACTAATGGTCGTGGTCTCTAAGGAATCGTCATAAAAAAAATCCCGTAACTAGACGGATAGTCTACGACTAACAACAATCGATTCCCGCACCCACGAGCAATCGCAAAGCTCAGGTGGTTTGAAACGAATCGACACCAAGGACATGACTAGATAGTCAACAAAAGAAAAGTGAAAAGATGGTTACCTAGGAAAATAATCGAACACAGCTGCAAAATTTCCCTTAGACGCAACCCAACAAAACCAGAAGGAACACATTAAAATCGCGTCATCGCTACGTCACGACGCGATACGCCAAATTCTCGCCAGACTACGGAATTCCCGCCAGAGTACGAAGATTACAAAGCATTTCGAAATGCGTCGGTTATATTCAATTTATTTATCAAAAAACAGCTACTAATAGCACCAAAAATAGAAATACTAGCCGTAGTAAGCTCGAACCCACAAAATCATACCCAGAAATCTAACTACCAATCAACCAAATATGTATGATCCGTGGTCGCCCGTTCACTATCTCACTAGTTTCCATAAAAAACCAACAATAAATCTATAACCAACGAATATTAAAATACACTATTCTACACTATAGTAGAAATTATACCAACAAAAATAACTAGACACAGGCCAGAAAATTCTCAAAATTCAAAATACTTAAATCCAAGTTCAAGTCGAAATATCAAAATTTCCAACCAAAAATATTTCAAAATCACAATATTTAAAATAAAAGTTAACGTTAAAGTTAAAGTCAAACTATTTTCTTATGTGTACACTATATTACCTACAAAATTCACCAAAAATTCTCAACAACTGACAAAACAACCATCCCAAATTTTCTCAATATACTAAATGCTGAAGGCTGATTAAAAATTTGAAATACTGTCAAATTTTTCAACTCCCAGTTCAGTTTCCTTGGCGTAAACTTACGGCCTACCACAAAAATATATTCGCAATCCAAAAGGGCACAAAAATAAACCAAAGGGCCAAAAAGTTTTCGCGAAGGGCTGAAGGGTCAAAATGAAAATTAGTGCTAAAACTACTAGAACGCATAAAATTGAAAAAGGGCACTAAAATTTTCTGAAGGGCAAAAAGGGCCAAAACAAAAATTGAAAAAGGGCTGCAAAATTAATTAAATGAGGTCTATTTAAAATGAAAAATAAAATCCTGAAGGGCTAGAAAAATTTACAAAGGGCTGACAAAACCCTTAAGCCTCAAAAGATGTTAATGAGCTAGATAAATAAAGATACCAACGATAGCTATTGTTGCTATTGCTGCTATTGCCCCATACGTTGGGCTCCAAAAACGTGTGACGTACCTGAAGGGCAATCTGCGCGTTAGGCCGTGGAGCGAGTGGAGGGTCCCTTCGAAGCAGTGACGAGGGCCAGGCTCTCGGTGTCAGAGAGTGGGGGGGTTAAAAAAAGGCTCCACGTAATTTTCACCTCGTCGCTACTTCGCCGCAAAGGGTGGCTCCACCCTACCTGCGTGGGTGGACGGCAGACAGTCAGCGAAGTTCAGAAATCACGAACTGTCACAACGCCGACCATTTGGCGCCAACACCACCAGATTTAAATCTCGCAGTGAGAATAAAAACTGAAACTGAAATAAATGCCCGATCGAGAAAACGTGGGGGGAACAAAAAATAACAGGTGTGAATTTTGTAGTGTAAAATATCGGCGTTTATTCACACTAACGACGGACACCGTGTCTACGCTCCTGAAATAAATACCTCCGTACGCAATCCTTTCGCGCAGGGTTCACCCTATTCGGCCGAATATTGCGAGCTCCTGATCGCGCGATTCAAAGGGCCGACGGAGCGACCTTTCTCTTACACAAGCGCAAAACACGTACGGCACGAAACACGTAACGCAAATTTTACACAACGGAAATAAACGATATGTCAATATGGAATTACATAAAGGTCTGTCTCAATTGAGAACACAAAAAAATAGGTATCAATATCTATATCTGTATCTGGCCTGTGTTCCTAGTATGTCTTCGCTGGCGGCTGGGCTCAGCTCCTGGATGGCGGCGGTTTGCGTCGTGGACACCGATCACTCGATTCCGGCCTCAGAGCAGGATGATCGCTGCCTCCAGCCAAGAACTGGTTGGCTGAGCTACTTAGCCCTTACCCCGTAAAAAAACGCCTGCAAAGCACATGGCCTTAGTAACAATGGCCGGACACGTGGCTTCACGAAAAGGAAAAAAATATCGGGCTTAATTACTTACTCAGATGTTATGAGCGTATGGATAGTTCCTTGCCCTGTACCTGGTGCCTCAATCCCCTCAAGGGTGGTTAACTGAGTCCCTGTTTATTATCCCGGAAACCGGATGGTGGTACACCTTTTACAACGGTTCTTCGGGCACTTCCGTACTGCACGCAAGGTAGCTGAATTCTGCCTCTATGGCGGCGTCTCGCCGGCGAATTTAAAAAATCGCACACATGGGAAACGCGTCACCACAACAAAAAAAGGTGCGAGTAAGGTCTTCTACAGTGCAGGTCTATGCGCCAATTAATTATTAAAATGCAGTTTCTGCCAAAGACGTTTCTGGACCGTTACAAACCTTCGGTCGTCACTTCCGGCTGAATTGGGAAAGATACCATATTGTTATTAAAAAGGCATGAAAAAAAAAATTAAATTGACATGAGAAATATTTTTAAACTTTAAAACAAATTTGAATGCAACCTTCGGTCGTGACTTCCGGGTGAATTAGTAAAATTCATATTTGAAAAATGGTATTGGAACCTTCGGTCGTGAGTTCCGGATGAATTGGGAAAAATACAATATTGTTATTAAAAAGATATGAAAATATATTTAAATTTAAATTAAATTGAGAGAAATATTATGAAAGTTTAAAACAAATTTGAATGGAACCTTCGGTCGTGACTGTCGGCTGAATTGGGAAAATTCATATTTGAAAAATGGTATTGGAACCTTCGGTCGTGACTTCGGGCTGAATTGGGATACCATATTGTTATTGAAAAGATATAAGATATATTTATGATTATCGCCTTTCTTATTGGCTGCGAAAATGTCTATAGATAACTAGAGCTGAAATTTAAATGATCACTCAGTAGTAGGGCTCAATGCGCACTCGGAAAGTGAGAACTTATTTCAAAATTTTCCGAAAAGTCTTTAAATGGTTTTACAAAACATATTCTGAGGATACAAGTAAGTATCGACTTGAACACGGCAAACCTGTATAATATTATATCCCTAGTTCTATATGCCTTCCAATTTTCATAAAATATTAATACATGGAACAGAGTTAATCCAATCCGCAATTTTGTCCCTGGAATATTTCCCAAGAAACTTTCCAAGAGGTGCATAATAAAGACTTATCGGAAATACCGCACGCGAAAATGTTTCTCGCATACAGTACAGGACATATATTTTACATACATTATTATGCTCTTTATAAGTTGCTTCTGGACATAATAGCATACTTTACACATTGCAATGATGTTTAAAATAAAGCACACGTAATCTTTAAGATGCAATTAGCATTTTACTACCCACTATTTGAAACCGACAGAAATTGACCGTTAAAACCAATTCAAAGATAAAATTGTGCATAATTTACCATTGACAAAACTTTAAGTAAAAATATCATAATTACATTTTTCCAATTCGCATTATAAAAATGCTCATTATGTATATTGAATCTCATCGTTAAAACTACACTTTAATCGAATGGGTGAATAAAATGTTTACATTTTCACTTTATTCACTATAACTATTGACAACGTGAATAAAGTAAAAAATATATCTATAGGTAAATTCGCACTCTCCTTGCAATTTTCTTTCGTTGTCACCTGACAATGTGACACTTCACGCAAATTCTTCAATTCTGATAACGAATTGTAAAAAATCTTGTGTATCACGTGAATAAAGCAATTTTATCCACAACCGACATTAATAATACTAAGGTTATGTTTTTGTTTCATTTTTGTTGAATATTGTAGCGAGGCGGAAAGACCCGATGGGGTCGATAGCCCAATAAAGAAAAAAAATGTTTATACAGGGTGTATACGCAAAATCGTTCGTTAAAAGTTTACGGGGTTGCCGTTGTCCTAAAAATTTCAAAAAAAATCCTCGTCACACGGTTGAATCAGTTATCCTCATGTGAAATATTTTCAACTTTCTATCACTTCCGGTTCTACCGGAAGTAGCACCAACTTTCTTATTTTAAATGGAACACCCCATACATTATTATATTTCTGAATTCCTCGCTTAAATTGAAACATATTTTGTAAGAACGTATGTATAAGTATACATACGTTCAATACGAAAATGTTTTTCCAAAATTTTTACCTCTAAAAGGTAGCCTGAAATCTGTCTATAACTTCTCTTAGGAATAAGATAAAATTATGAGTTATATTTCTATTTGTACCTAGAGGATGCTTCTATGAGTAAGATAATTGGAAACTGTCAATTTTGGTAATAAGTGTTCATAAAATGTCAATATCTAAGTGCCCTCTTAAATATCCCGTAATTCAATTTTTTTAAATGGAATGACCCATTTTTTATCGCATAGCACGATTGGGAGAAAAATTTACTACAAAAAAGTATAATGCACCTATACTCCTAAAGCATGTATTTTTTGAATTATTTCGAAGATTACCTTTTCGTCGCATTTCTGCAGGGTATAATTTTGTATGCCATAAGTGCACTATAGTAGGAATGTGATATGCTTTTGTTTTGTCACTATTGTAATGCAAACTGTCAAATAATAAAACCATTTAGAATAAAGTATTACAGAAATCAAAAACAAAATGAATCATTACACAAATCAACCAATTATCAATTTATTCTTTATACATGGCAACTGCGTTAGAATTGTTGCTCGAACGACAAATCGCCTTGTTTGGAAGTCAAAAGTGGGAAAAACGGGGGACACAAATGAAAAAAAAAGGCAAACTACAAAAAAAATGTAATGGAACATATTGATTCATATCGCCCATAAGTTATTCATTATAATATTACGCATGCTAAAAACAGGTACTACCTCTGTTCCATAACAAGTGAGCCATTTGAGTTTTCTTTCAAACTTATTGACACTTAGTAATTTTTTTAATTTCTATTTTGATATTCTTAATATACGCCAAATTCTTCGACAGTTTAATTTGTCAAAAGCAACAATTAAAATTTGAATTTTTAAGCGAAAGTTCTAACGCCGGAAGTTTCAAACGAGAGAAGACCAAATTTAATCAACCAACAACGAACGGCTATTGTTCAGTTTTTACTGAAACATCAGAAAAATGGACGGCTGAAAAAGGAAGCGGTGATTATGGCAATTGAAAAATTTGCCAATAGTCCCGTCCCGATTTCAATGTGCTCATCTTGTTTTTTTTTTCTATTCAATCATTACAAACCAGGATTCACCGCCCAAGATGGATGAATTAATAAGAGTTGTCGAAGAATCTTTCGAAGCGGAGACTAGACATACATTAGAAAATGTATTTCTAAGTTTACAAACAGTTATTAAATCGATTATAGATTGTAGTGGTAACAATAATTATAAGCTTCAACATATTAGCAAGGCAAAGCTTCGTAGGGAAAATTGCTAGCCTACTATTTGTTGATACTAACATTTTTAGTAAGTTACTTTGAAAAAAAATATATATATGTAGTACTTCTTAGAAACGAAAATGGCTCACTTATTTTGTAAAAAATAAACATCGGCAATTACTCACTTATTATGGAATAAATTAAAATCGGTAATGGCTCACATATTATGGAAAAAATAAAAATTGGTAATGGCTCACTTATTATGGCACAGAGGTAGAATTTACCCCCTGATCTACCGATAAATCAGATGTATACAGATTTTTGAGTTATGAAATTTATCGAAAGATTCTCAGGAACTCCTGGTCAGGATGATTGTAGTGTATTTTCAATTTTCTGTCTATAAACAACATTCGTCCATTCAATTGCGATTTAATCCCATTGAAATCTCAATTTCTCAGATGCTGCTCTGATCCATGCTCTGCCACTCCTGAGCATAATGTGAATAATATGGCAATAGAATGGCGGGCATTATAAAATCTACTTATTACTTCAGTTGGTCGACCAGACAAAGAAAATCTTTGTAGTACTTCTGCTACTTCAGCCGTCAGACCATGTTTGGTGTGCGACAATTACAAAATTCATAATAGTTTAACATAATTTATTATATGCAGATAGTCACCTAAACTAAGCCAAATTTGTAGTTATATATACCTCAATTCGTTTTTTTTATTTAGTGTTTGAAAAATCTACTAAGTATTTAGATGGTAACAATGGTAGGATTCGGATTTAGGTATATTTAGGAACTACTGATTTAATGAAACTTGGAGCTTACTAGAAGGAATTCTAGACGAATTCGTGATATTGTTTACGCCGCGCCGTTCGCTATTGCATAAAACTTAAATCAATAACTTTATTACGACTGCTACGTTAAGGAAGGTTCCAGATCCATTCCAATCCGTATAAAAGTGGGCTGCTTCTGGGATTGGGCCAGACACTAATAAAATTCGTGGCGTCTTATCGTCGCAATATACAAGGGCACAAGAAATATATTAGAGCCGTATCTCATGGCAACTTTTAACTCGGTCCGATTTTTTCTCGCCCTTCACGGGGGCGCAAAGTTCGCATGCATCGCCGCGAGATTTGTTGATGATAAACGACCGCAGTTTGGCTACCAACGGCTTGTCCCGAATATTTCCCGGCTGCGAAAGATTCCATCACGAATTTAATATTAAAATTTGTCCCTGACGAAGTAAACGGCCGGCCGTACGAAAAATTCATTCCCTCTTAATAATGCAAGATGTCGCTCTGAATTCCTCTTGAAATTGCACTCACGATCCCCACGGTGGAACACTCGGATAACAATGCACTAAAATGGATTTGTACCAGATGCTGTGCATCCGCTGTACGTGCCCCAACTAGATTTACTAAATGTGTATTTCAATAACCCGAGTTTCAGAACAAAGATTATCACTTTAAAATCCATCGCCATATTCACGATAATCCGATTTGGTTGAATGTTCTACTCGTATGTATTATACGTGTTTATGATGTGCCAAATTTCCATTACATTACGCGATTGCGAAGAAGGGGAGGACGTGTATAAAACAGTGACGAGGCGCACAGTGAGTGTTCACAGTTCATTCTAATTTTATTTTCCGTTCCGGGCATGGTCGATATCTTCCGGCGTTTCGCATTGTTTTTCCTCGGGAATGGACTCGAAGGGGATTTAAAAGATTAGATCTTATGCAAAGAGAAGAACGCGAGGGCGGCCTGATTTATGGTAACCCTGATAACACGTTCATTGGCCTAGGTGGTGGGAGGCATACATCAGCTTGCTCCCGCTTTGGATTATGGCCGTATTCTATATTCCCGCAAATGGGAAAAAACCAACTGCGGCTTGCCTCTTGTGCGCTATTTTCTCTACTTGCCTCTTTTGATACCGTTACATGCATTAAGACATCCAATTTCGTAAGTATACCCTGTATCTTCATAAAGGATAATTGGAATCTTGATCCCAGTTGCGACAGACAAAACAAATATAACCCACAACCCACAAGACACATAATTGCACTTTTTTTTCTAATTACATATCATATTCTACGAGAGTCGCGGCCTAATCATTTTTTTAATATCACATTATTGCGAAAACCTAGTTTTCGAAGAAAGTGAAACTAACGGAATTTACATTATACAAGCATTGCATATACAATAAAAAAACTTTTTGTTTTTCCAAATAATGTTATTCTTTGTAACACCGTGTAGACTCGACTAACTAATAAATGGACTAAGGATCCATTTTAACTGTTTTCATCAATTCTGTATGAAACGATTCTAAAGCGCCTTGAAAGTTACTTGGACTGTGATTTGAAAGTTCATTTAAGCGAGCTTGCCTATGGTCTCAGTTAATGAGTTATCCTGAGGAATTTTCAAACTTTAAACTAATACCTGCCTGAAACTGGATTTTCGTTCTTATCGCCTGCCAATATTCGCAGAAGCGTTCACCTCCTATTGATTTTCCTTGGTAATATGTCGGTTTTTCTTTAAATTTAAAATAGTTTAATAGTAATTTACAGAACAAGTATTTAAAGTGCTTATATGTTGTACGAGTCGTGCATGTCAGCACAACATGCAAATACACTTTACGATCGATCAAAAAGTTTTAAGAAATTATTAAGTAAATTATTATGTAAATAAGTAACTTACTTACATAAGTACAATTATATAAGTATAAACTGTTGAGAAAAAAAATCAATTAATTTTTTATTCAATTGGAATAAATTGAATTGCTTGTGCAATTCATGTGCTTTAATAATATTAATCATCAACTCTTATAAAACATAAAACATGATATGGATGTGGCAAAGAAAACGAAAAATGATCGTTTAGCAAAATTCCATTTTCTTTTAAATTGCAAAACTCCATTTATAAAATTTAGGATGAGGATTGATTAGGAGAAACATTTACTACAAAAAAGTATAATACAACCATACTCCTAAAGCAAGTATGTTTTGAATTATTTTGAAGATTACTTTTTCGTCGCATTTTTGCAGGGTATAATTTCGCATGTCACAAGTGCACTTTAGTAGGCATGTGAAATGCTTTTGTTTTGTCGGTATTGTAATGCAAACTGTCAAATAATAAAATCATTTAGAATAAAGTATTACAGAAATCAATATCAACAAAATCAATCATTACACAAATCAACAAATTATCAATTTTTTCTTTATACATGACAACTGCGATAGAATTGTTGCTCTAACATGTAGAGTATTCAATAAAACTTAGCCACATTTGCCACCGATGAATAAAACAAGATTTAGAAGATTTTAATAAATTTTTGTTCAATTTGGACAAGTGAATGCAATAAGACATTGACTAAAGTCACTTATGGAAAATGATAAAGTGCAAGAAATAGTTTTGGTCTATTTTCAAATTAATCCTACTTCCGGTGGAACCAGAAGTGATAGAAAGTTGAAAATATTTCACATGAGCATAACTGATTCAACCTTGTGACGAGGATTTTTTTGAAATTTTTAGTACAACGGCAACCCCGTAAACTTTTAACGAACGGTTTAGCGTAGACACCCATATATATACACCGTGTATCAGCGAAATGGAATAAATTCGATAATAAATAAATGGGGGCGTGTTCGAAATAACGCTCGGACACGTCGATTGTTATTTTTAGTTGCGCATTTTTTTCAACAAAAACTTTTTATACAAGGTGTGTCATGTGACCGTGGCCAATACCAAGTTTCTTATTTTAAATGCAACACCTGGTATATTATTCAATTTTTGGATTCTTCAGAAAATGCTAGACATATTTCATGTACAATGTCCTATAAATGTTTTGGTAAGTGAGGCATTCCAGGTATCTTGTGGTCTCCCCTTTGTTTATTTTCTCCTAGATTTTGCTTCCCATGCTTTTTCACTTCTCTGCCATTGCCCATTCTAATCATATGGTCTAACCACCTCAGTTTCCCCTCTTATATCTTCTTTTGTATTGTTGTTACTCCGAGCCTTTCCTTATGTCACTATTCCTGATTTTGTCTTTCTTTGTGATTCGTTCAAATCTTCTGGAGTACTTCATCTCTGCTGCCTATACTTTCGATTTTTGTCTCTCATTCATCACCCATATTTTCCGTACGTCAGTATTGGGGTATATGTAGTCCTCAATACTGGTGTATGGTCTTTTTGGAAATTTGCCGTTAATTTATGAATGCCGTTCTTTATGCATTATACAGAGAGGCATAAAGTATTAAGACACTTAATTTATGAATTTTTGAAAAACGCTTCAACAGACCAAAATAAATTTTTTTCAAACAAATATTTTGAGACCATTTTCAATTTTCAATCTCTCTCCTTTTTGAAGTTATGACGTCAGAGCCATTTTTTTTTAATGACAACCTATAGTTTTTATGTAACATTGAAAAAAAATGAAAAAAAATGCGTTAAAGTAAAACTATTAAATTATTATTTCAATGTGCAGAATGTATCTAGTTACCATTCAAAACAATGTCAGTTAAAACAAAATTAGGAAATCAGGCTTGGATTTTAAATATTGGAATAAAACAAAATTGATCAACCTGAAAAACATTCTTATTACAATCTCATCAATTACAAAAATTAGAACAGAAAAACGAAATCAGACAAATACAGCCAGAAGTTCTCCTCAATGTCTGTGCGGCCTTTTGACATCGATTGGCACACTGTCAAGAACAAAATGGTCAACAATTTGAACATTTAATTTAATTTTTTTCCCTAACCAATATTTTTTCGTTATTTTAATTATTTTTGTGACTTCATATTATTTTAAAACTTATCTTATTGTCATTCCTATTTTTTCTCGATAAAAATTTCTTTTGATTTTTCTGGTCTTATTTTTGTAATTGATGATATTGTAATAAGAATGTTTTTTTACGTTAATCAATTTTGTTTTATTCCAATATTTTAAATCTAAGCCTAATTTTTCCTAATTTTGTTTTAACTGACGTTGTTTTGACGTCATTTTGTGTCGATTTAACCTAAATTACCTTGATCCAAAAATAAAAGATCCTAAGGAACCTTTATCCTAAGGGATCTAAAGTCCTTTGAATGTAAATACGATCTCTTTATTTCCATCACAAAAAGTCCGTTTAAAATACAAAATAACAATTTACATTTCACAGAAAGAACAAAATAAAGGTATTTAACAAAAACAACAGAACTAATTTTATAATAGGTGCTCTACATGACGACCATATCTTTCAATACATAAATGTATTATTTTCTGTGCAATTTCCTGCAAACTTTTCATGATTATTTCTTATTTCATGACGCGCGTGTTCAATTCTTACCCAAAGCTGTTACGAGTTTATATTGGAACAGCATACACTAACGATTTTAAATAGCCCCACATACAAAAATCACACGAGTTACAATCTTATTCCAAAAATTGACCAACGTCTCTACTAGAATAAGCTGGGCAACCATCGTGCATAAACCATAAATTATGTCGGATCATCAGCGGAACGTCGTTTATTAAATCAGGTAAAACATTTTCCAGAAAATTAAGATATCATGTCCCGTTAAACGGCCAGGTAATTCTACAGGTCCCAGCAGCTGATTACCGATTACACCTATCCACACATGTATACTAAATCTTTGCTGGTCTCTTTTATTGTGTGAGGATTTTCACCAACATTGGCATAATGATGAGCATTGTATAAATTAAAAATCCATTCTCTGGTTAAGGAAGCTTCATCACAAAATAAAATATGAGAAAAAAATTAGGAGGCAGACACTTATGCCGCAACCAGTTTCAAAAATCTACGCGGGCAGGGAAATTACCATCTAAATCTAACATCGCATGAACTTTTTGAAAATGAAGACGATAAAAGTTTTCTTTATGAATGATATACCATATTATGAAAGTTTTGGAAATGCCTGGATACATAGGAGCGAGTCTTCTGACGCTAACCTCAGGAATCTGGTCTGTTTCAACTAACATATCGCCGTCTTTTCCCGTTGTAACATCAGGGTGTCTAGCAGTGTCCGTATTTTTAGGAAATTCTGAGGCCGTTTCTTTTAGTCATTGGTGTAGGGCTCTAAATGTTGAGCGATAGGGATTCTTCTGGTTGGACATTTTTCCGCGTATCTTCGTTCCGCTGGAGGAGCGTTATATTGTACTTCCCCGTAGACTAAATGCATATCCGCATATCTTTCATTAGAAAAATTAACCATTTTGAACAAGAGTTAGATTTATTTTACTTTTCTAAGCAACACTGTCCAATTTCAAGCAAAAGCTTATATAAAAATTGTTACATGTGAGATCGGAACTTGAACAGTTCTACACAAGCATACGATTGGTCTTGCCGCAGGCTATAACCAAGTGAATTTTGCTACTACGAATGCTACACTAGTGTTGGACCTGTGTTTCGTTTTCTCGAATGTATGACATCATAGAGATTGAGAAAAAAAAAATAACATGACAAGCCTACCTAAAGAATTTAATAGTGATAGTTTTGATTCTTGGAAATAACCGGAAGTAGATGTACTTGCTCTCAGCTTTTACGTATTTTTGTAAATACTATATTTTTTCTCCGATTACTGCCAAAGTAACTGTTTTGGGCGTGCTTTCGGTTGTAAAATATACAATTCTGGTACAATACGGAGTAAAACTCAATTGTACTGGAATTTTTTTTCCGGCCTTAACCACATATTTTTCTGACAACCTATGCAGTAAACACGCCTAAATATAGTCACTTTGAGAGTAATCGGAGAAAAAGTATAGTATTTACAAAAATACTTGAACGCTGAGTGCAGTTACGCCTACTTCCGGTTATTTCCAAGAATCGAAACTATAACCATTAAATTCTTTAGGAATGCTTCTGTCATGCTATTTTTTCCCGCACGTCTATGACATCATACTTCTGAGAAATAGGCGGGCCTGGTTGTCTGAAAGATTAATTTTGATTTTGTTAATCATATCATTTACATAAAAACTTTTTATACAAAAGTTGTTTATTTTTCAAATACCTGTCCAACGATGCCACACATGACATAGGTTCCCATTTAAAATTCTGAAGTTGAGTGCAGTTACGCCTACTTCCGGTAACTTCCGGAAGTCGACATTATCTTCATTCAATTCTTCAGGTAGCGTTTTTTCGAACCTCTACAATGTCAAATTACCGAGAAAAAGGTCTCATACGGGTGGTCTGAAACTTGTATAAAACTCTGTATCGAAACTCTGTATATTGAAAGTGCTATAATCTGGTCACAGTTGGAAATATCTGTGGATTAGTCCTTACGTGGGAAAAAGTAGGTATAATGCTTTCACTTGATATTGAAAATGTACCTGCAATAAGGGTTTATTACGGTCAAGGGTTCTCCATTGTATGGCGTGCTGCGAAGAGGCCGCGGCGTCCAGGAATGTAACCAAATAATTTACTTTCGACGAAGATGCTACTTAATTGTTTTCTCTTCGATATATACACAATTATATCACTATGATCATAATATAAAATGATTTATTAATTAAATTGAATTCAATAATCTTACAACTATCTACATGGTTTTTTATGAGTCGGCGGACGTAATTCTTTTTACAATTCGATATAATTACAAGACTATAGACGCCAGTAGATATTAAGAGCCGTCACCTAGGAAACGGTTTTGAAAAGATTATACATTCGCCCATGCAATTAAGGTTCATTGCACCTTAATTGCAGGGCGAATATGCAGTCCAGGTAAACAATCAGTTAATGCTGCCTCAAATAGTCTTTTTCTCAAATACCATCAAGTACCATTTGGAAAAACTGCATCGATCATGTGATTAAAATTGAAAACGACTATAGGACGCTTAGTGTACCAAATCTAATTATTAATGTTCAAAGTGAAAGTGATAGCGATGAATCTAGTTGTGCGGAATAATATATGCCTGTTACATTAAGATTCATAAAAAAATTAACTGATGTTAACGTCGTTAATTTTTTAACCCAATGAGCAAGTCAATAATGTTATGGGTAACTTAAGTTATTTGTTTCGCGAATCATACTGAATATAAATTTTCTGTTAAATTATAACTACATTTGTAAAACACAATTAATTATATGTACACTTAAAAATACAATGAAAAGTACAATTTAATGATAATGAATCACTAATGTTTTCCGATGCCGGCTATGGACTCTGTTCTCTTCCCATTACCCGTCATAAAATTCCGTTCGCACAATGGAGCGCAATAAACACCCTTCGTAGGTAGATTTTCAATTTCAAGTAAAAACACTATACGTGCACTTGTTCATTTTTTCGTATCCTTCTTCTGATAGCATTATTTGAGACACCATTGTTTTTAACTTTGAGCATCTGTTTCACCAACCATTATCTGCATTATTTCAACAATTTCTGGCATAATCAGAATTTAAGCATTTGAAACTCCTGATATTTCCGTGCGATATGCTACTCGATAACTTGCTAGTAACTGTTCTCCATTATTAGTGGTTGCTGATCTGAAAGTGGCAAAAAGTTTGGGAATCACTGATATGGTGATTCTATCAATGATCAGAGTATACTTATCCACCGAATGCATGTGCCGTAGAGAATGTCTTTGGCGTATTACACGGCAATGTATGGATTATTTCGACTCTGAATTAATTAAAATCCTTCGGACTGAATTTTGTTTCAAATTATTATAGTTCAAAGGCCTGCCTTAGGAACTTGTAAACTTAAGTTAACTCTTTAACGCTAGAACGTCAGTCAAGGAAGAAATGCGCCCGTCATGCAAATTATAATGAAATTACAACCCTTTACATTTACAAATTCCCGTTTTTATTTACGTTCCTCGGCGGTGTAAAATTTTGCTCTGCGTGGCAGACTATTGGATTTTAGAGAGGCAGGCTTTCTGGTGACAGTTGTAAATATAACGGGACGTTACAAATCGGATGTCATGGCGAAATTGGACCGAATTAGACTAATTTCCGTTCCCATCGCCGGTATAATTCACCCATTCTGCAATTACGCGGAAATTTTAAATTCAACTTCCGCCCAGCGAGCGTGCAAATAAGGTAGTTTTTATATCGCACAGTTGCATTTCTGTTTACGAATGACCAGCGCGGAGTATTTGCTTTTAGGGCTGTAATTGCCTAATAAGCGAATTGTGGAACTGATTTCAGCACATGCAGCTATCGACAGGCGCCAATATTTACAAATGATGTAAAAATAGAAAAAAAATCACGAATCGGGGTACATTAGCACAGCGTCAACGTCGCATCGGTATAAAACTGTGATAATTACATACAGTGCAGCACACACTGGTGTTGATTAACAAGTATTTATTTTTTACATATGCATCATATATGCAATTACATTAGTAGTTAACTGAACAACGGTGAGGAATAAATTCGAATATTTATAATTTTTTGTAACATATTCGTTTTTTTTTTTAATTATTATGTGTGCCTAAAATGTCATACGATAAATAAAAACATAGTAATGTTGTTAATGACAGCTCGTCTTGCCCAGCATATCTTGCCTACAAATTCTGACCGTCTCAATTCAATAAGAATCGACACTACTGTCCAATCTTATTTGCTAGTCCACATGCGATTCGGATAGTTCTGAATCCGGGGCGTGAACTACATGCAGAATGGATAACGATACCCAAGAGAGGATTCATTCCGATTTTATGGGATTAGCAATCCTCGCCATTCTTGAAGGAGATCAATATCTATTAACCTCTGCTTTTGATTATATACACATACAAAATAGTTTCACGGGTCGAATCGTAGGTTTTAAAAAATAACTTTATTTTAAAACTTAAGATTTAATCTGTTGTTAATACGAGTTAAGAATCGAGAGTATGTGGTGGACCTGTTAGTAATATAACTTTATTATATATGAACAATAAAAGCATATATAAAACATATAATGCATAAGATGCGCCCATATGCATCCGTCTTAATGAATACTCTTTATATAATAATAAAGATGTTGATTGTTTGTGACCGCAGGTAACTCCTCATCCCTCAGATTCTTGCATCACCTGGGAGTTGAAGATTTGAGTCCATTGTTGATCCTTCACACTGTCGAACAGCTTTGGCCGCTAGCCGGACAAAAATCCACAGAAAAGCAGAAACATCATAGTCATCAATGTCGTTAAAACTATTGCCAGGGTTTTAATTATAGTCTAATGCACCCATGGTACAAAAGATTTCTCTTTAAGAACAGTTTAAATGCCAGTGTTACACCGAAACGAGTCGCGTGTCGTGAATAATTCAGGCGCCTTAATATCCATGCGGTTTTTTTTGTCAACGTGTAGTTACTTTTTAACGTAGAGTCTTGATTATTATAATAGCTTATTATTTTTTTCTAGTAATCAGTTATTTAGTACGATATATACATGCTAAATTATAAACAAATAGGCAATATATTTCAATAGGCGATATTTTTTATGAAATACGGTACACGAATTATGCAGGGGTTCGCAGGGGTTCAAGTTGTATGGCATAGCATGCTCTCAACCTTCATCTATTATATGCCATTTCGTGCATCTGCTACCTTTTGCCACCTTCGGAGTTAATTGTATGAATGTAAGGCGCGTCCTATCAAAAATGAAACAAAGTCACTTTTCTACGTACATATTTTTTTAAATTTTTATTAAATTAATCTGGAATGTCAATTTCATTTAAAATGTGAAATATTTCTGCACTTTTTGCATAATAATATCGTTAGTCAATTGGTGAAAACTACCCCTAAAATTTTAGTGGAAATTAGTTCGCGTAGCACATCACTATGATTAAGTTATTAATTATAAGCGATAGCGATGATTATAATGATAATTACGACTGAATAAATGTTTGATTATTCCATTGTGCATTATACCTTACCCACTTCAACATTAAAAGATTACAATATTCATACTTGGCCAATATTATGAAGACAATCGGAAACTCTTAAAACATACAGGATCATCCATAAAGAACATGTATTTTGTATAAATTTCTTAATGACATCACTGTTGATTTTCTTTCAAAAAACTGACCTACATTCATGCTTTACACGATTTTTACGTTTGATAATAAAAAATAATTGAATCCACACTTTGATGTTTTTTTTTGTCGACTTTAAGTGTCAAAAAGCCAAATACATGATTTCAGATTTTTGTCCGGCCAAAATCGCCCCTGTCCCAGTGTGCGTCCTAGGATGTGAGAAAATATAAAAAAATATTGAAAATACAATGAACACAAAAAATACTCAAGAACTATTTGGTCTTCCTTCTTTTCTGTTGGTGTTGGTTTTTGTTCAAATCTATCGTTCTCCATGACAAGTCTTCATAAAACCAGCGATATTCTTCCTCAATATATTACAGCTGGGCACGAATATTTTCGTTTTTTTAGTCCGATATAGTTCCCACTTTCGTCTCTGTGTTCACTCGGCTTAACTCACAGTTAACAGTATTAGTTGGCCGTTTGGCATTCTTTAACAGGCATATTTTTTTTAACGGTGTATACTGTATATGCATAATAGGTTTCTTTATACAGATAGGAACCACATTCATCAACCCGTATCCACTTAATTGCTGTAAATGGCACTGTTTCATTTAACAGATTTTTCTTTTTATGAATAAATCCCAGTTGCCCTGGTAAGGTTTCTATTTCCCTAAAGCAATGATGCATGTCGTTCACTTTGGCATTTTTCTTGCAGGCATCTTTTATGATATCGCGGAACTGCTGCGGCGTATATATATTTTCGTGGCATCTTGAAAGCTTTTCAATTCGTCCAAAATCTCTGTCCGAATCTAGATACGTGTGACCGACCTCTGGAAACTGTTAAATCAATTGGTACATACAAACCATGTTAAAAATTTTATTCTGGCCAGCACATGAGTCTGACCATATAATTAAATATTATGTTTTTGACTTCCTTGCAACTGTTTACAAAGTTGTACAAGCAACTAGCAATTTCAGAGCTACCTCGTCCGGCAATGTTTTTCGTCTACTGTGACCAGGTGAATACCAACATTATAAAACCACAAATGGCGTAGATAAAATGCCGTATATGTTGTTAGTCTAGGCAAAGGCATTGTCTGCTGAAGATCTATAGTGAAATAACAGAATTTGTCATTCTGTTGAGTCATTTCTGTATGGTGTTTCTGATACAAATATGCAGCCGCGGCATTCTCCTTGTGTTCTTCGTTTGCCTGCGTCGCAAATGCTACGAGTGTCACTTTTTGGCTGCTTAAACGATAGGTTAAATTTCGTCCTGAATATTGATGCGTAGGAAGATTTTTTCAGTATATATGTATCCCCTCGATTTTCAGCGTTGCACTCTGCCAAATACAAACAGTACATCCGCGACATGTTAATACTGGTGACAGATAGAGCTAATGAGGGTTGTTATTTCGGGAATAATGAGATGCTTCTGAAGGAAACTTTTTTTATATGCGCAACTATTGCTTCCACCACGTTGTCGTTTAACTTATGTGGTCTGTAGGAGTGACTACCCCTCATCTTGTGATGGTGCAGTTTGGCCTTTTTTATTTTTTGTTGGATTAAGTGAACTTTTCCTCTACCTATTTGATGTAGGTTACAGAAGGCCGTCTTGCACACAATTTGTTTTACATTATTTAATATGACACTATATTTGTAGGAACAAGTTTTGAGCTTTTTTACATTTTTCTGTGGACGACCAACTGGTACCGATCGAATACTCCCGAAGAGCAGTGCATTTTGCGCATTTATATCTTGTAGGTTGTAAAACTCGATAAGTACGGGTTTTCTATCGTCTAGGCTAATTTTTTTATTGCATTTTAACCTACATTTTCACCACAAAGATCAGTTAAAACCGTATTTTTCGCTTCCATTTCTTTCCCCTTATAAGAAATATATACATCTCCACTCCCTCTTGCTAACGCTTATTTTTTTTTTCTATTTCCATTCGCTTTCATTTTTCACTCTCTTCCTACTAACTGTTTCTTTTACAAGATATTCCGTTTTATTTTTCTTTGGCAAAGTGCTTGTGGCAATGTTGGAATGGAGTATCTCATGTTCACGATTTGAGCCCTGATTTGTGTTGGTGCTTCTATTATAATCAGGATGTTTACTTGTTTTGGTGCTACTACCAGAAGCTGTTTCAGAAGCAAGTTCTGGTGAATCGACAATTTCTTCGTCCTCTGTTTCGTTATCACTAGAGCTTAGGTTACTTTCGTCACTCAAACGTGGTTGATACTCATTATCCCGAATCGAGTCATCATCGTCACTATCATCACCAGATGATTCTCTGACACCTCGAAGAGGGATATGGGATAATACGATTAATAATTATATTTATAGATATTGGTATAAAAATTAATTATATATTTATTCTAGTTAGAATAGTTTGAGGTTTTTTTATTTCTTTAATTTGTTTACGGCAAACTGACAATAAATCTTTCATTGCAACAGTATGTTCTGTGTTTCTTTTTGCACAAATAATATTGACTCTAAATAATATTGACTCGCAGGTGATCTCACCTGCGAATAAATATTTTGTTGTTTGATTCAAATCATTTGAACTAGCCAATTGGGTATCCTCCAAACTGACCAGCTTTAAAATAGCCTACGTCTTATTTTCCGCTTATATCATGAAGTAATAATACATAGTCATTATTTTATTTTAAATGTAATATTTTATTAGTGTGTGACGTGCCTGAAGGGCTATCAGCGCGTTAGGCCGCGGAGCGAGTGGAGGGTCCCTTCGAAGCAGCGACGAGGGCCAGGTTCTCGG
The DNA here is from genome assembly GCA_951805005.1 of Othius punctulatus. NCBI lineage: Eukaryota > Metazoa > Arthropoda > Insecta > Coleoptera > Staphylinidae > Othius > Othius punctulatus. Next base: position 31,090,558 of record OX638142.1, read on the forward strand.
TGTCGGAGAGGGGGGGGGGGGGGGAGGCTAAAAAAAAGGCTCCACGTAATTTTAACCTCGCCACTACTTCGTCACAAAGGGGGGCTCCACCCTATCTGCGTGGGTTGACGGCAGACAGTCAGCGAAGTTCAGAAATTACGAACTGTCGCAATGGCTGACCATCTGGCGCCCACACCACCAGATTTAAATCTCGCAATGAGAATAGGAAGTTAAACTGAAAAGAATTCCCGATTGAGAAAACGTGGGGGGAACAAAAAATAACAGGTGTGAATTTTGTGGTGTAAAATATCTGCGTTTATTCACACAAAAGACAGGACACCGTGCCTACGCTTCCTGAAAGAAATACCTCCGCCCGCAAATCTATCACGCCGCATCCACCGGACTCGGCCGAATCCCGCGCACACGTAACGCGCGATGCGAAGGGCTGTCGGAGCCACCTTTTCCTTACAAAAACGCAAAACACGTACGGCACGAAACACGCAACGCAAATTTTACACAAAAGAAAAAAACGATATATCAAAGGAAATTATAACAATAAATGAGAACAAAAAATATATATAGATCTGGCCTGTGTTCCTCGTGGCGACTCCACTGGCGATTCTGGGCTCGGTTCTTAGGACGTGCGGCGGCCGGCAATGGTCGGGGACGCCGTAGCTAAATTCCAGTCCTCAGAACAACTCTGGCAGGATGGTCGTTGCCCCTAGCCAAGAACCTGGCTGGCTGGGTTACTTCAGCCCTTACCCAAATAAACGCTCTGATGTTTCGAGCGTGTAGAGTTGAGTAGTACAGTACCCTCCCTTGCCTTGTGCCGGTGTCGTCAATCCCTCTTAGGGCGGTTAATGGAGGACACGTTTTAAATCCCGGAAACCGGTTGGCGATAGACCAAAGAAAAACTGTGACCTCGTGACACTTCTGCACTCCTGGGGAGTGGACTAGCTTCAACCTCATGGCAGCGCCTCGCCGACGAATTAAAAAATCACACGCATGTCGGAAACACGTCACGTTTAAAAAAACGTGCGCGTAACGGTTGCCTACGTTGGCGATCCGTGCGCGCAATTAAAAATCAAGACAGTTTGCGTCGGAGGCAAAACCGGCCCGTTACAAGTGTTACAAACCGTCTGGTGTTTACAAAGTATTCATATTATTACTGTTTGTCGTTATTTCAGATTCTAGAACCAGTTTTCTTTTTAATTCAAATCAGTAAACGTTTCCATGTCTTCTAAAACTGGTTGAACTTTTGCCTTTTTCAGCAATAGCAATATCTTTAGGCCAGTTGATAACATGTTTGTTATTTTAATCAATAACTATGCACTTATTTATTCTATTATTGCAAAATACAAGACCATTAAGCGATGTACACAAAGACACAACACTAAACTTATAGCTTATGTTTCTTTATTGTGATATCTGCGCATGCTCAGACGAAGCTTAGCATGTTCTTCCACTATTACAGTTGACACATTTTACAGCGAAAGAGTGGAAGTACGTGTTATCTATTTGTACATGCACATGGCATATTCATCCATTTACAGTTTACAAAATGTTGGAACATAACATCTTCCACTCCACAATTCCAAGAAATAATTTATTTTTGAGCATGGAAGTCCGTGACATAGAGTAGCATATAACCAATGTTCTTCCACTAAAAAATCTCAATTTTTCAAAATTTAAGTTAACACATTCATCCACTCGTCCCTTCAATTGTAAATTAATATCACACCAAACACTCTTTCTTCCAATTCATCGTTGCTTCTACTGTCCCGTTTGCCTGTAATCTTAATGTTTTTGAAATAATATTCGTTGAAATTGGTGTATTAAAATACCTTTGAATCATCTGCCGCTACACTTGCTGTATTTTCAAACTTTTTCATAAACTTGCTAATTGCTGATACAGACGGAATTGGTCGATTGTTAAATTTAACCGAAAATAAGTTACGAATTCTGCATAAACTGACGCCACTGTAAATTGTTTTTATAATGAATACCCTCTCTTTATTGGAATAACTCAGATTATTGTTCATAGTAATTGATATCTGACTAGCAAAGGTATTTTGACTATAACATGACGTTTGTCAAACTCATTGCGAGGGTTTTTATTGTACATTGTTCAACTTATTTTTATTATTTCTGAGGTGGATTCTGGTACAAATGTAAATTAAATGGATGATGCATTTACAGTTTTTAATACTCTAAAACAAATACGTTTGTGATTCTTTAAAATTAATAGGGGAGGTAATAATTATACATATTTAATTTTACATGTTAAATTCCTATGTTCGCACCTTATCCCAGACACTCGGTATATACAGGGTGTCTCTAAATTATCTGGAAATGGCTTAACCACAGATTACTGGGATCAAAAGAAGACGATGTAACAAAACTATCTATATACAAATGCGTTTGGTTTAGTATTCAGCTTCAAATTTTATTTAAAAAAAACAAAATTTGCTTATAAAAAGAGAACGTTTACATTGATTTGGATGTTGTTTGGTATGACACTTTATACGGGTATAACTCATATTTTGACATAATATTGTTATTATCAGTAGACCGGTTGTGTATAAAACAAGTGAGGCCCAACATTAATACATTCATATTTTTTAATGACAAAAGCAAATAAATTTAAACAAATCAAATCGGACGCAGGCATTCATTATTAAGTTTTTTTTGTATCTTTATAGTTATTGATATCTGTTACAGTTTCGACACAAAAAAATAAAATATGAGTGACTGCCCTACACTCGTAAGGCTAATGGTGCATGATCTTAAATACAAGATTTTTGAAGAGCCCGTGAAGAAATGTGCAGTGCTATTGAAAGATGTGCGATGGCGAATACACAAATCAGGGGATCGAAAACTTAATTTCTTAAGAATCTCCGAAACTCATTTGAACGATTTTCAAAGCGGCATTCCTTGAGAAGGATCCTTCTATATAGGAGGATGATTACGGTTTTAACGCTGAAATTGTAAAAAGACGCAAGGTTGTTAATAATATTGCAGAACGAGGAGTTCTGCAAGCTCCTGCAGGATTATGATGAAATTCTAACTAAAAGCGAGGAGGAGAAGCAATGTATACTTCAAATCGTTAATGTTTTAATTTTTTTTGCGAGCTTGAGCCACGTGTTCCTGTTATTTTTTAGTCGTGAGATTTTCCATAGAACATTTTCTAACCAAACACAAAGAATTTTGGAGAGATCCTGAAAAAAAAAAATTGCTATACAAAGTCGAGTTATCAAAATTTCAAACTCAATGTGACACGTCTTCTCGTTGCCCGATCGATTACAAACTTGGCATACATTATTTTTTTCATCGAGTAATATAATACTAGGGAGAGTCTTGATATAAATAATGAAAAAAAATCACAAGGTACCGATAAGGTCCACCCTAATCCACACACATTCCAATATTTTCTTAGTCTTCTGAAAAACATCTTTATCTTTATCTTTAAACCCATTTTCACATTTCAATTTTTTATAAAATTACAGCAATAGATACGAAGAATCTGACCATTTCCGTAGTTTTCAAAGAAACCAAGTTAATAAAATTACTGTAATTAAAAAAAATATATATTATAACAATTTTCAAAATGTCATTGACTTGAAAATATTCTAATGATTTTTTTCCCAATTCAAAATGTTTCAACTCAAATTTCGCAACATATTCTACGATTTCATTGCATGATTCTTGAAAAATTACACAAATTGGACGTACACCTATATTCCTTATTCCGAATACCCTGTATACTGGTTGGATTTTTTCAACAAGTGAACTTTTTTGTTTTCTTAACACATATATGAATTTTAGGGTGTCCCAGTCACCTTGGAATACCCTGTCATCCGAACCTTTTGTTTCGCCCATTGATTGCGAATATTATCTGACGAATTTATGATTAATTGAATCAGCCTTTTAGCAGAATGAAAGGTCACCACCCGTCTACACTATTATTACTATTATTAATATTATTATTATATTCAGAGCACAACTAGAATTTCTATGTGTATATCGCTGGGGAGGACATTCATCATGGAGCGGGCGTGATGAATAGCCACGTTGTCTATTGATATACCATAATCCCGAGCGCACAATAAGTTGGCATTCCCGGCCGAGACAATGGGATAAAGTGGCAAGCCATTCCGGCCGCGTCCGGCCTCCCGTTTCGCAGTCTCGTTATCGGGAGGCGGCATGCGGCGTCCTCTCGGTCCAGGAATAACTCGACCGGACAATGGGGGGATGATACGTATCCTATCGGGCACGTTTCCTTCTCACTCCCGGTTAGCAGACAACAGCGACTTGTTATCTAGCCTCGGGGCGCACTCGGCGAAGAAATATAGGAGATACAGTTGTTGGTATGCGGTATGCATCCAGCGCACGAAATGCAATGGCGCACACGTTGCGAATGATTGATTCAGCGCCTGCTGTTATCACCCCTGCAGATTTATGCTGCTGGCTCCTGAAACGATAAATGAAATGTCATCCGCACATTACGGAATATTCAATGCGAGAATTGAAACAGCCAAACATATATTTGGGTACACATAAATAATGATATGCGATAAACTGGATGCCCAACAGAATATTAACAACTGTCCAATTTTTTTTTGCATCGCTTGGGCTATGTATACATAGATGCTTTATTCATTTATAGTTTACGTGTACGCATAATTTTGAATATTATATACAAATTTTCAAGGGGAATGTTTCGTGCAGATACCCGTGCTTGTGGTTCACAAAATTTCTAAGACAATTAGTACGACATCAGACTTTTTCACAATTTGAGCACCATGGACGGTGATCTTGCATTACCTTCCATCTACAAATGACAAGATTTTACAAGAGGCAGGGAAACATGGTTCCTAAATGATTATAGGTTGATTTTTTTCTTGAATTTACAAGGTGTATCTAAATGTTTGTAATTACGTCACGATGAAAAATATTTTTGTTCCGCTCCAGTAAAAATAGTTCTATTTTGACGTAGGCAACTTCAAGTACTTCAATTACGTCATGAAGATGGCAATGAAAGCTATCTTCATGCAATTCAAATTTCTATTCTGGCAATTGATACTTGATTACTCAAATACTAAAATATTATTAGTTTACGCAATATTTGTGGCTTCCATGCACATGAAAAGACTACAATTAAGAATTACTTAAGGGCCCACGAGTTTAAATGTACATTATTTACATAACCTCACTTTTAAAACCGATGGCATTCTTAAATAGTATTTACTTAAAATAACCAGATATGCATGAAATGAAGTCCTCACAGGCAACATCCCCATGTGGGGCAGATTACTCTACGGCACAGACTAGCTGTAAACTGAAAATGATGCAGGAATTTATGTAATAAACGAGCTGCGACAAATCTAATAATTGCTCCGCTTTAAATCTGACAATGTTACAAAATGTTTTACTATTGCAGATTGAGGACTAGTAGACAATAAAACAATCACATAAAGCTATTAATGTAATCAAAGTCACCTATTTAATAAACAAAAACATAAAAATAAGTAAATATTTAGAAAACATAATAAACAAATAATGGTACAATTTATAATCAAAGCAGGTGTTGAAAATGTGTAAAATGTGGCAATAACTCAATCATGGGCGTTCAGGATCTTCTGGCAAAAATTCTTGCACCACGGGGACCCTATAAGGGTGTTAATTCATTTCTTTCTCACAATTCTATGGCAGGTGCTGTAGGGAATACCAGCTTGTATATCCACTTTACGAATTGATTTTTGAGGGCTTACTTCGAGTCGTTTACGAACATCTGCAACCTCCCCTAATACTGAGGGTCTGCCTGAGGATTTCGCTTTCTGAACACTACCAGTTTCCATAAAACGGTGCACTATTCGTGAAATATGTATTGACCGGGTATTCAAATTGTTGGTCAGGGAACTTTTGTTGAAACTCCCGAACGGAATTGAATAAATCCATTCTTCATTTTGAAATCGTCAATTACGACAGTAAGTCTCAGCAATAAAAGGGTTCCTCTGATCAGTGTACATTTTAACAAACTACTGTGTTAATATGTTGTTTGATAGCTAACAGGTATGGTTGACAGTGACTGTTCTCAAATAGTACGGTATACAAATTTGAAAGGTGGCACAATTGAATTAAAATGATTAAGTAACAAGAATCATTTAGGTACACCTTGTACTTAAAAATTACTTTACTAACTGATAGTCTTCAAATTATAATTTCGCAGTTTCTAATCATCTACGAAGTTAATTTTATGCAGAAATACTGTCAGACATCAAACCAAACTGCAGTAAGATATATCAAGCCTGTTTCCTTACAAAGAGAAAGAGAAACAGATTTATTCAAAAACCATGTACATATACTCGTATACAGGTACATAACGTAATACACGTAGCATGATAATGAAAGGGCTATCGACCATGGTCTTTCCGCCCGTGAATAGTTTAATGGGGATTAGATATGAAGAATAAAGATGTGAAGATATATGTATCATCATTCGCTGCCGAAGGTTTGAGTCCATTTTTCGAAAAGCGTTACTCCTGGGGATTTGCATGTGGATTGTATATTGGGGTCGCGTTGTGAACCAAGAACCAAGGATTGGTAGGGATTCGAGATTGGACGCCTCTACAGATTTTTTTAAGTAGTTATTTGTGTCTGATTTCGAGTGGGAGGATTTTGGTGAGAATGTAGACTGATTCATTGCTTATATTATGTAGCGGTTAGTTGGGTGGCGAATTTTTGTTATAATGCGCAATGCAGATCTTTCAGAGACGTAAAACTGTTTTAAGCGCTTAAAAAAATGTCCTATAGAAATGAAAATATGCTCTTTAAAAATGTCAAATTGCTCTTAAAATGTAAAATATGCTGTAAGAAATGGATAACAGTATAACATAATAAAGGAAAATAAACAAACAACCTTATAAACAATGAAAACTTGCCCAAACGTTTGATGGAAATTTAATTAAAAAAGTGTTACAATAAAAAAAATTAGAGGGTTCAAATTCCAGAATAGTTAAATTATCAAATTGTCAAAAGGGTTAAGAAGAAAAATGTGAAAACGAGATTTTTTTTTTTATTGAACTGAAATCGTTATATCACACTATTATAAATATGCAAATAAATATAGAGTTTTTATTATCATAAATTTATTTAATTTAAAAAAAATCTTATATTTAAATCCCTAACTTAGTTTGGTTACAATTGAAAGTTTCTAATTATTTATGTGATAATTTTTAACAGTTTTAGTAATCTTTCAAAACATTGTTTAGTAATATTAAAAAATTACCAATTGCCGACAAGTTTATGCTTTAAAATTAATCACAATATCAAAATATATAAATAAATACAGATTTCAGAAGTTGCCAAACAGTTTTATGGATCTTTATGAAAATTTGCAAAATATGCAATCAAAATAGTTTAAAAGTCGAGAATGTCGAATCAAAGTATGAAAAGTACTAGTCTTAGAACGTTTCGGAAACTATATGTAACACATTACGAAGATTTAATTGTTTTTTTTGTTTTATGTGTTGTTTTTGTTTGTATTTAAATGTTTAAAAAAATGCTATTATAAAAATATGAAAGTGTCAAAACATTCTTCAAATTTTCAGGAAATTGCACGACACTTGTCCATTGCACAAAATGTCCAAACTCCAAAAAGGTTTTCATTTGGTAATAATAATAAAACATTTATTTTATATTTACATTATAATTATAATTGTATTGTAGATATAAATAATCCTGAAAATCTAGATATTTTTCTTCTAGATTAAATTTTTATTTCAAGAAAATCTGTTAAAAATATTTATTTATGAATATCAAATCATTTAAATTTATTTACTATTATGAAACAAAAATATAATAAAATAGCAAACTATGCTAAAAAAATTGTCATTGTTTCTGATAGATTGAAATATGAAGAAATCTGTGCTAAAATATTATTTTACGCTGAAATATACAAAAAGCATATTTGATGCCCAAATATGCAAAAAAAAATGCCCCAAATAGCGCTTAAAATTCACAGTTTAGTCCGAAAAACATGTGAGTGCAGTCGATTCTTTTATCAGTCGCATAATAAAAATATGCCTTTGCATATATTTTGTTACCCTAGCCATGATTCGTAAGATATTAAATTTAATTTAACACTTAACAATTTTTTTTTTTTTACTATTTATATGTTTCTTTAGTTTTTCTCATATTTAAATACTGATATGTATCTTAAGAACCAGCCTCTAATAGTAAATGCAATTTAGTTCTGCTATTAAATGACTTGTGAATATTTAACGAGTTAAATTTAATTAATATTCAATGAGTGATTCTTAAGATATTACAATTTTTGTTTAATTTCGACTTTAGGACTATTTGGCTTACCAATGCATTTGAACCGAAAAGATCATAATGTAATTAGTAAGTTAAGAAAACCCCATAAACTTTAACCTAAGCACCCTACCTAAAGCATGTCAATTGGTGTTAAGCGCTTGTGAAATGTGCAACCTTCGCAATTGTTGGCGAAAACGTTTAATCTGATGCGATCGTCGCTCCGATTCCACATCCATAGCGTGCGATCGAATCGCAGCGAGCGATAATTTATGCATCCCACTGCGAATCCACTTGTAACGTTTTCCCGTTGCCAAAATTAGCGGTTCTGCCTCATAATGAGTTTCATCGGTTCAACTATCAGGTTAATCAGCATAATGTTATCTATTAACATGACTCAACCTAAATAACCAAATTGTGTAGGCTATCAGGGTAACAATAAACTCACTTAACGTTGAATGTGCATATTGAATACTCGTATTTCAGAAAGTAGATTGCGGTGAAATTGCTTGCTCTTTAATTAAATAAATATATACATTGACGTTTTTGATATTTATTTCTTGGGGATTATCTTTAATTAAAGGTCAAAATAGCTGTTTATGTAACCAATTATGAAATACATCACACAAGTTACCCAAGATGGCATTTCATAACGTGTTACATACAAGATTTTTTCTAATTTGGACGAAACTGACCAAATTCGATGATTTTCATTGAAAAGATCGTAAGATCACACTAATTGCTCAAAATGGATGTCATTTCATAACGTGTTACCTTTTACAAGATTTTCTTCTAATATTAACGAAACCGAACAAATTTGATGATTTTCATTGAATGAAGTGATCAGACCGCATGATCAGTCAAGTTACACAAATTGGCATTTCATAACATGTTACATACAAGATTTTTTTCTTTTCGTGTTCACAGTCGTTGACTAACCTTTATTGGCACACAACAATTGAAAATGTCCAATTCAGACTGTTAATCGGTTAATGTCCCTAGCGATATCGAAGAAGCTGCACAGCATGCGCTTTCATCAGAAATTTCAGCAATATCTAAAGTGTTAATTGCACATTTTCTTGTGCATGATAATTAGAAAACCAAATGTCAAAATATAATATTTAGAATAAGTATATTGTTAAAAATCAAAGTATACAAGGAACGTACGAATTTTTATAAATAAAAATATATACAAGGCTTATCTAGGACGTTGAATGGATTTCGGCTACCGTTGTGGACCGGTTGAAAAAAAAATGTTGAACGTTTTTAGCTGTAGTATATGTACCACTGTTAGCCGGCCTTAGCTGGCCGTATTTTCACCATATTAGTGTATTTTAATATTTAATTTTAAATTATTGTAATTGTTCTAGCAGTGAAAAAATAGTATATACACCACGGGTGTGAATTAATTTTAAATTATTGTAATTGTTCCAGTAGTGAAAAAATAGTATATATACCAGGGGTTGTGAATACTATTTATAGCCTCGTGTCATGTAACCCTCAGCGCTATCAATAAAAGAAAACCATACACTATTATCATAGCTATTCTAAGTATTATTCTATGGACGCAAAGTTGTTTGCCTCCCACATATGAGGGAGCCAAAGTTGTTTGCCTCCCATGGAAGGAAAAGTAGAACTTTCCTCCCTCATATGAGGGACGAAAGTGTCTACTTTCTTTTAAGGGAGTAGAAAACATTTATTTTATTAAATGTTTCGACGTTCATTGAGTTTTTGATATTCTTTTCTTGGGGATATTCTTTAATTATAGCTAAAAAAATATAATTATTTTACTAAATGTTTCGTTCTGGAAGCGTTCTTTGACGTTTTTGATATTCTTTTCTTGGGGATATTCTTTAATTAAAGCTCAAAAAATACAATTATTTCACTAAATGTTTCGTTCTGGAAGCGTTCTCTGACCATTTTGATATTCTTTAATTATAGCTCAAAAAAATACAATTATTTCACTAAATGGTTCGTTCTGGAAACGTTCATCGACGTTTTTGATATTCTTTTCTTTGAGATTTTCTTTTAATAAAAATAAAAAAATACATTTATTTCACAAAATGTTTCGACCTCGAAGGTACATCTTCAGGAGTTATAGTCTACTCATATGTCTTCATCTTTTCAATGTGGAGGATTGTAATGGTTTGGCCTTAAGCCTTTTGTTATGTTTACGTTTTATGTGTATAGTAACCCTTTTTATTTATTTTCCGCAGGTTCGTTTTATGCGTGGAGGTGAATTAATGAAATTGTCTTACCTTTTCTTGATCATTGGAGTTTACGGGTTTCAAAATTAGGAATTGTTGCTCATCTCCGTTGGAGCATTATTATCTCAAGCATTTAAAATAACACTTTAAATGTAAGGATCTTTTCAATAATACCCAGTTACCATTTGGTTTCGATAAGTGAACGTTTATTACAGCATTGCAAGTAAATTTTATGACAAATAAGTATATTTTAAAATACAGTATTTACTCTAAAATTGCAATTCTCTATTTTACACGATTTTAGCAGTATTTTGTGGAACCTTGAGCGTAATCAAATAATTTTGGTATGTTTTAATCTTTATATGATGAGTGCGCGCCAGAATACGTGTTGACATACCGGGTGATTCAAGTTTTATTACTAGGCAAAAAATGACGACTTCTAATTGAAATAAAAAATCAACATAAGTACACATGTTTAGATATTGATGAAGCCCAATCTGACGATTAAAACAAATAATTATAACCATCCAGTTGTTTATACGTTATTTCACAAAGAATTCGTAATTTTATTTATATTGTTTTTGTCAGAACATACTTTAATGCTATTCCAAACATTCCAGTGTCCAAGTCAAAAAAATTGCACCAACTATTAAATTAAATGAATTTTGATATTGCAACAGTAACATTTATTACAAAATAGTAAAATATGGTGGCTGCTTCCGGTAATAGTCCCTATAATGGATTTTATGGGTTTTATGATAGGGCCGTACCCAATCCCTCAGCCTGCTGGGTGGATACCGACGCAAGGATTTCTTCAGGGCCGGAGCTCAATATTTGTTTAATGATAAAGTCATAAAACGTTCCAACAGCACCGGCGCGGCCAATGCTTTATAGGGCTCTATACATAATAATACAAAATCATACTTACAAAATCATAAATCATACCGAGGAAAGTTGGTCAGTAATGTAAAAAATGTTTTAATTTGAAATCTAATCATTTTCGTTAATTTTTGATTTCATAAATGCGTTCTATGATTAAAATAAAACAGTTTAGGGCAAAAATAACGATAGAGAATTTTGCCCGAAAAGAGTTTTTTTAATTTTATAACCGTCTATATAATTATATCGAAAAAGTCAAACTACCTGTCCGTAGATTAGTATCAGACCTATATAAATCCAAATTTTCATATTTTTTGGGCAACTCCAAATGCCTAAAAAACCAATGGTAATAAAACTTGAATCACCCGGTATATATATATATATATATATATATATATATATATATATATATATATATATATATATATATATATATACAGGGTGTCTCCTAAAGAACGCCGCTGGACATAACTCCTTTATTTATTGGTCGATTCAAATAAATCAAAAACAAAATTAAATGGCTCCACATATTCTACAAGGGCCCCTTATTTTATTTATTTGCAAAAGCAACTTTCATTTCAGCGATAGTCTACTGTTTTTCTTTAAATAGTTACATATATTTTCTTTTTTTGTTTTCTGGTAGAGTTTATTTTTCTGAATCCAAAGATGTATAACAAGTTGTCTTTGATGAAATATTCGTTACAGGCAAAAAAAATATTTAAATAGTTTTTTAATAAGTGTTTCGTGAAAAACAAAGCAAACACAATGTGGAAAGCACGAGAAATACCTCCTAACTGTATATTAAATGTAACTTATGCAATAACGAGAAGATGTCAGTTGTGTATTCAACAAGGTGGCCGTCAGTTTGAGCAACTATTGTAGATACGTTTGCATTTTCTGATGCATATTTTGCACTATTCTAATAAAATATTTCATATTGTTTTCCACATTGTGTTCGCTTTGTTTTTCACGCCACACTTGAAAACCTATTTAAACATTTTATCTTTTTTCTGTAACGAATATTCCATTAAAGCCGTACATCTTTAAATTCAGAAAAATTATCTCTACCAGAAAAAAAAATCAGAAAATATATGAATAAATATTTGAAATAAAAAAAATGACAACCGCTGAAATGAAAGTTGATTTTTAAAAAAAAACAAGAACACGTGGAGCCATTTAATGTTTTTGTTTTTTTAAATCGGCCAATAAATAACGGAGTTAGGGCTAGCGGCGTTTTTTAGGAGACACCCTGTATATTAATTTTTACTTCTTTCACTCATTAAATAAACAAACAACTTGTATTTTCCAACACTTACTTTTTATTAGCGACAAGGTTTTTCATTCTTGGTACCAATTATTTTATATACCTATGTTCTATTTGGGGTTCGTGTCCTTTTTAGTTTATGGTATAAAATTTAAAGTGTATATTGGAAAGTTTTCTTTTAATCTATGATTTAAATAAGGACAGTATTTGGGTGCTATATAGAATATGTACATATTTGTTAGGGATATTATCCCTAACTGTCTATCGACCAACGGGGGTTCTTCTACCGTGTAATTTGTGTAAGTTTGTGTGTATTGAGTCAGGGCTTGTTACTGTATAAAATCACCCCCGATCTCTAGAGCGCCCTTAATGAGTACCCAGCGGCTAATGGCACTATGTTCTCCGTACAAATGTATTACCTGTACTGGGGCTCGAACCCAGGTCTTCATGCATGCTAAGCAAGCGTTATTACCTATCAACCAAACCAGCGGTCTATATTATAGATTTTTATAAATAAATTTTAAAAAACCTCTGGTGAGGTGTCCGCCATATTGCATCCGCCATTTCGTTTTCGGTAATGGACATCGGATTCGTAATTAGCAACGCTAAAAACCCCCGAGTGAGAATGTTTGTGTATTTTCAAACACGTTTTGAGGTTTTGTCCACGTTTTTGGGATTTAGGACCACTGTGCGACGGAGCGTGGATGAGACAAAGAAAATTAATTAATGATATTGATTATGGGACACTAAAATCCCGAACATAATGCCAGCGAGATCTCCCGTCCGAGCTATTTTCGTTGTGACTCAAATCGTGTGTGACAACGGGGCATCCCGTTCATTCTAACGACAGAGCGTGTATGAGACCAAGAAAATTATTGAATGATTTTGAGTATGAGACATTCCACTCCCGAACATAATGCCAGCGAGCACTCCCGTCCGAGCTATGTTCGTTGTGATTGAAATCGTGTATGACAGCGGGAAGTCCGACAGTTCTAATGACAGAGCGTGGATGAGACAAAGAAAATGAATTACTGGGGAATTGGGGGAATTATGTGGGGAATGTTTCAAAGTTTAAAATAGCAGAAAATAACAGCAAAACTCTTCTGGTTAAACTTTGGCAGCGACTCCGTCTGCACTTGTCGAATATCAACCTCCGAAGTCCTTATATGGGAACTAAACTCTGCTTATAAGCACGTACTGCAAACAATCAGCTAAATCGTCGCTCTTTCTAATTACCGATTTCGTTGCAATAATTGTCTGACTGATTTGTTTGTGGGGTAAACTGCCCCATTGGCTTTCTAACCTACCTACCCGCTTCTCGCAAATATGTGTCTTTGTTCTCGAAGTGACACCACATTTTTACTACTCGTATATACGTTTTTGTACCTAGATTCTAAAATTTCCATGCAGTTTACTACACTAAAATAATACACAAATAAATATAATAAATACAAAGTTTTTTATGTTAATCTCTGCGCTTATTGTCGTTTGTTATCTTCTTCTGTCTTCTGTCACCCCCCCCCCCCCCCCTAAATCATAGTTTTTTATGTTAATCTATGTGCTTATTGTCGTTTGTTATCTTCTTCTGCCCCCCCATGACCCTCACAGAATCATATATCTGCTGGCTGGGTATTGTGTATTGTACATACGGTAGCTCAACTCTTTATCAGAAACTTTAAATTATGATTATACGAATAAAATATGCAATCACACACAATCACGGAAACTCGACTGGCAGCGTACCTTTCTTACGAGGGCCTTGCGGTCTTTTGGAAGCGGTACATTTACGATGCATTTACTGTCTGTACGTGTCTCTATCCCGATTTTCGTTTGAAAGTTTCAGTGATCGTACATACAAAGGTTTTCGAATAAATATTACAACCAGGACCAGATATTTACCGTTCTCAAAGTTGTGTCTTTTACTACAAAATATGTTAAATGTATAATGTATACAATGTTTAATCCCCTTCAAACAGTATCATAAGAAATGCATGAAGTCGTTTTTCAGTAATCAGTTTATGGCTTCTATGGCAGTTCAAAACACCGAAGATGGAAGATGGAAGGAGCATAAGGTTAATAGCTGCGTAATGGCCTACAGCAGTCGCTGCCAAACTGTTTCGACTCCTGCCGCCCTTTTTAAATTAAGGTTTACCATTGGCGCCCTTCCCTAAGTCAAAGCCTGACTAATGTAATTTAATCTTTTATATATGTTATTTTTAGTAAATGAAAGTCTCATTGGAAATGATAATGTGAGTTAGCAGAATGGACAGGTAATTTTTTTCTATTTGAGTTTATTCGACTTGATGATTATAAAGATTTTGCAATATTCCGTGGCGCCCCAACGAAGACGCCGCGGCGCACACTTTGAACCACTGCCATAGTGCCATACAGTGTTAAAATCTGCTGCCTGCACGCTTCATGTGAACGTCGACTATAAATATGATTATAAGCGATAATCAATTTGTTTTTATATCCCCAAACGCGTCATACCTGAAAGGTCCTAGATAATTTATAGATGATCATAAAGTCATAAGTATACAAACAATGAACTGCGTCGAAGCGAAAATGGCTTTGTTAAAATTAACTTGTGTATTATTGAATAATTAATGGAGATTGTTGGAGCTTATAAGGTAAAACTCGAGCCATAAATTTGCTCGGCAACTCTCATTGACATTCTTGCCTTAAAAAAGCTAGGCTGCCGGTGAAAGATAATGTTCCGAAAAAGCCAAGTCGTTTGTGTGCACGTCATTAGCAGAAAACGAAAACGAGAGAATGTTTTGTAGCAGACAGTAAAAGTTAATTCTCCCGTTCGTGTCATTTAATAATCATAATTTATACGAGCTGCAGCGGAGTGGAATCTTAGTGGGGGCGGTAGATTCCGGAGGTTCGGGGAGGGATTTTCGCTACGATGATGAATCCTCGAAACCGTCGGCGCGAGAAAGCCCTCGGGTGGGTGGCGGGGGCGCCCTCCTGCTCTTCTCTTCGCACACACTTCGCATCCACGTCACTGCTAATAAGCCGTTTTTCACCTCGGCCGCGAAATTGTCGCCGACATTCGGGGGCCCAGCCGACCGTGCGGGAAACCGACCGGTCCAATCTATCTCCATCGGAACGACGGGCGACTCCCAAATTGACCGCCCGAAAAAGTTTCCGTTTCCGGTAAACTAAAAATCGCAGGATAAAGTGGAATGGATGAGCGCGAAGGGTTCTTTTGTTCCGCGCGCGCGGACAAAGGGGGGAGGAAAGCTGTTCCGGGGTGGGCTCAGGTGGTTCATAAAAGCCCATTTTTTACACCTTTTTAATTTCGAATTGAATTATGAACGCCACAATCCTACGCTGCCAGACAAAAGGGCGCAAATTGAAACCGGAAAAGAACGCCGTTTAATTAACATACCTAAACGGATAGCGCGGTGAAATAAAAGCAAATCAACCGTTACAGATGAACTGCTGTGAATGTCCTCATTAATTATTTTACCATGCAGCAGTGGAAACAAACATCAATAACTAAACTGCGCCCACGCAGGTGCGTGATATTCCCCGAATGTTGGATGGAGTTCCGATCAAATTAGGCTTATTTTATAGCTATACTTTAGTGCTGTTCACTACCGTAAATCCGAAGATTGGCGTCCATCTCTATAAAAAAGTACAGCGTTTTCATTTTCGCTCAGCGGATTTCTTTCTTGTTATTAGAGTTTTCTCACATATTGTTTCATGTAACAAATCGTTAGTGCCACTTACAGCTTTCGGGAAAAATCATTAGCTTCAAAATTAAAAATGAACTTACAGGGTTTTCAAAGCTATCCAGATTGCGATCACAAAACAACTTTTTTTAAATTATTGGCAATTCGTGGCAACACTTTCTTTTAATTTGATTCGGTGCACAATATTGTTATGAATAGGCTTAGGATAGTTGTGCACTAAAAAATCCCAAAATATGCATGCAAATATGCACTAAAAATGTTGAAAATATGCACTTAAATATGCACTAAAAATGTTGAAAATATGCACTTATATGCACTAAATATGTTGAAAATATGCACTTAACTATGCAAGAAAAACACAAATTGCCATTTTATATCTATTTATTGGCACTCAATTTAATCACGCAATACGAATGTTTACATATTACAAAACACAATACACACATATTCTAATTCTAATTATTCTAATACAAAAAAATACAGTTTTTTGTCTAATTATAAATGATTTGAATTGCATTTGACAATTTTAAAAAATTTCATCGGTTTTCGAAAGCATGTTTTTATAACATGAAATTATTCTCTCCACATCACACGAAACTATAGGGATATATTTTTATGAACAAACGTTTCTAATGCTAAAATTTGAGTCTTCGCTTGATTTTTGAGAATTATTTAATTCACCGCTTAATATTTTTAATTCTTGGTATCCACTATTTTTTAAAAGCACTTTATTTATTTTGTTGTAAAACTCTTTGTAAGTTCTTCCAAACTCACTTCAATACTCTCAATAATATTTACACTTTCAATTAATTCCATTCATTTCTTTTCTAATATGGTGATGGCTTGTGCAACATGTGGAAAGTTAGAGCAAATGTATATAAGATCCTCACAAATGCTTTTGTCGGAGGAGAATAGTTGCTAGGTCTCGAATACTTTGACTTTTTTCTGGATCTAACTTTTTGACATTTTTTTTAATTTTCTCAACATGTCAGCGATATATATTGCAGCATTTATCCACGTGCCCCATCTTGTTACAATTGGTGCTGGAGGTAGTGCAACATCAGGAACATTTTCTCGGAAACGCTGCACTGGGCTAGGAGCTTTAAATTTTTTTTTTTAATCGCCTATATTAGTGGATTAACATTAGGGAATGTAGATCTTATATATTCTGAGAGACGATGTAGTCCATGTGCAACTCATGTTACATGAATCATTTTTGGGCACAATACTTTCAGCCCTCTCATTGCTTTGCACGTATATAGGGCAGCATCTGTACAAGTTACGAGAACGTTTTCGTATATGATGCAACTAGGATACAATATATTAGTTGAATCGTTAAAAAATCCTGCAATCGTACTGTGGTTTGCCTTATCCAAAACTTTTAAATTAAGTAAATATGATTAGGAACTTTCGGCCTCATCTCCAAGAATTCCAAATACAAAATTGGCTACACACCTTTGTTCTACATCAGTACCTTCATCAATGGAAACCTTGTCTTATCTTGCAACGTTTTTAATGTAGATTGAAATAAATGGGGCACGTAGTTTTTTCTTAAAGTTGATTTATCAGGAATTTTCTGTGCTCTGTACTTCTCCAAAAATCCTACTAGGTGTTCATTTTTTAGTTTGCCCAATGGAATATCTGCCGAGGCAAAAGCTTTGCACAACTCATTGTTGAATGTTGACATGTTGGGTTGGGTCCAGATCGTTCTTTCTTCATTAGTTTGTTGTTCACATGTTTGGCGGTTTTATATGTTGCACGACTCTAAACTTCTTGTCCACTGATACCGGAATTTCACAATATTTACGTAGTAATATGCTTCCATTGGTTTGAAAGTCTTCGAATTCCTTTACAAAATCACGTAATGTTGCACTTTTGGACCTTTTATCCTTTGGCATGTTGATATTTTCAACAAATTTACTTATGAAGTGTACAAAACCAAGTTCAAGTACCAACTGAATGAATAAATAACAACTTAAATAAAAATGCTCCCGAAATCCCCACGCTCCCATTCATCAGTCCTCTTTCCTTGAATTCTTTATCACTTTCACTGCCATTCATTAAGCAGGTATAAAGTCCATTAGGCAAATCTAGATCGTAAAATTTTGGGTCCATAGTTGACTTCCAAGAAATGAAGATTTTCTTGTATGTATCAGTAATACATAGTAGACAATTATGTACGTAAGTAATTAAGGCTTTCGCCCTTGAAATAGTTCAGTTTCAGTTTTCAGGAGCCGCAAATATCTAAGAAAGTATATATATATATATATATATATATATATATATATATATATATATATATATATATATATATATATATATATATATATATACAGGGTGTCCGGAAAATACGTGTACAACGTTTGACGACAGACTCCTGACGTCAAAATAGGTCGATCTAAGCCGACTTAGTTATATCCAAAATTGTCTCGTTTAGCCGGTAGAGGGCGTCAAAAAAAACAAAAGTATAACAAAGTTGAAAGTATCTATTGTAAGAAACTAAGTAAAACAAAAACATTACTTAAGCAAATGTGTAAAATGACCGCCATCTTGCTGAATACACTTATTAACACTCTTTAGAAAATGATATTGGACCCTATCTAATGTCTCGGGATTATTAAAATGGTTGCCTGCATTTAAAATCCGCTGCAATAAATCATCGCGTGTGTTTACCGGAGTCTTGTAAACTTCTGTTTTAATAGCGCCCCACAAAAAGAAGTCACACATATTTAACTCAGGAGAACGTGGTGGCCATTTTACTGGTGCATCATTGCCTCTTCCAATCCATCGGTTGGGATACTGATGATGTAAGTATTGCCGAACGGCAACGGAAAAATGGGGCGGGGCACCATCATGCATATACCACATTTCCCTCCGAAGTAAAATGGGCAAATTCTCCAGAAGAATTGGTAATGTGTCTTGCAAAAAATTTAAATAAATATTTCCATCTAACCTGTCTGGAATAACAATGGGACCAATAAGGTAGTGATCAATAATACCTGCCCAAATATTAATTTTAAATTGATGCTGATGATGTGCAACTTTAATGGCATGTGGATTTTCATCGGAATAAATATGTTCGTTGTGCAGATTGGTTACCCCAGATCTTGTAAAGCATGCCTCGTCAATAAACATAATTTTTCTACAAAAATTTGGAACAAGGATTCTTTTGTTTCTAATAAATTGACAAAATGTAAGCCGCATGGGGGGATCAGTCGGTAAAAGTTCCTGGACTTTTTGTATGTGGTAAGGATGTAACAACTGTTCTCTTAAAACCTCATTGACAATCGTTTTAGGAACATTTAACTCACGTTCTAAGAGACGGGTACTGGTACTTGGTTCTTCTTCAACTCTTTCCAGAATCATCTCTTCTGTTTCCACAGTTCGAGTTGTTCGCATACGACCCCTGCCTTCAAACTTTTTCTCAAAACTGCCCGTTTCCCGAAGATGACGCTCAATATTGGCAAATGTTTGGTGGTTTGGTATTCGACGGTTAGGAAACCTCTCCATGTAAACCCTAACACTCTGACGCCCATTTCCTCGACAAAACCCGTATACCAGGAGCATGTCAACTTTCTGAGAGTTTGTATAATTTTCCATTTTTAATGGTAAAATGAACTTGTAATTCAATAATGTTGATCGTATACTTGAGTAAATATTATACTTGATTAATTGTCAAATTATTAAACGTCATTGATATTATTCAATGGCAGGGTGAGAAATCATCCTGAAAGGCGGACGAATCAATGAATGATCAACGGCATGGGGATGCAGAAGGCAAGGGGAAACCACTGCATTAAAGATCCAAAAAAGAGGATATCCTTTGTACAAATCATCACCATGACTAGTTTCACAAGAAAATTTTCCGGAGCTAAAAACCCCCCAATCGGATCTCCGGGGGGGGGAAATTCTGAAAAATGTCATGAAAATCGGAACATGGAACGTACGCAGCATGTACGAACCGGGAAAAACCCATAATATAGCACAAGAGATGCAAAGAATGAACCTAAACATCTTAGGCATCAGCGACACAAGATGGTCAAACAGCGGCCAACACAGTACACCGGATGGGACTATCTACTACTCAGGAAACGACACACCTCACCATAGATATGGAGTGGCAGTGATGGTATCAGAACATACAAATAAATCAGTAACCAATTTCACGCCAGTATCAGATCGCGTAATGCTACTTCAATTACAAACAAAACACTGCAAACTCAATATAATTCAAGTATACGCCCCCACCGCAGATAAACCAGACGAGGAGATAGAGACTTTCTACGAGCACATTTCTTATATCCTAAAATCAATCAAATCAAGAGACATCACAATCATTCTGGGCGATTTCAACGCTAAAATCGGCAGGGGAAAAAGCGGCAAACACATAGGCGAATACGGACTCGGAACGAGAAACGAAAGAGGAGATCGACTGGAACAATTTACCCAAGAGGAAGACTTTATTATAACAAACACCTTCTTTCAACTTCCAAAAAGACGACTATATACATGGAAGTCACCACAGGATAATCCCGAGAAAGTCACGAGAAATCAAATCGACTATATCCTAATTAATAACAGGTATCGAAACGTAATCAAATACACAAAAGCACACCCAGGAGCTGATGTATCATCGGATCATAATCCTGTAATAGCTCGAGTCAACATCAAATTAAAGAAGAAGGAAGTTAAAGAAAAAGACAACAACATAGACATATCCCGATTAAACGAAAGGGAGACAAGACAGGAACTACAAAATAAAATCAACGAAAATCTCAACAATATACATATCACACAAGTTAGCGATGCAGAAACAAGCATAAATAACAATTGGGATTCCCTAAAACACTCTATAATGGAACCAAGCAAGACGATACTCAGAAAACAACCCCAAAAAGCAAAACATCAATGGATGACTCCCGAGATACTAAATCTAATGGACAAACGCCGAAGTTTAAAAAACAACATACACGAATACAAGAAGATACAAAAACGAATACGCACACACATAAGAAAAGCACAAGAAGAATGGTACAAACACAAATGCGAGGAGATAGAGGAACTGCAAATAAAACATGACCTATTTAATATACATAAGAAAATCAGAGAACTCACAGGGACTCAAAAACGAAGACAACCAAGTATTCTGACGGATGAAGATGGTAAAATTGTCATAGAGACCACGGAAAAATTGCTGCTGTGGAAAAAGTATATTGAAGAACTGTTCGAGGACGAAAGGCGCGGCAACATCACAGAAGAACAACAAGAAAGCAATGAACCAGAAAACAATGGACCTGACATAACCAAAGAGGAAGTAATGCGTGCCATTAAAAATCTAAAAAACGGAAAGTCATCAGGCCCTGATGAGTTACCAGCCGAAGTACTCAAGTTAATTGAGGAAGACCACATCCACATCATAGTAAACCTATTTAACGCTATATACTCCACAGGAATAATACCAAACGAATGGCTAACATCAACCTTTATAACGCTTCCTAAAAAGACAAACGCAAAGCTTTGTGCAGACCACCGCACCATAAGCCTTATGAGCCACACATTAAAAACATTTCTAAAGGTGATACAATACAGAATACACGGGAAACTGGAACAAGAAATAAGCGAATCACAATTCGGGTTCCGAAAGGGCCTCGGTACGCGAGAAGCACTTTTTGCTTTAAACGTCCTGACGCAGCGATGCTTAGATGTCAATCAAGACCTATATATATGCTTAATCGATTACAATAAGGCTTTTGACAAAATACGACACGACCGCCTGATCCACCTGCTCAAAGAAAAGACGCTTGACACTAGAGATATTCGAATCATTACCAACCTGTATTATAATCAAAAAGCAATAATCCAAATAGACGGCAATACATCGGAAGAAATCGGAATAAAGAGAGGTATAAGACAGGGATGTGTACTATCAGCAACACTATTCAACTTGTATGCAGAAGAAATCATGAAGAAAGCACTAGATGGCGAAACAATAGGGGTAAAAGTCAATGGCATCCCGATAAATAATATAAGATATGCTGACGACACAGCTCTAATTGCAACTAACTTAGAAGACCTTCAGAGAATCCTCAACAAAGTGACAGAGGCAAGCGAAGAATGTGGACTCTCTCTAAACGCGAAGAAGACCAAATTCATGGTAATGACAAAAACACCACAAAATAACGAAAACATCTACGTACACAATGAACTCATAGAAAAGGTAACAAAGTACAACTATTTGGGCACAACCATTAACCAAGATAACGACTGTTCAATGGAGATAAAAATTAGAATAGCAAAAGCTAGAACAGCTTTCATGAAAATGAAAAAAGCTCTATGTGGAAAAGATCTAAGCCTAGAACTAAAAACAAGATTAACGGCATGCTATATACAACCAATTCTAATGTATGGAGCTGAAGCATGGACACTTAAAAATGCGGACATCAAAAGGTTAGAGGCTTTTGAACTGTGGATGTACAGAAGAATATTGAGAATACCATGGACGGACCGAATAACAAACATAGAAGTAATTAGAAGAATGAAGAAAGAAAAGGAAATTATAAACATCATTAAGACGCGGAAATTACAATACCTGGGACACGTGACTAGAGGGGAGAAGTACCATCTGCTCCAAATAATAATACAGGGGAAAATACAGGGAAAAAGAAACGTTGGAAGAAGACGACACTCATGGCTGAAAAATTTGCGAGACTGGTTCAATTGCAACACAAACCAACTATTTAAAGCGGCTATCTCAAAAGTACGCATAGCGGTGATGATTGCCAACCTTCGGACCGGAGAAGGCACCTGAAGAAGATTGATATTAATTTTTGACGCCCTCTACCGGCTAAACGAGACAATTTTGGATATAACTAAGTCGGCTTAGATCGACCTATTTTGACGTCAGGAGTCTGTCGTCAAACGTTGTACACGTATTTTCCGGACACCCTGTATATATATATATATATATATATATATATATATATATATATTAATTTCGTAGTACTCGTTTACACCATTATCCACAAACAGTGGAACAATGATAAAAGAATTACTACTGTTTTTTTTTACAAAAGAAAATTATTCTCAAAAGGGTTATGTACATTCATGAAGATTACAAAAAAGTATAAAACCTCTTATGTGAACTGTTATTGACCTAATATATTTAGAATATGGTGTTGTTTTCTATAGTTGTTAGAAAACTTATGTTTTTCTTTAATATTTTGTTTGTTTTATTTTTGGGGATTAGGTAGGTCAGGTGAGTTTGAAACAATTTCCTGGTTAAGTTTAATGTACTAGGTACATATTATGTATATTTAATGATAGTATAAAAAAGCAGAAAATTTGATCAAATTAAAAAATAATATTATATAGTGACGTTTCGGTGCTTAACAGTGCACCTTTTTAACTTGCGAGGACTGGAATAGTGGAAGGGGTAAAAATTGCATCAACACAAGGGTTGAAACAGTCATGGTTACAAAAATTGATGAGGTAAAACATATTATTTCGTTTTTAGTCCAACCAAAAAATTGTAGTAAGTTTTAAAGGGTAATATGGACAATCTGTTCATGATATTTTAAGCTGAGGGCAATGATACAACAAACAGTTTGTATGTTGTCCTTCGGACAATGTTCATTATTTGAGTGTTTAGTTGACTTAGTGTGAGAAAGGTTTATATATTTTTTTTCTTTTGTACAGCAGCAATTCAATTATGAATGTGGTTTGAGTATTTATTATTTTTTTATCCTGTGATGTGGGGACATACAGCGAAACAGCGAATGTGTTTTGATGAGCGCCATGTGGATAACTTTTGTTTGGTTATGATTTATTTCCTTCTATAATATGGTTGTGGTTTTGATAAATTGTTGTTATTTAACGTCGGGTTTGCCAATCCCTCGACGGGCAAGGTGTGTGAACACCTAAGGTGTGTGAACACCTTGCCCGTCGAGGGATTGGCAAACCCGACGTTAAATAACAACAATTTATCAAAACCACAACCATATTATAGAAGGAAATAAATCATAACCAAACAAAAGTTATCCACATGGCGCTCATCAAAACACATTCGCTGTTTCGCTGTATATCCCCACATCACAGGATAAAAAAATAATAAATACTCAAACCACATTCATAATTGAATTGCTGCTGTACAAAAGAAAAAAATATATATAAACCTTTCTCACACTAAGTCAACTAAACACTCAAATAATGAACATTGTCCGAAGGACAACATACAAACTGTTTGTTGTATCATTGCCCTCAGCTTAAAATATCATGAACAGATTGTCTATATTACCCTTTAAAACTTACTACAATTTTTTGGTTGGACTAAATATGAAATAATATGTTTTACCTCATCAATTTTTGTAACCATGACTGTTTCAACCCTTTTGTTAATGCAATTTTTACCCCTTCCACTATTCCAGTCCTCGCAAGTTTGAAAAAGGTGCACTGTTAAGCACCGAAACGTCACTATATAATATTATTTTTTAATTTGATCAAATTTTCTGCTTTTTTATACTATCATTAAATATACATAATATGTACCTAGTACATTAAACTTAACCAGGAAATTGTTTCAAACTCACCTGACCTACCTAATCCTCAAAAATAAAACAAACAAAATATTAAAGAAAAACATAAGTTTTCTAACAACTATAGAAAACAACACCATATATATATATATATATATATATATATATATATATATATATATATATATATATATATATATATATATATATAATATATATATGCATTTTGGACCAAAAATGTAGAAAATATGCACTTAAGCCAAAAATGTTCAAAATATGCATTTATCCTTAATATTGGCAAAAATATGCAATTGCATATGAACACATGCAAATGCATAACTATCCTAAGCTTAGTTATGAATTTAGAAGGATCACCGAGTATTTCAGTAGAGACACTTCAGACTTAACATTTAGAAAAGTAACCATAAGCGAGAAGTCGAAAATATTTGGAACTCAAAGTTGTGTTTTCGAATTTTTGGATTCTTCTCTTTCTGATTATTTTCTGATGCTCTTGCGATTATGAGAATAAGCAAAATATTAATAAGAATTACATTTTTAAAATAGTATTAGTTATCACAAGTATATCAAGAGGTTTAGACAATTGACAAAAGTTGACCATTATTTGTAAAGTTAAACCATTGGATATTGATAATTGCAAATTGTAACTGTTATCCAAACTGAATAAATATCGAAAATTAAAATATTATGGCTCTTAAATGCATGATTTTTATTTTATTTTGTAAAAAAATATACCAAAAAATAGTTGTGAAAATGTAAGTATAAGGAAATATATAAAAATTGAAATGTTCAAAATTCAATTTATATTGGTAAAAAAGTCAGTTGCAAATATACAACTTAGTGCAAAAACATGAAAGAGATTTGATTTGATGAAATACGAGTAAAATTTTCTTTGAAATTGTCAACATGAGGCCTAATTTTATGGATCTGATCATGATCAGGATTATCCCTTGAAATATGTATACAGGGTGTTTCGGGAGGAAATGTAATTTTTTTTTAAAACATGTCCAGGAAGCAAAAAAAAACAAAATAAGCTCATATTGTCGAGTCCGATTTTCATTTGTTCATAGATATTTAAAACAATTTATAACATTAAAGGAATGCATTACTGAACTTACAAACAAAAAAAAAAACAAGTAGCATTAATTCACGTTAAATTTGACAACGTTATCAGTGACAGTTGTAGTTGTTTTACTTGTTATTTTTCGAACATTTAATAATAAAGATGCCTTAGACTTTTCCTGTGTATTGTTTTAATTCATTTATCGTTTTTTTTTTGTTGAATAAGGTTTACGCAAGTAGATTTATAAATAATTGTCCTTGGTAAATTAAATAATATATGCTGAGCAATATTTAAAAATGACGGTCTGAGAGACCGGGATCGTTATTTATGTTCCAAATGTATAGGGTCGGTACTTAAGGGTTAATCTAATAAAAGTTGACAGTAAATCCATTAAGTATCTAGCCAGCGCTGCGGTTCAAATGTATGAAAAAAAACACAAAAATATTGAAAATTGATGTAGAAAATCGAAAACATTACCACAAATACCACATTACCACAAGTTTTAGAAAAATAATAAAAGTACTAAAATTGTACTAAAAGTGAATTTGTATTATATACTTTGAACTAAATATACTTTGAAAATGAATATTAAAAATGTTATTATAAATGTGCCAGAAATGAAAATTGACAAAATTCAGAGAAGGGTACAGAGAAAAAAGATTTTATAAATTGTTTGAATAAATTATAAAAAAATATAATATATCGTAAAATGAATCCAAAGTATAAATTTTATCACAGTGTCTAAAAACCTTCATAAAATTGAAAAATGTCGAAATTATTCATCAAAATACATAAACGAATTTGCAGAAAGTCAACATGTATACTACATCGTCACTAAAATAATGTAAGAGACTTAGTTAGAGACTTTATTAAATTCATTAAAAAAAATGTGAAACAGTCTCGGATATCAAAAATATTCCTGCAAAGTAAAAAAAAGGTCAACAGAAATCCATAAAAATTGTATAGAATGTGCAATATCAAAAAAGCTTATCACACATTTATGCTAACTTTGGCTTAACTTTGGTTTAACTGCTAACTTTGGCAGTTGAAAACGCTGCAACTTTTTTATATAATAAAAAAAATATTTGTTTTCGAATGCGTAAACGGCAATCAATTGTTACTCATTTGTGCAAAATTACTTCAGAACGCTGTACAGACAAAATCCGCTGGGTGTGAAGTTAGGGGGAAATTTGAAAACGCTGTAACTTTTTTACATTTTGAAGATAAATGACATTTTTTCGAAGGCAGTGAACAGCTCCAACGATTTGTTACACATTGATGAAAAACCATTTTAGAAAACACCGAAGTCAAGGAAACGTGCTGTGCTTGAAATTAGCGGAAAATTGGGAAACGCTGTAATTTTCTATTGATGTCAGCTAATCTTCGTATTAACTGCAGTAAACAACACTAACGTAGGGCTACAAAATAAGCCTTATTTTACCACTTCCAACTTTCCGCCAGCTTCACGCACTTCGCCTACATCCTGCTAAATAAAATATGCACTCAATACATTTCATGTGAATGATCCGTCCACCTCCTTCGGAGCTGAATCGATAGGTTTCGGGCACCTGCCGGTAAATAATACTTCCACAATACATTGAACCCGCAAGACAGGTGGTGGTAATAAGCGTAAAGACGTTTAATAATTTTTACCTGCGGCAGATGTTTACATTCGCATTTCCTTGACTACAGAATATACACGGCCGTAATAATCAATATGGTTGCTGCAAACAAAGAACCGACCGCCGCCGACCGCCGCCCCCCGCCGGCCGTCGGCGCCGCTCACGATATTCTTTCGAGACCATGTCCACGCCAAATCCCATTACATTACACCGCTGGAATTATATCCAATTTCCACCTCGCATTTCGCTCGGAAAGCACACAATGGACGCGCGACAATAACGCGCGAGGAAGGAGGCGGCGCGCGCCCCCTGTTTTTACCGCCCCCAAGAGAAAATATCCCGGACACAATCCCCCGAGCGGCACGGATGTTTACTCAATGCGGGAATGCTAGAAATTACCAGTCGTTCGATACGGCACGAAACGCGCCTACACAGTCATCAGGGGGTATTACTGGTGAAAAATTATGTAATCGTTTTAGCGCCGCTAATTATGACACCACAAACACAGTAATGGTTAATACGTACACGGGTTTGCATCATTTTTGGGCGACACTTATTTATACACGTAATTCTAAATTCAAATCGACATAAATGATTGAGTGGGACAACTTTGTGGCCACAATTTGCTTAAATATTTCAATATTCCCTGAGCCACGGTTGTTCTCTTTCCAAATAGTATACGAGTTTGAATATAACTCTCGCCATGAATTAGTTAACCTGAAAAATGTTACATTTTCCCGTACGACCGTTATTAATTCAGCATTCTTATTGAGACTATATTGATCTTTTTAGAAAACCCTATACAGAATAATTTAACCCTCTTGAATTCTCCTGTAACTATTTTATTATTAGAGCTGCTCTGTTGAAATAGGTCGGTTAGTTCCTCGGAGATAATTTCAACACTCTGGGATTATTTTGTAACTACTTTACTGTTAGAGCTGCACTATTGATAAGTTACTCGGAGATATTTTCTGTATTTTCCACATAACCTAGAAATATTTCTAAAAACTTTTCCAAACGTTGATTGGTTATATCATGGAGGGCAGTAGGGTTCGTGGATGTATTTACTGAGAAATAAAATAATTAGGAGTAAATTCCAGATTCATCGAGTTGAAGACATATTATGCGATACATTTTACGTTACGACTAGAAATTAAAAGCATATACTCGTAACATGAAAATATACTTCTCCTTGTTCCTTTGGTCCTCGCTTCCCGTACTTTCTTTATCTGTTTATTCTCTTACATTCTTATCAGGTGTTCCCACCAGCTCAGCTGTCGTCTTTCTATGTACCTTTCAATTTTTTCAATATCTAGTTCGCTTCTTACATCCGCATTTCTTATTCTATCCTTCCTCGTTACTCTCACAACTCTCCGTAGATATTTCATCTCTGTGGCCTGTATCCTGCTCTTGTCTCTATTTGTCAGCACCCACGTTTCACACCCATACGTCATTATCGGTCTGTAGATTGTTTTGTAAATTCTCATTTTATTCTCTTACTTATTTCCTTCTTGTTTATGAAGCTCCTGTTCATAGCATGGTGCGTTTTGATGGCACTATTTATTCCGGCGCTTATTTCTCTTTCCACTCTTCCATCTGTTATTTCTATTCCTAAATACTTAAATTCTTGCACCTGTTCGATATTATGCTGTTCAATTTTTATCTCTAACTTTTCTTACTTCCTATCACCATAACTTTCGTCTTATTTTAATTCATTTTCATTTCGTATTTCTTTAGAATCTCATTCGAAATTCTCAAATTATGTTGTACATTTCTTGCATTGTCAGCTATTACTACTACGTCGTCTGCAAAAGCTCCCTTCGATATTGTGATTTTCTGCATGTTTTTGAATCCTATGTTTGCTTGTAGTATTTCCTTCTTTGTACGTTTCATTATCTCGTCTATATAGATGGTGAACAGTGTCGGGCTCAGCCCTCCGCCTTGTCGTAGTCCGTTACTTGTTTTAAATGTTTCCGAAGTTAGGCCTTTGTATATAATTGCGTTTGTATTTCTGTCGTATATTTCCTGTATGATTCTAATCGTTTTGTTGTCAACACCTCTTGTCTTTAATATTTTCCATACCTTGTCTCTTGTTACCATTTCAAATGCTTTTTCTAGATCTATAAATCCAAAATATGTACTTTTGTCGAATTTCTGTCTCTTTTTTTGCTTTTTGCTTTATTATAAATATATGGTCCTCTGTCGATCTGCCTTTTCTGAAACCACTTTGTGCCTCTTCACTACTGCTATTGCTGTTGTACGTTTATTTATAATTTTCTCTAATCATTTCATCCCAGTACTAATCAACGTAATCCCTCCAACGTAATAGTTACTACAGTCCATTCTGTTTCCCTTTTTAAAATTCTGGCACGATTAGTGCCACTTGCCAGTCTGTGGGTATTGTTTCCTGTTCCCATGCTGCATTCATTATTTTTAGTAGAGTTTCATTGCCTATCCTTCCCATATACTTAACCATTTCTGTTGTTATTTGATCTCGTCCTGGTGCCTTTCCCGTCTTCATGTCCTTTATGGCTTCTCTAAGTTCATCTTCTTCTATACCGTTATTGATGTTTTCCGTTTCTTGGTTGTCGTTATTCTTTTCCTCCTTATGACTCTGCCTCTCTGCTGTTAGTAGTTCGTCAAAATAATCTTTCCAGCGTGCCATTATCTCTTCTTTGTTTCTTATCACTCTTCCATCTTTATCGTTTATAAATGTTATTTCTTGGTTTTTCCCTTTCCTCCACGTTTTTAATACTCTATAAAATAGTTTCAGGTTTCCTTTGCTGTCTTCCTCCATCTTTTCACCAAATACTTCCAATTCTCTTGCTTTGGCTTTCTTAATTGCCTCTTTGATATCGTCCTTTTTTCTTTATATATCTACATGTTATGTGTTACATTTTACGTTACGACTAGAAATTAAAATTATATACTCGTAACATGAAAACTGTAATCAGAGTTAATAAATGAATGAAAGATAATAACTACTCACTGCGTAAATAACTGGTACTTATATCGATTAGGGCGCCACTGGGTTATACGTACAAGGTATATCCAAATGCTTGTAATTACGTAACCATGTAAAATATTTGCTCCGCTCTAGTAAAAATCGTTCTATTTTTGACATAAGCAACTTCATTTACACTTTTTAGACATGAAATGGCAATAAAAGTTATCTTCGTGCTATTCTAATTTTTATTGTGGAATTTCATATTTGACTGCTCAAATACGCAATTATTATTACTTTCAGCAATATTTGTGGCTTCCAAACACATGAAAAGACAACAATAAAGAATTATTTAAAGACGCACGAGACATTTCACTCATTACTCAAGAAGATGACGTTAAAAGCTATCTTCGTGCAATTCAAATTTCAATTGTGTCAGTCGATATTTCACTACTCAAATACTAAATTATTATTAGTTTCAGAAATATTTATGGCTTCCAAGCACATGAAAAGACTACAATGAAGAATTACTTAAGGGCCCACGAGTTTAAATGTACATTATTTACATAACCTTACTTTTAAAATCGAGGGCATTCTTAAATTGTGTGTACATAAAAATAACCGGATATGCATGAAAATGAAGTCCCCACAGGCAACATCCCCAAGTGGGGCAGATTACTCCATGGCACAAACAAGATGTAAACTGAATATCATGCAGGAATTAATGAAATTGATGAGCTGCGACAAATCTATTAATTGCTCCGCTTTAAATCTGACAATATTATAAAATGTTTTACTATTGCAAATTGAGGACTATCAGACAATAAAACAATCACATATAGTTATTAAGGTAATCAAAGTATATTATTTAATAAACAGAAACGTAAAAAGAAGTAAAGATTTATAAAACATAATTAATAAATAAAATATATAATCAAATCAGATGTTGAAAATGTGTACCATTTGCTTGTAAACACATTTGCACACGTCTTATTTTATTGTTGAAAATGTTGATTAGCATTTGAGGAGTTATGGTTCGGCAACATTTATGATTTCTGCCATTAACTCTTCCAACGTATGCAGTCTTCTTTGGAAAACTCTATCTTTTAAATATCCTAAAATTGAGTAGTCCAGTGGAGTTAGATCTGGAAAACGTGGCGGCCATAGACCTTCACTAAATAGTCTATTATCAAAAAGTTCTTGCAGACAGGCTAACGTTGCTCTGGTTGTGTGAGCGGTTGCACCATCTTATTGGAAATATCCGTTCTGCAATTCTTCTATGAAAGGCTGGACAATTTGTTGCCGATATCTCTCACCGTTTATTGTATCATGAAAGAATATTCCAAAACCAAACCAAAAAAATTTCCAGCCAACCAAAATCCAACCTTCTGAGGATGTAGTGGTGCTTCCACAAAAAGTTGAGGGTTTTTAGCATGCCAGCAGCTATAGTTTTGTGAATTAACATATCCTGATAGGTGGAACCAAGCCTCATCACTGAAAAATGTTAAATGATGAGCAATCGATCGTCATTTAAATTTTCCATAAACCATGGGCAATAAGTCAATCGGCGTTGAGGATCCACTGGCAACAATTCTTGCACCACAGTACAAAGGTGTAAATTCAACCTCTTTCTCACAATTCTATGGCAGGTGCTCGAGGGAATTCCAGCTTGCATAGACAATTTACGAATTGACATTTGAGGGCTTACTTCGAGTCGTTCACGAACAACTGCAACAAACTCTCCTGATACTGAGGATCTGCCTGAGGATTTCCCTTTCTGAACACTACCAGTTTCCCTAAAACGGTCCACTATTCGTGAAATATGTATTGACAAAACCGAGTATTCAAATAGTACGGTATACATATTTGCAAGGCGGCTCAATTGAATTGAAGTGATTACATAACAACAATCATTTAGGTACACCTTGTACAAGAACTATCAATATAATTACTCCACAGCCACTAAGGTGGGCTTTGAGGATATCACAATGAAAAATAAAACTGTCGATTTATTTTATGTGGTAAATACGTGGGACTCGTAAGATAACGTTTTTATACTGAAAATTAGAATTAAAATTAAAACCTAGGTAATCCCCGGGATTAGCTAATGTTCCCACTTGATACTAAAACCTGGCTCTAGATAAAACCTGCGGAATAAACGTTGCGGTAAAAATTTCACTAACGGCATGCACGACTAATCTCCTCAAGACACGGCTGTTTTGGCGGGCCGTTCGCATATGTAACTTTCGGAGACATAATGGTACTAAAAGCGCTCGCTTTAAGTTGCCTGGAGTGAACCTTGTAAGCGTTAAATCAAAATTGAACGCTACAAAGAGGGCACCCTTATTTGTTTAAATCAGCAACTAACTTTGTTACTTTAAATGTATACCGGGTGTACATTTCGAAACTAGCCAGTCTTAATAACTTTTGAATACAAGTTAACTTAATTAAGGGAGACTAGGGAGGAGGGGATAACACATAAAATGTATTTGACGTTTTTAAAATTACCCCTCGAATAATCCATGGACGGGATTTTATTTAATCAAGTTAACTTAAATTCAAAAGTTATTGCTAGTTTTGAAATGTACACCCGGTATAATACGTTGCTGCAATTAAAAATAGATCTAAAAGTTACATTTCTAGAAGTCTTCTACCAATTTAATAAATAGTCTTCATTCTCTTAAGTACGTATACCTGAAGCCCAGGCTAGTAGGCACAGTGGTCGATTGTATGGTTTTAGCTGGACAAAATTCGTAGTGGATGTTATATTGTAGTAAATATTCTTATGAGTAAAAAAAGTATGGACCTACCTGGTGTCAATAATGTCAAATTAGCTAATATTTTCGAAAAATATACGTTCCTTGACGCTGTTCTCTTCTAAGAATGTGATTCCTTGGTGTATTTCAGGCAACTGTTTGACAGCTCTTCTGGTAGGTGACATACTTTTCTTTAAATGTTGATGTTGATGTTATAACCGCAACAGAGGAAATTAGCGTAATATACAGCAGGTCCTCCATTTTTTCTTTGTGGGAATACTTTCAGGCATGATGCTTCCTATATCTCCGGCAATATTTATTGCTAATGGCCAATGGGCAACACTGCAGCAAAAATATACCTAGCATATGTAGCGTGTCCCAGGAGAAATGTAACACCCTAAATATCTACGATTTTTTTTTTCACGAAATCGCTGAAACACGTCAAGTTTTAATTCAAGGGGGACAACTTTTGACAGGCAAGTGATCTTCAATTGTTTAACCCCCAGGTCGCAATGGAGGTAAACCCTTGTTTTTAATTGGAGTAGGGGTTGAGTGATAGCTTATTTGAAAGTTTACCTAATGTGCAATACAACGGTATAATATTTATTTAAATCTGTCGGTTAGTTTTCAAGAATTTTTTTGAAGTTAGCAAGTTTTTTAGTTTTTAAGAGCAAAGTACAAAATAAACATGTAATTTCAGCTACAAAAATGTATCCAGCAACGAAAGTAAAGAGTAAGAAACTGTCAGTGTAACAGTACTAAGATGCTTTATTCCATTGGTAAGCGTTTTGATATTTTTATGGGGATTATTTTGATTTAAAACAAGTGCTGCAGCTCTGGAGCAATCATTGTTATTAAAATTAAGGCTCACAGTTTCAAAACGCTCTTTATTGGAATAAACCACCTTAGTACTGTCAAATTGACTGTATCTTACTCTGTACTTTTGTTGCTGGATACATTTTTGTTGCTGGAATGCCATATTTATTTTGTACTTCGCTAAAATTTAAAAAAATATTTCTTGTAAACAAATCGACAAATTTTTAAAATTGACGATAAATTTGAAAAAAAAATGGAGTGTCCAAATTTAAAACATGAGCCTCGAAGCGGCGAATGTTTACCGGACGACTGTTACATTATGTTCATTTGGTTCATTGGGCGTAGTAGACTAGTAGTAGACTGGTAGTAGGCTGGTAGTAGACTTGTATTGTTTAGAGTCAAATTATTTATTGACAAAGGTACACATTTGCAATCTGTAAATTATAAAATGCCATATGAATACAATATTATATACAGAGAGTGCATAAAGTATTAAGACCTGACTTTATTTTTGATCAGTATTAATTTTTGGAAAATGCTTCAACAGGTCAAAATGATTTTTTTTCAAACAAATATCTTGAGACCATTTTCATTTTTCCATCTCTCTCTGTTTTGAAGTTATGACGTCAGAGCCATTTTTTTAAATGACTACCTATATGTTTTATTATTGATTAGGTAGTACTTTTTATTATGTTTTCAACAACATGACATTTTCAATATGTAACATTTGAAAAAAATTGATAAAAAGTGCGTTAAAGTAAAACTATTAAATTATTATTTCAATGTACAGAATGCATCTTTCAAAACAACGTCAGTTAAAACAAAATTAGGAAAGTTCTTCTCAATGTCTGTGAGGCCTTTCGACATCGATTGGCACACTGTCAAGGACAAAATGGGCAACAATTTGAACATCTAATTTGTTTTTTTTCCCTAATCAATATATTTTCGTTAATTTAATTATTTTTGTGACTTCTTATTATTTTAAAACTTATCTTAAAACAAGTCGTTAGTATTTTTTTTCTCGATAAAAAATTGTTTTGGTTTTTCTGTTCTTATTTTTGTAATAAGATACAAATTATAAAAATTTTAATAAGATACTTGATATTGTAATGAGAATGTTTTTCAGGTTGATCCTAATTTCATAATTTTGTTTTAACTGACGTTGTTTTGAATGGTAACTAGATGCATTCTGCACATTGATACAATAATTTAATTGTTTTACTTTAAAGCACTTTTTCTCATTTTTTTTCAAATGTTACGTATTGAAAATGTCATGTTGTTGAAAACATAATAAAAAGTACTATTAAAATGAATAATAAAAAAATATATAGGTTGTCATTTAAAAAGATGGCTCTGACGTCATAACTTCAAAACGGAGAGACATGGAAAATTGAAAATGGCCTCAAAATATTTGTTTGAAAAAAAAATCCTTTTGACCTGTTTTTCGAAAATTTATACAGGGGAAAAAATAAAGCCAGGTCTTAATACATTATGCGCTCCGTATGTTAGAAAGGTTTATTAAATAAATAACAACTTTCTTATTGCCTTGGAAACATTAAAAGTTCTATATAAAAGGAAGACAGCCCAATATAGTTATTTGTATATCAAGGCCGAGAAATCTCATTTTAGGGACCGAGAGAAAGTTTGTCGCCGAGGCCGCTTGCGGCCGAGGCAATACAATCTCGAGGTCGCTAAAAGATTTCGCGGCCGAGGTGTACACAACGTTTTTCGTGCAATTGATGCACGCTGCAATGAGTCTCCTAGGTTGTGAACAAGCGACTGTCAATTTTGACAAAATAATAAACGTCAAAAAAATTAATCGATAATTCAGTTAAACGAAGTAGAAATGAATACTAGTGATAGTGATGATTTAGAGTGTACACCTCCGGAGTTGAGAAAAATTGCAAACGCTGCCACAGATCATTTAATTCCAGAGAAAAGTAGACGGCTATACAACAATAATTTTAGGTTGCTTGGCAACCTTTTGTGGCCATAGCTGAGAGATTGCACTTCTCGGTCTGTTGTCTCGCTGAGAAGTTACCATTTCTCGTCCAATTGCACGAAAAATTGATTATTCAGAAAGAAAAACCCATTAATGGATCATTAAAATGCATATACGCAATATTTAAATTACAATAAATGTTTAAATTGATGTCCATTGTTCAAAATGCGTATGTTGCATCTTTTAATAACACTGCTGCAAGCATTATGAATGTGAACATTTGAAATTGAATTTATACAATCTATGATATTTTGTCTTAAATTATTAATATTATCATTTCCCATTTTATATAATTTGTCCTTTATATGTCCTCAAAAAACCATATCTAATTCGGGTGATCGTGGTGGCC
This sequence comes from Othius punctulatus, assembly GCA_951805005.1. NCBI lineage: Eukaryota > Metazoa > Arthropoda > Insecta > Coleoptera > Staphylinidae > Othius > Othius punctulatus. The sequence goes on from OX638142.1 coordinate 31,127,005, forward strand.
ATTTCACGGGTCCGTTTGATCCTAACCAATTGGCTCCCAAATTTAGATTTTATAAATTTGACACCGCTCGAAATTTATGTGGAGGGCACCATCGTGTTGGTCATTCAATTAAAGGCAAATGGTCCAAATAATTTTCATTAATGTGTTGTTCTACAATTTGACGATAACGTTGCCCGTTTAGATTTTCTTCATAAATTTGATAAGATAAAAATCGATATCCAATTAGGGCACACAAAACATGAAAACCAAACCACCCTTGAGACCGGACATCAAATGTGTGGTTGGGGTTGGAATCAGACCAATAGTGCGCATTGTGAATATTGAATTTTCCTGCAGAACTCACGTGTGTTCATCCGTCTCAATCATACAATCATACAGCGGTAAAAGATCGGATTATCTACAATTTTGAGGCCGTACCATTGGCAAATTCCAACCTTAGTTGAAAATCTTGGTCGTTCAAATGGTGTCTTTTTCGAATAATGTATACTCTAAATTTATGTTTCTTCAAAATTCTAAGTGCTCGATTCTTCGAAATTCCGGATTCATCCTCAAATGCCGGCTGGAAATTGCTGGATTCACTATTACAGCTGTAATTACATTGGTAGCAATTTATTCGGCGTCTACAATATTGTGAGACCTTGATCTTGGCTGCTTGAAAGATCCGTGGTTGATAAGATTTTCTTTTAGTCTTTGAAATATTGATTCTTAAATGGAAAATAATAAGTTTTTGGCCTTAACTTGAAAACACATGTAAGCCAATTTTTATTTTCACCAATTAGTTTGTCTTGAAAAAAGAGATCCAGGATACGCCATCCGAGTTTCTCTATCTCTTTCAGTTACCGAGATCCCCTATAAAAACATCCAAATCCGGCCACCCTGTACACCGTAACCATATGCAATCATTTGAAGAATTACTCCAAAACGTGAAATTATTGTCTCTTTGACACCAGTGATATATGTGCCCATTTTAAAATTAAAAAATAATTATTCTTGCAATGTTTCCATCATCCGTATTACCACTGCGTTGTTTGGGTGTGTCCATAAGCAATCCCATTTCGCGTCTAAATCTTTCTTGAATGGGGTTTTTCCTAGAGTCGACCTTTTTTGTACTATTTTTTAATTGACCATGTTTTTGTTTCCAACCTGTTGGATATATGTAATCAGAATTCTAAACACTGAATAAGCGCGTGATGGGTGGATGGTCCAAAAAAAGTAGCAGATGTATTTAAAGAGCGATCCTTATGATCTTCTAAATCATTAATTTGTGTAGGTTTACATCCATAAATGTAATATCTGTGTGACGATTGCTCTGTGAGTGCGTTACAAATTTTTCCATCAACCTTGGTCATAATTAATTGATGGTACACTATAAGTCGCATTTCATTAATTTGTACTTCTGTGCAGGATACATTTTTAATTTGTTTATTTATTTCATTGACTAATTTACTCTGCAGTTTCTTTTTTAAAATTATCTTCATTGGGCGACAATATCTAGTGGAAGATGGTCACGAATTTTTCCACACGATTTTATCACCACTCTTCATTTCCGTATGTACTATCGATGTTACAAATAAAAATGAGCCGTCGAGTTTTTCCTCGCCGTCATAATCTAGATTACCTAATCTAGATAATCTTTACAAAAAAAAATGTTTGGTATTGCTTTGGCCCGCTGCACCGTCACATCTCCATTTATAATAATGATGGTATTGTATATATCCCTGATTTCTTTAAAGGTGTCATATTGTGATATGATAATGCCATTCACCGTGTGATCTACGAGAGATTGCAGGTTTATTTCGGCAGATATGTCGGTGATAATTATATTTTCTGGGTAGCACATCTTCTTGGCTGCTAGTAAGTTGTTGTATGAAGGAAATATATTGACATTTTGCAATTTTGAAATCTCGCGAAAATGAAATATTGCCGCATCGTTAGTTCGCTGTTTATACAGGATGTCCAAGATAAGGATCAACAGCATGGGGATTTTGGAAACAGTCAAAGTTACAAAGGCGGTTAAATAACAAAACTTTGCGAAATTTTGTGGTCAGTAATGAAATGTATTACCAAGCCTTTTTCTGAATAAAAACATGAAACCATACTGTGATATATACAGTTGAATACAGGGTGTACATTTTTTACGGGCCATATAGAAAAATAAATTTGATAATGGTTTCTTCGAAACGAAACGTTGTACTGAAAATATTTAAACTCTGTCTTGTAGAGCTAATAAAGTGGCAACAAGAAAGTGCCTTTGGTTTTCTTATACCTTTTCACATAACTTCAGAAAAAAATAGAAACGAAATCACAAGATTTCGGATTTTGTCGAATATCTCCGGAAATAAGCGGAAATTTCTCGTTTTCTCAATAGAATATTACTGACCACTAAATTGCGCAACTTTTTTGTAGTTTAACCACCTTTGTAACTTTTGCGGTTTCTGAGATCTCCATGCTGTTGATCATTATCTTGGAGACCCTGTATACAGCGCTAAAGCATTTTCAACGCCAAGTTTAATTGGTAAAAGTTGACTTAGTGATTCTAATATTTTTTTTAAATTCTTGTGGCCCTAGTTGGAGATTTTGCCTCTTTAAACCTCTTTAAATGGTTTAATACCTCTTTAAAAATATCAGCAGCATCTCTTCTGGCTTTAGAACACAAGCATAACTGTGTACTAACCTCTTCTAGAGGTGGCTCCACTTATCTTATTTGGGATTTGTGACTACATTATCCAAAAGACTTGAGAGGTCTTCCAGATTGCTTACACGATCTCATACAATCCCTAAAACTAATTTCACCCACCAACTAGTTAGTATAATCTGCTTCGAAGCAGCCAATTACACGGTGGAATTTTCGCCATCTTTCCACTGAATATTTGCAAAATACAAAGACCATTTTATCAATTTTGTTTCAATTTTTAATTCTTAGATTTTTCACAATTATGGAGACCCAAATATCCAATGCAAAATTTAAAACTGCCGCCTTTCTCTCTTGAAAACTTGTTTCCCCTTCTCAATACGATAAATAGCACCTTTTGCGTAATATTGTAGCACATTCTTGGAAGTTAAATAAAAATTAGCTGCCAACGGCTACAAAGGTTTTTTTACTACATGAATAGACGTGTATAGTGTCATATTTGACGTCGTCGGCTTCACCATTTCACGAAAATTTCCCCAAATTTTAAATTAAGTACTACACAAACAAAATTTATGAGATTTCGTCATGATATCTAAAAACTAGAATTTTTGAATCTTTGGTAATTACTCGTCGGCAGTTTCTGTAAACCATTCTTTTTTGTTTTATTATTAGCTTCTCTTTAGTTTACAAAACACCTATGCATGGGCTCCTTATTCCTAACACCCTGTACATTATATTCATACACGAATATGCGAAAGACCAGCATTAATATTGCATAAGGTAGAGACGGTCTGAAATTTTAAATTACTCGCCAAATATGGACCCCCCTGAAATAAGTTTATTTCTAATTAGCTCTAGTTATGAATTCGTATATTTGCAATTCAGTAATTAAATTTTAATTTTAGGCTACTTCAGAAATATTTACCAAATTAGTATACCGTCTCTCTCCCACCCTTCCACTGTATTAAATTGTCGGGCGGACAAAATTTATATTTTAACAACCATGATGTATAATCGTGTTAGGTTTATTTATTACATACATGCAAGAAGAACGGAGGGGTTGATTTCGATATTCGCGTGCTGCACATTTGTTCTGTTTTGCGCCACACACGAATATTTACAATCTAACACATGTTTTTTTTAATTTCAGGTAAGCTCCGCTTTTTGTTTATTCTACTTTGAACGCCCTTCGACTTGGTGAGTAATTTAGAGCTTACGGCTGCAGCTTTTTCGTGAAAACATCTCAATGAAGAACATTGATGGACGATCTCCGAGCTTATGAGTGGTCTTACCCCGGGTTTTTTTTTATCTGCGGCCACGAACAGTGTAATAAATCGTGCCGAATTTATCCGTTTCGTATGGTGCGTCCCCATGGAAGTTCCACTGCTCCGCGTTATGAGGCCGCGATTAAACAAGCGAATGATGGCCGCAGAGGGATTTCGGCTCCTTCGCCAAATCCTTCCGTCTACAGCCGCAGATGTTATTAATGGCCGCAAGACCGCGGAATCGTATTTTAGGCGCCCTCTTTCTGTACTTCCTTGCGTTTTTAATGGCATTTTTGACGTGCCGCGTGTTCATAATGCGCCGCGATGATTATTAATGATTCTGCACACCGATACAGACTGTTCAAGGCGCATGAATTTCGTTCAGATGCATCGCTGAATTAATTTCTTTGTTGGCGCCGGAAATTGCGATCTTTCTGCAAATTATTTTGCAATTTATTATTTCTTACGCAAGTAATTCTGATTTCCGCTATAATATTTTATTCAATTTAAATCAATGTTTGAATCAATCACATCATGATGATAAAAAATAAATAAAAATTACGATTAATTGTTGGAAGAGTTGGTAGAGCGTGTTTGAAGAGGTTAAATTGTAACAAGGAAAGTTACATTAAATGATAGTTAAACACATGCAGGGTGTCTACCTTTTGATAGGGTAAAACATAATAAATTACATCAGCTACTCTTGAGCAAAAACATTGACTCGGATGATGTCAAGATAATCTGCAACTTATACTGGGGTCAAACAGGTAATGCAAAAGTAGAAAATCAGCAGAATCAGCAACAGAAGAAATGGAGATCCGCCGCGGTGTAAGGCAAGGCTGTATTCTCTCGCCACTCATATTTAACCTCTATAGCGAAGCTATATTTAATGAAACGTTGGAGGAAGAACAAAATGGAGTGGTTATAAACGGAGAAGTTGTGAACAACATCAGATATGCAGATGACACGGTTTTGTTAGCAAGTAGCCTTAGAGACATACAACACCTTCTAGAAAAACTAAACGATCGATGTTGTGGGTACGGACTAAAAATAAATTTTAATAAAACGAAGTTAATGTTAATTACAAAATCCCCACCGAATCAAAATCAAATAAACCTAAGAGTAGGGAACACAGCCATAGAAAATGTGCAGACTTATAAATACCATGGAACCCAGATAGATCAATCAGGTAACCAAACAAAAGAAATTAAAACAAGGATTGAAGTAGCCCGATCAATATTTGTGAAAATGAAAAGGCTCTTCGCTAGTAGGGATTTAAGCCTAGAACTTAGAACAAGAATGCTGCGTCTTTTCTACATTACTGTATGGGGTTGAAACTTGGACTCTCAAGAAGAATCTCTTGGACAAACTGAATGCCTTCGAAATGTGGTGTTACTGTAGAATGTGGCGTATTCCATGAACAGACAAGGTAACTAACACTGAAGCGTTAAATAAAATGCAAAAAGAATTGGAAATAATTCACATCATCAAGAAGAGAAAGTTACAATACCTAGGCCACATAATGAGAGGACCCAAATACGCGCTGCTACAATTGATAGTACAAGGAAAGATCATTGGAAAAAGGAACATCGGAAGACGCCGAATGTCCTGACTCAAAAACCTAAGAGACTGGTTTGGCTGCAGCAACACCCAATTATTCCGAGCGGCAGCCAATAAGGTTCGAATAGCTTTGATGATAGCAAACCTCCGGTAGGGGATGCACTGCAAAAAGAAGAAGAGTGTCTCAGTTTAGACCAGACAGCAAAATTAACATTTGGAAATTATATAAAGATCCACTATAACCATGAGCTATATATTCTTTCTGAGTGGCTAAAACAAAATATTTAAAAAAAACAGAAATTTACTTGTGTCAATTTTTTTTAATATTATATAATTATTTAAAGGAATATTGATAATTAAACTTTTACTTTTCAAAATACTTTAATGAAAACGACCAAATCCTAGTACACCTGGTATTCTTTTAGTAATTTGCCATTATAAATATATATTTTTTAATTTAAAAAAACTTATGATGTTATTATTGGAGAGAACGTGGCTGATGTTCGCTACTGCCCATGTCAATTTGTTAATGTACCTACTGTTTATTGTACTAAAAAAGCAAAAAAACGAAATTCAGGAAAAATATTGTTAATCATATTTGACGTCTTTCATATCGTTGTTTACAATAATAATAATAATATTAATAATCTATATATGGTGTAATTGGTAGGAATTAAGAAAGTAAGACTCATTTTATTTTAATTATCATCGCCTGTCACATTGAAGAGTTTCTCTGAGCATAACATAATAAACTGCTTTTTAAATTTACTCTTTTATGTTACCTATAAACGTGCCTTTTTAGGCGTCGTCTATTTAATTGCCTTGCCTCCGGCCTGGCCATCAAACTTAAGACTTGTGCTGATAAATGTACTTTTTCGTCCAAGTTACATAAATAAGTATTTCAAAACAAGTTCAAATTGTTTTTTTTTTTTAAGTTAAAGTAAACGTTATTTCTAAACACAGGCAGCACAATATTTATGAATTATATTTTAATGAAAAACCATAATAAAAACCAACAAAAGCCATAAATAAGAAAACGGCGAAACCAAGGCAAACTGATAAGGACAGGAGTAACCGAAATATAAACACAAAAACGAAAAACATAGGGAAGAGGTAATCCAACCTGGAAAAGACGCAAAAATCTGGAAAATACGAACATGTAATGCTCGAGGGATGTCAGTGATAGAACAGGAGATAATACAAGAATTCTAAAATGCAAAACTTGACATACTAGCGATTGGAGAGACAAGGAAAAAAGGGAAAGGAGAATTCGAACCAGGAAATTAGAGCCAAAGCAGGGGTAGGGTGCTTGATAAAAGGGGAACATGTTAAGCATCTACAAAAGTGGGAGTGCATATCAGAAAGGTTAATAAAGATAGAAATGCAACTGGAACAAAAAGAAAATACGACGATATTAATAGCATATGGACCAAACGAAGACGAAAAGGCAGAAAATAAGTACAAGTTCTGGGAAGAACTAACAGATAACACAGAGAATGCCAGTAACAGGGTGATCATAATAGGCGACATGAATAGCAGAGTCGGAGGAGACGTAATGATACAGAAGATGTACTCGGAAGCTATGGAGAAAACTACAGAAACAACAACGGCAAAGGATGATCAATTTTTGCACCCAAAACGACATGATTATAACAAACACATTTTACAACCATAAAGATATCCATAAATTTACTAGAGAAGTCAAAAGCAGGAATGAGAAGTCAGTAATAGACTACATACTAATAAGTAGACAATATAGGAAAGAGGTGCTAGACGTAAGACTTAAAAGGGAATTTAAAATTAATTGTGACCACTACCTGTTAGTCGGAAAAATACGTATACACGCACAGAAACAGGAACGACCCAAACGAACAAATGTGGAAGTATTAGAAAATGAAGCAATAAAAGTCTACAAACTTGCGGACAACCAAATAGTGGAAGAATATAGAAAACAAACTGAGGAAGCAGTAAACAGGAATAGAATTACTATGAAAACTACCGGAGCAGACGAGAGTACAAAACAGCTGTGGCAAGAATTTAAAAACATATTAGTAGGTACAGCAAATAATATACGTGGAACAATAAAATTAGGGAAGACTAGAACACACTATGAAAGTTTTTACCAAATTATAGGAATTATAGGAGTAAATTAGAATTTATTTCGAAAAATTGCATTAATAATGAATAGATATTCAAGCTGGAATCCTCTTTAAATTTGACAGTATCCCAAGCGGTAAATAAATTCCTGTTGTACTTCGTTTATGGTTTTATGCAAACTTCTATCAATTTCTATTATAATTTTATTTTTTAAGGTCTTCTATAATGTTAGGTTTTGGTTTAAAATCAATGCATTTCAAATGTCCCCAAAAAAAAAAAAAAACAAGGGAGTAAGGTCCGGAGACCTCGGTGGCCACTCAATAGGCGAGCGTCTGCCAACTTACCTATTCGGGAAAACCTGATACAGATATCTACGAACAGTTAGTTCAGAATGGTTAGTTCAGTTAGTGCTGCATCTTGTTAATTGTTTACATTTTCATTAAGAATTTGAAGCTTGTATTATATTTGAACATAAGCTAGCCGAAGTAAGGATTATATGTTCTTGTAGGAGAAATTGCAGATGCGTTGGAATTACAAAGTGATATTAGATACTTCACGTACTAAATTTTCTTCAAATTGTGCCGAGAACTTCCATCAATACATGTTATTACTACAAAGAAATTCGTTAGCATTTGTGTCTACCAATAAATGTCAACGCCGCTTTGTGGATAGGACCAAATCATATAAATGAATTCACTCAAACAGAATATACGTGGAACAATAAAATTAGGGAAGACTAGAACACAGATGCGATGGTGGAGCCAAGAAATAAAAGAGGAGATAAAAACAAAGAAGACGAAATGGAAAAACTATCTGTTAATCAGAAGAAAGGTACAGGGAGTAATACAGATCAGAGGGCCAAGGTAAAGGAAATGATAAACAGGCAAAAGGAATCATGGGACGAATTTGGCAGGAAGATGGAAGAAAATAGCAAAGCGAACGAAAAACTATTTTTAAGGTATTAAAAAACCTCAGGAAAAACATTAAAGCAATTAAGAGACAAAAGCGGGAAAACACTAGTGGATGCAAATGATATAATGAATAGGTGGAGAGAATACTTCCAGGAGCTGTTGAACCCAGCAGAAGCTGAGCGAATGAGGCAAAGAGAAGAGGAAAAACAACAAGAAGAAGCAACACAGAGTGAAGATAATATTAGTCAAGAAGAAGTATTAGAAGCCATTAAGACTCTAAAAAACGGACACGACAAGATAGCAACGGAGATGATATAAAATATTGAAGAAAATGGCCTGGATATGCTAACAAACATATTTAATCGATGTTGGAACGAAGGTGGAATACCAGAAGATTGGAAAATAGGAATTATCGTACCAATACATATGTAAAAAACGGGGACAGCAGAGAGTGCGGAAATTACAGAGGGATAACTATTTTGAGCATAGTGGAGAAGCTGTATGAAAAATTATGGGTAGGAGCACACAGGACCACATATTTTCAATCAAGCAGATCATGGAAAAGAAAAGCGAAAAGAAAAATACATGTATGGCTTTTCTGGATCTCAAAAGGCTCAAAAGGCGTTCGACAGACAGAAATAGTTGAAAAAGGGCCTTTTTTATAAGGTCATGGCCAACTATGGTTTCCATTAGAAAATACTCAACTTTGTGTCATAACTCAAAAATAATAGCCTAAATAAAATAATCGGTTAGACTGTATTCTTAAGCACATAATTACGTACGACTTTTTCATTTACACATTTTTTCTAAAGTCAATAATAACAGATCCATAGGCACCAAACAAAATAACAGAAAATATATTTTTTCGAGATATCTAGTTAGCTATGCAATTTTTCCAAAAAACAAAAAGCTTATGAAATTTAGCTTGTAAAACTGCAATTCTTTTCCCATTTAATCGTCCCTCTATCTCCGCTAGTTTCCGAGATCTCCATACTAAACATCTGAAAAAACTCACCCTGTATATATATTTTAATGCGCCACAGATTCCCGACATAAAGAATACATGCGTAAGGTTATTTATTTCTCTAGAAGCAGAAACATTTGTCTTGTGAGTATGCCATAAAGAGAAAACGTATACGATATTTCTTATGAAAACACTACAGAAAATTTAATTTGATTTATAGATTTAAATTTTTTTAGAAACGTTAGTTACTGAAATTCTAGTAGACTTATTAATATCTGCATTAGATTTTAAAAATTGCTTTGATATATGGAGATACAATAAAACTAAAATTAATAACAATATATCTAGGTCACCAATGTACTCTTTGGTTTAGCTATATTTTCAATAGATACTAAAATTTTAAAAACATTTAATTTTTACAAACTGTTAAAATCATTTAAATTATTCGCTTCTACCGAAGGAAGAAAAAATAAATTTATTTTATATTTTTTAATTAGTTATTATTTTAGTTTGCATTTCTTGTACTTAAATTATTTTACTTTTTACATTGAATATTTTGTATAGTATTGATGCAACTGCATTTTCAACCATTATTTTGATAGTTTCCCTGTATGGGTGCCGTGGCATTTACTAATTGTTTCACATGTCCCCTTAAAAAGAAAAATATATACATGCTGGCTAACATGATTGATACCATCTATAAGCTTCCTAAGATTAAAAAATCGAATCGTAATGAATCAGATTAGCGATATTGACGGCCAATTAAAATAATTCATCGAGTTTTGTCAAATATAGTGCCATCTATGTTTGATCTTATATTTATTATCCCGTATATTAGGTAACTTCGGAGTATTTTCATTATTTGCTCAGGGAGAGTATTACAATTCCCTTAGCATCTATTTATTTCAAAACTTTATTATCTCCGACATACAGACCATTTAATCCTCTCGCATCTGTTTGCGTCTGTTATGCAGGGTTTTATTTGAAGTAAACGTATTAACAATTTTTATTGTCGTCGCCGGTTCGGGCTTAATTGGCTTTGCATCGGTGTATTGTTCTGTTCACATGAATAATATTGATGTACAGTTGCCTAGATTATTCTTTAATTTATTTTAGCTATGCTGGAGTTTAATGATGATGAGATACGTGCTGAAACTGGGGTTACTATCATCTTTAAGATGGGAATACTGACCTGCATAAATTGACGCAATAACTGTTAAAGGGTTAAGAGCTCCGTTTTTATTCGAAACGTGTCGTCCTCCAGCACCATTATCACAGAACGATATAGCCATGTCGATTGTTCATTACCGTAGAAGTGCATCGTCTGTTTTACGTTATTGTCTGGCTAAATGGTTTTGTTCCGTTATTCTTTTAAATGTACTATGAAAATTCATTTGCTTTAACCGTCACGTAGTATGCATAAAATAAAATTATTCGGAAAACAACGAAAAACAAATGATAGATTTCTGCATAGAAGGTAATATAATAATTAGCTTCACAGGTTTCAAAGACAAAGACATTAACTAATTTAGAGACGTGCGAAGTAGGAAGGAGACGTCAATAATAGACTATTTATGGTGGGAAAAGAAAATTTTAAAGCGCAGAGATAGGAACTGATCACTAAATGCCATAATAGTAGAAGCACCTAGATAAAATGAGACCAAGAATAGAGATAGCAAAACAGAAGTATGAGAAAAAATTAGAACGTATGAGCTGAAAGAATAAGGCACAAGAAAAATATATCTAAGACTAACAGAAGAAGAATGTAAGGAGCAGCACAAATGTGGAATACGATTAAAGGAACCATAAAGACGGCCGCGAAATAATTGTGGAAGAAGCAATGTTGAGATAATATCAGAAGGAGAATAATTGAGAAAGACAATTAATAAAATTAAAATAGAAAAAGCAGCTGAATAGATTCAACCCCAGAGGAGATAAAATACGTTGGGAGGTAAGGTCGAGAATTATTATTAAAACTCGACGCCCTTGTTCTGCTGTCATGGCTACTTAACGTCACAAAGTTGCGTTCTACCACAATGTTACTTTTAGCTGATGTAACCTTTTGCTGATTTCGCTTCATTCATATTTTGTTCTTTAAGAGGCCTTTTTACCCAAAGGCGGTATATGGAATTGCATGTAAACGACAGCCAAGATAATTCATAAACGGGTCAACATAATTACAATCGGAGACCTGATTTAGAAAGTTTAGACATTTATTTTCAATTATGCTGAGTAGTTTTAAGAAATTTTGAAATGGTGATTTATTATGTTGATTAAAAAAAAGGCAAGTTTAGTCGCTCTGAGATATTGTCTTCTGCATTTATTTAATTAAGACACGGTACATATAATGGAAATTCCCTTGGGGTATTTGGAGCTAATGTTGTTGCGAGCCACCTTCGTTTTTTGTTCTAATATTCTTGAATTATAATGGAGTATTATTGTCTACAAATAAATCCGATTAGGTGATCAGAAATGAGTCACCTTTAATTTATTTCTTAAAACGACTTTGTCTAATTGTAGATAAATGTCTAAACTGTCTATATCAGTTCTCCGATGGTAATTATGTTAACCCGTTCATGAATTATTTTCCTTTCGCTTATTAATAACGCCGTATACTAGCTGGGGAAAAGAGACCTCTTAACATGCATGAATACGGGATGGCTTGTTTCAGTTCTCCTATATTAGTCAATTATTTACATGGGATTGATTAATTAAATTTGATTAAAAAATCAGTTTCCTTACAATATTTAATATTAAAGAAATTTGTAAACTTTTCATTTTCTGTATATCAAAATTTCGATTAGTATGGTGAATGAAATACCACTTTTGCCTCCAAACTTTGTTTTAGTACTTAATCAATCCCAAAGTTTTAGTTTCTTGTAAATACTGCTTTTCATAAGACTTTTTTTTTTTTTAAATTTTTAATGATTATTTTATTAAAATTCTATTTTCCATCATACCTACTATCGTATTAGGCGACGAAATAATTCTCGATGATACACAAAGCGAATTCAGACAGGTCATAGTACGCAGGACCAAATCTTTACTTAAAGACAAGCGCAGGAGAAAATTAGGGAAAGAGCAATGGATTGTTTGGATTTTAAAAAATCTTATGATAACATATCCAGAGCAGAATAGTAGACTTTAATAAAAAAAAACAAGTAGAAGCAGAATGAATAGAAGCTATATAATAAATGTACAGAGAACTACAACTACTCAAGGACGCAAAACAGAAATCCAAAGAATTTTACAACACACCAAAGTGTCAGACACGGTGTGGAGGTGTATAGATATGCTAGTATGCTACTATTTGTAGCAATAAGGAATGAAATAATTAAGAAAACAAAAATAAAAACGAAAGGAATTGGAATAGGATACAGAGACATGAAGAAAATAGAGATAAGAGAAGGAGTGGTTGCAGAAGATATAATTATATATGCGATAACAGAAATAGCACTAAATAAGAACATAATAATCTGGGAAGAGGTATTGAAAAAAGCATTTGGAAAAGAGCAAAAGGAAGGGCATGAAAAACATGGGATGACACAATTTCATAAATAATTAAAGTAGGGAGCGAACTAGGAGCTAGTAAATAAGTGTGCTGTAGACAGTAGAAAATGGATGCAGTTTCAAAAGTTACATTCCCAATTTTGTATTGTTCCAATGTTTTATAACCTCCGGCGCAGCAGATTGTTTACCGTGAAGAAACAATGAATAAAATCCTATCGAATTATTAACCGTTATCATAATCCATTTGATATCTATCCAATAGTAGTAGTACAATATGTATTAGTCTATCGACCTAACCGGTCTTTTCGCCTTTATATCTAATAATGTATTAACATTTATGAGTGTGTCATTATATTGATCCTTACTATTTCCGCTCACCATAATTACCCTATTGCGTATGGTATAAATATGAATGGAATAATAGTACAATATATTTATGAATTTCATCCCTATTACATTCCATCGCAAACACCATAATTTAAAACTTTTGTCCCGGAAAAATATTTCAAACAGGTGTAGCGAGAGAGGATTTATAGGTATGCATTTTGAATGCCTTTTATTACTGGCAAATTATGGCATGCACTTAATAACTCCAAAATATGTTAATATAATAAAGCGCACGAACGAGAATTCCGAGAATTTATATTGCTTCATAATTTCCTTTAAGCTCCATATTTTTCAGCAGAAAAAAATGCGTGCATTGGTAAGTTATGAATGGCTCTTTGCAGTATAAATGAATATCTCTGAATGATTTCAAATATTCTTATTATTAACGCGGTTGCTCCGATAATAGCACGAGGAGCTTATTAAAGCTTAGAACAGATATTCTACTGTATATATATTTTTTAAATATGGAACAGCGCTTCTCTGGAGATAGCTCGGAGAAATAAAAAATCAGGCCGGTTTTTGTTATTTATTACGCATTTTTTATCGCACTTAAAAAAATATGATATCAGTCATTTTTGACTTAGACGTTATTGACATTTTTTAAAAGGTTTTTTTTAATGTTTAACTTTTGTAGATCATTTTCTTTAAAAAGTGTTAAAAAGTTACCAATACCATTTTTTTAAATTTTGCTATGTAATAAAAATTTCGTATGTGTTTTGTATTAAAAATCAAAATCAAAAGAAGAACATTAATATATTTTTTATAATTATAAAATATAAACAAAGCAACTCGATCAAATGTAAATGTTAAATTAAATGTTCGAACTTCTGTCTCATAATTCTTGGGAAAAATGAAACGATTTAAACAAAAAACACAATGGAATACCTTAACAAAGTTTTCTTGATTAGCAGCTACTACAATGCAAATACGAAGTTTCAAATCTTCCAAATTAAGTGCGTCAGAAAATGCTGAATAAATAACACAAAAATCGACCTTTTCCAGGATTTTATATTTATTTTTTGAGCTATCTGGGTAGAGGCGCTTTTGTTCCATATTTATAAAAGACCCTGCATATACAGGGTGTACATTAAGTATGGAATAATTGCATTATTCTGGAATTAAAAAAAAAAAAATTGGACACTTTTTGTTCAATTTGGACAAAAATCACAAAAAAAATGTGAAATTTGGACTCGATTTTATTTTTTTACAATGCACATTTTCTTATTAATCATTGACTTTTTTTTAAATGACAACTCTAATATTTTATTATTTTATTTGTTACACTCCTTTTTCTTGATAAACGGCATACATTTTCTGTACCTTACATAAGAAAAATTTTGCTCAAAAAGCAGTTGAAAGTTTTTACCAAATTATAGGAATTATAGGAATAAATTAGAATTTATTTCGAAAAATTGCATTAATAATGAATAAATATTTAAGCTGGAATCCCCTTTAAATTTGACAGTATCCCAAGCGGTAAATAAATTCCTGTTGTTCTTCGTTTATGGTTTTAGGCAAACTTCTATCAATTTCTATTAGAATTTTATTTTTTAAGGTCTTCTATAATGTTAGGTTTGGGTTTAAAATCAACGGTTTTCAAATGTCCCTAAAGAAAAAAAAAACAAGGGAGTATGGTCCGAAGATCTCGGTGGCCACTATATAGGCCCGCGTCTACCAACCCACCTATTCGGGAAAACCTGATGCAGATATCTACGAACAGTTAGTTCAGAATGGGATAGTGCTGCATCTTGTTAATTGTTTACATTTTCATTAAGAATTTGAAGTTTGTTTTATATCTGAACATAAGCTAGCCAGAGTAAGGATTATATCTCATTGTACGAGAAATTGCAGATGAATTGGAATTGCAAAGTGATATTAGAGACTTCATGTACCATTTTCTTTAAATTAACATAAATAATGTTATCACTGCATAGAAATTCGTTAGTATTTGTGTCTACCAATAAATTTCAACGCCGCTTTGTGGATAGGACCAAATCATATAAATGAATTCATACAACAAATTATCTTCAAATTGTGCAGAGAAGTTCCTTCAATATATGTTATCATCGCATGATATTATTAGCATTTGTGTCTACCAATAATTGCAGCCACGTGATAAACCGTGGGATAAACTTTACTTGGTAATATTATTCAAATAAAACGTATTACGGTTTAATTTGATCAGGTTTCATTCTACTTCAACCCACACACATATAAATACATACGTACATGCATACAAACATACATACATACAAATCGTGACATTTTATTAACTCTGAACATAGTCAATACAACGTCCCTATATTCAATTTTTAAAAACACAGGTCAATTCGTGGCTGTTAGCAAGTGACCAAGGTAACGTCAAAATAACTATTTGATGGGTAATCAAAATAAATAGAATTGTCAACTTGAATTGTCAACTATTATTCTGCTAAAATACATTAAAGTAATGTATTTAACAGAAGAAAATATACAAATACTGCATTTATACTAGGGAAGTCAGGGTATAAGAAATGTGCGAGACGTTTTTTCAATCACTTATCCCGATAGACCAATTCCATCAATGGGAACAATTTTTAACATTATATCAAGTTTTGCCAACTACATATGAATATAAACACCATAAACGAATTAGAACAAACTATGCTTAACACAAGAAACTATGTTAAACATCTTATGCTATGCAGAAGTAAACATACTTTGGAGTTACGTTTTCTTCAATCAGAAAGGTTTTTAAAGAATTTAAGTATAAACCTTACAGGTTAACCTTACAGAACAAACTATGCTTAACACAAGAAACTATGTTAAACATCTTATGCTATGCAGAAGTAAACATACTTTGGAGTTTCGTTTTCTTCAATCAGAAAAGTTTTTAAAGAATTTAAGTATAAACCTTACAAATTTAGAAATCACCAGCTACTAACTAATGAAGACAAAATTAAAAGAACAAATTTGTGTGTAGTGATGTCTAATTTAATAAATAACAATGAAGAAATATTAGAAAAAATAGTATTTACAGACGAAGCATCATTTACATTTGATTGTGAAGTAAATTATCAAAATTATCAGATAATCTCTGTTGATTTATCATATCCTCTTTCCATGTTCTTCCTTTCCTTACAGATATTGGTCAAGGACTAATCCGCACCTCCAAAATTTAACAAGGACTCAATACAACAGTAGAGCCAATGTATGGGCAGGGGATATTAATAATAAATTAATTGGCCCATTATTCATCGACGGAAATTTAAATTATAATTCCTGCTTAGTCTTACTTCGTACACAAATAAATCCACAGATCCAAAACTCGAATGTCAATGATTTCTGGTTTCAAATAGATGGAGCCCCACATTCCCCACATTGCCATCATCTTGGGTCACCAGATTTGTTCCCAAATGACCTTTTCTTTAGGGGCATCTAAAAAATTAAGTTTATAATAATATTGTGATATATGATATTGAAGAACTAAACGATCTGATAAGGCATGTTTGCAGTGAGAAAGATCAAGATCCCGATTTCATTAGAAATGCTGTTCAAAGTTTTTACAATAGGCTAGCATATTGTCTAAAACGTGAAGGTGGTCATTTCGTATATTTATTAAAATAACGTATCATTCTTTGCCTGTTCCTGTTACCTGATTAATTATTTGTTCTAATTCGTTTATGGTGTTTATACTCAGCTCATCCGTGGTTGTTAAATTTTGAAATAATGTTTAAAATTATTCCCATTGATGGAGTTGGCTATCGGGATAAGTGACTGAAAAACGTCATCCACATTACTGATGTTCTGATTTGCATGGTATAAAATATATTTCACAAAAATTACTTGACTTTACCTGAATGATCTTAAATGACAGCTATCTAGACAGAATTTTTACAGGTTAATGGTATAATTGGTTGCATAGCTAATACTCGCAAATTGTTGATATGTGTTTTTTAAAATTGAATTTAGGGACGTTTATTGACTATGTTCAGAGTTAAAAAAATGTCACGTTACATACGTACACACATACATGCATACATACATACGTATACACATTCATACACAAATACGGTTTATCCTGTTCGAAATGCTGAGATTGTATGAATATCGGAGCGCTGAACAATTTTATTTACGAAATTATGTTGAAACAGAATTTTATTGAATTATTTATATTGAGAGATTTATATACCAATTAAGTGCACTATTGGTATTCAATTGTTTCGAAGTAGGAAATGAATGAAACTTACACTAGTCTACTGTCACGATGAAAATATTGTCAGGAAAAGGTATAAAATGCAGTTATGCTCTTAATCCACTTCGCAATTACTGCGTTAGGAACCCACATTTATGTGACTTGAAAGGTTTTATCATTAGTATGGAAAGTGACTATAGAGTTTGCGTACCTTTTATTTCGTCGTGTATATAATTACATTAGAGCTTTAATGCTCAAAATCTACGAGACTTCGCTGAGCAGCGTACGCTCTGCGTTGACTAGTAATTCTCACTTAATTCTATTAAATGTCGGCCTTTTGTATTTGTACTATTCCTTCCTTCAAATTCTTCCGCCTCGCACCATATTTGTGCTTCGTTTCTAAACTTGATCCAGCTATTTCCATGTGCACCACTTAAGACAGCCTGTGGCGTATTAAGTATCTCCAATTCTCAGATTTATGGCAGTTTGACCATGTTGTTCTAGAACTCGTGTTTACTAGTTCATGTGTTCTCATTAATATTTGTCAGCTTTCTCTCAATGGTGTGTATCCCAAAAATGTGTGGGTTCGCATGCTTTTCCATACCCTCTCGAACTTTTATTTGTGGCTTTTTGTTTTATACCTTTTAATTATAGAAATTATTATTAAATATGGATCAGTCCTTACAATTTTTCTATCTTTAAGTTGCTTTTTGAACAGACTTTTTCTGTTGTAAGGTATAAAAAATGTAGATAATGAAATGTGTGTAAAATTATAAAATATTTCGGTTGCCATTAAAAAAAAAAGGCGATAACTCAAAGACAATTGATGACATTTTTTTTACATTTATAACAAAATATGTATTTTTTTAAACTAAAATCTACGTATCCGAGGATGTTTCTATTATATTTTTAATTTTCTAATTAAATAACGTATTCCATACTTTATGTACACCCTTTATATTATAATTTATAGTTTGGATCTCTACTTAACATTTTATTATGATTGCGACTTGCGGAGTCTATAATCAGTATAGCCCCCCTGACATCGGGCAGGTCTTCTTATTAATAAAATATAATATTGTGTAAATACGCTTGATTGAGACACCAATTTATATCGTACAATATTAAAACATACAAACTTACGCAATTCTAACGACTAGCACTCGATGAACACTGAAGCTTAAATAACTATAATAAAGTCCAGGCATCCCTCACAATTCACGCATTTAAGGAATGAAATAAATAGAATGTACTTGTTAATGGGTGATAGAATGACAGGTAGAAACTTTCATACTGGTGCCAAAAGACAAACACTTTGACTCATAAATGATACTAATAAAACAGGCAGACAAGGTTATTTGCCGGGATACCAGATGCACCCATTGTAATTAAAAGAAAAGTGTTTATTATAATTGTATTATAATTGTATATTGATTATTGACTCATTTTATCTGTATTTTAAATAATTGTTTCAATAACATGCGTAAACTGCCTCGAGTTTATAAATTTATATATTTATGTAGCGGTAATATCAAATGATTAGACATATGTCTTGCGGAGTTTCTTATACGAAAGTTTATTCTCTATAATTATATTTTACTGTATACAACTTCAGCCTATCTGACAAAATTTTCACACCGTTTACATTTAAAGGTGAACTTAAATGAACAGGCGATGGACGTATAGTCCAGTCAAATTGGCTATCCCCCCTGTAATAGAAATTGAAAAATTAGTGAAAATTATTGTTTATTTGCTTACCAAAAAACTGTGCGATTAACCTTAATTATATTAATTTGCTGCTATTTATATCAATTTGCTATTTATATCATCACAATATGAACATCGCATAGAGAGGTTTTTTATATTTGTGAATAAAATCCATCAAGATTCGACGCAAATCCACATCAAATACATAAATTCAACTACACTAAGGTACTTAGATATCGTCATATAATATGATTTTATATATAAAATGGTTTCTGCAACTCGGCAGTGTATAAATGAACATATTATATTCAACAGTGTGGATTTAAATCGGGAATTTAATATTATATTCAGGATTATATGGATCGGAAATATGTCGGATTTTAAAATTAAATATCGGCTCGTAAATCGTGCGGCGGGTGGTTCGAGTGGTGTAATGCAACTTGTGGGATTGCGAGCGTTGGCGTAATGCTCAAAGCGCTTTATAAATAGCCACAAGAAATGAAATTTTAGTTGACGTCCTTTAGGACGACATCCTTTGTTATTATTTTATATTGTGCAGATAAGCTCAGTCTTATATTTTCTGCGAAGCGTATCTTGTTTAAGGATAAAGAACTTCGCTTGTAAGCCTATATCCTTCAAATCTTAGATTAGTGTTCATAAAGTGTTTATTGTAGTCATTATTTATAACGAGTTTTCTGATGTAATCCATTTTTTTTTTCATAATTCTACATACAACGCATTTACTTCTGCTTAATAATTAGTAATCTCACAAAGAAATACAATAACAAGCGCAATTTGGATTGTACTAATGGAACAAGACGTCGTGCTTTTTTGATAGTCTGTCTAAAAAATTTTTTTTTCTGAAACCGGAGCGAAAGTGCCGTTTTCGCTCCGGAAATGTGGCACGTAAGTTGCATTTCCCTGACTAGTCACGAAAACATTTACACAGCGTAGGTATATTATGTGTGTATGTTTATGTTTCCTTAGAGAAACACAGAAACATACTGATAAGTAGAAAATCGCCCACTCAATTTATTACATTAATAAATATTAATTTTTATTTTTATTGGGGGTTTCACTAAATTAAATCAATCCACCACTCATCAGTAACATGACTTTCTTTACTCGGAGCTCTGTAAAATACTCGGCACAGAGTGCCTCGTATTTCACTATGGCTCCTCGTAAGTAATGGATCATTTTCCTGACCCTTCAGTAAATAACTATTAATTGACAAACAAATAAATTCAATTCAATTATTTTCTTTAAAATCATAATTTATTTCCACTAATAGCAACATTTCATTGTATCGTAATCTTTAATCTTTAATAGACCATGCACAAATATGTAAATTAGACGCAAAAATTAAAATTTAATTTTAGCACTTACAACATTGTGCACACAACACAAGTGTGCACTATACCATCGATATAATGTTTATAAAATGTATAAAACATATAGTTCAGATAAAGTAAATAAATTTCATTAACTGTACAAAATTTTATTTATTTAATTTACTATCCGTTTTCTAAAATCTATTTTTCATACCACATCGAAAATATTTCTGTGCTGTGCTGTAGTCTGAGTTTAGCAATCGATAGTAATACTTTTGCTCAGTCCTTTATATTCATCATCTCGTAATTACTGGCCTATGCTGATAAGGCTTGATGATTGTCTAGCATATTATTATTAGTTCTCATTTTAAGACATTACTATTTAATATTTGCCTTCGCTATCGACGTCGTTACCACGGCATCATTTATTTCGCTTACGGTTTTCCGCCTTGCGCTAAAATATTACATACATATTTTATGTATTATCCTTGCAGTGTTGTATGCTTACATTTTTCCACCGCTAATATTTCCTCACGGTTTTATTTCCAAGGTAACGAGATTGAAATAAAATAAAAATAACTTCGCGCATAAATGTGCCTTGTCTTACAGCGGGATGATATAAACCATTCTAAATTTTTTAAGGCTACATTATTATAGAATATTTTAAAAGCTATGTTATTATGGTTAGAGCAACCAATACGAGACAATAGTAGTAGTTAGACTATGAGGATTCTGGACCAACCCCCCGCAGAGATTTATACTAAAGTAATTCGCGGTTCGATTAAGCGCTTAATCGATAGAATTTGCGGGTTATTACATCATTAAAGTGGCGGATTCGCGTTTTTAATGGGATAATCGCGACAATTATCCGCGGTACTTACACCATAATGTAATTATATAAGCAGAATGGACAAATACAGACAGATGAAACAAGGGTGAGGACCTACATCTGCTGGAAAGAAATCAAGAGGAAGACCACGAGAAATGTGGAACAACACCATCCCGAAAATAGAGACGAAAAAGGGAAACTTTGGAGGCAGGCAACGGAGTTCCTGTCTAGGAATAGGAAGGAATGGATTAAATTTAACAAACAGGAATAGAACCAAAAGAGTTGGAAAATAACCTCGACAGCTCTTAGATAAAGTAGGACGGAAGAGAAAGAAGAATTAATGAACGACACCACGTTTTAATTCTCGCTCTTTCAGAAAATCCTTAGCACAGATCTTTGTTTTTACGAGACCCACGGACCCAATTTATTTGGGTGATTTGCAAATTTTTACTTCAATATTTCCCATGCAAATCAGAATCTTAAAATGCTATTTCTCAAAAACGACTCGGTAAATTTGCAAAATATATCCGACGTGCATTGTGCAATGTGTGGAAAGACTTTAAAAATATACCACGTGACCCCTGTTTCCGTTTAAAATTTTGTAATATGTCGCCCTTCAAGCTAATTTTCTTGTGTCTCGTACTTTCTTGCAACTTAGATGATTGACAGAGGTATTCCTTTGGTTTTTCTTAGGTATTACTTAGCTACATTTTCCTTGAAATAATAACAAAAAACAAAGATTATATAAAAAAAATGTTCGATCAAAATCTTCATACTTTTGCCTGAGCATATTTGATTTTATATTTAATAGCGAATAGCAAATGATGATGCTGAAAGATAGCACTATAAAGTATTTTCAAAGCAAATCATGCCACATATATATGATGATATGTAATATGTGATATATCTATATATATATATATATATATATATATTTATATATATATATATATATATATATATATATATATATATATATATATATATATATAAAATGGTTTCTGCAACTCGGCCCTGTATAAATGTACAGTGAGCATATTTGATTTTATATTTAATAGCTGATATCAAATGATGACGCTGAAATATAGCACTATAAAGTATTTTCAAAGCAAATCTTGCGATTGGCACTGAACCCAAGAAACATCTTAGCTAAAACTAATACTGGAATCGTTGCGGTATCCTGTAATTGTAGTTCACGTAATTCACTACAATTTGAATATTTTATCAGCTCCTAGATCAACGCCAAATAATTTATGTAAACTGCGAAATAAGATTAATTCGCGACCGTAAGATTGGCCTTTAATATTTTAACATTTCACTAAAAATATATTACCCTCGGCGTCTACGGATGGAGTTCCAAAGAGGAACAACTTTTTTGTTATCGATTTTACGAAAAAACTTTATTCTGTATAAAATATTCGGTTTCTTGCAAGTGCCCTTGAACCGTCCACAAATTTAATGTACAACTGGGAAAAAACTACTTACTTATAAAGTTGTAATACTCTTAAAAATTAAATTGGTCATCATTATTCTACAGAACTGCTACTTATGTATCCACATTTTTCACGTCTTTTACGTCTTTTAGCGAGTTCGTTATAAATTTTCCTAATTGAAACGGGCACACTGTATTCTGTAGGTTACTTCTATAAAATCTAAAAATACGAAGACGCATATTGACTGCAATAAATTAGTGTAATGGGCTCAGGATTTATTTGTCCAAATGTAGGCTACAGGCTCTCCGAATTGAAAGAGGCATATTGACTTCAGTTGATTAGTATAAACGGCTAACGATTCATTTGTCCATCAATAGGCTACAAACGCTCAGAGTTGAAAAGACATTAGCATGTTAAATAAACCATAGTTTGTTTTCTTTATATTGGCTGAATTAACGATTTTAGATTTTATTCGACGAAAAGGTAATATGGCGCTAATATATTTATGACAATGTTGTATCACCTATTTGGGCCAAGTCGCTTGATGAAAATTTGTATAAGAAATTATTCAAATTAATAAATTTATCTAATATGAAATTTCATATATTTGACTCCACAAATCAATATTACGCCTACTCAGTTTTCCATTTCTATCTAAACTTTTGGGCTTGTGGCTTGATGGTGATGGTGCCTAGCAGTGCCCTACTTGATGGCAGATAACTTATATGTAAATGATGCTTCTTTACAAGGAATAATTTATAACGGAAATACCTTTCTTCCTCTGAATCGATAAGAGTTACATTTTTGATTAATGAAACCACAATGCTAATAACATGATTTACACTCTAAGAAATAAATGCATTTTATTTCACACCGAGTCGCATTATCCAAGTTTACGGTCGTCATTTGTGGCCAGGAAATGGAGCATTACATCATTAGTTCGGGAAGTGTTGCACTTCCCGTACTGTTGGTTTTTAATTAAATGAAACGTCAATCTATCATAAGCAACACTTCCCGATTAGTTGGTTTTAAATTTGACAAAATAAGTTATAAGTTAATATATCACTAATTTTTGGGGTGTTATTTTTATTTTCTGTGATAATTAAATCAATAATATTTAGTCTTACTTCTTTCTGTAATCCTGGTAAAATTCTTAACTAATTGGTATTTGCCATGTCTGTAGATTATATCTTATATCTCAGTCGATTAGCACAGTGTGCTTCTTTATGGACATCAATATTAAAATCCCCCCATAATATTTTGTTAGGTGCTATGTTATTTCCAAGATGTTCATTTATATAGTATAGAAATATTCCGTCTGATTTTTGTGGTGAATGGTAAATTGTAGTTACTCTGTACTTTTCTCTATTTATTTTAGTTTCAATTTCTAATGTCCACAATGCATTATCCGTATTATTACTTTTTACTACTTTGAATGTAAAATCATTTTTTATAAATACCATTACTCCACCAGTTGTTTTGTTTGTTACACAATTTTCAAATTTAGATCCGTCTATTTCTAATTCTTCATTTGTAACTGTTTTATCGATATGAGTTTCTGCGAGGCACATTATATCAAGTTTCTAATTCGTCATATAATTGACTATTTGCGTTTAATTGTTCAAGAAACCCTTGACAGTTTAAAAAAATTATAAACTGTTTCCTTGATTGCTATTTACTTTACATGATTTTCCGTGTTATTTCTTCCACAAGTTTACTATAACAAGGACATTTCCTATCAATTGCTGTATGGATAGTGTCTAATTGCAAATTATTTTGTTTATTTGTGTATACAATTAACGCATCTATTTACATCACTTTTACACTCTTTAATTCCGTGTTTGTTGCCGCATTGGAAACAAGCTTCTTCATTTCTGCAGTAGCAATATGGTTATATCTCGCACATTTGAAACACCTTTTTACATTTATGTGTTCATAATCTTACACATTTGCCAACCAGTCTTAATTGTTTCTAGCTCAATGATATTTTTGTATATAGATGGATCGATCTCTAAAATAATATTTATTTGGTCTTGCCTCCCTGTATTTGTATATTTATGCAAGATTCTCATCTTCTTTGCTATATCATTGTCTATGTCTATTTGTTTTGTTTACCAATTCCTTCAATTATTATTTCATCTTCCATTTTAGTGATACATTTTTCTGCTCCGACCATAACGATCTTTGGATTGTACTGTCTGCCGTCCTCTATCGCAGAGTTTCCCAAAGTGAGGGTCGCGACCCGGCACCGGGTCGTAGAAAATTTTTGCCGGGTCACGCAAAATAAATGAATAGTTTTTCTTATAAATCATCACTAAACAAAAATCTTGTTATAAAAATTTCCGACGAAAAATATAAATGGTTAATCAACAAAACCAGAAATTTAAATGATGATCATCAAAGTTCGAGCAAAGCTAAACATCATGATTATGAAGATACTTTGTCTGAAGCTCCTAAAGGCAGATATACAGCGCCAAAACAACCTCTGTTTTATTTTCAATTCGCAACTTTCAAATAAAACTATATGAAATCGTCAAAATTGAAACCGCATTTAGACACATTTCATTTCGAGTACTCTGATAAGTCAATTAACTTTTTTGTTGATAAAAAAAGGAATCGAGTGCTGCTCGAAAAAAAATAATGTACTGTAATGAGAAAAAATAATACTTCCCGCTTTAAAAATTGTCGCAAATAATTTATGCGGAATAAAGGAATTTCGGCGATACCATTATCAAATAATACAGTTAAACGGGGAATTGAAGATATTGCGAAACATTTAGAAGAAGAACCAGTTGTTAAAGTAAAAATAAAAACATGTTTTATCCTTGCAAGTAGATGAAAGTACAGATATCGAGGATAATGCAAATCTAATGTGTTTTATCAGATATTTGACGAAGACAAGATACAAGATTTTGTTTTGTTTTGTAAAAGGCTTCCGACAAGAAAGACCTCAGATCAGATTTTTAAACTACCAATGATTTTGTCACTGGTCACGGTATTGATTGGATGCAGTGCGTTGGTCTAAGAAGCGACGGAGCACGTGCAATGGCAGGTTGTCATAAAGATTTGTTTAAACAAATTCAAGAATTAGCCATTAATTGTGTATGTATGCACTGTTATATTCATAGACAAGTGTTGGCTTGCCTTTAAATTTAAACATAACTTTGGAAGAATGTGTCATGTTTGTAAACTACATAAAATCTCGTCCATTAGTTTGACTTGACTTGACAAGCAGACTTTTTACCGAGTTATGCAAGGAAATGGGGAGTGATCATAAACACCTCATTTTGTATTGTAATTCACGATGGCTTCAAAAGCAAACATTTTAAAACGTCTGTTGGAGCTAAAAGACGAAGCTTTATTATTTCTGAATGGACACCCACCATCTAAAGAAGATGCTATTTTTCCATGTAAGGATAGATTATACGATTTTGAGTGGTTAAGAAAAGTGGCTTATTAGTGCGACATATTTGCTACATTCAATGAATTGAATTTAATTTTGCATGGCTTTGGTAGAGTCCATTTAAAAAGGAGACCAAATTTTGTGCCCCGGATTTATGGTAGACTCTGTACACTAGAAAATACTTTTTAAAAGTAGCACATCAAGTGTCCAATAACTTCCCATCAGATTTTTTCCTCAATTTGCATTAGTCTAGCAGCAATGCTCCGAGCGAGGATAGGTGGGCCACCCTGTACATATATAAATTAAAAAAATGACTTACAAATATTCTTCTTCTTCTACTTCTTCTCCTTCTCCCTTTTCTCCTTCTCCTTCTCCCTTTTCTCCTTCTTCCGATCCTTCTTTTTCTTCTTCTTCTTCTTCTTCTTCTTCTTCTTCTTCTACTTGTGCAGCTCCATTTCTAATCTTTGGCTACAACTTCACCAGATAATTGCCGTAATAATTGCGCGTGAAAAATCATCAGTAAAAAGAAATCAGTAAAGATAGGAAAAATAATTCAACATTTGGCTGGTTGATACACGGAACCAGTATGATCACTATAAAGCGAACCTCATTCCGAAATAATTGACAAACTTCGCGGTGTGTTATTAATATGGTGGCTATTAATTCAGTTTTATTAATGCATCATCATGTATGCACTATGGATGGACCAATCAAAGCGTATTCTTTAAATTTATGAACCAATTGCATTTGATTTTGGTGAATAAAAATCACGCTGCTAATGTATCATGCGAAACGATCGAGCGTTCAACAAAAATCGACGACGAGGTTGGCGTTGGCAATCTCAAGTCATATCTGCACTTGAGATTGCCAACGCCAATTGCCATTTTGTTGAACGCACGATAGTAAGTTTACGCTATGTTCTATTATTCTTTAGATTTATGGACAATGTTTTGACTGATTTCCAACATCACCTACAAGGTACAGTGTGCAAAATAAATGCTTGATTTGCATCTCCAACTAAAACATTATTTACTGTAGAGTTCTACAGATACATGGTTTTCCCTTATAAAAAAATATTTGGTTTTCATATGGCAATCTTCAAAACAAATGTGAAACACCATGCATCATAGAACAAATATCAAATGGTTTATATTTATAACCGTGATTCAGTGACGGTGATTTCAAGTTACTAAATAGTATTATTTACTATTTATTACAAATTAATTACAAAATTACGTTGATTAATGATGAAAATCAGGAATTCAATTTACTGATGCCGTTATCTTTTTATTTTATACATGAGAGATATCGCCTAGAGCCCTATTATACTCATGTATACTCAAAGAAATTGCGAGATTTTGAAATTAAGATATTGGATATGAAAATCCATATTTCTGGCCCATCAGAATGATAAGGACCCAAAGAATTAGGAACTGACAAGACTCCAAAGTAGACTACTGAAGAAGACTTGACTGAGTTCAACAGTGTATATGAACGCTCAATTGCAATCTACAATGTAACTCTATAGTAATCTATAAGCTAAGATGCAGCAGAGAACTCTGAACTGGGCTCAAAAGGACCTCCCATTTGGCCTCAACGAGGAACTCCCAATAACGTTCTACAATATTGCACCAGAACTCAGTGAGTTACTACAGTGTCACAGAGAAATCCCAATCTGGCTCATCACAAGAACTTAATCAGGTTTAGTGGAACTACTCAGGAAACTTAGTCAAGTGACGAATTGTAAGATGTTAAAAGGAAAATAATGGGTATGAAAACCCTTTTCCGCAACATCTGGCCCATCATAATGAAAATGACCCAAAGAACTAAGACAGGGACTGACAAGACTCCAAAGAGCTGAAGAAGACTTAATCGAGTTCAACAGTGTCTATGAACGCTCAATTGTAATCTACAATGTAACTCTATAGTACTCAATAAGCTTAGATGCAACAGAGAACTCTGAACTGGGCTCAAAAGGACCTCCCATTTGGCCTCAACGAGGAACTCCCAGAAACGTTCTACAATGCTGCACCAGAACTCAATGAGTTACTACAGTGTGACAGAGAAATCCCAATCTGGCTCATCACAAGAACTTAATCAGGTTTAGTGCAACTACTGAGGAAACATAGTCAAGTGAAGAATTGTGAGATGTTGAAAGGAAAATAATGGGTATGAAAACCCTTTTCCTCAACATCTGGCCCATCAGAATGAAAAGGACCCAAATAACTAAGGACAGGGACTGACAAGACTCAAAAGAGCTGAAGAAGACTTAATTGAGTTCAACAGTGTATATGAACGCTTAATTGTAATCTACAGTGTAACTCTAGTACTCAATAAGCTTAAATGCAGCAAAGAACTTTTAATTGGGCACAAAAGGACCTCCCATTTGGCCTCAAGGAGGAACTCCCAATAACGTTCTACAATGCTGCACCAAAACTCAATGATTTATACAGTGTCACAGAGAATTCTCAATCTGGCTCATCACAAGAACTTAATCAGGTTTAGTGCAACTACTCTGGAAATCTTAGTCAAATGAAGAAATGCGAGAAGTTGGAAGGAAGATAATGGATATGAAAATCCATATATCCTCATATACCTATAATGATGAGGGTAGAAAGTTGAAACAACTAAGAACAGGGACTGACAAGACTCCGAAAAGCTGACGAAAACATGATTGAGCGTAAAAATGAACGCTCAATTGTAATTTACAATGTAACTCTGGTTCTCAATAAGCTTAGATGCAACAAAGAAGTCTGAACTGGGCACAAAAGGACCTCCCATTTGGCCTCAACGAGGAACTCCCAATAACGTTCTACAATGCTGCACCAAAACTCAATGATTTATACAGTGTCACAGAGAAATCCCAATCTGGCTCATCACAAGAACTTAATCAGGTTTAATGCAACTACACTGGAAATCTTAGTCAAATGGAGAAATTGCGAGGTTTTGAAAGAAAGCATATTGGATATAAAAATCCATACTAAACCGGCCTAGCAGAATCTTTGCAGAATTGCAAGATATTGAAAGAGGATATGAAAGTCCATCTTCCATACACAAGCACAGACATTTGTATAAATGATCGCTTCATGATAAATTAGCCCCAAAATCTGGGCATTGGTGAAAACCTGATTTTCTTTGCACGATTATAATTCACAGCAAAATCTGTGTTTTTTGAAAATTGGGAACTCCAATAAAAATACCTCTCCAATACTTGATCTCGTAGACATCTTAAACCTCAAGATACGTAACGCAATTATATAAATGAATGCAAATTAATTGCATAATATTCAAATTTATTTGCAGTAATATCTAAGTTGCAGTAGTAATGGTGTAAAATACTGAAATTAGTAGAAGTAGTAACATTTTTAGACCGCCGTAAACGATCTTGACTTGCTATCTATATTGGGAGCTTGTATAAGCTATGCTTTGAACTAGTGAATGTACTATATGATCAAATTTTTTGGAAAACTTATTAAAATTATATTAATTTGATTACAGATTAATCAACTTATTAGATAAAACATTCATACATTGTATGAACGCAGTGTGCATTTGTGAGAAACTTGAAGAAGTTTCTATTGTGCATATATTTTAGTGGTGTTTTGTTCTCAAGTTGTAGCAACGTAAAAATAAAACATTACTAAAATATGTGCAAGAAGTTTCTTCTAGTTGCTTGTAATTACTCATTGAGTGTTGATAGTGTTCTACCTATTAAGTTGATTGATCTATAATATAGAATTAATACAATTCGGTTATAGTCTTCTAAAGAATTTAATACACATAGTACATATACCAGTTTAAAGTATAGCTTATGAAAGCTCCGAATGTAAGATGTATGTCAAGAGCATTTTAGCAGTGCCAAGTGAAAGCATTTGCAAGTGGAAAATGCACGCGTAAATATTTGTCGTGGCAAACATTGCTCATCATTATAAAGACTACAAGTAAGACTAAGCATGAAGATCTGTCTCAAGGCGAGAATACATATCTCAGCACAATAACTTCGACTCATCTCTGAGCTATCGACAACACACACCACTGCCAATTTTTGTCGTTTTGCGTCCCAATTTTACGCCCCCGCGATTTCGAATGTCGGCCGAAATTATTTTTACGTCTCACCGGATATGGATCCCGATTTCCGGAAGTACTATACTTCCCTTCATCCGCCCCAAGTTCCAAGCCTACCCGCTTTTGACGTATTGCAGCGAATTTTACTTTGCTGGCACACGAGTTCCATGGGGACCTTGGACGTTTCCTATATCCTGGGATAAAATTTTCTTTTGGATAAAGCAATTTTTGCTATTATAACCATACAATGTTTTATCTTGGGTGTGTATTCAAAACTTCAGAAAAATTGGTGCTCATGGATCATAGACATCAGGTTTTTCCACCTGAATGTCCCGATGTAGTGAGATACCATTGAAGAAAACTGGCGCTCATGAATCATAGACAGTAGGCTTTTCCACCTAAATGTCCTGATGTAGTGAGATAGCATAGAAGAAAAACTGGCGCTCATGAATCATAGACAGCAGGCTTTTCCACCTGAATGTCCTGATCTAGTGAGATACCATAGAAGAAAAACTGGTGCTCATGAATCAGACAGTAGGCCTTTCCACCAAATATCTTGGTGGAAAGAATTTTAGAATTTTGAAGAAAAATTTTCATAAGTTCAAATACACACTTCGATATATTTTGATGGTAAAAAAAAATTAAAAAGACGAAACAAACATACAAAGGAAACGTCCGTTAAGTATCCCCACCGCTTATACCTCATGCGCCATAACAAATTCACCGCAATATGCCCATTCTGTGGGGGTCAGGCATGAAGTTGGAGGGATGAGAGGAAATATTTCGTTCCGAAAAGCGGAATCCATTTCCAGTCGGAGACTATAATTCCAGCCAACTATCAAAAACGTAGGGCCGCAGAATTACGGCGCGAAACGGGTAAAAAGGCGTACTGCAGGGATGACGAAAACCGCAAAGTGTGTCTTGGTTGCTATGCTTGGATATCATCATCACATTGAAGCCAATATTCGCGCTAAAAATTTTGAATCGTTTCGTTTCTTTGAAGACACACAAAATGATGATTTAATTGGTTACCACGAAAGATATGTAAACTGAAAAGAAATATACAGGGTGTCCCATGAGAAAGACAACGCCCTAAATATCTACGAATACAATTTTGTTTCGCGAAATCGTGAAATACGCCAATTTTTAAATGAGGGGCCAAGTTTGGCGAGCAAATGATCTCCAATATTTGAACCCCCTTACAGCAGCGGATGTAAGCCGGAAGTATATATCGTCGGTGTTCTGGCAAAAGTCACCAAGCCCAATAAGGTCACTTTACAGTATACATTTTAAAAGTCTAACTAGGTACGAAAATCGCTTATTTAAGATTATAGGAACATTTTGTACACCATACGTATATGTAGGGTATATATAACGATCCTATAATCTTAAATAAGCGATTTTTCGTACCTGTTAGAGTGTTAGACCTTTAAAATGTGTACTGTAAAGTGACCTTATTGGACTTGGTGACTTTTGCCAGAACACAGACGATATCTAAATTGCAGTAGGGGTTGAATGATAGTTCATTTGAAACCTTACATAATTTACAATACAACGCTGTAGCTTTATAGAATCTTGCGATTTCAAAAGTAATACACCGTTGCATTGCAAATTATGCTTTCAAATGAACCATCACTCAACCACTACTCCAAAAAAAATGGCTTACCTCCCCTTCGGCAAGGGAGTTAAAACATTTTAATATAACTTGCTTAACAAAAGTTGACCTCCTGTAAATAAAAATTGACGCATTTTGGCGATTTTGCGAGAAAAAAAACGTAGATATTTAAGGCGTTTCGTTTCTCCTGGAACACCGTGTATATACAGAGAGCTTTTTTATCGTGTAACATAGGGTTAATCATTTCAATTGTTACACACTTCAGTCGCAATGACAACTATGTATCAAAGCGTCTTTTTCAAAATGCAACATAGAAGTAAATATTACAGTTTATGAAGTGAACGATGTTAAGCTGAGATTTGCAGCATCATTCATTTGATTAACAGAGCTCTTTCTTCAGTTGAATACATTGTACAGCCACGGACTCTAAGAATGACGCGTCCGCCGTCCGAGCAGTCTGCTATCCTTGTCTGCTCCCCCACGGTAGGGCCACGGTAGACAGGGATAGAAGCCTGCTACGACATACGGACGCGTCATTCTTAAAGTCCATGGCTGTATAATGTATTCAACTGAAGAATGAGCTCTGTTATTCAGATGAATAATACTGCAAACCTCAGCTTAACATTATTCACTTCATAAACTGTAATATTTACCTCACATAGACTTGTATGTTGCATTTAAAAAAAATCGTTTTGATACATTGCTGCCATTGTGACAGAAGTGTATAACTGAAAATGGTTAAACCTATGTTGCACGATAAACAAAAACTCTCTGTATATGTATATTAAGACTTCTACATGTAATAAGCATATATTGCGGCCGAAAAGCCCCAAAATTATGATTAATTAATACTGCAACCGATAAAGCAGCAAAAAAATCAAGAACAATTCATTTACTAACTACTACATTTTGTTGCCAAACACTAGAAATAAAGTAATTTCGATTGCATTTTATTGTAGCATACACGGTAAAGATAAAAATATTATAACCATGCTAGAAAAACACATTTAAAATTTTATGAAGTGACCAATTATTTATGTTTGTGCGTGTGTATGTTTCTAAAAGCTAAGGATATTGTCGTAACGACAATTTTGGAAAGCGTGGGAGAATTTTGGGGGCGAGCATAATTCGGCGGATAGCACGAAATTTGCTTCATGATGTGACAATCATTTGGAATATTCAAAATCAAAGAAATAAGCAAACACCCTAACTTTACGACGATGCAGTGCGAGCTGGCGCTGAAATTAAAATAAGTCTAAGTACTGATTCGTCTTTAAATGTTTCGTTATTATAGTTGCAGCATGGAAATGCATTTTAAGCAAATACAGAGTTAAACTGTTCCATTTTTATTTTTAACTAAGTTGGTTCTGTTAGGGTGATAGCATTGTTGGCCAATGTAAAAAGTCACTAGACTTGAAAAAAAGGTTATGTTTAAAAAAAGAGGTTATATTTTATGACAGAGGGCAATTTTACCATCAAATTGAGTAACTATTGAGTACAGAATTTATTTGCTATTTTTATTTTACAAAAGCAAATCAGTCAAATTATGATATACAATATGCTTGATGATTAGCTTATTTACTAATAAATAAAGAAACCAGCACACTTGAATGATTGAAGCAATCATTTAATTATTTGAATATATGAATTAGGCAACGTTGTTAGAAATCTGACATTTAATTTTTTTTCACTGTCAGATCATTTCTGTTGGTATTCATGTGTAAAACTATATAAAATGAAACCACAGCCTTCGTAGTTAAACATAAAATTGGAACAGATTAGAGGTATATCAGTAAAATATTGAATAAAATATTCAAATATTCAAATTAAATTGAAGCCGAACAACAATAAGAAGTAGCCAGAAATTATTTACGATATTGACATGTAATCCAATACAAAAAAAATGCAAATATTAAAAAAGTGTACAATTTAAATTTTTATATTATCATTATTGTTAAACAATAATAGGTAATTATTAAAGGCGCATTTTCACGAATCAAGTTCACCAATGAAGTTAATTGATCGATTGTAGTTGATCGACAAAAGTTGAACAAATACAATAGTACCATGCGAGCACAAATTATTATCATCAACGCTTGCTTTGCATCTAAGGCCATACAGCCTAGCAGTAGAGCTGAATGCCTCTTGGATGAAAATAAGTTTTGCTGACACAGTATAAAGTTGATCAACTCTATTGAAACAAAATGTTCTATGTATGATGTAGTGACTACTACATCACAATCACTATATGACTAGTCAGTATAGTTACTATAGCATCTATAGTTATCTTTAAGTTTTGTTGATCAACTACAATCGATCAATTAAACTTGATACGATTTCGAAAAAATGGTTTGGCAGTGCAACTATTTGATTTTGGCTTAAATTACAAACATATCCATGCTTACTTTGCAGAGTGATGTAAGCAACCACCTGCACCTGAACTTACAGGTACGTTTTAGAAATATTGCAAATTGTGAGGTAAAATATATTTTAAACGATGGTACTATTTCGGTACTAAGCGTTACTACGGCATTACTTACTTACGTTACATTGCAAACACACATTGATACTTTAAAAACATGAGTGACGTAAGCAACCACCTGCACCAGCACTTACTGGTACATTCTAGAAATATTGCAAATTTTGAGGTAAAAATATAGTTTAGACGATGGTACTATTTCGGCACTAAGCGTTACTACGGCGTTACTTACTTACGTTACTTTGCAAACTCACATTTATACTTGAAATACATGAGTGACGTAAGTAACCAAGTATTGCTCCACTTACGTTCTCGAAATATTGCAAAGTTTGAGGTAAAAATATATTTTAGACGGTGGTACTATTTCGGCACTAAGCGTTACTACGGCGTTACCTACGTTACTTTGCAAACACACATTGATACTGGGAATAGTAAAACACCCAAAATTGCACTTACATTCCACGCAGCGCTGAAGCGTTCTGCTGGAGAGAACGCGCCAACCCGACTGAACTGATATGCGCGCAGAGCATCGCCGCTCACCAATATACTTTTATCTCGATCTATTTACAATAAAAACGTCCGGCGATGGGATTTGAACTTGAGGTTCTCGCCTTGGAGAAGACAGCGGAGAATTGTAGCACGTGCGAAGGTTATTGTGCGTAAAGTATCGATCGGCAAAATACATCTATGTCAACTCTGATATTTCGATATTTCACTAGTTCAAAATACACGTAATATCACACATCAAAATACATATAATAATAACAAAATATATATAACATATTTCAATAACATCAATGTTGCAAATTCTTTGCCATAGAATCTGTGTACTACATCATAATATAATAAGATGGCCTATAAAAGTGTGAAAAGTAATAAACCATCGTAATTTGAAAGCATATTTTGGTAAGTAAAGATTTTCGATTTGTCTCACTTATTTATTTGTAATTTATTGAATTACTTATGACTTCTTTTTTGGGCAAAGTTGGGCAACATGTTAGCATAAAATTTCTTCCAAAAGGTACTCTCTGGAAGTGTTTTGAAAATTATGGTGGTACAGCAACTTGCAAACTTTGCTCAAGAAAACATAATACTTCTGGGAATGTACATCAAATCTAAAATGCTACTTACACAGCTTACACCCTGACATTTGGAAGAAATCATACCAAACTACCAGTATTAGTAGTACAAGCAGTCAGGCTATCAGTAGTACTACAACTATAAATATTAAAGAAACTTAGCTTCTGAGAGTACATCAAATCTTAAAGCCATTTAAAAAGCATACACTCAGACATTTTGAAGAAATCATACCAAGCTTATTAGTAGTTGTAGTACAAGCAGTCTGGCTATCAGTAGTACTACAATTATAAATATTAAAGTAGCTTAGCTTCTGGGAGTACATCACATCTTAAGTGCCACTTAAATAGCTTACACTCAGACATTTTCAAGAAATCATACCAAGCTACTAGTAGTAGTAGTACAACTATATATATATATATATATATATATATATATATATATATATATATATATATATATATATATATATATATATATATATATATATATATATTAATATATATATTATATATATTTATATATATTATATATATTTATATATATATTATATTAAAGTAGCTTAGCTTCTGGGAGTACATCACATCTTAAGTGCCACTTAAATAGCTTACACTCAGACATTTTCAAGAAATCATACCAAGCTACTAGTAGTAGTAGTACAACTATATATATATATATATATATATATATATATATATATATATATAAAAGTAGCTTAGCTTCTGGGAGTACATCAAATGTTAAGTGCCACTTAAAAAGCTACTACTCAGACATTTTGAAGAAATCATAACAAGCTACTAGTAGTTGTAGTACAAGCAGTCAGGCTATCAGTAGAACTACAACTATAAATATTAAAGAAGCTTAGCTTCGGGAGTGCATCAAATCTTAAGTGCCATTTAGATAGCTTATACTCGACATTTTAAGAAATCGTACCAAGCTACTAGTAGTTATAGTACAAGCAGTCAGGCTATCAGTAGTACTACAACTATAAATATTACAGTAGCTTAGCTTCTGGGAGTACATAAAATCTTAAGTGCCACGTAAAAAGCTTACACGCAGACATTTTGAAGAAATCATACCAAGCTACTAGTAGTAGTAGTAGTACAAGCAGTCGGGCTATAAGTAGTACTACAGCTATAAATAGTTAAGTAGCTTAGGTTCTGGGAGTACATCAAATCTTAAGTGCCACTTAAAAAGCTTACAGTCGGACATTTCGAAGATATCATACCAAGCTACTGGTAGTAGTAGTAGTACAAGTAGTCAGGCTATAAGTAGTACTACAACTATAAATATTAAAGTAGCTTAGCTTCTGGGAGTACATTAAATCTTAAGTACCACTTAAATAGCTTACACTCAGACATTTTGAAGAAACCATACCAAGCTACTACTAGAAGTAGTAGTACAAGCAGTCAGGCTATCAGTAGTACTACAACTATAAATATTAAATGAAATCAAATAGAACGCTTGGTTGAGTTTCACTGACTTACTCTCTCTGACTTTTTGAATTACATGAAATCAAATAAAACACTAGGTTGAGTTTCGTTGACTTAAGTCAGTTGATGAGTGTCAGTGACTAACTGACTTAAGTCAGTCAAACTCAACCGAGTGTTTTATTTTATTTCATATAATTCAAAAATCTTTTGCTTGCACTGTAAAAAGTTGATTAACTCCATTGAAACAAAACGTACTATAGTCACTACATCACTATCACTATATAGTGTAGTCTAGTCAGTATAAAAGAGACTTACAACTTAATTATAAATATTAGTTGTACTGGTGATACTGCAGATACAAATATAGACAAGTGGGAATCGCCTACTCATATTTTAAACATATTCAATCAAGTGCACAAAAAGCAAATAACCAATCATTTTCGAATACGAGATCATTGAAGGAACGCCATCTTAAAACAACCACAAGTTTTCAGGCACACATTTATACTTGTGCAGTGTTTATTTTTGCATCATCATGCTTCATCATACGAGTTCAATACACTTCAAGGATATGCCAATCAAAAGAGTTTTCAATCAAAATTGACGGTTCTGAGTGATAATAATAATAATATAATCGGTTGGAGCTTGTGAAATATTATACTTGAAGAGAAATAACAAATTATTCTTTTTCACAACGACATTTATTTCTGTAAAAGTACATTTCAACCACTTCGAGGTCATCTTCAGTAGACATTTGTACAAATACAGTAGACTTTTGATAGTTTAACAGATTTGAACAGGTGCAATTGAAAAATTGTAATTGTTAATTTATCTGTACGAAAAATGTATGGAAATCAATGTTTTAGTTTCATAGTTAGAGTTCAAAATCAGACGGATATTAGCAGCCTCACTTGAAAACTTGACGAAGCTGCAAATTTAAAAACAAATTTAAAGACTTAACAGAATAAATGGAAAATTTTGACAGGCAAAGTAGAAAATTTACAGATTTTGCAACATGCAGTTGAAAATTGGACAAATAATCACTTACAAGCCAAGTATTTGATAGGTTTGACAAGTTGCAGAACAAAAATTTCAAGACAGTTTCGGTTGAAATTCGGCAGATTCGGGCAGTTACAATTGAAAATTTGACAAATTTGCACAGTTTCAATATAATAACTACT
Organism: Othius punctulatus; assembly: GCA_951805005.1. Lineage (NCBI taxonomy): Eukaryota > Metazoa > Arthropoda > Insecta > Coleoptera > Staphylinidae > Othius > Othius punctulatus. The sequence goes on from OX638142.1 coordinate 31,165,058, forward strand.
AATTAATGAGAACATATAGCAAATTTCGAAAATTGAAGTTGAAAATTGGACAGATTTTGAAATTTGCAGTTGATAATTTAACAGATTTGGACAGATGCAGTTGAAACTATACCAGATTTGAAAAATTGCAATTGTAAATTTATCTGTACAAAAAATGTATGGAAATTAATGTTTTAGTTTCATAGTTAGAGTTTAAAATCAGACGGATTTTAGCAGTCTTATCTGAAAACTTGATAAAGTTGGAAATTTAAAAAAAACAATTTAAAGACTTAAATTGGAATATATGAAAAATTTTGTCAGGTAAAATAGAAAATTTACATATTTTAAGACATGCAGTTGAAAATTGGACAAGTAGTTCGCTTCTGAAGCCAAGTATTTGATAGATTGGACAAGTTGCAGTACAAAAATTATTAGACTACAATTGGAAATTTGACAAGTTTGCACAGTTTCAATAAAAAAAGTACTAATTAGTGGGATTAGATTAGAGTGGTACTAATTACCAAACAAAATTCCATATAGCATAACTTCGACCAGGTGATTTTTTTAAGATTATATATCTGCACCTTGGAAGTTAAAAGATAGGAAACCCATTTTACAACGTGCATTACATTACAATTTTACAAAGTACTTACATTATACGCGTGAGCATTGTCAATCTATAACACCACTCTGTGAAATGGGTTGCCTATCTCTGAACATCTATGTATGTTCCGGATTGAGAAGCTCACTCGGTATAACACCCAATTTGTTTGATAAAACAATGAGAGCGAAAGAAGTAGTCTTCCTAGGGCTATCGACCTCTCGTGGGGTCTTTTCGTCTGAGGAACTGAATTTCACATTATTCTTAAAAGTCAAAATGAATTTTTATGTTTTTTTGATTTTTATATACAGGGTGTTTCAGTCCACCCGTCCCAGACGTCTAATTTGACGTCGTATATGTTCAGAGAAAAAAAATTGCATGACATAAACCCACCTGAAGAATATAATACAGGTAGTTTAAATTTCCGGAAGTTGCCGGGAGTAGACGTAACTGCACTTAACTTCAGAATTTTAAATAGGAACCTAGGTCATGTATGGAATCGTTGGATAAGTATTTCAAACAAAAAAAATTATTAAAAAATTATATGCTTAACGAAATAAAATTAATGTTTCAGACAATCAGTCCTGCCTTTTTCTCGAAATTATGACGTCATAGAGGTTCAGGAAACAAAAATTGCATCACATAAGCCTACCTAAGGAATGTAATAGTGATAGTTTCGGTTTTTGGAAATAATCAAAAGTAGGCGTAACTGCTCTCAGCTTTCAAGCATGTTTGTAAACACTAGACTTTGTCTCCGATTACTGTCAAAGTGTCTGTTTTAGGCGTGCTTTGGCTTGTAAAATTTACAATTGCGGTACAATACGTTGTTGCTAGGCAGTTAGACTCAATTGTACTGAAATGTTCGTTCCGGCTTAACCACATATTTTTCTGACACTTCAGGCAGCAAACACGCCTAAAAATAGTCACTTTGAGACAAATCGGAGGAAAAATATAATATTTACAAAAATTCTTAAAACCTGAGTGCAGTTACGCCTACTTCCGGTTATTTCCAAGGATCGAAACTATCACTTCTTCTTCTTAGGGTGCCGTCTTCAACGAAGGTTGGCGACCATCATGACAATCTGGATCTTATTTACTGCTGCTTTAAATAGTTGGTTCGAGGTACATCCGAACCAATCACGGAGGTTACGCAGCCACGATATTCTCCTCCTCCCAACGCTGCTCTTCCCAGACTATCACTAATGTACCACTAATTAATTTTTGGTTGCGCTGTCAAAAGAAGTATCCAAGCGTAAGCGAAAATTCGATACAATTTTTAATGCCTTTTGTCACCACTTATATTTTACGTGTGAAGCTGCGTTCTCAGCCTTGGTGTACTTAAAAGTAATCGAAAGTAATCGAAAGTAACCTTAAGTATCGAAACAGATTGGATGTCGAACGTAATTTGAAAATAAAATTAACATCATTACCTCCTAATTTGAAATTGTTAAATTGTTATGTGATGACAAACAACATCATCCTTCGCACTATGGACAAAATATGTGGAAACAAAATTTACTATAATTGTTATTTTTTTAATTACGTTTTATTATTTAATATTTAATATTTTTCTTATATATTTATTTTGCAATTTTTGTGTATGAAATAAAAAACTAAGTTGATTTTTATTAAAAAAAATGTTTTGTAAATAAATTGTATTTTTCCATAAAGTGGGTCGCGAAAAATTTTAGAACCTCGTACCGGGCCGCGGTCAAAAAAGTTTGGGAAACGTTGCTCTATCGTATACAGGCTTCCTAGTTCTGCACTCATTATTGATTTCATTTTATTTTTCGTCTCCCCTGTGTCCCCTGTGTTATTGCAATCGCTCCATCCTTTACGTTCCGAACTCTTTCTATACCTATAGCCAAATTCGTTGGTGTTATCTTGCTTTTTATTTCCTCCAGAGTTATTCTACTTTCTTGGTCCTTATTTGGATGGACAATCAAAACTTTCGCAGTTTTCCTCTTAAGTACGTTTGCAAAATTATTCTCGGCATTTTGTATATCATTTTCCACTTTTCTATTTGTGCTCCATTTTTCTCTTTTAACATTTCATTTATTTTATCCGTAAGATTGTTGATTTCCCTCCGCATTTCCTGATTTTTTTCTATGACTTTTTCATATTTCTCACCAATTATTTCATTAATTATTTTCTTAAGCTCTCTTTTATTAACCTTTATTTCATCCACTTCGCAGCAAGTGACTTCTCGCTCCTTTATTTTATTTATATATCTTAAGTTTGTTGCACAGCTTGTGTGGAATGCACTTTCACAATTTATACATTTTACTCCTTCTTTAACTACCTTTTTACAATTCTTGCAGATGTCTTCATACCCCATTATATACTACACCGCTGTGTCCGCTGCCTTGCATTGAGTAGATCATGCGCACTCGATCAACTATCGAACAGCTGATTTCTCACTGGATTTATTTTTCACTAGTTTTCGTCCATATATCCACTTCTCTCACTATTTTTCAGTTTTGTACACTACACCACTACTTACTGATGCCGTATGCGTGACCCGCTTTATTTAAGGCTTGTTCTACACCTTAATATCACTATCACTGTTTCGGTTAGCATTGACGCGCTACCATAGCCGTACTATCAGATTTCACCAATTTCAAAAGACCCATCTGCTGACAATTTCATGAACTTAATTTACTTGTCGGGACATGGGTCTTTCTTGATATTTAATTTAAAAGTATAATGTATTTTAGTTATACTTTATTACGTTTTATTTACTGGCAATATTTGAAGGAAACTGAAAAATATATTCAATTTTCGCAGCGACGCGGTGTGCTCGAATAATATCTAACATCGCCAGAAGAACAAGCAACGTCTTTTTCACATTGAAGTAAACAAACAGTGAAACAATACATCTACGGGTTACTATTCAAACAAATTCCAGTATAATATGATTCAAATGACATTGACATGTTTTTATATCGATATAAATTAAATAATATAGCTACATAAAACACATCTACAGTAAGAAATACAATGTTGTACGACCGTGGAGTATTACTGTACTCATTTCAAACTTCCGGACTCACTCCGTAGTTGCCTCGGTCGCAAGTTCTCATTCGTACTATAATGCGTATCTTTCCGCCCTTATAACTTCAATAACTATTACAATATTCTCGCGAAAATATCAGCACAAGGAAGATATAAAATGCAGTTGAGATCGATCCACTACGCAAATGGCGTTATGGAACCCGCATTTCTGCCTTTGTTTAATTTTACAACATTTACGTTTACCAGCGGCATGGCACAGTAATATCACTAGAAAGGTTTATTTTATTGTAAATAATTGATATGAGTAATTATTATTAGAATACAGTTGATTGAGTTGTGTAAAATAGTAGAAATTAATTATCAAAACCTACGAGACTTCGTAGACCAGAGGAACGTTTTGCATCGACTGGTGATTGTAATTTACTATCTTTCTGCATCATGAGCTGTATTATTTATAATACATATTACCTAATCCACACTCTTCCACCTCGGCACCTCCTATTTGTATTTGTTTGTTTAATGTAATGAACACTCTATCCACATATAATGCGTACTGTATACAGGGTCATAGGCGCCGACTGTGTAGGTACTCTGGTGCTCAAGCACCCACGAGAAAAGGCTCATGGCATGAGCCATTGCCAAACAATCAGTTAAACCTCCAATTACATTGCTTTACTTATGTATTAAGTAATACAGAGCCGGGACAAAGGTAAGACAAACGGTGGACATGCCCCAGGTGAATATTCCGAAAGGGCGATAATTGGCGAAAACATGAAAATTAATGAATTACAAAATAATGCAGAGCGTTCAAGAAAGTGGTCTCCACTTTTACGATGGATACTAATAGATGGCACTGTTCAAGATGCAAAATAGATACGTCTTGCAGCATTTCTATAATGTTTCCTAGCCAATAAGAAAATCTTATATCCAGATTTAACCTAATTTACAATTGACATTGATACTGTTTTGTGATGTTCCCATATATCACAAATATTTTATGTCAAGAGTTCCATCTGTTGGCACTAAATAGAAAAGTAGGCACCACTTTCTTGAGCGCTCTACAACATATAAGAAGCCAAACGATTCTTGAGTATTTGAAATACGAGAAAATTCGAGATTTTCAAAGCAATGTTTTTTTTAATGTGCCGATGGACTCGCTGTCCATCGCAACCAGAGTTAGTGCGATTTAAATCAACTGATTTTTTAAAATAAATCATTGATTGAAATCAAAATTGTTTTTTTTTATTTATCGTGGTTATTGCACTGTTTATGCATTCCAATAGGTGAACAATTAAAAATATAATGTAACTATAGAGTTAGCATGCTTTAAAGTAGATAAGTTTACGTAAGTAAAATATTTTTCTTTTCTTCCATTTTTTGGTCCATCATATGGCACAGATACACAGACATTTGTTGTAATCATCAATTCTTGTTCAAATTCAATAATTTATTAAAGAAATCATATGATTTAAATCGTGATATAAATCACATCTACCCTGGCAAAAGCCAGGGTAGATGCCACTGAAAGCCACTGATCAGAAATATTTAAAAAATCAAAAAAATCATGATTTATTTGATTTTGTTTAATCATTTATACCAACCCTAATCGAAACTGACACATTTTTTCAAAAATATCTGTGCCTATATTTTATTTTCTATATATATTTTTTTGTAATGGAGGTAAAACGGATTCTGCCATCTAACTACAAAATCTCAATTATCACAATGTATTCATAAGTTTAATCGAAAATTCCAGATAAACTAACGATATGGTCTTCTCAAGTTTATTTTTATTTTCTGATAGAACATTCTACATTGATTAAGAGTGGAAAAGTTTGGCATTAATTTAAAGGATAAAACTCAACTACAGTTGTGTTCTTTGTAAAAACATGCAAAAACAATGTTGGCGCCCCAATATGGCATTAATGTTTCACCTTCCCATCCAATTTACCGAAAAACTAAAGATCCGGTGTATTAACATTTTTAAATTTTCAAATAGTAAAAAGTATATTTAACAAACGAAGATTTCGTTAATAATTTTAGCCCAGAACTTAAAAAAATATTGTTTTTCTAGAAAGCTGCAATATCTCGATTATCTCAACGCAGATTTTTCCATTTTCTAATAGTAACATGTGTACTTAAGAAGTACAAATATTTTTATAGTTTCAGTCTCGAACTTTATAAAATATTGATTTTCTTGAGACCTGCAAACTTATCTACAAAATCTCGAGTATCTCAATGCATTCAAGAGTTTAAACGACAATTCAGGAAACAGTAAAGATCGGTTGTTCTCATTTTTTTCAATTTCCTGCTAAAACAGTGTATATTGAATAAGTATAGAAAATTTGATAATAATTTATAGAAAATTTAAATTTAAAAAAACAAAAAACAGAAAATATATGATTTCGTGAATTCATACCAAAACAATGTTGCACCCCAATATGGCATTAACGTGGGAACTTCCAATACAATTTCGTGAAAAACTAAAGATGGGATGCATTCAGATTTTTCCGTTTTTTAATTGTATAAAGTGTTACACACAGAAAATTTCTTTAATAATTTTAATCTAGAACTTAACTAAATTTTGAGTTCCTGGAAATCTGTAAAATTAATTGCAATATCTAAATTATCACAATTCATTCATGAGTTTGAATGAAAATTCCGGAAAAAGTAATGATGGGGTGTTCTCAAGTTTTTCCATTTTCTAATAGAACATTGTGTATTAAATAATTGAGGAATATTTGATATTAATTTATAGGCTAAAATTATGTATTTGTAAAAACATGCAAACGCAATTTTGTACCCCAATATGACATTGATATGGCAACTTTTGATTCAATTTCTGGAAAAACAATAGATTGCTGAATTCAGACACTTCAATTTTCTTCATTTTTCTATTTGCTATAATTCAAAATGATACTTAACAATACAACATTTTTTTATATTTTTTTTGTCTAGAGTTTCATAACATTTTGATTTTCTTCAAACCTACAAAATTATCTGCGAAAACTCGATTATTACAATGCATTCATGAGGTCAAACGAGAATTCAGGAAAAACTAAAGGTTGGTTGTTCTCAAATGTTTCCATTTTCTGCTAGAAATGTGTGTATTGACTGAAACTCAACAAAAATATGGTTTTGTAAAAACATTCAAAAACAATGTTGCACCCCAATATTCTACTCCCTCAGGCGAAAAAAATGGGCGTACAAAAAAAAACGTTTGGCCCAGTAGGCGTTAACTTCATATTAAAAAATTTAATTATCAGTGTACCGATGACAGATTCCGTTCTGTCACTGCTGTCATTTGCGTTTTAAGTATTTTGTGCATATTGTTTTTCTCGGGTTTGAATTTCCACCAAATTTCCACACACAAAATCAGTACTTTTCAGTACTGTTTGTTTTCTTGCTCTATGTTTTGTTGTGGTTCTACGGATAATATTATGTCATAAAAGTATTTCTATTTAAAAAACAATAAATACGCTTACTTAATGTAAATTTCAAAAATGCGAGATGAAATCTCTTATAAATCTACGTTATATAGAAAGGGACCTCTCAAGAAGGCTAAGGTCTAAGGGTTTTACTAAATTACTAACAGATGTTAAACAAATTTGCTGAGTACAATTACATCCAGGTCGTTTCACAAATACTATCCTGCGTTTTAGACCATAAAAATGAAAACTTAACATTTTTTTCTAGATATATATTTTTTCTTGTGATTCGGGGCCCTGTGCGAGGTGACCGCCCCAACTGCCTGTGGGTAAATGACCTACTTCTCCATCGCGTAGGGCAAAGCACATGCGTTGGTACGATAAACGATTAACGAGTTTTTATTTTTGTTGTTGCAAACATCTAAATTCCGAATAACTTTTTAATTTGATTTTCGTTTATACAAAGTTGATAGTTTTGAGATCCAGAGTAATATCTAAATTACGTTTTAAAGGTCAAATTTGTTTAGTGTTCAAGTGGCCAGTGTTTTTTTTTATAAATCGAAGAGATATTAAGGGAAATATATTTTTTTTAATTAGTTAAAATTGGTTTAAAATTTAAATTATATTCTTCTTTATATTAATAAAAAATGTTAATTTCTTTACTATGAGGATATTGAAGTGAAATTTGTAAATGATGTACTTCTTGAAGAATATCATATATTTATTCATTTGCTTATAAATTTTTATTTCGTATTTTTTTAAGAAAAAGGCTGTTAATCAGGGTTCTTTTTTAAAACAATATTTTTTCCGCAAATCGCAAATTATAAATAATTCTTTTCTTTTTATACTTTAGAAAATAGAAACCAAGAACTGTAAAACGGTCATTTGAGAAGAAGAAAGAAAGGCTCCACGCAGGCCGCGTGAAAAAAACGCTTGTTAGAAGCAAAAGAAGCAGAAGATTTTTTTTCAAAAATCAAGCACAAACACGACTTCTTCAGAATGTCCCGATAATTCTACAAATGCTAAAGAATTAGAAGTTCCTGGGTTAAGTTCATCCGAGAAGGAATTTGTTACGGCATCTAATGATGCAGAAAAGATATCTGAAAATATGTTGACAAGGTATTCAGAGAATTCTAATTCTGGAAAGTCTGCTACTTCTAAAGAATTAGAAGATAGGCCTAACCATCTAAGGAAATAGATATTGATGACGTTGAAGTAAATAAAAATTTGATGTCCAAAGACGCAGAAAATATTAAAAATCCTATATCTACAGCGATTGAAGAATACGACATCGGTCTTCTTAAGTTTAGTGAAGAATCGGGAAATGCAATTGTAACTGATGCTTTGAGAATAGAAATAATAAAACTCGGGTCTAAGTATTTCCAAAATATCGAGGGCCCTTTCTTACCCACTAACAATCGTTCTATGAACAAAAAAAAAGGAAATGGTCTTGGTGAACAAGTGTTGCGTTCATGGTTACTTTATTCACCTTTCAAAAAGTCTGCCTTTTGTATTTGCTGTCTTCTTTTTACCCGGTTGGATAAACAATCTAGTTTGGAGCAAGAAAGCCGATTTAAGCAATGGAAACGATCTGAGAGAATGAGTATTCATGAAAATTACAGAAATCATCGACAATGCTTTACTGAATGGAAAGAAATTTTCTTAATAACAGAGGCATAATTTACGCAGAACTTCAAGAGCATATTCAAAGCGAAAGTCAGAAGTGGTGTGATATTTTGAAAAGACTTTTACACTGCATCAAATACCTTGCGATACAAAACCTAGCTTTGTGAGGCCATAGAGAGTCACTTCAGTCAGATTTTAATACAGCAAACTTACTTGGTTTTTTGAAACTAATTTTTAATTTTGACCCTTCATATCTTTCACCGAAAATACAGAACAATTTTATTCACATCATGGCATCCACTGTTCGTAATAGTTTGCAAGAAAAAATACGTAAAGCAAAGTATTATGGACTAATGTTTGACCCGACTCCTGATCAAGCTTATCGTGAACAAATGTCTGGGGTAGTAAGATACGAGGTCTGATCCAAAAGTTCAGGGACTTTTAAAATGGCGCGCCAACGAAGCGACGGAGAACAACGCGGTTGGCAGCACTGTGTAGGGGGTTCTCCCTAAGTACAGCAGCTTTTGCAGATCGTCAATAGGTTGTTTAAAAGCGGAGTTACAGCTATTTCAGTAAACCGACATTTTTGTGTTCGGCGATTTTGTGGGGTTTTTTTGTGATGGAAGGAAAACAAGAGCAACGCGTTTGCATAAAGTTCTGTGTGAAGTTGGGGAAAACTTTTACCGAAACTTTTCACATGTTACAAACGGCTTTTGGGGATGAGTGTTTGAGTCGTTCGAAATGTTACGAAGTGTTCAAGAGGTTCAAAGAAGGCCGCACATCAACAGAAGATTCTCGTTTAGGACGCCCGTCAGTTTCGACTGACGACGATCATGTGGCCCTAGTGAATGACAGCGTTCGTTCAAATCGTCGTTTAACCATTCGGGAAATGGCAGAGGAATGCAACATTTCATTCGGTTCATGCTAAGAAATTTTAAAAACTATTCAAATTATAGAATCATTTCTCGGTTTTATACAAATAAGCGACAAAGACGCGGCAAGCTGTTAGAGAAAGACAATATGAATTTACAAGATTGTAGAGCACAGTGCTATGATAATGCTGCTATTAGGACTGGACACAAGACTGGTGTTCATCAAAGAATCAAGGAAAAAAACAACATGGTAATATTTGTGAATTGTGATAATCATTCACTCAATTTGGTAGGCGTCCATGCAGCCAAAGAAGAAGTAATGATGGTAACTTTTTCGGAACTATCGAGGCACTTTATGTTTTCTTCTCTCGTGCAACCCAGTGCTGGGAAAAGCTCAAAGCTGTAGTACCTGTGGCAGTCTGACTCTGATACCAGGTGGAGCGCAAAAACGGAATTAGTAAAACATGTTAACAAATATCTCAAGGAAATAGTGGAAGTTCTCTAGAATATAATGGATGATAAAAGCTCGACTAGTGAAACTAAAAGCGAAGCAAAGCAACTCTATAATCGAATATTAACATATGACTTTGTGTCATAGACCAATTACGCCATAGGTGGGGAGTAGTAGGGATTATTATTATTATTATTATTATTATTATCGTTGCTAGGGTTTTGGAACAAGATCTTTATTCGTATTCACAGCGTTCAAAAGAGGATGCAGAATTCTAAAATGAATTTTCATAATGCAGCTTTAGATTTAAAAGCTCTCCAAAATTACTTTCATGATGAAAGAGAAGTATTAGTTAGTGATTCACTGAAAGAAGGAATTCGAATTTGCAATGAATAGCACATTGAATTTGAAAGACGTCAAAGGAGAAAGAAAATAATGGATGGCGAAACATCGAGAGATGCTGGTGTATCAGCTAAAGAAGAAATGGAAAGAGTTATGAAAGGGACGGTCGACCGTCTATTCAATGAATTAAAATGTAGAAGCGTTCGTTTACAAGAAATTGAAAGAAAATTTGGATTTCTTCTTGATGTGGCAGGGTTGTGTTTTAAAGCCGAAACAAGCTACTTGAAAGAGCGTTGTGAAAAATTTGGAGAAGCCTACAGTTGTGATGTGTATGGGCAAGAATTATATGAAGACATTTTGGATTTTAGTACGCTGCTAACAACCCAAACCGAAAAAATATCAAGCCCCGAACAATTACTTAATTTTATAGTTCAGTATGGAGATGAAAACGTATTTCCCAATATACGTATAGTATTGCAAATATTGCTGACAATCGCGGTTTCTATTGCCAGTTTTTACCCAATTTTAAAGTAGTTTTCTTTAGAATATAAAACGTAAGCAACCTATCGCCCGAGAGGGGTGCAAGATCGGGGTTTGCCATAGGCGCCATTTACCCTAGGCACGCCTCTGAATATAATTTTTCATAACGTCTTTTTGAGGTAAAAATCTTGGAATTTAATTTTTATCTCAGAAAAGAAAAACCATGGGTGTAAATACATCTGCACAAAAGATGTTTCAAATGAAACGTGGAAGCCGGAAACATAATAATATATAGGGTATTCCATTTAACATTTAAATAACAAAAGTTGAAGGCTACTTCCGAAAGAACTGGAAGTGAGGAAGTTGAAAGTATTTCACCCGAGGAGAATGGGATCGCCATGTTTGGATGATTTTTTTCAAATTTATATATTATTGGGAACCCCATAAACTTTTAATGGTCCACTAACTTGGGACACCCAGATAAACATCATTTTACAAACTTATCCAATGCAATAAAACGTACAATTGCATAATGTTGCTGCCTAATTGTACTTCACAATACTTCAAATTGTTAATTTAGTTATGCCTCTTAGCTTTATACCGATAATTATATCGGGTGGCCAAAAAGTAGGTATACAATTATACAGTATAGTAGGTATACACATGGGAAGGTGGACATTTTGAGCACCTTTGGGATTAAATATGTAATTAAACCTGTAATAAAAATATTGCTGTATATATATATAAATAAATAAATATATAAATAACTGTATACTAAACTGTATACCTACTTTTGGGCCACTCGGTAGAATATACTATTATTTTACGTGCTAAGATTTAAAGTTTTTGTTACTAATATTAGGAACCAGTACAAATGCTGTTCAATACTTGAGATGATCTGTTAAGTGCATAGACACTCGAATTATTTACTTTCCGAATTTGCAGTGCCCATTGAATTGGCGTTTAAGTTACATAACACAAGAGTAATCAGTATTGGCGTCGAAGTGCCATCGGTGAGGTAAAGTCCCTTAATTAAACCAGTACGTCGGGGGATGTAGCGGTGCGACCCCTGAGAGTGCTTCGCTCACCCCATGTACGTCGGAAACTGTGAACACTTTCGGCCCTGGCATCTTATGACCCGGGTTGGACCCGATGACACCCTCCCCCCGAGCTCCACGACCCGTTCGAGTTGCGAACGATCCGCATAATATGCTATGCACACTCGAATTGGTTATGGCATAAATAACGCTCGCATTTGTCCCGGGATCCGGGACCCACCTTTGCGGCCTTCCATATTTATTCGGGATCGCTCGCGGCCCATTTAACCGGGATTTCCCGTTCGCTTTATTAATTTAGTGATCCCGCAGTACAATTTCCGGACAAAAGAACCTGCGGCCAGGAGACGGCGGACCGGCACTTTTATCTTATTGCAGGATTTATTATTACACAAATTCGTCATAAACGGCGGTTATGTTCCAGGCGAGAGGGGCGCACAAAGCGCAATAAACTTTTCGCTCCCGTCTTTCTTGTGGGCGCGGACGAAGAGGGGCGGGGATTTTTTCCCTCCGAGTCGCTCTTCAGATTTCCATATTTATCGACTTGTCAAGTGCAGTGGCACAGTAATGACACAGCACTCGTGGCAAATACACGTGTTAATGGTGAATTTATTTTGTTCAGTCAATACGAAGAAAATAAGGAGAATCAAAGTGGAAGCAAGGGCAGAGTTACATCATCGTTATCATCTGTATCCAGCAAAGATAAGTGCTAGTCTCTATAAGGTTGTAATCGCTAATTAAATCAATTTCCCCTCGTCCTGCGTTCACGCAGGTGAGGGGACAGCAGCTCTCCCCCCGCGCGCGGTCGCACGGGCTGTGCAGGTGGGGATCATTGGAGCCAGAGCAGCGGTGAGCGATATATCAAGCTGCGTATTATAATGGATTCCCGCTTGCGAGACGGTGAGTCTGCCGTTGATGGCGGACAGAGCCAAAGGAATCCCGCGTCCTCTGTAGCTGGAGGATCGTATATCAACGTCGATTCAAATGTTCAAACAAACGAACCATCGGGGACTGAAGTCCCTCAGTCCTTTGCGTCCGTAGTTAAAGATAAAAGCTACACACCGAGTTTTACATTCCCGGAGAGGGAACAGGCAATAGTGCTTGACGCTATTGCAAACTGTCAAAAAAACGATTATATCACGGCTGTAGGCACAATCATTGGGCCTAAAAACATCATCTTCGCGTCGCGCATTTCTAATAACCGTATATGCATCTACTTGTCTACCAAATATGTGGTAGAAGAGTTTATGAGCAAGGCTGGTGGCATTAAGCTGGATGATTCATTCATTCCAGCTCGTAGATTAGTTTCACCGGCGAAAAGAATTATTCTATCAAATGTTTCCCCTTGTCTTCCACATGATGTGGTGGAAGGCGCATTAAGAAGGGCTGGACTTAAAACGGTTTCGCGTATTAGCTTCATTAGCGCAGGGCTGAACACCCAGGAATACCGGCATGTTCTTAGTTTTAGAAGACAAGTATATGTTGTTTTAGAAGAAATGGATAAACTGTCTGAGTCAATCCTCATTAGTCATAAGAGCAATATGTTCAGAATTTTTCTCACCACTGATGAGATTCGGTGTTTTGTATGCAAGAGGACTGGACATATTGCGAGCAAGTGCAGCAATGGCCCAAAAGAACACGGAGACATCAGAGAAAAACCTTCGGATAATTCAGAAGATCTTGCGTATGTCCAGGCAGTAGAGGACACCCCAGGAAGTATCATTCAAATTAGTGAACAAGGAGAAACTAGTAGGGGAGGGGGTACTGGTTTCAGAGCTCACACCCCCCTACAGACGGTAACTAACTGTTATGTTCATGCAGCAGCCGAGAATAAAGGAGACATGATAAATATCACAAATCCAGGAGTCTCAGAAACTAAGAAAAGAGCGGCCCCCTCATCGACCTCAGATTCAGTACACAAGGGATCTGAGGCAGAAGAGGATATATTAAAAACACTAAAACAGAAGCAGAAGAAAAAAAAAACCGAAAACTTGAGTGATCCATACTTAGCAGAAGTCGCTCCAGTCTTTGAAGAAAAGATAGAGGTTATTACATATGAAGATCTCTGTGAACTGATAGCGAGATGCAAAGGCAAACAAAACGTTGCAGACATTGCGAGGGAATACTCTGCAGATTTAAGTTCTTTGGTGGAAGTGCTGATTATGGCTGTTCGAATTGTTAAAACCAACAATCTTAAGAGCCGCATTAAGCGAATAATTGCGAAAATTAAGAAGGAATTAGGGGAGACTATGTCTCTGGATGACATCAGCTCCACCTCATCACAAATGTCAGATCAAATGTCAGACATTATGGGCTTCGAATCCTTCGAATAATGGAGACAATAAATCACAACTTACACATATTGCAGTGGAATGTACAATCCATCATGTCAAAAAGGGAGAATCTGGAGATGCTATTACACGAATACAAGATAGACATTGCACTCATTTGCGAAACTTGGCTGAATATATCAGCCCAATTCAAAATTAAAAATTACAAAATAGTTAGAAATGACAGAGAGGATGGGTATGGCGGGACAGCTGTGCTAATCCACAAAACAATAAAATTTTCGCAAGTAACCTTCACTAATTTGCCGGAACGCATTAATATCTGTGGAGTATTCCTGCCACAATTGGGTTTTTCAATAGCTAGCTTCTACCGGCCTCCTCAGTCAAGAGTTAGTTGTGAAGATTACACTAATCTTTTTTCCCAAATGTCAGCACCCAGTATTATATGCGGAGATTTTAATGCTCACAATAGAGTATTTGGCTCAGAGAAGACCGAAAATGCGGGGAATATTATTTTAAAGGTAATAGATGAATTAGGCTTGATCTGTTTAAACGATGGCAGATCCACGCGAATAAATAGACCAACCGAGAGAGCTTCGGCACTTGATCTGACGCTTGTTGACCCAGAGCTAGCTATAAAATTAGAGTGGAACATCTTGGAAGATTCGTACAGCTCTGATCACTTCCCTATTGTGATTAGATCCGGAGAATATAGTATCGCGAATCAAATTATCTTTCCGTCTAGAAGATGGAAAATACTCCCAGAAAATATGCTCGACTTTAACAGAGCAGTTGGCAGGATATTTGGAGATGCGAATAACCTTACCATGTGGAGCGCGGAGGCTAAGCTGGAACATATTATAACGTGTATTCACCAGGCAGCCGACGAAACATTCAAAATCAAGAAGCCGGTGATTACCTCAGCGAAACCGCCACCAGTTTGGTGGGATGAGGAGTGTACTAAAATAATAATGGAACGAAAAGCCATGGTTAAGCAGTATAAACGAGACCCGATACTAGATAATTATATCAAATGGCAAGAAGCCTCCGCGTATTCGAAAAAAATTCTCAAATCCAAGAAAAGAGAGAGCTGGAGAGGGTTTATAAACAACTTGAATAAGGATACCCCCCTAAGCGAAATATGGTCCAAAATAAAAAAAATTAGAAGGGCCAATCAGCCGGGCTCAGTAACCTCAGCGACGGATCTGGAGGAAATAATAGACTCGCTAGCACCGGCTTTTGTGTCCAACGAGGTAACTCCCCTTCCGGCTAATCAAAAGCATTGTACTGATAAATTTATGGCGGACCCGTTTATAAGGGAAGAATTAGAGAACACATTAGCAGACAAAAAGTCCAGTACTCCAGGACTGGATGATGTAGATTTTGCTTTCATAAAGCACCTCCCAGACAATGTTAAAGAAGTCCTGCTAACAATCTATAATGAATTATGGGTAAATGGAGTAGTTATCGGTTCATTAAAACAAATTTTAATAGTTCCTATTCCGAAACCTAATCTTAACATGGATCAAAAACCTTCCTTTAGACCGATTTCGCTGCTTTCCTGCTTCACGAAAGTGTATGAGCGCATGATAAAGGCCAGGCTTGAATACTGGGTGGAAAAAAACTCTATCCTCCCCAACAACCAGTACGGATATCGCCGAGCCAGGGGTACAGTTGAGGCAGTATCTCATTTAGCGATGGATGTTCAAATTTCCTTCTCTAAAAATGCATACTTAGGTTGCATCTTCCTTGATATTAGAAGCGCGTATAATAACGTAAACCTTGAGATTCTGGAGGCTAAACTGATCAAATTGAAATTACCTGCCAAAACTGCAAGGGCTATTACCAGCATTTTCCGAGAGAGATCCATTTACGCACGAGCCACCAATCGGGAGATGGTGGGTCCGCGGACAGTGTCGGTAGGAATTCCGCAGGGTTCGGTGCTTAGTCCACTGCTATTCAATATATATACCGCAGACTTCCATAAGCTCTTCAGTGGTTACACAAGCTCAATTCAATTTGCAGACGATTTCGCAGTATACGTGTCCAGCACATCGCTAGAGACAACTGTGAGGAGACTATCCATGATCATGGAGCAGGTAAATGTCTGGGTGAGAATGAACGGTCTCGAACTATCGTTAGATAAATGCTCTGCATTATTCTTTTCGCGACGTCGGGATAGTCCAGTAGATAGTATATCACTGGGAGGCATGAAAATATCCGTGCGACAAAACATCAAATATCTGGGGTTTGTCATTGATAACAAATTAAAATGGACCAATCACATTCAACACTTAGCAAGCAAATGCGAGAAGTATATAAACCTGTTGCGGGTTATCTCAAAAAAGGGGTGGGGCGCAGACCTATTTGTAGCAAAAATGTTTTATAGGGCCTGTATACGAGCCCATCTAGACTACGGTTCCTCGGTGTATGGCTCGGCAAGTTTAAATCAGCTGAAAGCACTGGAAAGAATCCAAAATAAGGCACTTAGAATATGTCTGGGAGCAATGGGCTCCACGCCTACTGATGCCCTGCACGTTGAAGCTGAGGAGCCACCGCTGGACCTCAGAAGAAGGTTTCTGGCTTGCAAAACCTGTATACAATGGTCTACAAGAAACAACGAGGAGATGCTAAAGAAAACGCATGAAATAACTCTCGAAAACCTCCAAAACCAGTACTGGCGAAAAAGAAATTCTCCTCCCTTGGCGGAAGCCTTTATCACCACCGCATCGATTCGAGAGGAATTGTACAAGGCGGTCCAAGTTGAACCGGACAACTTCGCGGATCTATTACGTCGTCCTGCAGTAATTACCCCCGTATACAGTGTATCGGTCGCAGTTAATATAAAGATTCATAACAATCTGCTGGAGGCTTTAAGTGAACATAGAGCAATATACACGGATGCCTCCAAATACAAAGATGGATGCGGCTGTGCGTTCTTGGATAATACGAACAATAAGACAAGACAGTTTTCCCTGAACAAGCACCTTAGCATATTCTCAGCGGAGGCTAGGGGAATAGAGGAAGCTATGAGGTATATATTAGGAATTGAGGGAACTAAATTTGTTATCATGAGTGATTCACAAAGCGTATTAAAATCCATCAGCAATAGGAAACACCCGTCTCGAGCGCATGAAAGCATTCAGAGGATATGGAACCTGTCAGCGGAGTCACGGAAACAAGGAAAAACGATCGTTTTTGCGTGGATCAAAGCTCACACGGGCATAAATGGCAACGAATTAGTGGACAAGGCAGCAAAAGAAGCTGCTTACGCAGGGGGAGCCCCAATAAACGAGATGCCGTCGAAAGATGCAATTAACTTGTTAAAACATAGAATTTTGAGGGATGAATGGGATGTCCGCTGGAGGAAGCGGTGTGCCCTAAAACAAACGCAGTATGCTAGGATACAACCTCATATTAAGCACAAGCCTTGCTCCAAGAACGTCAAAATATCTCGAGCGCATCACACGATGGTAGTTAGACTGCGAATTGGGCATTGCAGATGTCCATCGCACCTGTTCAGATTAGGTATTATCGACTCACCTGAGTGTGAATGTGGCACTGATGAGGGGAACCTCAATCACCTTTTGTTTGGATGTCCGAGGTACGAGGAAGAGCGCTGTGCATTTTTCGAGAAATTGGCAAATCTAGGTATCAAACGTCCATGCAATCTGGTTCATCTCCTCTCTGGCAATTATTCAGAGATCAATATGGCAATATGCGTGTTCTTAGAAGAATGCCGCATTATAATTTAATTAAGTATTAGCTATTAAGAATCCTATGTGAGCAGTCCTATGTGGGTCAACCCTTTTTCCAGCGGCCGTATTGTTGTTTGTGTTAAACAAGTCCTTACGATAGGCCTCGTAAGGTGAAGTCAGTGTCCCTTGTCTTTCCCAATTGTAATAAGTAAAGTGGCGGATGGGTTGAGTAGCCCGAAAAAGCCAATCATAAAAAAAAAAAAAAAAAAAAAAAAGTGCAGTGGGAATGAAAGAGATGCCGGAATAATAGACGCTTTCCGCGGAATTACTGCGAAGCAAACAATCGCACCCGCAACGTCGGAAATAAAACGACCACGGACCGTTTTTAATTTTCATGGGGCGCTCGAATGCTGCGTAATTAATTATTCACACGGAAACCGTCCTAATGGAATCCCCTCCCACTTCCAAGTTCATGAAAATAAGGAAATTTGAGGTTTCACCAAACATTTCATTACACCATAATATTCTACCATTTTAAAGTCCACCTTTCTTCGGCGTTATCTCTCAAGAGACCAAACTCTAATTTTAGCCCTCTTGATAATAATTTAATTTAAACAACAATAACTGGCGACCATGCAAAAGGGGAACCCGCGGAATAGAGCGGTTTAGAAGCACTCTTTTACGGTATTCTCTAGTAGACAAATTTTATTGTTGAATTGCTTAATTGTTTCGCCACATAGGTTGTATAGGCCGATTAATAAATGCGAGTATGTACGTATAATGACCTTCACACATTTTTTTTATTTATACTTTTGTGTCTGGTTTAAAAATGATAATAGATATTTGATTCTTGGACGTAACTTAAGAAGTAAAAGAAATGGTAACGCGTCGAAGTTTAAAACAAAATCACAGTGAAATCCAAAAATTCCCGCAGGAGGAAAACACCGGGCCGCCACATTAAGCATGGGTAGATACAATTTTACAATATTATTTTATAATGTTTTGTAATGTATGAGTTTAGCATCAATACAAATATTTTCCAAAAATAAACCTGTGACTAGGGGCCCAATACTCCGATAATGTTTTGTAATGTACGAGTTTACATCAATACAAATATTTTCCAAAAATAAAGATGTAGAGAGTAGGGACTCAATACCCCGATATACAGAAAGTTTTTTTATTGCGCAACATAGGGTTAATCATTACCATGGTTACACACTTCTGCCACGATGACAGCAATGTATCAAAGCGTCTTTTTTAAAATGCAACATGGAAGTAAAATTAATTCTCTGTAACATTTTGCAGTTTACGAAGTTAATAATGTATGCAACTGAAGAAAGAGCTGAGTTATTCAAATGGTACAATGCTGCCAACCTCACCTTAAGACGTATTTCAGATCTATTTCATATTACATACCCTAACCGTCCTATACCCAACCCGACAACAATTTCAAAAATCGTAGCTAATTTTGATACCAAAGGCTGCGTTTCAAACCATAAAACGAGAAACAGATTACAAAATCGAATCGAAGACGATAATACGTCAAGTACAAGAAGACTTGCTGAAATGGTTCATGTGAGTAGAACTCAGTTCACACATTTCTTCGAAAGGAAAATTCAAAAGTTTCCACTACCAAAACCACCAAGAACTATTAGTTGGCCACGATGTACGAAGAAGCGATACTCTACTAAGAAAATAGTATATTAAAATACCAGTTGCAGAAGGCATCTATTCAAGTACGAATTTGAAATTCCGAAACGAGCTGCGTAGCAGCGAGTTGAGGAACAAATGAGTGCTTGAAGGACCTTCTGCAACGAGTGTTTTATACTATTTTTTCTATTTTGCCGCATCATACTATTTTATAAATTAAAAAAATGAAAATTTAAATCTAAGGGATTTTGCGGTGGTTGGTGACATTTATGTGGCGTAAATTTAGGCGGCTGTGGGAAAAAAATAATTTGAAACGTCAGATTTTATTTTCGCAATTTTGCGTTGTTTGAAAATCCATACTGAAGACAATTTATCACTAGCGCCGCCGACAATTAGGCAAATTGCACAAAAATCTTTAAAATTTACTGCCTGACAAGTCCAAATCCCAGTATGAAAAAGAATTTTAAAAATTTGAAGAGTGGCGCCAGCAAAGCAAACATACAAGGAATTTCCGCAATTATTTTATTTGCCTATTTTGATCTTCAACGCCAAAAGTATAAATCGTCTACTTCATGGAGAATCTATTCGATGCTGAGATCATGTTTAAGCATACGAGCCCAGGCTCATAATAGTTCGGCTGGTTTACATTTTCAAGCAGAGGCTTAAACAAATCATAAAACTTACATAAATGATGAGACATTTCGATAAAAAATTTTCGACTATATTAAAATATATACTTTAACCTTACAAAAGCTGAATATTTTATCCGAATAACATAATGAACAAAATTATTATAACAAAATCTTTAGTGAACCGACAGCTCATAATAGTTCGGCCGATATTTAATATTGGGTTACATCGCCATGGAATTAATGCGGTACTATTGAAACAAAACACATACTGAACAAATTAACAAATATATGTCAATATTAGTTGTATACGTGCTGCGAGACACAATAATAGTAATACACAGGGTTTTTACGTTAATATTCAAGTAAAATGCCTCGTGGTAAATCTTTAAATAAAGATTTGGACATGTCCATCATTAATGCCCATAAAAAAGGCATTTGGGCACGTCGTATATCTGTTTCGGATTCAGTTCCGCGTTCTACAGTGCAAGATTTTTTTTTTACTAATCGGAATGGCTGTTGTGTTAATTCTCCTATTGGTATTATTTCTGTGGGAAAGGTGCCCTAGGAGATTACAGTTTTTCTTAAGTTGCCAAACCCAGAACGTTTCACAGAACATTGTTTCAGAAGGAGTAGTGCAACACATCTGGCTAATCGTGGTGGTGATTTGTTGACCATTAAACGCCATGGAGGCTGGAAATCTTCGGCTGTGGCCGAAGGTTACGTTGAGGCTTCCTTAAAGAAAAAAATGAAGTGTCACAAATGCTTGGGTCTAAGGAAGCTGATTCAGCCTTACCTGGATGTTCTACCATTTCACAACAACGGTCTGATTATGGCACAAATAGAAACATTTGTGTTATAGGCAACAGTAATGTTCATCAAAATATTGTGTCGGATGATAATTTACATGGTGTCACTATAAATTCTCAAGACAAATCGCTTGTAACTGTTAATGTGTATAATAATTGTACTTTCCATGGTAGTAATTTAAATTAAACTTTGTTTTCATTAATTTATTTTTTGACGTATGTCAGTTGACAGTTCAACGTCAACTGTCAACGCTACCACTACCAACATCAATGCAATAAATTTTACTAGTCTGTTCTATCACACCAACCGCTTATTCTAACACTCAAATGACATCATTTTGGTGCTAGAATCGACTTATTCTAAACGCAAAATAGAAAGATATTATTCACTAATGAAGCAACTTTTTTTATCTATGGTGAAGTTAATTCCCTGAACTGTCGATACTGAAGCAGACAGAATTTACACCTTTTTCATAGTACTAGAACGCAGCGGCTTCAGAAAGTGAATGTTTGGGCAGGCCTGATCAATAATCGTATTATTAGCCCGTTCTACATAGATGAAAATCTTGCTGGACAAAAGTATTTGGAACTGCTTCAAGAGAGAATAACACCAGCACTAATTGAAATTGTCATCAATCTTGACGATGTAATCTACCAGATGGATGGCGCACCGGTTCATACCAAAACGTTAGAATCTTTTTGAATCACGTTGAGCATCGAGAAATAGGTCGTAAAATGACAATACCATGCCCCCTACGGTCTCCTGATCTGGCACTAAACGATTACTTTCTTTGGGCTTATCTAAAAACAACATCTTTAATGGTGATGCAATGACTGTGGAGCAGGTGAAAAACAGAATAAGTGTTGCAGCACAGGCGATGGCATCAGAACATATCATAAATGCTGTCCTTGCTTTCTATAATTGACTTGGATATTGCCTTGCTGAAAATGGGCGTATTTTTAAAAATTTGTTACATTAAACTTTTGATTTCTGGTTAGTCAATTCTTGTTAATTTTGTTAGATTTGTTAGACTACAAGTTTGATTTGTTATTGATCGTGTGTAGGTAAATATATCGGAAATATTTAATAAATACATATACTAAACCTTTGCTTTGATACATTGCTGTCGTTGTGACAGAAGTGTATAACTATAAACATGATTTGCCCTATGTTGCATGATAAAAAAACTGTCTGTATACAACTCTTATAATCCACAACTGGAACGGTGGGTACTAAAGCGGTTACGATCTTATCTTATTTGCTGCTTTTCTTGTAATGCCTCTTCGAAGAGATAATCATTCTGTACCGGGTGGGTCACGCCAGAGTCCCCGTGGCAGGTCGCCGCTTGGCATCTCTACCCTACGACGCTTCTTGTACAATTTGAAATAAAACAACAATTAGGACTAAGAACTAAATACGACGATATTAGCGAATCCATGTCAACTGATAGGTTATTACCAGAGAGAGTGGCGCTAATGTTGATACCCTCAATACGATGTTGATACCATGTTGATATGCTAATGTGAGAACTACAGGCCTATAATGCTGCTAAATAACGACATTCAAGGTTTATTTAAAAAAATGAAATAACCATATGAAAAACATGAATGGAGATTATTTATTGACGGCTCCAAGTACAGTTTAAAGGCTCTTCTTTTACACAATGGGAACAAAAAACCATCCCTACCAATTGCTCATGCTGTTAATACTAAGGAAAATTACTATTCAATGACTCAAATTTTAAGTTTTCTCAATTACGAAGATCATAAATGGAAGATATGTGGTGATTTAAAGGTATGTGATTGAATGTTCTATGTATATCGTAAATTCCAAGTTTTAATTAAATCACATTTATTTAGGTCATTTGTTTCTTAACTGGCATGCAAGGAGGTTTCACAAATTTTTGTTGTTGCCTTTGTTTATGGGATACTCGAGATACAAGTCATCATTACCCACAACAGATTGGCCACAAAGAACAGAGTATTCTCCTGGAAAACAAAACATTTCAAATAATCCATTAATTGATCCAAATGACGTTCTACTTCCACCACTGCATTTAAAACTATGTCTTTTCAAATATTTTGTCAAGGCTCTGAATAAAGATGGTGCTGCTTTTAAACATTTGTTAGCAGTTTTTCCTACAATTTCATATGCTAAACTTAAAGAAGGCATATTTGTTGGTCCTCAGATCAGGAAGTTATTGAATGATGATTATTTCTCACAATGTTTATCAGAGAAAGAATCTGCAGCCTGGCAATGTTTCAAAAGCATCGTAGATGGTTTCCTTGGAAACAAGAACTACAGACAAATTGTTACTGAGTTATTGAAAAATTATTGTGAATTTAGTGCACGGATGTGTGATGCAAGATGCAATTTTTGCATTCACATTTGAACTTTTTTCCACAAAACCTGGGTGCGGTGAGTGATGAACAAGGAAAACGTGCTCATCAAGATTTAATGAAAATTGAAAGAAATTATCAAGGATTTTGGGACAAAAGTATGCTGGGAGATTATTACTGGACTCTAATACGTGAAACTGAGCCAGATAAATACAGACGATGTTTTTGAAATTTCATTTATTTTTGAATAAATTAACGATTTTTTATTAAAAACATACGAAAACAATGATATTTTATATCTAGCAAATCTGACCTGATAGAAAGAAAACACAGTTACAGATTCGAATTCAGCGCACCAAATGACCTTAAAAACACTATTTGGTTGCTCCAGTTCAAAAAATTGTATACCGGTTATTTCGAACCAAACGTCTAATTCCTTGGGCCTACTAATTAATTAACAACATATAGTCTTTATGGCAGTGAAACGCGTACATCAACTTAATTGGATAACAATTTAACATTCTTTCTGCAGAAGAATATTCAATAAACTGTGGCTCGTGGCTTCACGTAAGTCAGTTACAATATATTCGTCACACTTTATCGCACCGTTGGAACAGAAGTTGAACATTCTCCCATCATCGAATGACCATTATAATTTATTTTATGTATATTTTTGGATTTGGTTTAATTCCATAACACTACAATAATGTTGAAACGTTTTCTTTGTAACTAATCATGTGCTAGAGCACTAGAGTAGAGAGCACTACTTTGATATAAATTGGACGCACTTAATCATGTTCACTCAACGTGTAAGTGCATTTAGCGCATATATATTAAATGACTGCCTTCTTGAGATACTACGACAGTAAAATATACCGATGGGATTAAAAAGCATTTAAGCAATTTCACAGCGTACCATATAAAATATTTCCGGGGCAATTTTTCGTTGGAATTAATATATCTGACATTTACAAATGATCCTTGCCGGGAGGTCAATTTCCAGACGAATTTATTGTGTTGCCAGATTTCCCGAAACGTCCCGCCTTTGACGCGATAGGGGGCTCGCTGGCAATAAATCAGGATAAAAATTAATCCTGTTTAATGTCGGAAAATAGTTTCGATCCGCACAGCCGTCCCTTCGGGGGCATGAATTATTCTCGGGGTAGATCCACCGTGAAAAATTCCGCACGTCGCCTCTGGAAAAGGGACGATAAGTGTGATCCAGGCGATCTACTCCGGGAGTCGTCAGGTGGAGATTAGGCTGCCCGGGAGAGTCGCGCACACTATTAGCAGTTCAATTCGACCCAGTCCCATCACGAAAACTGATTCCGTAATTTCCGGTCCCGCACGGAAATCGCGGGAAATTGCCGGCGACTCGCACCACCTAATACTAAGGAAATTTGCCATTTCGCATGATAACGTTTCGAAATGTAATTGCCTTCCATATCCACGGAATCAAATCTACATATGTTGGGCATTTCTTACGTGCAACTCATTCGTCGCCCTCCTGGAAGTTTGTGATATTTTCGGTATGTAGCTAATGAAATAGCACCATAACTTCCGATATTAAAGGAACTTAGTTCGAATTCATACCGAAAGAAGTGGAGAGAAGAATTTCTCATTAATGCTGGATGAGTTTAATAAATTTCCAACGGCCCGTGGGTTAAGCGGCCGGATGCTTCCCCTTTCACCTTATCCCAATGCCTGTCCTTATCCATTTAAAGCGAAAATCCACCGTATAAAATCCGACAGTCTGGCTTGCATCCATCCTGAGCCTGGCTTCATCATCGGATTAAAATAAGACGCTAAAAAGTTGCCGTATAATAAAAGAGGGAATAAAATCGATTTCCGATATTCGCCGCATTAAAACCCTCGCAATTTAAAAGTTTAGTACCTAATTATTCGCAGGGTGCTAATATGCTAAATTCCATACATATTTATAGGTACTAGGTCGATATTTATTTTAAACTGGATATACCGTGGAAGCAATAACATAACTTATTATGTCGTAAACGAAACCGTATCCAAAGCTGTTAAAATTACACACATTACTCTGAATGTCGATAATACCCTAATCATATATACGGATCTTATCAATCAATTCTACTACGAACACGAACATCTCATGGGGACAGTAAACAGAGAGTGATTTATATCCCTGGCAATAATTCCGATGAACTTTTATTTCTTCATTAAGATTACATGTGGTGTTATAACCCGGATTTATCTGTATATAATAATCTTTGTTCAATCCGAATGGGCTATAAGTCTTTCTGCGTTACATTAAATTTCTTATACATATGGTTCATAAGCATATATTTTTAAACTTATTGTGGTAGTCGCTTCATCATGAAAAGTAATTATGATAAAAAGTGCAGTAATGCATTTACTATAATAAAACGTCATAAATTAATCGTAAAAATTTACGGAACAGTACATTTTCTTTAAGTTTAAGGTTTTATGCATAAATTACCAGTTATAGATTTAAGGTTGGTAAATTATTAAAATTGGTAAAATTGGTTGGTAAAATAATATTATTTAACAGTAAGTACTACATACAGGGTGTCAATTTGAAAAGTTGCCATCGACGTTTTTCATAGAACACATGATTATTTTTAAAATTACTCAAAACCGTTTGGGTAAAAACCAAAATGGCGTAGGTAGTGTCGATCGCCTACGCATCTTGTTTCGTGCTTCAACCTGCTTTCAAACCTGCTTTCAAACTCCTCGCGAACTTTCTGAAGGTTTGTCTAGTAAAAGCTCGACATTCTTGTGTTATTATTTCTCGTAATTGTTCAATAATATCTGGTTCATTTTTTATTCATGTTTTATAAACTACAGAGTTCAAGTGAAACAATAAAAAAAAATCGCTGTTCAAATTTATAAAAATTTGAATGGCGAAATTTATGCTAATTTGCTGGATGAATCCATTGACCCTCTCATACTTCAGGAAGGAGGTTGAAAACCAAACACATCAACATGTACATTATGGACCAAATATACATTATATTTTCAACATTATATGGTGCACCTTCTCACTATGTACTTCCAGTTAGAGCATGGTTAGAGCGTCACTATCCAAATCAGTGGATTCTAAGAAGAGGCTATATCAAATGGCCTTCTAGATCTTCAGACACCTCTAGGTTTTTTATAGGGTCACTTCAAGTCTGTAATTTATAAAACGCAACCTGATACTATTGAACAATTACGAGAAAGAATAGCTCAATAATGTCGAGCTATTACTAGACAAACCTTTCAGAAAGTTCGCAAAGAGTTTAAAAGCAGACTATATTTTTGTTTAGAAAACAATGGAAACCATTTCCAACATTTACTTTAACATGTTATTTAAATTTAATTAATTGAACCCTTTTGCACTTTATTTGCACTTATTTTCGAAACTAGTTCACCAAATAATATTATATTAATAATGAGTGGAAAGCATTTTTCAAGAGATTTAAAACGATGTATCAGAAGTAGGGGGTGCCATTTAAATTTATTAGATGGAGGTGGCTGTGGCTTAAAGGGTGGCAAGGGGGTCGACACTACCTACGCCATTTTGGTTCCCCCTTCAAACCACCCAAACAGTTTTGAGTAATTTTAAAAATAATCTAGTTCTGTGTTCTATGAAAAAAGTCGATGGCAACTTTTCATATTGACACCCTGTACAACAACCTTAAAGTATATTTTCTGTTGAAATGTTATAGAGGGTCTTTTTTAAGTATGAAACCAAGGTGCTCCTGCCGAGATAGCTCGAAAAATATGACGTCAGTAATTTTTGACGTATTGACTTTTTTTTTCAAACACGTAATTCGATTTTTTCCTTAAGTTTGAGTTTAAAACGTGCATACATTGTCAATAATTTTGATTGATTTTCAATAGTTTCAAGATCATTAAAATCAGCAAGTCAAATTGGTTTGTACGTTTGACGCGATTAATACAAACATTTTTTATTCTCTAAATTTTTCTATAATTCTTAAAACATCTAGTCATTTCTAAGTAGTAGAGTTATCGCAAATTTGTAAAGACATGTCACGTGATTTGCGCACAAAACCAAAGTAATGCGGAAGACTTCAATATCGGAGTACACGGGATCTTGATTTAAGTATATATAAATGTCTATATATTATATTTTGTATTTTATTATTTTATTTTAGTGTAATATTGACAATGTAATACTCCACTGAGAGTCAACATACTAATAAATTATTATTATTATTATTTTTTATAAATTAAAAATTAAAAATTAAAATTGTACCCAGCCTTCTCTTTTGTGAACTTCCTGGCGGATGGTACTCGCGCGGGCAAGCAAGAAAACACGCTTTAAACGATATTGTGCTTTAAGGCGAGGGGTGGTAAAGCCGCACATCGATGCCTATTAGAATTTAATGGGTCATATGCGACCTAATAGCGCATTTACTGCCCATGCCAAAGAGCTCATAATAGTTCAAAGACCCTCCTTGCCTGGATTTAAAAAGGTCCGGTTCGCATTTTACTGCAAAAGTGACAACACATCTGACATGTACTATATCAGCTGTTGAGTCCGCTGTTTCGGTGTTCGGTGCATTCTTGTGTTTAGAGTATCGCATGTTGCACGTTGTTCATTAAAACGTCTTTGCATAAAACATGCTATCTTCAATTTTACACACCCTAGCTGAAATTATAGCCAGCGTTCTCTCGTTTATATCGAGTGATTCTGATTCTCATATTCAGTACGCCCCTGGTTCGTCAAGGCATGCGTAGCTAAGCTCCGCCCTCAAGTCCTTTTCAATTTGCGACGTATGTCGTATCAAGATTTAGAGAGATTTTCCAATAATTTTCATAATTGCTTAACATTTTTCTTAAACTAGAAATTTCTTAATCACTTCCAAGATTTTTCAAAATTTAATAAATAATTCAATGTAATAATTATCGAAATTTCTAGAGTTTTTTTCAATAGTTTTCGAGATTTGTAAGGTTTTTCAATTAAATCCAAAATTTCTTAATAATTTTCGTGATTAATACTGATTTCTCATTAATTCTCAGAACTTCGAGAGATTTTTTAATAACGTCGACGTCATTAAAATAAAAAAATAAAAATTGATTTACTCGATTAACACGATTGTTATAAAGGTACATTTTTTCGACAGATGGAGATTTTTCATTAATTTCAAGATAAACAAATATGCAAGTTGCTTAACATTTTGAAATAATTCCCAAGATTTCTCAATAATATTGGAGATTTCCCTACAAATATCAACAATTGCAGAGATTTTTGAATAATTCCCAAGATTTCCCAATAGTTTTCGAGATTTCTATAGATATCTCAATAATTCTTAAGCTTTTAAGAGATTTCTCAGGAATTTTGAGATAATAAAAATTAAAAATGATTGACTCAAATGATTATTGCTCACATTTTTTATTCTCCAAATTTATCGATAATTTACAAAAAAAAGACATTTCTAAATATTGTCAAATTTCGCGAGATTTTTCAATCATTTCCTGTAAACTTTCTGTAGAGATCTCAAATATATTTTGAGATCTCTACAGATGTTGCAATAATTATCAAGATTGCTGGAGATTTTTCAATAATTCCAAAGATTTCCCAATAAAAAAATGCTATTAAAAACTACACTGTTTAAATGAAAGAATACATATTTTTGCAAAAAAAGTGACGTAAAGAGAATTAAGAGCTCTGCAAAAGTTGTGAACTTAAATGAAATTGAATTTCATTTAAAAAAAATGTCAATGACGTCAGAAGTCATAAACTGTTACAGATTTTTTAAGTAGGTCAGAAAATGAGGAATAAATAACAAAATTCTACCTGTCTGATGATTTTTGATTTTTGTTATGGCTATCTCGGCAGGAGTGCTTTGGTTCCATATTTAAAAAAGCCCATGTAGGAATGAAAACGTTTTTTTTTATATTTTTTTCTGCTATATCTGTTTGTACATATCTGTGTACTATACCAAAGGTTCTCAAACTGTGTGTTGCGACCTCTTATTGGGTCACGTGAAGAGTATACGGAGTTTGCAGAATATACCGAAAATTTCAAATTTTACATGCATTTTATGTGACATCAAATACAACCCTCTGTTTAGTTACTCAGTATCCCGAGGGGATGCTAATGCTTGCGTGTTGCGTTCCTTTGCTCTACACTGTAGACCTGTTAATTGCCATATAAAATAATCTAAGCAGCTAGATGTCGTGACCGTTCTGCTCAATGTCGATTTCCGTTGCGACTTATTAAGCAGTTGATCATTGCGATAAGTTCTCCCTTGAATCGTATAATTGTTGAGAGTGCTGTGGAGCCATGATAATGAACAGTATCCGTGACGTCACCTAGCTGCTGCTGCATACATTAAGTAAATATATTTTAAAACATGTACTATAATCTAATGTACTTTTGTGTACAAACAATTTACTTTGTGTTTTTCTCTTAAATTACATTGATGTTTCGTTTTGTTACTCGAACTTTCCGAGCCCGGCATTAACGGGTCCATAAAGTAGTTATTTGATTGTGTCACAATAGTTCTTAGGAAGGAAGGTGAATTTGAACCGTTGAGCATATTAAAGAACATGGAATGTACTAAGTTTAATTCTATATGAACATATTTCTTGCGCTTGGCAAATTTTCTTAATCTGAAATTTTTTATTCAATTATATTTACTTCACACTGTCCGGTAGATCTTCGATAACATTATCAATTTTGTCCGGTAGGCCTCGCGATCATTATAAAGAGTATTATCCGATTTATTTGAAAGTTACTGTGTGTGGAATAATATGCTGTATTATGCATACAATCCTGGTGTAATGATGTACAATCCTACCAAAGTACCAAAAACAAATACCCCGTGAAGTGTATATATATATATATATATATATATATATATATATATATATATATATATATATATATATATATATATATATATATATATAATCTTTCCGGTTTCATTTACGTGGGTATTCGAGAGCTTTATTAATTTCTGGCATACGCTTTAAGCGATGTCGTGGTGGTTAATGGGGTAATCTTTCCGGTTTCAAATTCGTGGGTCTTCGAGAGCTTTATTAATTTCTGGCATACGCTTTGAGCGAAGCGATGTCGTGGAGGTTAATGAGGCAATCTTTCCGGTTTCATATACGTGGGTATGCGAGGGCTTTATTAATTTCTGGCATACGCTTTGAGCGATGTCGTGGAGGTTAATGAGGTAATCTTTCCGGGTTCATATACGTGGGTATTCGAGAGCTTTATTAATTTCTGGCATACGCTTTGACCGATGTCGTGGAGGTTGATAAGGTAATCTTTCCGATTTCATTCGCGTTCAGTCGGGAGAATGTTACTGTCTCCAAATATATTTACCGTAGTAGATATGATTAACAATTCTCTTCACAAGCTAACAGAAGTCAATATCAATTAAAATGAAATAAGTAATATCATTTGAATTTCCTCTTTAGTAAAATACTATTCTTATAAATTTAAAATGAAGTATAAAGAGGATAATACTCTTCAGGGAATAAGTATACAGGGTGTCTACGCTAAACCGTACGTTAAAAGTTTACGGGGTTGCACTTGTACTAAAAATTAAAAAAAAAAACTCGTCACACGGTTGGACGAGGATATTTTTAAAAAATGTAGTACAATGACAACCCCGTAAACTTTTAACGAACGGTTTAGCGTAGACACCCTGTATATCAGTAAAATATAACCTAAATAATATCTCTTCGCTAAAGTGTTCGCAATGTTTCGCTTAACATTGTTTAATTATGAGTAATTAATAACATAAATCAAATCAATCAAATCAAATAAAGATTAAGTTTAAATGAGAAACATTACAGAAATAAAACTGAAGGTTAATTAAATGAAATCCATAAAATTATTGAAATTGCTTTTTTAATAAATCTTATTCCAAATATAAAGCTGAAATCTAAAAACGGTAATGTTCTACAGGGAATAAGTATAAAATATTAAGGTATAATTTACATAATAACTGGGCAATACTGTGGCAAATTATTGGTTGTTTTGTGTAATGAGTATAAACGAGTTATAAATTATCATATTGTAAATTCATTAATATCAGTTGTACGAACAATTTACTGGATACATTTAACAAAATTGTATCTATCAAAACCTAGTTAGTGAATCCTGAAGTAATAGATGGAATGTGACATTGGAAGGCACAAATAGTGACATATTTCATGAATATTTCATATTTCATGTGGTGACATGCTTAGGGCAGTTTTACGGGCACGTAGAATTGATCAGTGTGTGAAGTCATTGACGTTACTAGAAATTTCCAACTGATGTACGGATAAAATGGAATGTGACACTGGAAGGCACAAACAGTGAGATATTTCTTAAAGTGGTGACATGCGTTGAGCAGTTTTGCGGGTACGTAGAATTGAAGCAATGTGTGAATTCATTGATGTTAAGTACATCTTTTATCCAAAACTGACTAATATATTTTGAGTCAATAAAGAATGTCATTAAATTCAAAACAGATGTTTAATTGTTGTTGCAAAATCCTTTAAAGTGAATAAATAAAACTTAATCCATAAATTTGTGTCTTTATTTTATTAATATTATTGTTACTAATACACGCATTAACTCTAAAAGAAGTTGGAGTTGTCACGATAATGATTTTATATCAAACATAACGTAAATAGGTACTGTCATTATACGATCACACAAAATAAAAGTAAAATAGATAAATCACGAGCCAAAACAAATATCATAAATTATAAGAATTTGTGATTATAAGTAAAATGTACCTATTTGTTAAATATTGGGGATACCGAAGTCTTACAACTTTCTAACCTTTTTTAGTATTTACTAAGAATTAGACGCTACTAAGTTCACTTTGCATACTGATATTGGTTTATTTTTAATTTAAAGTAGCTACTTTGACCAAAGATCAAAGGTCAATGGCACTTCTGTTTCAAATTTCATTCATTGAAATTTTATAAACTTGTACAAAAAGTTGAATTCAAAAATTTCATAGATTGGCACTTGGAAAGCTGACTTAAATAGTTTTGTTTAATGTCACTATTTTGTCATTACCGACCAGTTTTACAACATTTTTTGCCATTTTAAAAATTAAGTTCACCCTAGCCATTTGAACAGTATTGCTTAAATAACTTTTAATTCAAGCTGACGTAACAGTATTACGATACCTAACTCTAATTGCAACATGTGAGTTCATTCCAGCCGGGTACATAAGACAAATGAATTGTAAACTCTGACAATTACGTATAATCATTAATTAGCGTCAAGCTGAACATCATATTTCGATACCGACATACTTGCTCAGTTAAGCAGGTTAAAAAAACATCGTACCTGCACTAAAACATGATCTCTCAATATTCCATCAATATAACATGGCCTTTTGAACTATTCACGTAGACGCTATTCACTTCATACTCAAAGACATCAACAATTATTGTCCCGTGAGTCTCGATGTTGATAAATAATTCACCGCAATATGTGCCACAAAAAAAATCCCTACTCTATAAAAACTCAATAAAAAAGTCAAATTTTGTAGGCCGAAACTATTCTTACAGCATCTTATTTAAGTTTTATTACTCGATCAAAGAAGATCTAAAAAATTGGTGCGATTTGCGCTCCGACATACACATTAAAGTTATAAATAAAACACCTCCATTTATTATTCGAATGCGATGTCGCCCGATGTGAAACGCCGTTCCAGGATATTATTTCTGGTTCCGGCGAAAATATGAGTCATATTTATCGCCCCTTGTTCGAACGAGTCGCATTTCTGTACTTTACGACCGTCCCGAATCTCGAACCGATGTAAATTCCCCCAGAAGTGGTGAAGAATATCGCGTTCCGAGGAAAATACGGCGAAAGGCGACGCACCGTCTGTTTTAGAGTACGTCTCACGAAACTAATTACAGGTCCCCGGCGAGGGGCGCTGGTAGATGTGCTTATTACCACCTCTCATCTCACAGACTGAATGTAAAGGGGGAAGGAACGGCAAAGAGTTTTCGCATTCAGAGCGAGTGCTGCAGGTCCAAAAGAGAGACGCGGATAGGCGGAAGGTAAATTGATTGTCTGAGCGTGCATAAGCATGCGGAATTGTATGCATTTCGAAGAGCAACTTTACCAGCTACTACTTACATATTAACAAACTTAGATACAAGTTAAAGTTCATTTTTATATTTTCATTTATTTATATCATCGTATGGCTAGTAAAAATGTGATGTATAACTTTACGCCCCTGTCAAATATATTAGTTATTTATGCATTAAGGGAATAAACGAAGGTATTAATCCCGAAGCCGTAAGTTATGAATGAGCGAGTGTTAGGGAGCGAAGGCATATTCGCCTGAGGGATAATTGAGGTTTATTCCCGAATTGCATACAAAAATTTTCTCCCGACCATTAAGTTTACATATTAATTTCGATTTTTAATTTGATACATACTTAAAACGCTCGATGAAAAGTCTCGTAGCGATAGCAGTGCCAGCTTTTAATGTCAATACTGTAATACTCAAAAGCTGAGAAGGTATCAATCCACAACCATACACATCCCACTCCTCGCTCCCATTACCTAAAGTAACATCGAACCTCCAAGATATCAGATGATTGTCTGTAACTAATATTGTGAATTCATCTGTGAGACTTCGGTTTTCGCAATATTTAATAATTAGGTATATTTTGCATGTCTCCACTTCATGAA